>CM053030.1:175292567-176523067 GCA_028564925.1 Lithobates sylvaticus | reverse complement strand
CCCTCTCCTCTTTGTTTTATCTTTGGAACCCCTTCTTTCGACCATCAGGAATTCAGTGGATATAAGTGGGGTGGGGGCAGGGGGGGAGGAGCACAAGATGGCGGCATACGCCGACGACGTGCTATTTTTTGTGACCAACCCCCGGACTACTCTGCCAAACCTCCTTAGGACTCTGAAACTATATGGATCAGTATCAAACTTTAAAATCAACTTCGCCAAGTCAGAGATTTTGAATATAAATATAGAGCAAGTTGAAGCTGATCGACTCTCAAAAGTGTTTCATTTTCCCTGGAGAGATAAAATAAAATATTTAGGAGTCATGCTCTCATCTACCCTAAGGAAAATCTACACATTAAATTATTTACCAATGCTGGAGGAGATTAAAGCAGAAACTAAAAGACTAGCTCCCTGTCCCCTGTCTTGGTTGGGGAAAATTAATGCGGTCAAAATGGTTATTGCTCCAAAAGTAAACTACAAACTACAGATGCTCCCGCTCTCAGTGCCGCAAGTTTTTTTTGATACACTAAATAAAATAATTTCTAAATTTATATGGTCCAACAAGAAGCCTCGCATATCCAAAAACATATTATCCAAGGAGAAAAAACAGGGGGGGTTAGCATTTCCCGATTTTGAGAAATACTATAGGGCTATATACTATAGTAACAAAAGATGGGTGAATATAGAGAATGCACAAAGCAACACACAACTGGGTCACATTATATGGAACCCCCCAAAATTTAGAGTAGAGGGGGAAGGGACACATGAAATCACATTGGTTACACTAAAAGAGTGGGATAGGTTGTTTAGAAAGAATAAATGGGTGTATAATTCACCCTTGATTTATTTAAAAGACAATATTTTTTTCACACCAGGTAGGACTCAAATAGGGGGAAATTGGATTAAAAATAGGGAAGCACAGTTACAAGACATTACTAAGCAAGGAAGAATACTCACTTATCACGAATTAAGAGAAAATAGGGAACTTATGTCGATTGACGCCTGGAGGTACTCACAGCTTAAACATTTTGTGGACAGCCTTCCACAGCCAATCCGGGGAGGTGAGGATCTCACAGCTCTGGAGAAGATTTGTGTACGAACAACAACAAGAAATAATATATCCCGATTATATAAGATGCTGATTTTGGAGGAAAACGATTGGGTCCCCCCAGGTGTCAAAAGATGGGAAGGGGAATTAGGAACCCCATGTAGTAAAGATAGAATTAATAGAATTTTTCACGTAATGCACTATTCTGGGTTTAACACAAAAACAGTCAAAGTGAATTTTAAATGTATCTCAGGTTGGTACCTGACCCCCCAGAAGCTTAGCAGATTTCAAAAAGATAAATCACCTGAATGCTGGCGAGGATGTGGGAATACAGGCACGATGGCCCATATATGGTGGGAATGCCCTAAGATCAAAAAATACTGGCAACAAATTTTGGAGCTAATTAAAATAATTACTGGGAACAGTATTCCAGAAGACCCCTGGATAGTACTGTTCCATGGGGCAGATATACCCATGGGCCAGTATAAATCCTCAGTTATACCGATAATGCTAAATGAGGCAAAAAACCTTATTGCTAAACACTGGCGAGATCCAGAGAGCCCGCGTACAGGGGAATGGATAAGTAGAGTAAATCTGCTGCAAAAAGTAACAAGTTCTGAGGTACAGAGAATGGGCGAGGAGAAAGCGGAGGAGAGGAGGAGGAAATGGGCAGGTTGGGAAATCTTTAAAGACTCATGGAGATTTGTGGAAGAAATAATGGGTTGAGGCTGACAGTGCGACCCATAATGGGTACTCCACACGATCTATGCCATTTGAATCTGTACACATGCGTTATATAGGAAATCAATAGACAATACTCATTAAGGCGTCACGCAGGGCAGGGACGGGAGGGGGGAGGGTGGGGAGGGGTATGGGAGAAAATGGTAAATGTATCTGCTTTGTTTAGTCATATGAAGTAAGTTTTATGTATGCATTTGAAAAATTTATAAATAAAGATTAAAAAAAAAAAAAAAAAAAGTTCGGGTCAAGTTCGTTCCCGAACTCAAACTTTTTTGCGAAGTTCGGCCGAACTCGTCAAACCCGAACATCCAGGTGTCCGCTCAACTCTAAACATAACCTAATATCAATAATATGAAATAAAAAATCAATATTGTGAAATGAACGTGAATAGTTTTGTGTGTATGTGACAGGCAATAATGAACAAGCAATGTATGGGGCGTGGCTTGGCGCGCAATGGGAATGGTCACATATTGAGAGAGCTCCGGCACACACACAGCCTTTCCTTGCCTAATACCTGACCTCACACTCTCAGATGTCAGGCAAACAGCTCTATACCACCCCACACTCACGCCCGAGATGAGGATCTGCAGCTCATCCAGCCAGAAACATAACGGACTTGTTTAAAAGAAAACCAGAGGTCTGCCGCAGCATGGGGAGCTCCAAGATTGCACTGATCCACCACAAGGAGGACTATAGTGAAGACTCCCAATCGGCTCCGGAGGACTGAGGTAGGGGGACACCCCGCTCATACTACCCACTCACCGATGATGACATGTGTGTGTGTGCTGCGGACATTAAATCCACATTCTCAGAGGCCATAACTGATCTGAAAACTAAATTCCAGGTTTTAACTGAGAAGATGGCGGCAGCTGAGGTGGCAGGGAAATACAGGGATAAATCTATCCACAGATTGGAAAGGGTCACTGTTACACAAACCCAACACTTTATTGAGCTGAACAGGCACATTGAGGACCTGGACAACATGGGCAGAAGGAATAACATACGAGTGGGGGGAATCCCTGAAATGGTGGAGCCAGATCAAATCATCCCTGTTTTGTAACGGGTCTTTAACAGTTTGCTGGAAAGACAGGAAAATATGGGGATTGAATTTGTGAGGGCACACAAAGCGCTCCGACCGTGGGGCCCAGACACTGCCTCACCAAGGGACATAATTTGTATGAAGAATTTTATCCTCAAAGAGGAGATCATGCGTAAAACCAGGAGAAATTAGTAGATTGTATTTAATGGGGCAAACATAATGCCTTTCCAAGATCTCTCCCAAATCACTGAAACATCATAGAGCACTGCACCCCCTGCTGGAGAAATTGAGGGAAAGAGATTTGAAATACACCTGGAGATTCCCATTTGCACTGACAGTATCCTGGAATGGTCAGCAACATATCCTGTGCACACCGGATGACCTACAGGATTTCTGTGAAGCTCTAAACTTGGGTCATGTAGCCCTCCCGGACTGGTACTCAGATTTCACCTTGGCTCCTTTGGAAAGAAGCCAACCTGAGATCCCCTTTCTCTACACCTGATAAAAGACAGTCCAAGAAGCAGAAACCAAACCGCAGCGGGGGACCTAAGGCAGGGTCACACAAACCTTCACTGGAGGACCGCAGAGAGCAGGAGGAAGAATGACCCCAGGCCCGGTTTCCACACTTCTCTGCTGACCTTTTGGGTGTCACCTACCCTCTGTTTTACCACCTCATCCATTCCCACTGATCATCTCAAAGATATGAAACCAGATACCACCTTTGTGCATGCTTACTTAACCCCTCCCACTGACTCTACCATGTGACAGTTCTACGGCTGTTGCTCCTAAAAGGATCGTGCTGGGCTTCTTCAACACTGGGCACATAGAGTCAGCTACATGTTCCAGACCCTCCCCTCCCCCTTATTCCCATGAGCAACTCAACTTGGAGACCCAGATGTCCCTCACTGATGACTCCTAACTTAACTCATTAGCTGTTTGAGTACATCCATCCTACATGACTGACGACTGTGTCCATCTTATGCCTGGTCACATACGTGACCCGCTTATATGACTCAGTCAATTGCACTATGATCACCTCCTCACTCGTTGGCTCGGATAGGGAACCAATGAACAAGCATGTAATAACATGATCAAAATTCACCAATATATGAAGTAAAAATATTATCAAATAAAAGTGTCAAAGTTGCAAAACAAACATCAGTGGTCACTGACCACAAGAACTAAAAAATGAAATGCATACAAATGTGCTCATTCATAGTCCACGAAACACATTTTGTGTACTGGTGAATTTTGATCACTTTATTACATTACTTATTCATTTTTATATGTCAGTGACACACAGAGCTATTCATGTTTATTTCACAATATTGATATTTTATTTCATATAATTGATTTTAGGTTTTGTTATAATAGGTGTAGCACCTTTATACTTAAGTTACAGAAATGTGACAACCCAATTAACACTAGCAAGGGTGCTTTTAATGATCAGCTTTAATTTAATTTAATTATGTAAAACCTTTATCCTAGAAGAAAAAAAAACAGTTTGCTGTAACTGCTAATAAAGTATTAGCTGGAGTTTGGCTTCAATTTATTAGCGTAGTTAAATTTACTAGTGCATTTAACACTCTTAAGCCCCATACACACGCGCGGATTATCCGAGGACCAGGTCCGTCAGACCATGTCCGTCATACTTTGTCTGATGTTGGTTTTGCGTACACACGGTCGGACAAAGTTGTCGGAAAATCCGATCATTCTGAACGTGGTGACGTTTGTTGCCTACGACGGGACTACATAGAGGCTAGTAGCCAATAGCTTTGGTCTTGTAATGTGATCTGAGCATGCGTAGCACTTTGTCCGGTCGGACTACCATACACAGGATCGGATTTGGTGTGATCGGACCTTGTTGTCCAAAAATCTATCCAACAGGAGATAGGACTTTGTCCGTCAGACAATCTGATGGAAACTGTCCGATGGTGCCTACACACAGTCTGATTTTCCGACAACATTGTAGGATAGGACAGAATCCATCGGAAAATCCTACCGTGTGTATGGGGCTTAAGACTGACTGCTGTCCAAAGGAACCCTTAATGCTTCTTCATCCAGAGTGGAGGCACTCTAATACAGGATGTGTGCTTCTGTCCAGATCACCAGGTGAAAAAAGGAAAAAAAACTGATGCAGCCACCACATCTAATGATTGATAAGCTGCAATATATATACATTTTTGGTTTGGGGTTTAATACCATGACCCATTCATATGATTACAGTCCAGAAGTACCATAACTGGAGAGCCTAGTGGAGGAAAAGACTGTTGCCATGCTCAGCCATAATCGCCCCTGGACATGACTAGCAACCCTAATGAGACTAAAAAAGCTCTGTGTACCAAGCTTGATTTACTAATTAAAAAAACAAAATAAAATAAACAAGCAGAGTGTATTTGCATAGCATGATGAGTAGGGAGAAACTGTGTTAAATGGTGAAAGTGCAGGTAAATTAAAAAAATTATATTTGTGCATGCACATGTTTGGATTATTCGAGTAAACTCAGCTTCACATAATTTATTAGGCTAAATGAGCATGTTTACATTTACATGCTCCATTCCTTTAGTAAATCATCTCTAATCTGTACTTTGTACTTAAAAAACTATAAAGGCGTTAGATGCAATGGTCTCTGTAATTGTGTATCTTGAGTGTAGTCGACCACATAGTATTGTAGTATGTTATAAACAAAGATCTAAACTCAATTATTACACATTTCATATAAGCTTTAACATAAAAATATGTATTTTTAACTATAAAGCTGTCATTAAAAAAATACCTCTTCATCCTGCCATGAAGGTCTTTGTCAAGACACTTTGGAGGTGATTTACCACAATCCGTGCACACAGAATTTGATGCAGCTGTGCATAGTAACCAATCTGTTTCTAACATCAGCTTGTTAAAATAAGCTTTGACAATAAAACCTAGAAACGGAATGGTTACTATGCACAGCTGCAACATATTCTATGTGCACCAGTTTTAGTAAATTTTAGATACTTTCTGATATGGGGGTGACAACTGTCTCCCTGTGTGTCACCCTGGCAAATACACCCCTGAATGAGATTACAGGTTCCTGTACGCAGTGGAGTTGATTTGCTAAAGGCAAATATACTGTTCATTTTTCAAGGGAATTTTTTCCTAGAGCTTAGTGAAAGAGTGACCAAAACGAACAGCCTATTTACCTTTAGTAAATTTACCTCAGTGTGTCAGTATTCTCTGTGTATGTACATGATGTGGAAGAGGTTACAAGAGTATACAACCACTTCAATACCAGGTACTTTCACCCCCCTTCCTGCCCATGCCAATTTTCAGCTTTCATTGCTGTCAGACTTTGAATGACAATTGCGTGGTCATGCAACACTGTACCCAAATTAAGTTTTTATCATTTATTGAGACATATAGAGCTTTCTTTTGGTGGTATTTAATCATGACTGTTGTTTTTTTTTCCTGCTATAAAATGTTGTACTTTTTCTTCTTCACTGGTGTACGCTATTGAGGCCTCACTAATGGGCACTGATAGGCTGCACTGATGGGCACTAATGAGGAGGCACTGATGAGGCTGCACTGATGAGGCAGCGCTGATGGGCACTGATAGGCTGCATTGATGTGCACTGATAAGCTGCACTGATTGGCACTGATAGGGTTGCACTGAAAATCAGGGCACTGATGATCAGTGTCCAATTATCAGTGTAAATAATGTACTGAGAGACTTGCTGGTTATCGACTCTCCTTTTCTCACACAGGCACAGTGCTTGAGGAAAGAACTGCTTATCAATGCCCGGCAAGTCTGTTTACATGTGATAAGCTGTGATTGGACACAGCTGATCACATGGTAAAAGGCTGTTTTCATGATCTGTGATCAGCCATGTCCAAAGGTCCACAAAGTACAGCCGATACACGTCCCAGGGGGGCAACCTCCCAGAACTAGACAGCCTTGCTGTAGCCATGTTTTATCTATAGCACAGTACTAAAGTAGTTAAGCAACCTCCCCCGCCACCCCGATCCCCCTCTTCCCATGGCAGTGGGTAGGTGATCCTCTCCCTGAACTCTTTGTCACAATATGAAAACAGCACTGCTGTGTGGGGCTCTATGCACACAGCCGTGTCATTCATTTGCAAAGTTCTGTGAATGAACTACAAGTCCCATATGCCATCACAGCAGATGGCTTTTGATTCTCAATGAACTGCAAGGACGCTGGTAAGTGCTTTCATAGATCACTGATCTTTCTGGTCTCATCAACTGTCTGCCTGTATGGGAAGTACAGGCAAACAGTTGTACTAAGAGTCTGCAGGATCCTAACATTGTTCAAATATAGAAATAAAGTGCATATGGAGCCACAACACTAATAATACATTAGTCAATAGACCAATCCATAGGCTCCTGGTTATAGTTCAAATGGCAGCAGCTTTCCCCAGAGTATAGCCAGCAGTGTATGAATGACAACAAGGGATAAAGGAGGAAGCACCACCTAAGTGAAGTGTAGCAGTATACAAGTCAGTTTATTCACAACAGTTATAAAACTCACAAAATCAAGATGTAAAAACACTCATCTGGGGAAGGTAAATGCCAATCTGGTCCATCCTGAAGGCACCGCACTGCACTGGAGAGCCACTGGAGATGGAGAGGATGGATGGAAAGTACTGTAGCCACCAGGAAGTCCACACCAACCAGCGTAGAACGCGGTCGGAACAACAGACTATGTGCTCAGAGCGACCAGCCCCTTTTAGAGGCCTGTAGAAGGAGCTGCTCGCTTTTGTTGATGTCACATCTGCCATGCATTCCCCACTGGTTGGTGTGGACTTCCTGGTGGCCACAGAACATTCCATCCATCCTCTCTATCTCCAGTGGCTCTTAAGCACTGATTGGTGCCTGCAGGACAGACCAGAGCAGGATTTGCCTTCCCCAGACGAGCGTTTGTATGTCTTGATTTTGTGAGTTTTTATAACTGTTGTGAATAAACTGACTTTTATTCTGCTACACTTCACTTCACTGAAGTTTTGCTGCATGAAATACAACTACACAAGAAGTTTAGTTGTATCTCATGGGGAAGGGTCAAGCAAAGGCTTTTGCATCACCTTGTTTACTTTAAGAATTAAAAAAAAAATGTATACTGTTTATATGTTACAGTTTCAAACTCCTAAAATATTAGAAAATTCAATGAAAGGTATAATGCATTAACTTTTACGTTCCTTTTTTCTACCAAAAAGCTTTTCCCCACACAAGGCATCGACTGGGAACAGAGGCTCTCCGTATCCAGTCGATGCCTTGTATAAGGAAAAGCATTAGGTGAAGCTACAGTTCTTGACGTCACCATGCACCTGCTGGCTAGCTTGAGCCGCAGGTGTTTGAATGTACCGATCTCCGTTTTTGGATGTTAGTGCCTACTAATTTGTAAATCAATTTTTTAAAGTGGAGTACTGCACCACAAAGCCTCTTCTTTTTACTTTATGATATATCCCACTGTTGGAGATCACCTGGAGAGGGTTACTGCCATGGCTGTGAGGAATATCATATCATTGGATAGCCCGCTGTAGAAGAGAGGAACCCTGTATTGGATGAGCTTGTGAAGGCGCATTCCTTGGCTGAGCGAACTCCCTGTGTGAGCCTTTTTGATCTCTATAACTTGAGATCCAACAACTCTGGTAACCGCTTACCATGCTTTTCATGAAAAGAACAACAGAATCATCCTGTGAATGTTCTTCAACATATTTTGCACCTATTGAAGTACTTTATGGACTTTATTACAAAGGCTATTACTTTGCCTAAATCATATGGTTTTTATCACATTTGTTCTAATTCCCTTTTTTACTAAGGGAGTTACATTATTTGGTCGTGCACTTTATCCGTTACACATATGTATTAACTGAATATTCAGGCTATTTTTAGTTGCAGCACCATTTTGTCACAATTTTTTTTGATTTGCGCAAATATTCTGCTATACACATTTAAGCCATAATGTACTAGTATGCACAGACTTACCTACAAACGCAACCTGCATTCTAACTGCTCTCCCTTGTCCCCGGTAGCTTACATCTTCACCTTCACCTGGGCAAGTGAGTCCACTGTGGGTCCTTCACCATTAGTCTGCCTCCCTGTCATTTAGATCATTTAGGTGATTATTTATGTATCTCCATGTCTATCCCCCCCCCTTTGCCCCCGATTTCCACCTATTTTTAAAATGTATTAAACTTGATCGATTACCTGTCAGGTTGTAAGAGTATCATAGCAACTACAGCTTAAACTTGGGTGCCATCTACCTGTAGAAGTGCTGCATCGATTATGCAAAATCTATAAATTAACACAGCATAGCGCCCTCTACTGGTCCTGAAGAAACGTGCAGCCACAAAGTGGGCAAAACGCATTGACAGTAGCTTCCCTGTTAGGGAGCTCTGGACTCATGACCTGACACTGAATTTTGTTCCAGGATTAAGGCGGACTCTCACTCAGTCGGGACATGGAAAATCTTTACCGTGCATGTGCGGGCCTGCACACCTCAGGAGGAGCGATGGTCTATGGACTATCGGTGAGAGCGGGGATGGTCCTCCATGAGGAATGTAAGTTGAACACTTAAAGGTGGGAACCCACACACGCTGAAGCCCAGCCCATAAAGGCGGATTGTATTGACCTGTTATACTCCACTCTGCTAAATGGAGAGTGGATTTATCTTCTAGGACAGGGGTCTCCAAATATTGGCCCTCCAGTTGTTCAAGAACTACAATTCCCACTATGCCTAATCATGTTTGTGAATGTCAGAGTTTTACAATGCCTCAAGGGACATGTAGTTCTGCAATAGCTGGAGGGCCGTAGTTTGGAGATCACTGTTCTAGGACATGGCTAATCTATCGCTATGAAAGACGCTGTGCTGGCGATCAGCCCTCCATACCCCAGCCCTGTTCCACAGGAATGTGTGATTAATCTAATACTTTGCTACATCGTCCCTCTCTTCTGACTTTCTTTGATCTTAATTGGGATGGCCCAATGAGGCACTGTTTTGACCCATGCATTTGGACCCATGCATTGACTTTTTGCCTGACTGGTGAATTTAAAACTGCTATTTGTGAGGTGGAACTGCAGAAAGCCCAAGTCCGGTACTAACAGTCGCCACCTGTTGAATGCGTTTCAACTTTTTTGCATCCCCTCCAACTAGTAGTTGTACCAAAACCCAATTGATGACATACGATTGAATCGCCACCAGCCCATACACTACTCTGCTTCTCCCAGCCTTCATGGGTGATACATCCAGTGTGTATTGACTACTACCAACCCGCACACATTTCTTTGACTTACTGGCTGGTTCTGCAATAATGCTTATTGGGCAAGTTAGCCACATACAACTGCCCCACAACTTTAATTAGCAGCCATTGTCCTTGCAATCATTTGGGGTATCTTCCAGTCAATTTATTCTTGGTTACTTGTTGTGTAACGATCATCTTCTGTGCTTTGTTCTGTCACATCCCCTTATCATCATTTATCTACAGCCATTTGTTTGCTTTAAGCTGGGAACATGTTATTGAGCATAGCACTGGAGATACATTTCAAATTATATTTTGTCATGGTAATTTTTTGAGTCCAGACTCCATGTTTTTAACTCTTTGACAAGTTGTCAATTTATTATTTTATTTAAGTTTTTTTATTTTTATTGTTTAAAAAAAAAAAAAAAAAGATACATAATAAAAGGAACAGTGTGCTTATAGAACACATCATACATATCGTAATGTTGCAAACTTTTGTATGTTGATGGGTGGAGATTAAATTTTTTTGCGATGTGATGTATTTTTCATGGCTAAATTATTATTAATGGTTTTCAATAAAGTCTTATCTTAGTCATACTACTTGGATTTCTTTGGTACCTCCTTATATAGGGTTCTCTCCTCTTACATTTATTTTTCTGCTAATGCTTCTAGCCATTTTGCTTTTAAAAAATTACCGAAGGGTTTAAACATTGTTATTTGTGAACAAAGAAAGCATTCACTACATACAAAATTTCAAGAACTCATCAAAGTTCAACAATGTGAATGGATGATTTACAATAATGTATAGCATAAACCTTGACAGGAAATTGAATGACACTTCATCTCCATCACGCATAAGGTTAAAAGCATTTAAAACCCCACTGGTTTACACATACAAGACTTTTTTACAGTCAATTATTGTTTGCTATAACCACATGATGCTCTACCTGAATCATATTCTAGGAAAAGAGCATAGTATACCATTATTTCATGCTATCATGATATGAATAATGCTTTTTTTTTTTTTTTATTACAGAAAAATCAATGATCAATTTATGGTTTTTAAAAGACTAAAAATAGGTGACTTTATTCCTTATTTCTAAAGGATAATCAATACAATAACATCAAAATTACTTCAATCCCCACAATCAAGTTTTAGTTTTGTCATAACATTCTGGCTTAAAGTGTAACTCCACTTTTGTTAAGAAAAAAAAACATTTCCCTCTGGGTGATCTATGTACATTACAAGGATTATAACAACCTTTGTTGCAGATTCCTAACTTTTGTTATTCTGAAGTAATCCCTGTGTGTTTGTCTGTGCCTCTGTACTAAGTGGGTCTAATGGGAGTAATTCCATAATTAACTGGCATGTGTGCACCTGCAGGGCACTGATGAGGAAATCTGCTGGGCCTGTATCGATTTAGACAGGCTTTTATTGAAAGTATCTCTCCAAAAATGACATTTTTGTTGCAGGGGATGCCTGAAATCTGACTTGTATCTTAGGCAGGAAAATTCCTAGGAAAATTGGTGAGCCAATCACACAAGCAGGAAATTATGTTTCTGGGGAGTGGTCAGTACACACTCTGTGTACAGAAAAACTTCAGGTCGCCATATTGAAATTTATTTTCAGAAAATTGCAGTGGCTGCAGATTGAAAAGGAAAGGTAATTTTTAAAACATTCAATTACAATATGATTAGTGTCACAATTATATGTGCTATATTATTTTTTGTTTATATTCTATTTTTTACCCCAAAAAAGTGGAGTTACCCTTTAAGAAATTAAACAGTGAGAACTGAAACATTCAAATTTTGACATTTGGTTTTCCAGGCTTCATAAAGCACTGCGTGTGTGTTTTAGAAATGCCTTCATATGCATATGGTTAGATTTTGGAAAGCATTAAAATGTTTGTAGTCCATTTAAAGGCTTTACCTTGATACAGCTTGGATGATTTCCCTTAATTATTTTGTGTTAAACTAAAAGCATATACATTCCTTTTTTTCATTTATAAAAAATAAAGAAAGTAACATTTATAGCTCTATAAAAGTCCATACCTATAATTTTCTAAAAGGGTTATCAAGATTCCTTTTTAAGCGAAATACTATGATTCCCAGATTGTACATACAGGATATCCATCATATTGGCTTTGCTCCTGATATTCAGCCCACAGAATTTAGCATAATAATATATTAGGTATAAAGAGAATTTCAGTGAACTTTTCTTTTTTTAACATAGCAGACAGCTCAGATGATAATTCTTCTAATGGAAATTCAGGACAAATTTCCTATTCTATTAGCAGACAGCAACTGAAATAGTAATTAGAATATTAGCACAACTGGCTTGCCGTAGTCATCTGCTTTCAGCTGGGTTTTACAAGACATATTTGATTTAAGTAAATAGTATAATTTTAAATAAACTGACCTCACCTGAAAGCTTAAAATTCATAATTAAATTTGCATCAGAATCTCAACATCCTTTCTTTTTGATTTATTGTGTTTGACTAACTAAAAGAGTCGAGAATAAAGTAAGAATGTTTATATACAGTAGCAAAGTGCATTCAGGGCAGTGAAAGGCTTTTGATTTTTTTTTGTTTCTTTTTAACTGCAGTCTGTTGATGCACTTCTGGACTGCAGTTTGTGAATGAATGAATGAATTAATAATTTGTATAGCGCTACAATGTGAACTGAATCGCCTCAAGGCGCTGGATTCGTCCTGTGTTATCAAGCTTCTTAGAAGAGGTAGGTCTTGAGTTTTTTTCCTGAAGGCCTGATGGTTTTCTTCCATGCGAATGTAAGTCGGTAGAGCCTTCCATAGCCGTGGTTCTTGGACTGCGAATCTCCGTTCTCCCTTTGATTTGTAACGGGATTTGGGAATGAGGAGGAGGTTTAGGTTAGATGATCGAAGATTGCGATTGAGTGTGTAGTGTTTTATTTTCTCGAGTAGGTATTGAGGAGCATTTCCTTGTGTGCATTTGTGGGTGAGGCAGAGGGTCTTGAATGTGATCCGCTTCTTTACGGTTAGCCAATGTAGACTCCTCAGAGAAGGGGAGATGGATTCCCATTTTTTTTCCCTGTTATCAGTCTTGTAAACGTACTGTCATATGTTAGGTGGGTCTTAACTACAGTAGTTCCCGTTGGAGGTACGCATATATGGGGTCTCTTGGCGGTTGGATTTAAACATCAAGAGGCCCTGAATTCTGAGCGCAACGCACTCCCAAACCCTTCACTCTCTTGTAATACTTTTTTCTTGTGTCCACTGCTTCTGTGATCTACATTTCGGGTTAACAATGTATAATCACCTGCAGTAGATCACAAAAGCAGTGTGTTTTGAACACAGTGCAGGAAACACACATGGAACATGCCTTTCTGGCATTGTGTTCTGGTGTGAACCAGCCCTGACAACAGGAAACCTTGCCCGGTGATCTTTGACTTCATCAGTGTTGTTTAAGTAGATCTCCATCTCTCCAAGGTTGTCTACCCCTGTACTACAGGGTGTAATATGTAACATGTTAGTGCTGGTTCACACAGGGGCGACACGACTTCCAGCGCGACTTTTGGAGGCAACTTGGACACGACTTGAGGAGCTACTTCAACACGACTTGGGGCAACTTACAACACGACTTTAAGTCGCCCCAATCCAGGCGACTTTGGCCGTGGCCAATCAGAGAATAATCAGCTCTGGAGGGAGAACTCCACGCCAAATTTTAGATTAAAAAAACGGCATGGGTTCCCCCTCCAGGAGCATACCAGGCCCTTAGGTCTGGTATGGATTTTAAGGGCAACCCCCTATGCCGAAAAAACGGTGTGGGGGTCCCCCAAAATCCATACCAGACCCTTATCCGAGCATGCAGCCTGGCTGGTCAGGAAAGGGGGTGGGGACGAGCGAGTGCCCCCCTCCTGAACCGTACCAGGCCGCATGCCCTCAACATGGGGGGTGGGTGCTTTGGGGAAGGGGGGGCGCCCTCTATGATGTCACAGTCCCGGAGGATGCTGGGACTGTGACATCATATGGGGGCGGGGTCACCATGTGACATGAGTATGTGACCCCGCCTGATTGTCCCTATATAAGTCACAACACAGCACGTCTCTGCCATTCCGGCCAGAGACAGCGACGAGTCAACATCGGAAGAAGAAGAAGAAGTGGAGGAAGAAGAAGAAGAAGACGGCGCAGAAAGCGGCAACAGCGGCAAGAACAGAAGAGACCCCGGAAGACCCCCGAAGGCGGAACGAGACCCCCAGACGACGGCGGCGATGACGAAAAAGAAAGCCAGGCTCCTCCGCTCGTGAAAGATCTAGGTAAAAGAGCAGAAGAGAGCGGAGGAGTCCGGCGAGAAGACCCCCCAAGACGGAAGAAGACCCCCGGAGCAGTGCAATAAAATATTTTAAAAAATTGTGTTTTTTTTATTTACACTTTTACACCTTAGGTGAATGGGTAAGGGTACATCGTACCCCATACTCATTCACATAGGGCGGGAGCCGGGATCTGTGGGCCCCCTTATTAAAGGGGGCTCCTGGATTCCGCCCGCAGACCCCGACAACCAATGGCCAGGGTTGTCGGGAAGAGGCTCTTGTCCTCATCAACATGGGGACAAGGTGCTTTGGGGTGGGGGGGCCGAAGGGTTCTCAATGAACTACCAGGGTGCTGTTGAGTGCATCATTGATGCTTCCTGTCAGTGTGTAACTTCCTGCCCATATAAGATACAAGCAGACAGCTTGCACTGTCAGTTTGCAAGAGCCCTGAATTGCATTTATGATCTGCTGATCTGCGGATCACGAGTGCAATGCTTTGCAGGTTCCTAGTAAAAAAAAAAAAAAAAGTACCTTTTTTTACCCACAAAAAGATGTGCATTTATTATTATTATTTATATTTTTACAAAGGTAAATTTATCCTTTAAACTAAATTGGGTTTACAGAGTAAGGGTTCACCTAAATTTTAACCCCTTCCTATTACTGCCTCCCAGCCCTTTAAGAGAACAGTCACAGTGGTCACATGTCTAGAAAGCTCCTGATCGCAAGTATGCATCTGGACCTTTCTGGTACCTGTGTTGGGATCGCACAGGGAACACGTTCTAAGCACAGAAATATGTTTCCTTTACCCCAAACTCGCTCATCCATGTCTTTATGGATCTTGCTTTTGGCACTGGTCCAAATCATTTGATGGAGGGAGGATTATGGTGTGGGGTTGTTTTTCAGGAGTTTAGATCCCCTTAGTTCCAGTGAAGGGAACTAAGGTGCCAGCATGCCAAGACATTTTGGACAATTTCATGCTCCCAACTTTGTGGCAACAGTTTGGTAATGGCCCCTTTCTGTTCCAACAGAACTGCACACCACTCTACTAAGCAAGGTCCATAAAGACATGACTGGGATGCCATTAAAGTTCATGTGCATGTCCCAATACTTTTGACAATATAGTTTATATCTACAAAAGGGGCTTTGATAGATGGGGGTGAAGAATGAGGTGGTGTGAAGAGCTGGGGGGGGGGGGGGCATGTCAACAAAAATCTGACCATTGGATTGCAGGCAGGCCATGCTCCCAAGTTAGAATGCAAAGAAGAAAACTGACGATGCTGGGAATGATGTGCTTACATACATATTGTATGTAGCACATTAAGTTTAAAATGGGAAAGCAGAGGGGCTGGAAGGATCTCCAGGTATTTCACACAAAGGAAGAAATGCAAAGAGAACAGGATACATTCATACATGGCACAACTTACACATATTGGTAATATATAATGTTGGGGTAGCATACACTTGAACCTGCAATATGAATGGAACAACATTCAATGAACTGCAGTCTATGTCTTTCTGGTCATTAAAATGTATTGGAAGGTTTTTAGGTTAAAGGGCTCTGAGTTTATTTTTTATACAACTTTAAACAAAACCAACTAATTAAGTAGCCTGCAAATTGATTAAGACTGTTTAAAATATGTATTGCTGGCAGCTAAGGAGGACTAAAGTTTAGAATTATTGGATGTGCAGTAAATTGTAGAGACCACCTATTTCAACAAAAAACTCTCCAATAAGATCATATGTGCACTTATAGTGATTGTAAACCTGGAAAACATAAACCAGTCTGATCATACAGTTATGTAAAGTTTACCTGCACTTAGCATTTGAGCTTAACTTCACATATAAGCCCTCCTATTCTCCATCACTCAAAATTGAGACTTAATATTAGATTATCAAAAAGAAAATGGTGTTTTTCCATATTACAGCTGGATAAATATATTAACCACTTCAATACCAGGCACTTTCCCCCCTTGCTGACACAATTTTCAGCTTTCAGCGCTGTCACACTTTGAATGACAATTGCGCGATTATACAACACCATACCCAAATAAAATTATTATAATTTTCTTCCCACAAATAGAGCTTTCTTTTGGTGGTATTTGATCACCTCTGCGGTTTCATTTTTTGCGTTAGAAACAAAAAAAGACCAACAATTTTGAAAGAAAAAACTAATGGGTACTGATTGGTGGCACTGATAGGCAGCACTGACGGCACTGATAGGGGGCACTGATGGCACTGATAGGTGGCACTAATGGGCACAGATAGGTGGCACTGGATAGGCAGCACTGATGAGGAGCTATTGACAGGCAATACGGATGGGGCCCTGATTGACACTTTTATAGGCACTGATTGGCACTGTTGTGGGCACTGATTGGCACTTTTATGGGCACTGACAGGCGTTCTTTGTGGGGCACAGGCTGGAAGATGATGGGCACTGATTGGCAGCTGATGGGCACCTTTGATGGGGGCTGCACTGATAGTCAAAGTGCTGAATATCAGTGTAGACCCCCCCTCTGACAGGTAGAGCCGCTGATCAGCTCTCCCTGTCAGCGCGAACCGAGGAAAGCCATTTAACGCCACTTCCTGCTTCGCGTGATGATCAGCTGTGATTGGTCAAAGCTGATCATGTGGGAAGAAGCCTCTGTCAGAGGCTCCATACCATAATCGGAGTTGCCATACTGACATACAGCACCTCAGATCACCATGCTGTGTGCTCCGCGGGCGCGTGACGGCTTGTTATCCTGATCACATCATATGACGTCCGATAAGGATAACTAAACCACTTTTCCGCAGTCATATTGCTATATGGCGGGTGGCAACTGGTTAATAAACAACATATAAGTACATGAGAGTATACTTAAAACAGAAGATATTTGCAACTTTTGCTTTCATTGCATATCAAAAATAAGGGTTTAAAGAAGAATTCCAGGTACGTTTTGCCAAGCCCCCTTCCAGCCAACCAGTCTTGAATTAATGCTGCAGGGCAATTACCTTACTAGGCCACTGTCTACTATTTATAAATAATTGTTCCCAAAAATAGGTAAATTATTCAGAGTATGCAGAGCAATGTGGTGATGATGTCACTTATGATGACTGATGTCTTACTGTAGATTATGACAATTGGGATGAAGTATGGAAAGACCCCTTTATGAGATTGGTATTTGCTAGAGATCAATTATACCTTTTTGCATAGGAGCTATCTGACCCCTACTAAACTGGCCAGAATTTAGAGGAATCAATACTCCTCCTGTTGGCATGACTCCAATGCTTAAAGTGTTCTTAAATGCAGCACCCTGCATTCACAATATCTGGTCTCCCATGGTACACAGAACATGGAAATGAAATAGTTTTAGTAACTATAAACTGCTAAATACCTTTTCTCATCAGCAATTAGAGCAGTCTTGTGACTTCTGTCAATGTCTGGTTAAAGCTTGTAGGAGGAGTTTTGATTCTCCCATGATTGTCCTATGGGAATGCAGGGCCCCTGACCCTCTGTCTGGACAGTGCTGATTGGCCCTGTGCTAATCACATGCACCCTCCCAAGAAAAAAAATAAACTCTCTAGCAATACACACCAAACTGAGAATGTGCAGCTTGCCCCACTAGCCTCTGTACTATCCGAAGATGGTTTGGAAGACTCTGGAAGACTCTGGAAGAAGGGGAGAATCAGAAGAGACAGTCTTTTTACACAATGCAGAGATTAACCCCTTAGGTTCCACAGTGAGTATAACAAGCATGCTTTACTCCATACACACACTGATGTTGTGGGTTTAGTAACACTTTAGGTGTATTTCATACACATTTTCTTGGATTGCCCAGTCATCCAAAGGAACCGGGTAGACATCTTGGCCTGTATTCAGTCAATAACTACAATTCCTTTCCCCCATCATTGGATTATGTCTTTTAAGTCAGTTAATGCTATAGCACCTATTCATGGCATCTGCACTTGGCTCACACTTCTGTTTTAATATGCTAGGAACTGTATTATCCTATCTTGGAAAAAGGCTTTGGCATCCACCTTAGCAGCCTGGGAAGCATTGGTGAATAGAGACCCCCCTTCTACAAAGCCACAAATACAAACAGAGGAGTACCTTTTAAGTTTGTTAAGGTTTGGGTTGAGTGGATTCATTCCGCTCTAACCGCCTCTGACTGATAAATGTATGCAGTGCTTTGTCCTTTTTGCTGTATTTTGCATTGCATTGAATTTGACCAGATTGTCTATATATACTATAGTGTACTGGATGTTTTCTCCTGTAGATTTGTGCTTACTTTTTACTCCACAGAGATGACGTGTGGACTTTAATTCCAAACTATTTTTGTTTTCTATTAGCTTCTGGTTTTTGTTTCATGAACATACACTTAGGATTTTTATTTTTCATTTTTCATGGGCCAGTGAATGACTATGCATATACCATACCTGCAAGACCCCTCTAGAAGCTGGAAATCCTTGTAATAGACACAAATAGGCAATTTCTGCGCCTTGTGCCAAGTGGCTGTCCCACTGCATTATAAAACAGGAAATCACCCACTCAGCACAGTTGTCATTAAAATAAAGTTTTGAATTTTCTTAGTAACTGCAAAGGATTCCCTGATTGGATGAGGTGGAGAGGCAGGGCAGTGAAATCACACTCACCATATTGAGAAAATGCAAAACATTCTCTGAATGGTGCCCATGCCAACCAGCCAACATCCTGTGTTTAGAATGCAGCAAAGCAGCAAAGAGATCACTGGAGTAGCTGTGTCAGCAACAGTGATTTCCAACTTCTAGAAGGATCTTACAGGTATGATAAATGCAAAGAAAAAGAAAAAAAATGGAAAATGGACTTTAACGGTTGCTACAATAATCCCAATAGGAAAGAAAATGGTCTAATGTTATAATAAAATATCAACACGTATTAAATCACATTTAAAACATAAGATAAAACAGAGCACATAGATATGTCTTAATGGTACACTGTCCCATATGTATATATAGGGGAGGCTGAACATGGAAAATCGCATAGATGGTCCATAGAATGGTATCACTGTAATCTAAAGCCCCATACACACGCGCGGATTATCCAAGGACCAGGTCCGTCAGACCATGTCCGTCATACTTTGTCTGATGTTGGTTTTGCGTACACACGGTCGGACAAAGTTGTCGGAAAATCCGATCATTCTGAACGTGGTGACGTTTGTTGCCTACGACGGGACTACGTAGAGGCTAGTAGCCAATAGCTTTGGTCTTGTAATGTGATCTGAGCATGCGTAGCACTTTGTCCGGTCGGAATTCGCTACACACGATCGGATTTGGTGTGATCGGACTTTGTTGTCAAAAAATCTATCCAGCAGGAGATAGGACTTTGTCCGTCAGACAATCTGATGGAAACTGTCCGATGGTGCCTACACACGGTCTGATTTTCCGACAACATTGTCCAATAGGACAGAATCCATCGGAAAATCCTACCGTGTGTATGGGGCTTAAGAAGATCCCTTCTGACTGGAGGCCAAACTACCGGAATCACAGTATGAGTGCCAATGGATCGCTACGCTTTTTGACAGTAGCTTCTTCAGGGTTTTCTATTGATACTAGGGGGCACATTATAATTAATATTATGCCCATGTACTTTCTCTATATATAATCATAATTAATTATTACATGCTATAATCTGTTCATTTTAGAGATTTGTATAAAATTTAGAAAAAGTTACTTTGAAAAAGAAAAACATACATATATACTGTATAGTATTTTTAGTTTCAATAATTTTTATTTGAGAACAGGTGTGAACAGTTACAATAACAATGCGCACAGCGCCATACGTGTTTCTTATATTTATGATCAAAACAAAACAGAATTTCAACATCAAAAAAAAAGAAAAAACAGTCATAGGTGTACTTCTCTATAAGTTTGTTAACCGCTATTGTGTTATTCACCAGCATTCTTAGACTTTTGGTTTGTATAGGAGGCAAATCTGCCTCTGATGCTGCAGGATAGGGTTTATGCGTTTGTGTGGCACTTAGGTGGGTGTCCCACCCCCCGTACGCCCCCTTGGGGATCACACTGCGTCCAGGGAGCGGTCCCCCCCGATGGGTTGGCCTATATATATTCCATCCTATGGGTTATTTGCAGTGGTCTCAAGTCATCAGTCATTAGGTTTGTGTGTCCTGTGAACCTATGCTTATAGGTTGCTAAGACTTATACAAGAAATGTGAGTGTGAACGTTCGTGTGGTTATACGAAGCCTACATGTTCATGTTGAAATAGAAGAGAGGGGTAAAGAAGAAAGAAAAGTAGAAAAGAAGAAAGAAAAGTAGGGAGAGGGGTAAAGTGGGAGTAGGTGTGGGAGGGAGTGGGTGGAGTGCACATGGAACGCGGTCCCCCCTGATTAGAGAGGGGCGAGGTGCTCCATTGGCTATTTAATTTTGTTTACAGTAATCGAGAAGGTTGTCGAGTGGTATCCCAACTGCAATACCACTCGACCCAAGGTTTCCAAATCTGACATTTGGCTGCATAATTCCCTTGCGAGGCCGCGGACATCAGTTCATATGATATGTGTAAGTTTGTAGTTTTTATTACCTCTGTAATAGAGGGGATTTCAGGTTTTAGCCATCTTCTCGTGAGTTCTAATCTAGCACTCGTAAGAATCTGGGTTGTTATGTGTCTCGTATGGTGAGGTATTGTCTCTATGCCCAATGAGAGTAAAGCCATGTCAGGAGTAGTAGGGACTCGACTTTTGGAGATATTTTGAATGATGTGAAAATTTTTTTGCCAGTACTGTTTAATTTTATTACAGGCCCACAAGATATGTAAAATGGAGCCCCTATGGCCGCAATTCCTCCAGCAAAGCGGAGGTGTGTCCGGGTTAAATCCCGCTAGTCGTGTGGGGGTCATATACCACCTGAGAAATATTTTTTGGTAGAGTTCCCATAAGTTCGCACTTTTGGATGCTTTGTAGATGGATGTTATAGCTATTTGCCATTGATCAGTTGTATATGTAGAGTTAAGGTCTAATTCCCAGGTTCTCATAGAAGGGGACTTGGTGCATACTGCTTTTAAGTGAAGGTAGCCATAGAATACAGAGATCCCTTTAATGGAGGTCCTGGGGTTAGTCAAGTAAAGATATATTTTCCAGGGGACTTCTGTGTTGAGTTGCATACTGGATGTCAGTAGGTGGGAAACCTGCCTATGCGTGAATTGGTCCTTGGTTTCTAAGTGGTGTTCAATTTGAAGTGCTCTAAAAGACTTTAGCGCTGGACCTATGTAAAGATCCGCTATGTGTTTAATCCCCCTTCGTGGCCAATGGCTGACATGTAGGTCGGGTATCAGAAGCTCTAGGCTTGTGATAGGTATCGGAATGGCTTTTTGTGGTATGTCAGATTTTGGTAATTTTAAGATAAGTTTCCATGCTGATAGGGAAGCTGCTATAGTTGGTGAGTATCTGGGGGAGTGAGGCATATGTTCGTGGATCAGTAATAGGTCAGAGAGCTTGTGGTTGGGAGCTTGGTACCTCTCTAGTGATTGCCATCTCGTCTCGTGGTTGCCAGGGAACCAAGACTTCAGTTGAGCTAGGATTGCAGCATAGTAGTAATCTTTTATTAGTACATGTCCCACTCCCCCAGCCTCCCTGGTTTTAATCAGTTTGTGGAACGCACATCTTGCTCTCTTCCCTTGCTAGAGGAATCCATTGACCATCGCTTGTGCACGGGCAAAGAATTTATCTGGTACAGGAATAGGAAGGGTTCGAAATATATATAAAAGTTGGGGGAGTAACATCATCTTAAATGCCGCCAGGCGGCCTGACCAGGTCGATTCAGTCTTGGATATGGTTTGTAGTTTATGAGGTAGTGTTAGTAAATATTGAGTGTAATTAGCGTCTGTCAATTTGTTTGTTTCTGAAGTCAGGGTTACCCCTAGATATCTTATACCTTCTGCTGCCCACTTATAAGGAAACCTCTTTTGGAGGTTATCTCTTGTAAGTGTATCAATTCCCAGTCCTAATACATAGGATTTGTTGTCATTGACCTTATAATAAGACACTCTATTAAATAGACTTAAAGCTTGATGAGCCGCCGCCAGGGATGAATCCACCTCTGTCATAATCATAATAATGTCGTCCGCAAAGAGACTTATGGAGTGGCTGTCTTGACCAACAGGAAAACCTATTATTTTCGGGTGCTCTCTGATATAAATAGCCAGGGGTTCCATCAGTAAGTTAAAGATGAGGGGAGATAGGGGACAACCCTGTCTGGTCCCATTAGTAATGTTGAATGGCTTGGATATGGTGCCAGACATGAACACCTTGGCGGAGGGTGTGGAGTAGAGAGCCATAATGGCTGAGAATATGGGCCCTGAGAATCCGAATGATTCTAGTACTTTGGCTAGGTATAGCCAGTGTATTCGATCGAAGGCCTTCTCTGCATCCAACGCCAAGAGCAGAGAAGGCCTTCGCTGCAGTTTTGCTAAGTGGATTATATTAATCATGCGTCTGGTTGCATCAGATGTTTGTCTGTGTTTGGTGAAGCCCGATTGATCCGGGTGAATTAGTGTGGGTAAAATATCTAGTAGTCGGGAGGCTATAAGTTTGGCGTACAGCTTTAAGTCTATATTTAGTAAAGAGATCGGCCTAAAATTGGAGGGGACAGTGGGTTCCTTCCCTGGTTTTGGCAGAGCGACCACCAGGGCCTCTAACATTTCTGGAGGGAAAGAGGCAGAGGCAGCTGCTTTGTCGAATACTGGAGTCAAGAAGGGGGTCAGTATATTTTTTTATTCCTTGTAATATTCGCTACTAAATCCATCTGGCCCTGGAGACTTGTTTAAGGGTAATGAGTCTATCGTTTTTTGAATTTCTGCTTCGCAAAATGGGAGGTTCAGGGATTGTAATTGTTGAGGTGACAATTTGGGTATGGACAACTTGTCTAAGAAATCATTAATGATTTCAGGGTTCGGTTGTTTAGTGGCTGGGTCGTCTTTTAAATTGTACAGAGATCCATAGTAATGGCTAAATGCATCTGCAATTTTTTGGGGGTGGAATTCTTTTTCACTGGTGGCTGGATGAATAATGTAGGGTATTCTAGATTTATATCTGTGGCCTTGTAGGTTCTGAGCTAAAAGTTTTCCTGCCTTGTTGCCATTCACATAGTAATTCATTTTAAGCCGTTTGGTGGCTTTTTCAAAACTATCTAGAAGGTGGAGCCTAAGTTCGTATCTAAGTTGCGATAATTTCTGGGAGGTATTCTTATCAAAAAGTGCTTTATTTTTGGTTTCTAAATCTGAAATTTGCTTTGTTAACTCAGTGGTGCGTTGCTGCCTCTGCCTCTTTGCCCTTGCCCCGATTTGGATCAGCATACCCCTTATAAACGCTTTGTGGGCGTTCCACAACATAATAGGACATTGCACAGAATTAACATTTTCATGGAAAAAGTTAGTTAGATGTTTTTCAATCTGATCCTTGGTGGTCTTCTGTTGCAGTAGAAAGGTGTTCAGCCTCCATACTGAGTTAGGTCTGGGGTGGGTGGAGTTCGCTAATGTGAGCACAATTGAGGCGTGATCAGACCAGGTTATGGTATTAATACGGACATCCTTAGTGTTGAACAAAATCTGTTGATCTACTAATGCAAGGTCTATTCTTGTATAAACCTTATGAGGTGCTGAGAAAAAGGTAAAGTCTCTTTCGTTGCCATGAATGCATCTCCATGCATCATACACTTCGTGTCTCCTGATGGAGGGGATTAGTGAAGGAGGGCTACGTAGGGGTGTGGATGTAGAGTCTATCTCTGGTTCCGGGGTGATATTAAAGTCTCCACAGAGAATAAGTGGTCCTTTCTGGTGCTTTCTAATTCGTTTCATCAATTTGTTGAAGAAGTGTACTTGGTGTTTATTGGGTGAGTAGGCCGTTGCTATTGTGTACGGTGCGGAGTTGACCGTACAGACTAGGATCAAATATCTGCCCTGGGAGTCACAGATCTCTTGAAGTAGCGTAAATGCTACTGTGTCCCGAATCGCTATTAGCACTCCTTTCGTTTTGGATTCAGCATTAGCTGTGAGTACATACGGAAAGCTCTTATGTGTACATTTCGGTGGTGCTTTGTTGCAAAAGTGGGTCTCTTGGGCACATAGAATATCTCCTCGATGAAGCAAGGCTTCTTGCCATAGGGACTTGCGCTTCATGGGGTGGTTGAGCCCCTTAGCGTTGATGGAGATTATGTTAATAGCCATGGTTCATTTATAGAGAAAGTCATGAGATGGGTGGTAGCCCATACCTCAACACTTGATCTACAAGATACATTTGTTTTGATAGTGTCGTGGTGCAGGCAAGACTTACTTGAATGTTTTGTTGCTGTTAGGCTGGCACGCGGTGCAGTTGTGATTTGTGTCGTTGCTAGAGTCCGATGAGAATCTCTGTCGTCCTTCTGTAGTTTTCTGTAAGTTCGATGTGGAGTCGACCACGTCCCACGCGCACTAGCAGGAGATTGGGGAGGAAACAAGAAAAAAGGGGAAGCAGGGGGTGCAGGAAAGAGAAAAAAGACATGGAGCAACAAAAAAAAATAAGTTGTTAACTTTGTTGCATGCATCTGGCTGCAACTAAACTTGGGGGTAATTATACCCAAAGACAGCTTATCGCTGCAAAACGTTGTTGGGGGGTAAGTTTTTTCCTAGCGACTCCAATGGTCAGGGACTAAGTACAGTTTTAGTTCCATCCATGCATTCCATTCAGGAGTGAGAAGTAGCATTTTTAGTCGGGATCGTTTTCCATTCCTGGGTGAGTCAGCGGGGATTGCTAGATATAGCAGGGTCTTCTTGGGGATCTGGCAGTATATCCCATTCCCTCAAGAGGGCAATACCTTTTTCCAGGGAGGTCACGGTGTATGTGTGGTTGTTCCTAGTCACAGTTAGTTTTGTAGGGTAGCCCCATCTGTATATTATTTTGTGGTTTCTTAGTACCTTTGTCACTGCGTTTAAGTTTTTTCGTTTCTGCAATGTGTACTGCGACAAATCAGCAAAAAATTGTAGGTTTTGGCAGGGAGTGGGGATCTGGTCTTGCTTCCTCATTATAGACATAAGTTGTTCTTTGATGTGAAAGAAATGGAGTCTGAGAATCACATCTCTAGGTATCTGGTCGGATAGGTGGGTAGGTTTGGGCAATCGATGTATTCTGTCTATGGTGACATCTAGGTCCGTGAGTGATGGCATGAGGGATTTGAATATGGCGGTAGTGTGTGCAGCTAGATCAACCTGTAGCACAGATTCAGGGATCCCCCTGATTTTCAGGTTGTTCCTTCTGGATCTGTCCTCTAAATCCGCCATTTTGGCTTTAATCCATTCTGAGTCGGCTTCAGTTTCCTCATGGGCATCCACTAATTTATTAATGGTGGAGGCGTATTCTCCCATCTTAGACTCAATGTGATCCACTCTGTTCCCCACCTCCTGTATATCTCTGTTAATCCTATGCATATAACCTGCCATATCGGATTGCAGAGAGCTGCGCAGCGACAGAAGCATGTCTTTTAAGACAGTGTCCATGACCGGCATATTTTGTGTTGGGAATGATTCTATTGATTCCGGGAGTTCCCTGGTGTCCTCCCCTGAATCTGAGGTTGGGCTCCCCGCTCTGTCTAATCCCTCATCATCCATTCTAGGTTTGGTCTTGGCCGGGCTGCATGTGGATGGGGTAGAGGGGTAATGCCGTCTATCGTCAGGGGAGTCTCTCATTTGTGGCCCATTACCTTTGTGCGAGGTCCGCTGCTGCCTCGAGGTTTCTGGCGATGAGTAGGCTTCGGCGCCATCTTGGCCCTCGGCCTTGCCGCTCGTAGGGTAATAGTCCATCAGCCGCTGTGGTTTTCGGTCCTGTTTTCTTTTCCCAGACATTGTTAGCGTGGGGTAGCTGTATGCCCGCCTTGTATCTCGGTCTTTCTGCCGTGGATAGTCGCTCACTGGTCGCTGTTGTCCCTGAGTTTGCCGGAGCTCCGCTACCACACGTCCATCCGGCTCGCTCGCTAGGCCACGCCCCCCACTGTATAGTATTTTTAAATACATATCAAGTTGCTAATATACATGCCATGGCTTAAAGTGCATCCGAGGAACACAAGGCATCCAGTTCATGGAAAAGTGCACCATAAAGGAAAAAGGGGGAGGAGGGGGGAAAGGTACATTTCCCCTCCCCTCCTTTCCTCCCCCTTTTTTCTTTATGGTGAGAACATTTTCTTTCCTATTGGGATTATAGTGGCAACCTTTAAAGTCTGTTTTCTATTTTTTCCTTTTTTCTGTGCTTATATAATTGGAAGTGGTGCCACGCTCTGCAGTATATGTCTCAAACCTTTCTCACTATGATAAATGCAGTTACATTGGTCAAAGCTGGACTAATGTAATTATTCAAAATGCTACACCTGGAATTCTTCTTTAACCACTTCCCCTCTGCCCCACTTCAGCTCCTGTGCAGAATCACGTATATACTATATTACCAAAAGTATTGAGATGCTTGCATTTACACGTACTTGAACTTTAATGGCATCCCAGTCTTAGTCCGTAGGGTTCAGTATTGAGTTGGCCCACCCTTTGCAGCTATAACAGATTCAACTCTTCTGGGAAGGCTGTCCACGAGGTTTAGGAGTATGTCTATGGGAATGTTTTCAACCATTTTTTCACAAGCGCATTTGTGTGGTCAGGCACTGAAGTGGACAAGAAGGTGCAGTCTCCGCTCTAATTCATCCAAAGGTGTTCTATCAGGTTGAGATTAGGACTCTGTGCAGTCCTGTCAAGTTTCTCCACCCCAAACTCGCTCATCCATGTCTTTATGGACCTTGCTTTGTGCACTGGTCCAAATCATTTGGTGGAGGGAGGATTATGGTGTGGGGTTGTTTTTCAGGGTTGAGTTTGGCTCCTTAGTTCTAGTAAAGATAATGCTTAAGGTGCCAGCATACCAAGACATTTTGAACAATTTTATGCTCCCAACTTTGTGGGAACAGTTTGGGGATGACCCCTTCCTATTCCAACTAGTGCACAAAGCAGGGTCCAGAGAGACATGGATGAGCAAGTTTGGGTAGAGGAACTTGACTGGCCTGCAACTCAACCCAATAGAACACCTTTTGGGTGAATTAGAGTGGAGACTGCTAGCCAGGCATTCTTGTCCACATCAGTGCCTGATTTCACAAATGCGCTTCTGAAAGAATGGTCAAACATTTGCATAGACACACTCCTAAACATTGTGGACAGCCTTCCCAGAAGAGTTGAAGCTGTTATAGCTGCAAAAGGTGGGCCAACTCAATATGGAACCCTACGGGCTAAGACTGGGATGTCATTAGAGTTCATGTGCGTGTAAAGGCAGACGTCCCAATCATTTTGGTAATATAGTTTATATATGTGACTGTGTGACTCTGCACTTCTGCCTGCGGGGGGGGGGGGGGGGGGGCGTGTGTGCTGCCAGCAGGCTGCTTCTGCTGTGAATGTTCACAGTCCTCCTGCATCCACCAATCGTAGCTGGCAGGCCCCTTCTGCTGTGAATATTCACAGTCCGCCAGCACCCACCAATCATTGGTAATACACACAGAGCAGGGATCTGCATATGTAAACAAGGCAGATTGCCATTCTGACAGGGAGGAAGGGATGGATTCTGTGTTCCTGCAAAGAAGGGACTAGAATCCCTTACTTCCCATAGTAAAAGCAGCACATACAGTACACATAAATACTGGCTAAGCACACACTTAACTCTTTGATCACCCTAGATGTTTAACCTCTTCCCAGTCAGTGTCATTAGTACAGTGGCAGTGTATATTTTTATCACTAGTCACTGGTTCCTGCAAAGTGTCAAAAATGTCAGTTAGTGTCTGATTGTCCACCGCAATATCGCAATCCCACTATAAGTTTGCTGATTCCCTAGTATAAAAAAAAAATTCCATAAATATATCCCATAGTTTCTAGACGCTATAACGTTTGCGTAAACCAATCAATATACTCTTATTGGAATGTTTTGCCAAAAACATATAGCATAATACATATTTCCTACATTTATGAAGACATTTTATTTTTTACATTTTTCTATTTGATGTGTTTTATAGCAAAAAGAAATATTGTTTTTTTTGTTTTGTTTATATTGAACAAAAAAAAAACATAGTGGTGGTCAAATACCACCAAAAGAAAGTTCTATTTGTGGGGAAAAAATTACATACATTTTATTTGGGTACAGTGCTGCACAATCGTGCAATTGTCAGTTAAAGTAACGCAGCGCCATATCGCAAAAAATGGCCTGGTCATGAAGGGGATAAATCTTCCGGAGATCAAGTGGTTTAATTCTCATTTCAGAAGCGCCAAGAAAATTATTTCTTTATACTCCTGGGCTAATGTAGTCTTCGTGAACCATGAAAAGGCAGCAATAAGAAAGCATAACCAGTTATAGTAGAAAGATGTATACAGCTCCAGGTATAAATACCAAGACCTCCCCTCGCCTGCACAGCCTGGGTTCTGGCTCTGTGTATAGAGCACATGCAATAGAGAAAATCCGGACAGCCACACTCCAGTGAAAAATGTCTTCATTGATGCGTTTCACACCCCTTACTGGTGCTTAGTCATAGCAGCTATGACTAAGCACCAGTAATGCCGCGTACACACGATCGGAAATGCCGCCAGCAAAACTCTGATGAGAGCTTTTTGTCGGAAAATGCGACTGTGTGTATGTTCCATCGTTTTTTTGCTGGTGGAATTCCAGCCAGCAAAATATTGAGATCAGGTTCTCTATTTTTCATTCGGAAAAAGTTCCTATCCAAAAATGCGATCGTCTGTAAGAAATTCGGACGCGCAAAAAATCACGCATGCTTGGAAACAATTCGACGCATGTTCGGAAGCATTGAATTTAATTTTCTCGGCTCGTCGTAGTGTTGTACGTCACCGTGTTCTTGATGGTCGAAAGTTCAGAGAACTCTTGTGTGACCAGGTGTATGCAAGACAAGCTTGAGTGGAATTCCGTCGGAGAAAATATCCAAGATTTTTCGGACGGAAATTCCACTCGTGTCTACGTGGCATAAGGGGTGTGAAACGCATCAGCTAATTCATCTGCTGTCCTTGATTGCTGTATGGACTGATTTTATTCAATAAAGACATTTTTCACTGGAGTGCGGCTGTCTGGATTTCCTCTATTGCATGTAACCAGCTATAGTAGGGTGGGAAAAAAGGAACAAAAAGGGTCTCTACTGAACTAGTGCAAAACACAGTAGAGCCTTCTAATAGGTTATATCTGTGCTATAATCTAGCAGTTCTGGGTGCAGGGTTGGCCCAAGGGCATACAATAATGATTTGCATGGACCAGCATACTATGTTGAAGAATAAACCACATATTTTGTAATTTATAATGGAAATAATTTGTTTGCTGGTTCAGTGGAGGGCTTTTATCTTTATTGTAACCCACCTCCCCATAACTTATCTGAATATATTTTTTTACAATTATAACAAATAGAAAATTCATTTTACGTTTCTTATAGTGAACTCTTTCCACAGCCTTATTACTTGAGGAGAGGAATCTAATCTCATATGTTGAGAAGTGGTTTGCAACATTCAAAGGCTATGTAGAAGCTCACAAATGAAAAAAAAGTGCATAACCTCACGTCATGTAAATGCACTGGTGATTTTGATCTTCCTGTAGTTTTCCTTTCATGTTCTAGCAAAAGTCTTTGCTGTTTTATTTTTTATTTTTTTGTGTTCTGAGGATCTGATATGTTCTTCTTGGCATTGTAATATTTTGGTTTGTCATTTTTTGTAAGTACAGTATAGTTACTATCATTTGTTTCCAGTGTTATTTCAATCATTTACATCTATGTTTTTAATTTCAGCTCTTGTAAAAAAAAGAGTAACATTTTCTGCTCTCTTTTTATTCGTTTGACTGTCTGCAGTTAATATGAGCCCCTCCCTTCTTTTTGAGTAATAGAACAAATGCAGCTAGCAGGCAGAGACATTATTGACAGGGCTGCGGCCTTAATATTCACACCCTAGGAGTTCCCAGTTTGAAGCTTTTGGCCTTGACAAACCACAGAGCTCCATTAGGAGTATTGAACATTTAAAGGAAAAAGTAATTTAGTTGTTATATGGAAAAAGCTGAAAGCCAAAATAATCAGCGATATTGCAATGGTTATAATACACTACATACATCACAATTATATCTAATAGTGGCCCTAGCTTACTTGATGTAGCCTTTGTATATGTAAACCCAACACAAAAATCTCATAAAAGTTTTAATGCATTAATGTAATATCAAAAATAATTTTTAATATTTCCAAATCTACAGCTTTTATAAAATGATACTTGGTGATCTTGCCTAAAGGTCCTTGTTCAGGCACTTCCTGGTATAGGATAAAAAATATTCTGATCCTGTTTCCCAGTTGTGCTCCATCATTTTCAACCTGTCACACAGCTTTCTGATATGACTACAAGTGGTTGTTTTAACACACATTATGCAAACATTATGAGGCGGGACTTGGATGACATCACAATGCTTGGGCAAAGTGGAAATGCAGTGACTGAGTAAATAGTTGCACGGCTTGTGCAGGGTCCCCACACTTAATAGATACTGCTGGATATATTCGCACTGCTGGTTATAATTGGTGTGATCTAGCACCTGAATAATGTGAGTGTGTGATTTTAGATTTGTGGCAATAAAGTTTTAAAAAGTTTAAGCACTATGTTGAGCATTCTGTTTGCATGCACCTGAGTGGAGTACAAGGAAGAGATGGACATTACAATGTGGAGGATAACAGAGGACAAAGCAATGCACCATCTATGGTCCAAATAAAGGGACAAAATGCACAGCTTGACTGAACATAACATGTAAGATTATATCTCTGAGGTGAAAGTACACCTGGTGGTGGTCACGTGTGGGAGTGAAGCATAGGAGCATGCTAAGGTGCAGTTGGTTGCATAGAGGGCACCGAGAGGAAGTTTGAAGAACTGTCACTTATCAATATCTATTTGCTGTAATTTATATATATATTGCACACCAAGCATTACACATAATAGATTTGTCATACAAGTATATATTTGAAATATTTTAATAAAAAAACAAACAAAATACAGGTAAAAAAACAGTAACCAATGGTACCACCTAACTTAGTATTCGGCTTTGCCAATAGCTAGGCACGCATTCACAAATAGCAAAAACAACAAAAAGGTCCTTAAGCACTATAACAGACAGTCATCTATGGAGGTGTGCATATCCTGGAGAATATAAAATAAGCTGAAGCCCAGTGCAGTCGCCAACCACTGGAAGAGGTGGACAACAGGACATATAAAACAAAAAAGCAGCGCGCTATGGGACCAGCATAAAAACTTGCAAACCTTTAGCTTGCAAACCTTTTAACTTAGTAAAGTTAATTTAGTTGATGCACACTTGAAGGAATAAAAACAACTGTCAATGTTAATAAAATTGTAGAATTTTGCAGAAGCAATCATAAAAACCAATTGCCATAGTTGATATAATGTGAAAAAAATAAGTACGGTACCACCAAGACATCCAGATGACAAGGGGTTAACATCAGCTGGTCAGTTTCAACTCTCAGTCATGGGGTAAACAACCGGATCTCTGGAAGGGGCCACTGAGGTGGAGAGACCAGGGTCACGGCTGTGGATCTAATGGCTGGTCGCGACCATGGCTTACATGTTTTGTGCACCTGCGCCTTATCAAAGTCCTTATCAAAATGGACTTTGATAAGGCGCTGGCGCGCAAAACATGTAAGCCATGGTCGACACGGCAAAGTCACGAGGCTTGCGGTCCACCACGTCATACCAACATCTCAACTATTTTTGCTTCCGGCCCGATGTCCACATCATCCTCGGGCCCCCGGTCAGTTCAAACGGCTCCTCTGGCTCTATCATTCAGCGGAGGGTACTACAATACACCTCCTGCGGCACAGCGGGTCTGATACCCGCAACCAGCCATTAGATCCACAGTCGTGACCCTGGTCTCTCCACCTCAGTGGCCCCTTCCAGAGATCCGGTTGTCTACCCCATGACCAGGAGTTGAAGCTGACTAGCTGATGTTAACCCCTTGCCATCTGAATGTCTTGGTGGTACACAATATATCAACTATGGCAATTGTTTTTTATGATTGCTTCTGCAAAATTCGACAATTTTATTAACATTGACAATTGTTTTTATTCCTTCAAGTGTGCATCAAATAAATTAACTTTACTTGGCTAAAGGTTTGCAAGTTTGTATGCTGGTCCCATAGAGCGCTGCTTTTTTTTTTTTTTTACACATCCACAAATGACAGATAAAGTTAGTGCCACTTATCATTTACAGGATATAACTAAATCCATGGGGACCATTGTTTTTGTAAAAACTCTACTCTTGGTAAGATATATGCAAATATATTCTCATACTGATAAGTAGTATTTACTCTATGCCCCCCCCCCAAATGTTAGGGGTGTCAGCTGATCTGAAGTTATGAGTAATGACCATACGATCAGCAAGTAATATGTCAGTCACTATCACTCTGTACTGGGGAGGGTACACATCAATAGTGATGCCTAATAGTGCTAAGCATGCAGTAGGCCTAGATAAAACACTTGTTACTGTAGGGATCAAAGGAAAAACTGAGTTCCAAAAGCTACACACATTTTTACACTTCTACACAATGAAAGGTCTTAGCAATATGCTGGACCACCATGGGATAGCTCAAAGGAGAGTCTATGGTCTCTCCTTGTTTTCTATATATTCACAGGTTACTATTGGAACGGTATCCCTGGGCAACTATAAGGCCATGGGATTGGTACACTTTATGAAGCAGCTGATTGGACTATTTTGGCGGTTGCAAGCCTGCGCTATGGAAGCCTAGAAAAGGACCAAGAGCGGTTCTCTCACAGACCGCTCTGACTAGAGCTGCAGCGCGGACGTCCTGCAGCATGAAGCGTCGTTCCCCGAGTGACCGCGAGTCCCTCCTATGCCGCCTTCTAGAGAAGGCAGAGAGAGAAGGCGGAGAGAGAAGGCGGAGAGGAATGGCTAATGAAGTGCCTGCAGGAGGAGAGTGTCTCTCCTCCGCCTCAAATCACTCCCACTGAACTGAAGGAAAGGACGGCCCCAGTCGGGGGCGGTACAAGGCAGCAGCCTGGAAGAAGTGTCATGGCGGTGTCATGTCACAGAGTGCATCCTATCTGAGGGAGAGCAGCGCTACTCAGCCTTCACCTGTGAAGTCGAGTGAGCAGCAAACAGTTCATAATGATGGTTAGAAATGTTTAGTGTCTCATAATTCTGGAATTGCATGCTTGGCGGAGTCTTTATCTAATGTTTTACAACAATTTAAAGGGGCACATGTTAGTGGTGCTGATATTCATTCTGTTAATACTGATATTATGAGAACACCGGGTGCACAGGTCTCTGGTGCAAGTAATGTTTTAAAGTCAAAAAGAATTAATATGGGTGAATTTTCAGGAGCACAATTTATCGGTGCTGAACAAAATGTGCAGCAACATGATTCTGCTGCTAAAAGAATTCAGAAAGCACAGGTAACTGGTGCCAATAATAATACTAATAATATGGTTTATAATGACACTGATAATATACAAACAGGGGCACATTCTTATGGTGCAATGGATAATGTGCAATTTTCTGAATATATGAATGAGGCTGGTTCAGTTTGGCAGAATATGGGTGAACCTGCCTTACAGGAGGAGAATAAAGAAATGTTATCATATTCTAAGGTTATGAACCCTGCATTGCTTAATCCTCAATTGTCTCTCAGATCATCAGCTATGGCGGTCAGGGATTCTTCTTTCAAAGAACCCCTGCCATGCGTTTTATCACCTCTAGACTTTCATTTGCCTAAGGCGAATTAATTGACATTTTGTCACTGCTATCTATGAAAAAGCAACCGGGGGATAGGTCCGAGGAAGATAGGAGAAGGGCTATCCCCAGAACCTTTCAAAATTGTTTGCAGGCTTTCTGCATTTATGCAGCAGTCATGGGTGAACGATTCCCGGGTAAATGTTTCGGTTTATTTCAGCATTTGGATATCATTGCTGAGGCCTTTCGCCATTTCGGAGGCTCTGCATGGTATACATACAATGAAAATTTTCGCCAGAAGCTGGCAGTTCACCCCTCATTACATTGGGGGTCAAAGGACGTTGGCCTATGGCAAAATCTTATGCTGCCAACGAGACCCCAATTTACTCCAAAATTGTCACCTAATGCGGAATCTACATTCCGCAAAGGTTTTTGCTTTGCGTTTAATGAAGGGCACTGCAAATTCCTAGCAAATTGCTGGTACAAGCATGAGTGCTAATACTGTAATGGGAAGCATTCAGCTAGCAGATGCGTTCGGAGATCGGCTGCTTCCTCTTTTCAATCATTTCCCAAGGACACTCATTAGTACCATCAGTTGTGGGTTCAGGTTGTACTATAGTTAGAAATCTGAAATCTGCTGATACATATTCTTCAGTGGTTCCAGACAAGATCTCCAAAGAACTGGCAGATGGCAAAATTGCTGGCCCATTTTCGGCCCCTCCATTTCAGAATTTTCGCCTTTCACCACTTGGGATAGTCCCCAAAAAAGAAAATGGTAGTTATCGTATGATTCACCACCTTTCTTATCCCACAAAATCATCTTTAAACAATGAAGTATCTGAGGTGTATGCCCCGGTATGCTATTCCTCATTCGATGAAGCTTTAACTATGTTAAGACACTTTGGTCAAGGCTCCCTTTTAGCAAAAGCTGATATTAAGTCGGCTTTCTGTCTTCTGCCTGTTCACCCTCAAGGTTTCAATTCATTAGGTTTTCAATTTAAGGGACAATTTTACTTTTATAGATGCCTGCCTATGGGCTTTTCACTGTCTTGTTTTTATTTTGAAGCATTTTTCACATTTTTACATTGGGTATCGTCCGAGAATTTTCCCCAGGGGGGTTTCTTACACTACCTGGATGATTTTCTATTTATTGGCCCATCTGTCTCCCCTATTTGCCTAGAATCATTACACACCTTTTTCAAAATTTGTGAATACTTTGGTATTCCTCTTGCTCATGAAAAAACTGTCTTTCCATCAACTTCTATTGAGTTTCTTGGAATTACTATAGATTCAGCCAGTATGGAGTTTAGACTTCCATCACACAAAATAAAAAAGATGAGATTGTTGATCTCTTCTTTTTTATTAAAAAAAATTAAGTTTTTCTAAAAGAAGCTCAGTCTTTACTAGGCCTTTTTGCATTTGCAGCCAGAATTATTCCCATGGCCAGAGTGTTCTCTCGAAGATTTTCCCTGGCCATCAGGGGGGTTAAGAACCCATATTCCCATATTCGTATCTCTAAGAGTATTAAAGAGGACCTTAAAATTTGGGACAAATTTTTGTGTGACTTTAATGGCTCAACGGTGTGGCAGCATGGGTTTATATCTAGAGACCAGCTAGAATTCTTTACAGATAAGGCAGGTTCTTCAGGCTTTGGAGCTTTTATGAATGGTCGTTGGTGCTCTAGTAAATGGCACGAGGAATGGTTGCAGAAGAACGTTCTTTAGAATATTGTTCTTCTGGAGCTATTCCCAGTTATAGTCTCTATGGTAGTTTGGAAAGATACTTTCCAAAACCGTAGGATCCTGGTTCGCACAGATAACAAAGTGTTTTCTTTGCGATCAATACTTTATCTTCAAAATCTGAACCTGTGGTGAATCTGTTACGCTTTCTTGTCTTGCATTGCATGCGTTTATAGCTGGTGTGCGTAATAACATTGCTGACGCTTTATCTCATTCACAGTTCAAGAGGTTTTCGGGAATTGGCCCCAATGGCAGATCAGCACGGTTCTCCTTGCCCAGATTTCCTCTGGGGCTTAATATGGAGCTAATACTATCAAACCTTAAAGAGTTAGTTTCACAGAAAACATGGTCCAGATGGTGTGCCTTTTGCCAAGGATTAGGTTTGGATGAATTCAGCGTGTCATCTTATGTTGCTTTGTCTTTCACATCATCATTGATACAGTCTCACCTCAGCCCATCTTCTGTCAGCAAAATCTTAGCGGGAGTCTCATTTTTTCTAAAATTCGCAGGCTTACCATCTTTGATTTCTTTCTTCCAGGTTAACCAAGTGCTAAAAGGTTTCAGAAGGTCCAATCCTGCGCAAGACAATAGGCGCCCCATTTTTGGTCACATTATTGCTAGACCTTCTCGAAATATTACAAGTAGTGTGCTCATCAGATTTTGAGATCCTTCTTTTCAGAGCGGCGTTCACTATCGCCTTTTTTGGAGCCCTCAGGATCGGCAAATTCACTGCCAAAAATAGGTGGTCTTTATCCTTTTTGCATTTTTCTAATTTTTTTATTGAACCAAAGGTCCATTCACCTCTTTTTTGTAGATCTAAGTCCCGGCCTCTAGGTAATGGTCAATGTTTTTCTTTGTCAAGTTCTACTAACACGGCAATCTGCCCAGTTCTACATGTCTCTAAGTATTTGTCAATAAGACTTTTTTCTGATGGTTCTTTCTTTATTCACCAAGACCTATCCTCATTAACCAGGTTCCAATTCTCAGCTGTTCTGGCTTCATGTTTAAAACGATTAAATCTTTCGGGTTTTTGTTTTTCTTCCCATTCATTCGGATTGGGACGGCCACTACAGCTGACTCATTGGGTTTCCCGGAAGAAAAGTTGATGAGGATTGGTAGTTGGGATAGTGACAGGTATAAATTATATAAAATCAAAAGCTATGCAGTACCGCGCTTAGGTAGAATAGTTTGTAGGTGGCAGCCTCCCCAGAAAAAACAGGGGCTTCCCCTAGAGGAGCTCCAGTAGTGTAGAAAGTGGATATATGATAAAGGGGTCAGTGGCGCTACCTATACCATGAGTGTGTAAATTGTAAGTCGTATATCTATATATACTAAAAAATAAGGGAAACTGATTAATGGGTTAACCTCACTCCTGGAGGCTCAGAGAATTCCCAAATCATGTGAAATGTGCACAAGTCTGCAATAATAGGTTACCCTACCATGTATATCACAATAGTGACTAGGTGCACAAAAAATGTATCTCTATATGTATAGACAGCCTTATACCAAAGGCAAATGACAAGTAAAACAAATCAATAGCAAGTGAAAAATAATCCAGATGCACCTATTAGTGCACACATATAAGGAGTGCTAGTAATATTCAGAAAACGTGCATCTCAGTATCCAGTACCAGTATCACAGTAATGTGTATATTATTTAGCATGAGAAAAAGTTGCATCCAAAAGGTGCCGACAATAAAAAATATATATATAGTGGTATTAATAAATTCAGAAATAAAATAAACCGCAGTGTGTGTGTACGTCCACACACCACAAAAACCTTAAAAAATATATAATAAAAAAAAGGGAGAAATAATGTACAAGGAATAGATTCCTATATGTACCATATGATGCAAACAGATATATAATAATAATATTGATAGTCCTTATGCTTTGACACCGTATACGTGCTATACCAGTATGTCATACACAGGCATACATAGGCATACAGGCAAAGAATGATGAAAATTAAAATACAAATATATCCAGGAGAAGGAACAGGTAAAAAATGTCCAACATATAATCTGTTGAATCTAGAGAGTCCAATATTAGAGACCACACACACAGAAAAGTGACTTTTTGTGCTCGCCGGAACTCTGGGTGACTTGGGTGCTCCCCCTCAAGAATCCCCACTCACCAACTCCCTGCACCCCTGCAGGGGTATTGGGCATGTAGGACACACTCTGGCTGGTCCTGGCTCCAGGTCCTGTTGGTCCTGTTCTGGGGTATACAGGGTGTTTGAACACTTTAGGTATGGAGGTGTGCTGGTCTAATCCTCATAAGGGAAAAAGCAAAAAAATCCCCCATGGTGCAGTATATTCAAAAAGTAAATTGGTCTTCCGTTTATTAAAAAACACTTTTTAAAAAACAAAAACGTAAAAACGATGCCAAAAATAAAAACTATATATCCAGCTAGGCGTTCCTGCTATGACAATGTATTCGCAGGGCTAGCTGGATAGGCAAGCGTACTTCAGGGAAGTCTTGAGCTGTGAGCGAGCGGCTTGCGCTCCAGCTGCGCTCCAACTGCTCGTCCTCCCGGAAGTGACATAATGGCGTAGTGTGCGTGGCTCTGTCGGACGCGTTTCATCATTGACGTCTACATACTCTAGTGGAGTTGTGCCAGTAATTTCCCACTCCTCCACAGTTAAGACAGACCACTTGACTCATAAACTTCTCTGCAGGAACGACTGTAGTGTTCAAAGTCTGTTTGGGCTCGGAGAATTACTTGTTAGCTGAAGGGGTGATCCTGGATGCTAGCAAAATCGTCATCTCCATCATTTGTGATACCTGGGTTTTCAAGAGCTTTATCTCTGGATCATCACTAGTTGCCTTAATCACTCTGACCTAAGAAAAGGGTTCTAGTTTCAGGTTTCTCTTTTTTTTTACTCTCCAACAGAGCTTCTTCTTCTCACACTGTTTGAATTAATTCAGGGTACTTCAAAATCTCACCATCTCTTTGAGTTTTCAATTGGATATAAGGTCTGAGCCCCCCTTAAAACATGTTGTGTCTGGACCCTGTCAACTGACCTGGGATCTATACCTTTCTTTATCAGTATCTGGTGCATTGTCTTGTCAAGACGTCTCGTATATCCAGACAGTTTCTCTCCCTCATCTTGGTAGGTATGCTCAAACTGGTACACAAGGTCACAGGCCTTTTATGCTCTCCCAAACATGTCTTGCAAGATATACATACGAAAAGAGCTGATATAAAAATGGGTAGAGGTAGTGTCTCAGTCCCAAAGTACAAAACGTCAGGGAGAATTTTAAAGAAAGACAAGAAACCCCCCTCCCCCCAAAGAAGGACGTCGGAAGGTCTGCTGCTAGATATATATAACAATTTTATTAATTAAGAAAATAATCAAAAAAATTACAAAAAAACACTTCCCATTTCCTATAGCAAAACATTTGAGATCACATAGGAAATTCCCAAAAATTTAAAAATGACAACGTTGTCTATTAAAACAAGGGGGTAATAGCCACATCACACAGCACTCACACACTAGCATACACCTACATCAGATATTGTAATTAGATAACATATACTCTCATAGTAGTGGTTCTGACCAGATACTACAAATTAAACATGTATAGTTTAAATCCAGATGTGGGTGACTGAACCATGCGTTTTATATGTACTCATTTCTCCATAAGCTTCAAAAGTTCAAAAATATTGTGGAGCATACATATAATGTTTGATAACACACGGTCCCGTGACAAGTACTTCATGTAGAAAAGACAGTTTATATAGGGCAGTCCAGCAGCAGCATAGAGTTAGGGAGCATATGCGTTTTTCAAACTGTCAAACAACATTAGGTCTTCTGTTATGTCCATATATAAATCAGTTAGTAATGAATTGAACAAATAGATAGAAGAGACCCCAGTAACAGTAAGTATATATGGTGGGGGTATATAGAGATACACTTTTCTTCTTCACTGTTAAAGAGGTATGTTATTCAGCAGACAGTATCAGTCCTTATGGCAGGCATTGTTTTGCGGTTTTAAACAGGGCAGCAAAGCACATTAAAGCAGATGACAGGCACATAGCTTGATCCAAAAGCAAAATCAAGGTGGCAGCATAGAGTGGGAAGAGGCAAAGCTCAGCAGGGGGAATACAAAGTCAAATAGGCAGTCAGTCATAGCCTAATGCAGGCTGTATTGAGGCATATATAAATGCATCAGCCTCTCCAGGCTGCTTACCCCCTCCTGCTGTTAGATCATCTGTCCCAAACGTCCTGGCCACTTAGTAGATTTTAATTCGCCTGTGCAAAGCCGCTTTTCTTGCTGTGTACCGCTGTTATTTCAAAAGTTCCCGCTAGTGCCGCTCCATAGGCTGCTCCATAGGCTGCATGGATAGAGCTGTGGGTCACGTGTGTGCTGTGGGTAGGCTATTATCCCCCAGATGACGCGCTGACGTCACCACAGCTGACGCGTTTCGTTAGCCAATCACTGCTAACTTCTTCCGACGTCCTTCTTTGGGGGGGGGGGGATTTTCTTGTCTTTCTTTAAAATTCTCCCTGACGTTTTGTATTATGCCCTAGGAACGGGGAAGGCCTGGATTCAGACAAATTTAGTGTAGAATTTAGTTGCAGATCTATTATATACGATACAAAAATACACATCAATTAAATCTGGTAGATCCGGGCACCTCAATTAATTTTTTTTCTCAGTCCCAATATGAAAAATGTATTCACATACATTTGAAAACCTCATACAATATAACAACTTGTTAATGAACATCAATGCATAAATAGTGTATCACATGAGAAAACCTTTTTGATAGGACCTAAAAATGCCATAAAGTTACCACTATCAATCTGGAGCAACTGTGCAACTCTCGCTTCTTCAGGAGAGGCACAGGGGAGTATGGTTAATTGCAAGATGCTTGCCAACTCACGCCATGGTGGTCAGGGTGCAAAGTATAAGAAAAAAAACTTGTATATAGCCATGTATATCGTACCCCAAAAGGGAAAACGAAAAATCAATAAAGCCTGCCAAGAGGTCCACTATTCTTCCCCCCGGAGCTGCGAAGTGGCGGGGAGATGACAAAAAAGTGATGTGCTCACAAACAGGAGCCCTGGTGATTGATGTTGGATCCAGCAAGGAAAGAAAAATGTCATACACCCTTGGAGGAGAGACAGACAAAAATGGCCAGAGATCAGTTCACATGTTCAGATTGATGGTGGTATCTTTATGGCATTTGTAGGTTCTATCAAAAAGGTTTTCTTATGTGATACACTATGTATGCATTGATGTTCATTAACAAGTTGTTATATTGTATGTGGTTTTTAAATATATGTGAATAAAGTCTTCATATTTTTTATATATTTTGTTTGAGGTGTGACTCTTTAAATTCCGTGGGCTAAATATTTTTTGTTGTGTGCATACGTCTTGCAAGGTATCGAAGTAGTCATGAGCAGTACAGTCCTATTTGCTGAGTTTCAGGTTGTGAACAGCTTCTGAGGCTGGCCCCCTCAAACTCTCTGGGATGCTCTGCTTTTTCTGGGCCTCAGGGATGTCCCACTCATCTAAGGCTTGCATGGCTTGCTGCAGCCATTCCTCAAAACTCACTTAACTGATAGGAACTGGCTGTTTTCCAGAAAAGGTTTTCAGCTTTTGGTATTCAGACCCAGTGTATGTTGGACTACTCTTCTGCCATTTTACCACAAACTCTTCCAATGCGACCATGAATTCCGGCCCTATCATGGCTACAGGCACCAGTAAGGTAACTTCTTCCAATGAGGCTGCTTGGCTTGAACTTTCTGGGCTCACATTGACAGGATCCATCTTGATGCTTTCAAAGGTGTTGTCTTGGTGGTTTGCTAGCAGAACAGGATATCCCGGATGAGTCCCCACATCTAGCGCCACACCTGAAGAAGCTGCTGGTTACATTTTGGATTCTCTGTTCTGCGCCTCGACTTCAAGAACAACCTCAGCCCCCCTGGTACACCTGGTTGAATAAAATTACTGCAAGCACAATTTACAACACAAGTGAGAAATACCTTTTGCATAGCTGTGGGATATGGCAATCAATACACACACACCTGTTTAGTCGTAAATACGCTTAATCTATTGATTGACTATTATAGCATAAGTAACAGTTAAACCAAATTTAAAACACTCAGCAGGCAGGTTAGCAATAAACAATGCATATAAGCTGTAAATGCAACAAGGGTACTTATAAATCCACACTAGGTTTTGAGTGCCCCTTTAAACTGGCAAGCAGATAGAGCTTCAAGGTAGTAATAACTAGGGACAGTCCTTAGTCCTAAGTTTCGTTGGAGCTCATTGGCGCCCATTGCGGCCAACAGTAAGGCCTGCAGGCAGTATTAGGCCTATGGGGTCACTGGTTAAAAAGCTTCTAGTGATTTTATTCCCTAGAAGTGGTAGCAAACATTGGCCACAAGGCCCGCTCTCCATCTCTCCACGATCCGGTCCCAGAACTGCTTCCCCACACTGTAGTAGCTTCCAATGGGGCCTCGTCCTCTCTTCACACTGGCCCCGATAACTCGCTGCAGACTTAGGAGTTTCCCAAAATGGCTGTGGATTTCTGCCAACTCAGGATTTCTCTGGCTGACAATCTTGGGCACAGTTGTTCTCTCCTCACTGTCTCTGCACTGTCATGTCAGAGCCTTTTCTTTTCCTGAGCTCCTAGACTCTCTCTCTCTCTCTCCATCTCAAATCTCCTCAGCCTCCCCAGCTCTTCCTGATACTCCCCTTTTTCCCAGTGTGCTCTGTGTCTCTGAGTTTCCTGGGAGGACAAGTCAGCATCTCCCTGTCTCCATCTTGTGGCCAAAAGGAGAAATTGCATTACAACATGCCTGCTACATAAGCTCTAACGAGCAGGGCTCTCTGATTCCTCCTGTATTGAACTGTATTGTAACTGTACTGTCTCCCTTCATTGTTTGCCCCCCAGACAAAACAAAAAAACACCAGACGCCACTGTTGGAAGTAGTTGTGTCATGTCTCAAATTACATCTATTTCTCCTAAAGCATGCTCTTTCCGCAGGCACTGTATTGTAAGACCATGGTTCTGATTTAGGATTTTGACTACTACTTATTTGATCAATAATTGATTGCTATGCATTTACTACAGCATTCTTATTCTTATTTTTATTATTACATTTTTCACATATATACTGTAGATTTTTTGCCACAATGGTTGTAATTGTGTTTTTTTCCTGTAGATTTAACAATGTGTTGTACATTGTCAGGTATTTTAGGTAAAACAAATCTCCTTTTTTAAGGTAGAGTACATCTCAGCACTCTCTCTACAAGTAGCTGAGTGGGTGTAACATTTGTTCCTAAGATGGGGGTAGATGGAAAAGCACTAATTATGGATCAGCACCTGTGCTGAATGACGTCTTAGAAAGAAGTTTGATAATATAAATAATTCTATTTGCTAGTTTGATGGATTTATAATATTTAGTACAAGAGCATGGCAATACATCTGAAACTGAAAACTGAAAATGCATTACTATATCTTTCCGTTAATACTAAGAAATTGATATATCTCAAAAGGAATCTTTCTTCAGAAATGTGCATCTAAAAAGAATTTGACAGTATTGACATGTATTGACAGTAATGATGGGCTTGATGTTCGAGTCCAACATAAGTTCAACTCGAACATCAGCTGTTAGTTTGTTCGTAGAACAAATGAACATATGGGACGCTAACAGGATGTTCACCCACCGCAGAGCGCCCCGTTAAGAAGGAACTGTGAGATTGCAGCGCATTGAAGGCTGCTGATTGGCCAAAGCATGCCTCTCACTGCTATACAGTGCAAAGTATATAGTGCAGTCAGTGTAGTGTATATAATACAGTACAGATTATATAGTGCAGTCAGTGTAGTATATATAATACAGTGCAGAGTATATAGTGCAGTTAGTGTAGTGTATATATGGACTGCAAGATTGTAGTGCATTGAAGGCTGCTGATTGGGCTAAGCATGCACCTCACCGGTATGCTGTGGCCAATCACAGCACGATGTGCTGTGAGAGCCATGATTGGCTAGAAGGCAGGGTGCCTTCGGTCAATCATAGATCAGGCGTTAAATCCACACCCCACGCTATATAAGGCTGCTTAAACATCGGCCGTGTATAGTGTGAATTAAGAGAGAGGCAGGGTAGTTAGTGGATTGAGCATGCAGTCAGTGTAGTATATATAATATAGTACAGAGTATATAGTGCAGTCAGTGTAGTGTATATAATACAGTGCAGTCAGTGTAGTGTATATAATACAGTGCAGAGTATATAGTGCAGTCAGTGTAGTGTATATAATACAGTGCAGAGTATATAGTGCAGTCAGTGTAGTATATATAATACAGTCCAGACTATATAGTGTGCGGTCAGTGTAGTGTATATAACACAGTGCAGAGTATATAATACGGTGTATTGAAGTGGTTAAGGGGACTCCTATGACAGAATTAAGGAAAGAGATGGCACGAGGTTGCCCCCCCCCCAAAAAAATCCATACCAGGCACTTTGGGTCTGGCATAGATTTTAAGGGGAACTCCACACCAAAATTACAAAAAAATGGCATGGTGTCCCCTCAAAATCCATATCAGACCCTTATCTGAGCATGCAGCCTGGCAGGCCAGGAATAGGGGGGACGAGCGAGCGCTCCCCCATCCTGCACCATACCAGGCTGCTTGCCCTCAACATGGGCAGGGTGCTTTAGGGCCAGTGTTGATGTGGACAAGGGCCTCTTTCCGACAACTCTGGCAGGTGGTTGTTGGGGTCAGTGGGCAGGGGGCTTATCGGAATCTAGAAGCCCCCTTTAACAAATTTGAATGGGTATCAGGTACATTGTACCCCTACCCATTCGCCAAAAAGTTTCAAGAAGTAAACACCACAAGAGACAGTTTGACAAGTCCTTTATTAAAAAAAAAAAAGTGTCCTGCAATATAAATCCACTGTCAATCACGCCGCCTGACAGACCCCAAAAATATCAAAAAATGAGAAACACTTCGACTCCACAGGAGGCCTCCCGCCCACTGCTGTCTTTTCCCTTTGACAGCTCTTATATAGGCAAGGGCGGGGCCCCCTTGATGATGTAACAGGGTGACCCCGTCCCTTCTGATGATTTTAAGTTCCCTTTAAAATCCATGCCAGACCCAAAAGGCCTGGTATCGACTGAGACCCCAAACCTGTTTTTTATCTATATTGTTGGGAACTGGCAATACATTACAGCTGCGAGCAAGTTTATATTCTTTTTTTTCCTTTAGAAATTTCATTATTGCTGTGGAATGTTCTATACATTGTACAGATGTGCCAATTTACAGACAAACTAAGGGGACCCCCCAGGCACGATATTTAAAGGAATATTTCAGTTTTATTGTTCCACTTTAAGCATTGTTAAAATCACTGCTCCTTTAAAAATTATTGTTTTAAAAACTTCCCCCAGGGCAGTACCCAGGTCCCCTTACACGTTTTATGGCAATAACTTGCATATAAGCCTTTAAAATTAGGACTTTTGATGTTTCATGTTCATGTCCCATAGACTTTAACCGCTTAAGGACTGCCTCCTGTAGATTTACGCAAACAGAATGGCACGGCTAGTACCGAAGCACGTACTGGTACGTCCTCTTTAAGTGCCCAGCCGTGGGTCACGCGCACGCTGCGAGGCGGCGCGCTTGCGACCCGGTCCTGAGGTACGTGACTGTGGCCGCAGGACCAGCGGACCCGATCGCCGCTGTTGTCCCGCGATCGGGTCACAGAGCCAAAGAACGGGGAGAGGTCTGTGTAAACAAACCTCTCCCTGTGCTTCCTACACTGCCTGTCACTGATCGGCTGTTCCCTGTCATCGGGAAAGCCGATCAGTGACGTCAGACGCCCCATACTGTAAAAAAAACACACACACACTGACGTAAACCCTCCCCTAGTGGTTAACTCCTTCACTGCCATTGTCATTTACATAGCACCGATTTCTGTATAAATGACAATGGTCCCAAAAATGTGTCAAAAATGTCCAATGTGTCCGCCATAATGTCGCAGTCACAATAAAAATCGCTGATCACCGCCATTACTAGTAAAAAAAAATATTAATAAAAATGCTATAAAACTATCCCCTATTTTGTAAACACTATAACTTTTGTGCAAACCAATCAATAATCGCTAATTGCGATTTTTTTACCAAAAATGTGTAGAAGAATACGTATTGGCCTAAACTGAGGAAAAAAATGTTTTTATATATTTTTTGGGGATATTTATTATAGCAAAAAGTAAAAAATATTGCATTTTTTTCTAAATTGTCGCTCTATTTTTGTTTATAGCGCAAAAAATAAAAACCGCATAGGCGATCAAATACCACCAAAAGAAAGCACTATTTGTAGGAAAAAAAGGACGCCAATTTTGTTTGGGAGCCACGCCACACGACCGCGCAATTGTCAGTTAAATCAACGCAGTGCCGAATTGCAAAAAGGGGCCTGGTCCTTTGGCTGCAAATTGGTCCGGAGCGGAGTGGTTAATAGACTTTTTTGCCTGTTCGAGGTGTTTTGATGCAAACGAAACTGTGGGGTGTTTGGCCCATCCCTAATTGATACTGTTGTATGCTGTTGTCTGCGACTGCCACTTAAATGTTGCAATCTTCTCAAAACTCATATTTGCAATAGAGACATTTCTAAAATAAAAGTACTAAGTTGGGATCAGAGGGGACATTGACCATGAGCTTCAGTCAGACACTGGGGGACTTTCTGCTGTCCCTAATAGCTCCAAGCTGATGGAAGAATATGAGAACAATTTTTTTTTTCTTAGGTTCTGCAAAACATCCTTCCCAAAGGTGTGTAGCAATAATGACTATTCTTTCCTTTGAAAATCCTCAAATATACATGTTAGCATAGTTGCCTTTAACAGAGAGTCCTATTTGGATAATTCAGCCTTTACACTAAAGCCTCATACACACGATCGGACTTTCCGACGGGAAATGTTCGATGACAGGCTGTTGGCGGCAAATCCGACCGTGTGTATGCTCCATCGGACAATTGTTGTCGGATTTTTCACAGACAAATGTTGGCTAGCATGTTTTCAAATTGTCCACGAACAAATGTGTGTTGTCGGATTTTCCGAGCGTGTGTACACAAGTCCGTCGGACAAAAGTCCAAAGTACAAACACTCAAGCAAAACACATAGCCATGTATTATTCTACACAATTTTTTTTTGTGCATTAAAAAAAGAAAACAAACAAAATTAGACATGCTATCTGCCAATAGAACTTAACCAAAAAGTGCATTCTATGCATCCAAAAATATAAAAACATAGGAATATACCAAATCACATCATTATTCAACCAAAAAAAAAAAAATGTCAAAGCAATAACTCCAAGGCCAATAATAAATAACACGTTATGTCCGCCAATTCCGCAACATGTCTGGTTGACGAACGGCCGTTGAAAATTGTGAAATGAAAGGCACGAATCAACACTCACCAAACTTCTACTAACATGAGATTAGCAGAAGGAGCCCAAAGGGTGGCACTAAAGAACCAAGTTTGGGCCAATGCCCTTCGGACAAAATTCCACTGTTTTGTTGGCCAACAATCCAATCATTTGTACGAGGCTTAACTGCTGGCTATATTATTTTGATTAGACATACTGACATTTTTGTAATTTACTACTTTATACATAGGTCTCTTGGTTTACAAAGTACTTACTTCACCCTAATGAGACAATAATGATATATAAAAATTAGAGAGTACTCTTTTGTGCTCCAAACAGGTTAAATCTTCATTTGCAGCCAAGTGAAAAATTGCCATTTAAAAAAAAAAAATAAGGATCCTTATCCTGGTGTATTAGCTTTGTGAATTGATCTTACTTGCCTCCTTGTTGATGCAGTAGAGCAATCTTCAACAAGATTACTTTGCTGCCTCTTACAATGATTCTATCATGTATTTCTACCTAAAAATTGTGTTATATATTTCAGACCCTCCTATTGCCTGTATTTAATCAAGAAAAGAAAACCTTTAACCTTGAACTGGGCATAGCGAACCAATATAAGCAGCTATGCAAGACATGCTTTGTTTGCATACATTTGAAAAAAAGCGCAAAATGAGACTACAATCATGCTTGCCAAACTTTGGTAAAAAAAAGCTAATGAAAAAAAAGCTAAAGTTTGTTCTGATTCACAGATTGCTTACTGTTTTAATCATTCAGTGGTGGGATAAATGAAGGCTAAGTCCACCCTTTTGAAAAAACAAAACAAAAAAAACACCCATGTTAATTAAAAAAATTTACATTTATTATTTTGTACATAGGAGCCTAGAAAGCATTGCAACTGCAGTCAATGGATTGTGGGTGGAATGCTCTAGCTCCTGAAAACTCTTTCTGCAGCAAATGCTCTATACCAAGATATAAACCTTTGGTTACAAAGCTGTAGAACATGGGTCTCAAACTGGCGGCCCTCCAGCTGTTACAAAACTACAAGTCCCATGAGGCATTGCAAGGCTGACCGTTACAAACATGACTCCCACAGGCATGATTTAGTTTTGCAACAGCTGGAGGGCCGCCAGTTTGAGACCTCTGCTGTAGAACGTGCCAATGGACTACAACATTATGATATTATGACTCCACCTGTGCTCCATTGAGAACTACAAGACCATCTGCCACAGTGGCAAGTAGATTCCTGTAACTGAATAATGTGGCTCTGTGGGCTGAACTAAACACAGACACAGATTTCAAAAATGACAAGAGCTGTCAGGGAGAAATACCTGCAGCATCTGTAAGAAGGGGTGGCAGTTTGAGGGTAGGAGGCTTCAGATTTTCACCATTCTTCACGCTTTAGTCTAAATATGGGTGTAACTAGTGTTGGGCAAACGGTTCAGCCTGAGTATGAGTTTGGGCCAAACATTGGCTGTTTGTCCTGTTTGGGGAACACCCAAATTTGCAGGGTGTTTGGTGGGTGTTCACCCCACTGAAAGCCCTGTACACTGCACAGTGCATTCTGCCCCCTGATTGGGCAAAGCTTTGCCCAATTAGGAAGCAGTAAAAGCTGGTTGTTAGGGAGTGGAACTGTGAAACCGCAGTGGGCTTCCCTGCTGACAGCTGAATAAAAAAAAAAAAACATTTACCATTAAAAAAAGTGAAAAAATAGGGTGTGGGGTCCCCCTTGTGCTTCCTGATTCTGATAAGCTCCCCACCCACAGACCCCCCACAACCACAGCCCAGGGTTGTGGGGAAGAGACCCTTGTCTCCACCAACATGTTGAGGGCATGTGACCTGGTATGGTTCAGAAGGGGGGGAGGAGCTGCAAGGCTGCGTGCTCGGATATGGTTCTGGTATGGATTTTTTAAATGTATTTTTAGTTTCTTCTTTTTCAATAGCCGGGTGCCAGTAATTGCAACTGTGAGTCAATTTAAATGTGATTTGACTTGTTTTTTTTTTTTCCTTTAGAAATTTCATTTTTGCTGCAGCATGCTACAGATTGGCCACTTTACAGGCAGACTAAGGGGACCCCCCATGCACTAAATTTATAGGATTTTTTTATTGTTGGATAAAATCACAGCTTCTGAAAAAACGATTGTTTAAAAAAAATGTTTTGCATTGATGCATGTCCCCCAGAGCAGTACCTGGACCCCATACCACTTTTATGGCCAATTGCTTGCATATAAGCCTTCAAATGGGCACTTTTTTTTCCTGTTCAGCTCCCATAGACTTCAATTGGTTCTAACTCCTTCAGTTTAGAACTTTCCCCCTGTTTGTTTGGGAGTTCTGCTGGTGTTCCGCCCATCTCTAGGTGTAACATGAAACATGTAGAGAAAGGTGGAGTTAGCCTGCAGTGCCCGTTTGGATGTGATTGGTGGCATATCCATGAAAGCAAGCCTTAAATGAGAAGTATGGGAAATGGCTAATAATGGTCCTCTTTCTGTTTGAAAGTTTAGAGTGGGTGGATACAACTCCATCAATCTGCCCACTCTTTCAGTCCCTCCTTCTCTTTGACATGTGGCCGCTCTTGGCAAATGGGCACACACCTTAGCAGCAGGCCAGAACGTTCACGTATTCCACGTGTCTCCCTTTCCATAGCAACCTGTCAAAACACTTAAACCAAAAAGTGGAGGCAGTGTGAGAAGTTGTGCACTGTCTTCATCACCAGCAGCTCTCCTATCTGTTTCTGGGCTGCATGTTCAGCAGCAGTCTGTATCCTCTCTCCCCCACCTCCTCTGATACTTCCTGGGCTTTGTTTTCCTTCTGCGTCCTCAGATCTCTCCCCCCCGCTCAACTTCCCATCACTCATACCTGTGTCAGCTTCGAGCACAGGAGATTATCAGGAGGGGGGTCAAGAACAGCACATTATCATGTTCAGTGATCCCTGAATGCTCTCTACACATCCCATTCAGACAGGAAGACACCAGCCACTTGCTATTTGTGAATAAACAGTGAGATGTGTTCAATACATTGCAATGCTGCAGGGGAGAGGGAAACAGGAGTCCCCATCTTCAGCCAGTCTTGTATTTTTTATGATATTTTTAACAGTAATGTAGAACGTGTATAAAGAGCACTTAGTGATATCTCTTTTACAGTCACTCCTGCTATTACTGAAGGCATGTCTGTGTGCCCAGGATCATCTGTCAGGAGGGAAGGGAAGGAGGGAGATGAGCTATGCTGCAAGACATCAATCACAGAGAGGAGAAGGAAGGGGGGTGGATCCAGACTTTCATTGTCGGTATGACACTTCATGAAAGTCTGTAGCCCCTCACACAGGTAAGTAACCCTATTGTAACAGAAAGGGCGCAATTCTCAGAGTGTAGGAAAGCTCTGTAGGCACCAGTAGCTCATAAGGATTGAGATTAAGCAAAAAAAAAAACCTATACTTTTCTTTTAATATCTACCTTACAGCACTACCTACTCTAGTAAAGATATATATAAAAAATAATCTGGTAAGCTTATTGTAAATAGTATTGTTAGTATAACATTTATTTCACAACCTAGTTTCTATTCTTATATGTCAATGAGGACAGACAAATTATCTATCTTCATAGGTTTGCTGTGATTCCAATTTAAAAGCTAAGTGTGGTGGCTTTGACTGACAGCTGCTTCTAAAAAAAGTATTTGGTGAACCACACAGAGATAGAGAATTTGACATGCCAAACGTATACTCGATTTAAAAAAGTTAAAAATGGTAAAAGTGCAACAGCAATACATAATACATTTGATTATAGGGATTTCTATACCTAAAAACAGTTGGTCTATTTAGGCAATGTGACATGTTCTCTTGTAAGAACAACCCCTCTTTATTCACTGATGTTCATCTTCCCCAAGTTCCCATGCCACACTCCCCTGCATAAGTTCCATGGTGAGGCTAACTTCTTCCTTATAACTTGAGAGTGTTCATGCCTGGTGATTGGTTGCTCAGGCCCAAGCATTGTACCCTAGTCTTGGCCACCGTGCTGCAGTTTAGTTTCAGAGTCTTGGCAATCTTCTTATAGCCTAGACCATCTTTATGTGGAGCAATAATTATTTTTTTCAGATCCTCAGAGAGTTCTTTGCCATGAGGTGCCATGTTGAACTTCCAGTGACCAGTATGAGAGAGTGAGAGTGATAACACCAAATTTAACACACCTGATCCCCATTCACACCTGAGACTTTGTGACACTAATGAGTCACATGACACCAGGGAGGGAGAAATGGCTAATTGGGCCCCATTTGGAAATTTTCACTTAGGGGTATACTCACTTTTGTTGCCAGTGGTTTAGACATTAATGGCTGTGTTGAGTTATTTTGAGGGGACAGCAAATTTAAACTGTTATAAAAGCTGTACACTCACTACTTTACATTGTGGCAAAGTGTAATTTCTTCAGTGTTGTCACATGAAACGATATAATAAAATATTTACAAAAATGTGAGGGATGTACTCACTTTTGTGAGATACTGTATATCTTATTATTGACTTCCTTCAATATTGTGCTGGCTGCTGATATCTTATTGAACTGATACTAAAGATCTGTAGCACAACAAATTCTTATTATTTTTTATCCGAAAGGATCACCTATTTAATAAGGACTTCAAAGAAGTGAAAGGGAAGCATTACAAAGGTGAGTATCAGCTTGTGTAAGGTTTTTCTTACAAGACAAATTGGTTTTGTAAGCAAATCGTGTGTTGTAGTTTTTTACATCTTCCGAATATACTACTCTCCTGGCCAGCCATTCTGAATAAGAGGATTTGAAACTATCTATGATAGTCTGTATACTGTTTTCAACACAATTTTATTAATTAAGCACAATTATTTTTTCAGCTTTACATTTTGTAACCTGTAGATAGACCTTGGTGGCTAGAATTTGCAGCTCTGGCATAGAGAACTGTTCATATCATTTATAGAAAAAAATATGAATGATTTGTACTGAAGTAAGTGTATTGCTCTCACTACATAGTACCCTGTGGCCTGTGTGCTGCTTGACATGCAGCTAATACTCCTATCCACCGAAAACCAAACCGTGTGAACTCATTTTGAAGCTTTATTGTGTGACAGAAAAAAAAACATTAATTCAAAGCACATGTAATACAACAAATAAACATAGCTGCTGCTGGGTGTAAAAAGTACAGGTATAAGTCCAAAGTGAAAGGGTGTTTTTCCACATTAAACATGTTCTAGGATGGTGACTGGGCGCCTGCAAATGCTTGTACTTCATATGTGCTCTGGGATTCCCAGGATACACCAGTTTCCTTTTCCTGTACAGAGGGAGAAGTACTGAGAACTATAGAGACCAAGATACTAATAAACATGTTCATGCACCAATATGAGGTTGTGCAATTTGGCCACAAGGTGGATCCCAAAACAAACTCAACAAGGATAACACTACTTTAACATAATCTTTATACTGGAAGCTTGACAGTAAATGCAATTTTTTTTTTGTTCAATATTTTTTATAGATTTTTTTTCAAAAAAACAGTCAATCACAATTCGCGGACACAGCCACTTAATAAGACTTGAAACAATCAAACACTTATCTAAGTAAACAACATCAGTAATAGCATGGTTGCATAACAAAGAGGCACAGAAAGGCATAGAGTTGATGCTTGGGTGCCCTGGAACCTAAAGTGGATACCAGGAGGATCACAGTCCCCAGACGTGTTTAAAGGCACGGAAGGATCTTAGGTATGGAATCAAGGATTTCTTGTACAAATAGTGTTATTAGGTAACATTCACAACCTCTGATGGATTAGGAGCCAGGTCTTGTTTCCAATATTTGATGAGGATTAATTTGGCTGATAGTAGTATATTGGTAACTATTCTTTGGAATTGGGTGAAGAATTGCTCCATGCCTAGATTGTGTAGGGCTAATGCCAAGTTCGTAGGGGTGATAATGCCTGTCAACTCTGAGATCAATTGGAAGGTTTTCCGCCAGCATAGTGGAGAGCTTGTTTCATAAATTGTTGCCAGTCTATAGGGGGTGTGGTACCAGCGATTTAAGAGTTTCAGTGACAAGTAAATTACATTTTTAGTTGCAGCAAGTTTCTCAATCATTCGATGCATAGAAAAAAAAAATAATAATTTAAATGCTATCAAGAATTTGAAATAAAATGTTTTCAGAAGAAATTGAATCCAGATAGCCGTTGCAATATTGTTCCAGCCATAGAGTAGCAAGAGATTTAGAACCTCCCAGACTAGGTAGTCAATCACAACTGAAATTATCTTGCTTTTGTCGACGGGCTGTTAGTGTGCTTTTGGGTAATCACTCCACTACATAGTTGACTATCTTATGGAAGGTGACTGATTTATCTATTATTTGCTTTTTCACCCCATGGAATAGAATGCTATGTGTTTTCAAAAGCTGAGTTATCACATCAGCTCCGTACTGTACCTGTAAGTGACTTAAAACATTCCATGAAACAAAATTGAATCTGTCAAGCATAGTAACATTTATAGCTCTTGAAAGCACTATCCATTAATTTATATGGGTGAATGATGATGACATGGCACTTCTCATCACACTTTCCTTTGAGTGCATTAATGTTGTGTGTTTTTATTTAAGCCTTAAAAACAGGGTTCATTTGCATTCTGTTGCCATACATTACCTAAAAAAGGGTCATTATTTTGAACTATTTAAACCACTATTTATTAAGTACTTAAAGGAATACATGCAATTAAACTCTCTGTGTTAAAAATGCCTTTACATGCTTTGCTGTCTCCTGTAATAAGAAGAGATCCCGGGTGCAGTGTAAAACATACACAAGACTCAGGTAAGAAAATATATATCCTGCTTTAACTTCAAAGTCACTGTACAGCTTTCAAAGACAGATTCACTCTGTCAATTCCCAAGGCAAGCCTGTTTTAGCAAGAGAACAGAATCTATCTCTCAAGAGAAAAGCCAGACAAGGAAAAACTCATTGTTTAAGCCATACGGCATGGCTCAAAGCTTTAAAATCCCCAAATTGCCTTCTGCGGAAATATTGGTCTATGTTAAATCTCAAAAGAATGTTGTTGTTTTTTTTCTGTCTACAGTTGTGAAATTATATGTATGCCAGTTAGATTATTATATGTTGCTGCTGGAGGGAAACTGAAAATGTCCAATACTTATTTCTTGTTTATACATTGGGATGTACAGTATATATAAAAATACTGTATTTATTCAAAGAGTCATGTACAGTTTAATATTAGAATTAGGAAAATGTGTCAGGTGATTCACTAGATGAAAGCTCCTGCTTTTTGTTCAACCTGGAAGTTGGGTCAATGGGAATTTATTTTTGGCTTTTCACATCTGTATACTGTAATTGTTTGCACATCAGCCCTTATTCCTTATTAGTCAAAGTTATTCTGAGTAAAGGTTTGTGTTAATGAGCAATTCAAGGAACATTCAGTGTTCATGGGCTTTTAGGTGCACTATGCTCCCATTTGACATCAGTTTGACATGCTTTTGAGATCATTTATACAGTGTCTTCAAGAAGTGTTCATACCCCTTGAAAGTTTCCACATTTTGTCATGCTACAACCAAAAACATAAATGTATTTTATTGGGATATGTGATAGATAGAGTTGAGCGGACACCTGGATGTTTGGGTTTGACGGGTTCGGCCCAAATTTGCAAAAAAGTTTGAGTTCGGGACCCGAACTTGACCCCGAACCCGAATCCCATTGAAGTCAATGGGGACCCGAACTTTTGAGGACTAAAATGGCTCTAAAAAAGTAATGGAAAGGGCTAGAGGACAATGGCAGCAAAATGTTGTTAAGAGCATGATAAGTGCTCTGCAAACAAACGTGGATAGGGAAATAACTTAAATAACATAAAATACATAAAAAAATAAAAAATAATAATCTTGACCTAGGAGGACGAGGTCCATATGGAGTAGGAGGTTGAGGTGGCGGTGGATGTGGCAGTGTAGGTGGAAGAGGCGGTGGAGGAGGACGAGGTAGCCAACACTGGTTTTTGTTTTTAATTACATTTTTTTTAAATTAGGGTACACCCCAAAAGAGTGAGAAAGATCAAAAATACAACAATGGTTGGGTAAGGCCGGTATACATGTCTATTCTGCACAAGGTACGGACAAGTCCTGTGGGATCTATGCCTGGTTAATTTTAATGAATGTGAGCTTGTCCACATTGGCTCTGGACAGGCGGCTGCGCTTGTCTGTGATAACGCCCCCTGCCGTGCTAAATACACGTTCAGATAATACACTGGCTGCAGGGCAGGCCACCACATCCAAGGAGCAAAGGGCAAGCTCAGGACATGTGTCCAATTTGGAGACCCAGAAGTTGAAGAGGGCAGACCCGTCATTCAGTACGTGTAGGCGTGTGCACACATACTGCTCCACCATGTTGGTGAAATTCTGCCTCCAGCTAAGATGTTCCATATCAGCTGGTGGTGCTGGTTGTTGTGGCGTGCTGACAAAGCTTTTCCACATTTCGGCCATGCTAGCCGTGCCTTCTGAGGTGCTGGCGGTGCCCCTGCTGCTTTGGTGACCTCTTCCTCCACCTCTGCCTTCGCCTTGTGCTTCCACCGTGCCCCCGCTGTCAGGTGGGAATGCCACCAGCAGCGCGTCTACCAGCGTGTGCTTGTACTCGTGCATCTTACGATCATGCTCCAGTGAGGAAATTAAGGATGGTACATTGTCCTTGTAATGTGGATCCATCATCGTGGCCTCCCAGTAATCAGCACCAGTTAGAATGTGGGTAACTCGCCGGTCGTTGCGGAGACACTGCAGCATGTAATCGCTCATGTGTGCCAGGCTGCCCATAGGCAACGAAAAGCTGTCCTCTGTGGGAGGTGTATTGTCTGTGTCCTCTGTATCCCCCCAGCCACGCACCAGTGATGGCCATGAGCTGGTCTGGGTGCCACCCTGCTGTGAACATGGTTCCTCCTCCTCCATCTCCTCCTTCTCATCCTCCACCTCATCATCCTCCAGCACTGTGCCCTTGCTGGACAATTTGGTACCTGCCGTTTGTTGGTGCAGGAACCCACCCTCGTAGCCACTTGTGAATGACTGCCCTGAAAGCCTTGGAAATTATCCCTCTTCCTCCTCCACCTCCTCCTGTGCCACATCCTCTTCCATCATTGCCTGAAGCGTTTTTTCAAGGAGGCAGAGAACTGGGATAGTAACGCTGAAAATGGTGTCATCGGCACTGGCGGAGTACTCGAAACAGCGCAACAAGGCACACAGGTCTCGCATGGAAGCACAGTTATTGGTGGTGAAGTAGTGCTGCTCTGCAGAGTGACTCACGCATGCGTGCTGAAGCTGAAACTCCACTATCGACTGCTGCTGCTCGCACAGTTTGGTGGAGTTCCACCTTGTAGGCACGTCACATGTGAAGCGGTGAGTGGGAAGGCCGAAGTTACACCGCAGCACTGACAGGCGAGCAGCATCAGGTTGAGAACGCCGAAAGTGCGCACAGATGGCCCGCACTTTCTGCAGCAGCTCTGGCATATGGGGGTAATTTTTAGGAACCTCTGGACCATCAAATTCAGCAGCAGGCAAGGGATGTGCGTCAAACTGGCTAGGCCCAGAGCTGCTACGAGATTTTGCCAATTATCGCACACCACCAGGACGGGCTTGAGGCTCACTGCCACCAACCACTCATCGGTCTGTTGTTCCATGTCCCTTCACAACTCCTGCGCGGTGTGGGGTTTTTCCCCCAAACAGGAAAGTTTTAAAACTGCCTGCTGTCGTTTACCCCTGGCTGTGCTGAAGTTGATGGTGAAGGTGTTACGCTAACTGGATGAGGAGTCAGTAGAGGATGAGGAAGCGGAATAGGAGGAGTTAGCAACAGGAGGCAAACTGAAGCGCCCTGCAATCCTTGGTGGTGAAAGGACATGCGCCAAACTGCTATCTGCCTCAGGCCCAGCCGCCACTGCAGTTACCCAGTGTGCTGATAGGGAGATATAATGTCGCTGACCATGCTTACTGGTCCACGTATCCGCAGTTAGGTGGACCTTGCCACAGATGGCGTTGCGCAGTGCACATCTGATTTTGTCCCTCACTTGGTTGTGCAGGAAAGGGATGGCTCACCTGGAAAAGTAATGGTGGCTGGGCACGACGTACTGTGGGACAGCCAATGCCATCAGGCTTTTAAAACTCTGCATCTCCACCAGACGGAATGACGGCATTTCAAAGGCCAGGAATTTAAATATGCTGGTATTCAGGGCCAGGGATCGCGGGTGGCTAGGGGGGTACTTCCTCTTCTGCTCCAGTGTCTGGGAGATAGAGAGCTGAATGCTTCCATGGGACATTTTGGAGATAGTTGTTGACCCAGGTTGTAGTGTTGCTGGCAGATCCTCTGTTTGCGGGGTGGCAGGTGCCACTGTCACTACAGAGGTGGATGAAGAGGCCGAGACTGCAGCAGAAGACGAAGCAGGAGGAGCCAGAGACCTTTCTTGGTTTTTGAATGAATGAATGAATGAATAACTTATATAGCGCTACAATGCGAACTGAATCGCCTCAAGGCGCTGTATTGGCGTTTTGTTGTCGAGCTTCTAGAAGAGGTAGGTCTTGAGTTTCTTCCTGAAGGCCTGATGGTTTTCTTCCATGCGAATGTCGGTTGGTAGAGCGTTCCATAACCGTGGTCCTTGGACAGCGAATCTCCGTTCCCCCTTTGATTTGTAGTGGGATTTAGGAATGAGGAGGAGATTTTGATTAGCCGATCGAAGACTGCGATTCGGTGTGTAGTGTTTTATTTTCTCGAGAAGGTATTGCGGAGCGTTTCCATGTGTGCATTTGTGGGTGAGGCAGAGGGTCTTGAATGTGACCCGATTCCTTACGGTTAGCCAATGTAGGTTTCTCAGGGAAGGGGAGATGGATTCCCAGGTTTTTTTTCCTGTTATCAGCCTTGCCGCCGTGTTTTGGATAAGTTGTAAGCGCGCAAGTTGATATTGGGGTAATCCTATGTAGAGGGAGTTTGCGTAGTCCAGTCGAGAATTAATGACTGTTCCAACTACCACTGCTTTGTCCTCCTTTGGAATGAAGGGGATGAGTCTGCGTAGCAGGTGGAGCAGATGGTGAGAACCACTGACTACTGCTCCTATTTGGGCATCCATTGACATTTCTGAGTCAAAAAGGACTCCAAGACTCTTGGCCTTGGTCCTAGGGGCGATGGTCTGTCCAAAGATGGTGGGTGGTGTCCAAGGGATCTTGGTTCGGGGGTTTTGATTTGCATGTAGAATAAGAAGTTCTGTTTTCGATTCGTTAAGTTTGAGGGAACTAGTGGTCATCCAGTCGTCTATCATAGTGAGGCATTGTTCTATTTGCTGATAATGGTCTTTTTGTCCGGTGATACGAAAATATAATTGTGTGTCGTCAGCGTATGAGTGGAAGAAGAGGTCTGATCTTCTGATGATTTTGAGGAGTGGGCGGATGTAGATGTTGAAGAGCACTGGCGACAAGGGTGATCCTTGAGGGACTCCACAAGAGATTGCCCGGGTTTCAGAGGTGAGCTCCTAGTTTCACTGTCTGAGACCGATTTCCTAAGAAGGATGCAAACCATTGTAGATCTGAGTCTGCGACTCCTGCTACTTCTGTGAGGCGGATGAGTAGAGTATTGTGGTCCACAGTATCAAATGCTGCACTGAGGTCCAACAGTACCAGGAGACATGATTCTCCGTCATCTGCTGCTTCAAGGGCGTCGTCCCATATCTTCAGGAGTGCGGTTTCTGTCCCATGGCCTGGGCGGAAGCCTGATTGTAGCGGGTCCAGAAGTTTGTGTGTGTCCAGGTGGCGTTGTATCTGTTGTACTACCGCTTTCTCCATAATCTTGGAGATGTTGTTCAAGCTTGTTATCGGTCTGCGGTGGTTAGGGTCCCGGGGGTCGAGGTTGGGTTTCTTTAGCATGGGTTTGATGATGCCTTGTTTGAGGGCGCCTGGAACAATCCCTTCTTTGAACGATTGATTTATGAGGTGCGTTATGGTGGGAGCCAGGATGTCGGAGCATTCTTTCAGGAGTTTTGTGGGGATGATGTCAATAGAGGATGTGCTGTCTCTGAGATTTTTGATGATGTTTTTAGTGATATCCGTGGTAATTGGGATCAGAGAAAACTTTGGTGGTTGTAGGATGTCTGTGTCGATATCGACTTTTTGCTCTGGTTGACTGCCGTCGGATGTTTTTTTCTGATGAATTATTTTCCGGATGTTGTCGATTTTATTGATGAAAAAATCTGATAATTCATTGCAGAAATCTTGGGTTTCATTAGCGGGGGGCTCTAAGCATGCCGGGTTCATCGACTGAGCGACTATTTTAAAAAGTTCCCGGGGGCGGTTTGAGGTGTCTACTCCACTGCCGCTCGTGCTTTGCACTTAGATGCCTGGTCATGCAGGTTGTGCTCAGGTTGAGAACGTTTATGCCTCGCTTCAGGCTCTGATTGCACAGCGTGCAAACCACTCATGTCTTGTCATCAGCACATTGTCTGAAGAACTGCCACGCTAGGGAACACCTTGGACCTGGCTTTGGTGTGCTCGGTCCCTTGCTGTGTTGGGCAGTAGCAGGCATACTGTCTAGGGGATGGACACTCCGCTTTTGCACCCTGCTCCTTCTTCTGCTGTGCTGGTGGCTATGTGCGACCACAGCCTCTTCCTCCGAACTACACAGGTCACCTGCATGACATTGATTGCATGTGGGGTCGAGGACCTCATCGTCCTCCACATCATCTTCCACCCAGTCTTCACCCCTGCCCTCCTTGTTGGTCTGCACAATTGCGAAAGCAGCAGCAGTTGGCACCTGTGTTTCATCATCATCCGAGACATGCTGCGATGATCCTCCCATGTACTCATCTTGAAACATAAGTGGTTGGGTATCGGTGCACACAATCTCTTCCACTTCTGGGGCAGGGCTAGGTGGATGGCCCTGGGAAACCCTGCCAACAGAGTCATCAAAAAGCAGAAGAGACTGCTGCATGATTTGGGGCTCAGACTGCTTGGCTGATTTGCAAGGGGGTGAGGTGAAAGACTGATGGACATCGGATGCAGGTGCCAACTCTGATCTTTTAGCAGGAGACTGGGTGGGAGACAATGTGAACGAACCGGAGGCACTGTCAGCAACCCAATCTACTATGACCTGTACTTGTCCTGGCCTCAACATTCGTACAGCCGCATTAGGCCCGACCAAATACTGCTGCAGTCTCCTACTCGCACCTGAGGAAGGTGTTTCACTTGCGCGTGTAGCTGGCACAGATCAACCACGTCCTCTCCCTGCAACAGGAGCTCCACTAGCAGCTCCACGACCGGAGCCACGTCCCTTATTTGACGTTCTCCTCATATTTCTCAAATTTAGGATCTTGCCCTAAATGGGTGTTTTTAGAAGAGCAGAATAGAACAACAGTATCTAAAGCGTGTACCTCACATGTACAGATAAAGACTAGGCCGCACTTTAAGATTTTAACACTAAATGTGTTTTTTTTGAATAGTAGAATAGAGCAACAGTATCTAAAGGGTGTATGTCACACGTACAGATATGCAGAAAATGCACCAAAACATATTTTTTTGCCCTTTTTTTTTGAATAGCAGAATAGAAGGACAGTATCTAAAGTGTGTATCTCACACGTACAGATATGCAGAAAACACTGAAAAACATATTTTGAATAGCAGAATAAAGCAACAGTATCTAAAGGGTGTATCTCACACATACAGGTATGCAGAAAATGCTATTCAAAAACATTTTTTTTTTGCCCTAAATTATAATTTTTTTGACTAGCAGAATAGAAGAACAGTATCTAAAGTGTGTATCTCACACGTACAGATATGCAGAAAACACTGCAAAATATTTTTTTTGCCCTAAATGGGTGTTTTTTGAATAGCAGAATAGAGCAACAGTATCTAAAGGGTGTATCTCACAGTAACATATGCAGTGCTGGTGCACTGAGCTTGCATAAAATGCCCGCCGACGCCAACCTAACTAACAGACGGATAAAAGTTATCTTTTCTCAGGCACTGGGCTCAGGGCAGGGTAAAAAGATTGTGCACTGCACCCACACAACAAAATCAAGGTAGATCGCTGAGTAATTTGATTTCTGAATCAGGACTCCTATCTAATTCTCTCCCTCAAAGCAGCAGCAGCAACCTTTCCCTACACTATCTAAAGCAGAATGATGTGCTGTGCTATGTGCCTCTAGCTTAAATAGAGGCTGGGTCACATGCTGCACTGGCCAATCACAGCCATGCCATTAGTAGGCATGGCTGTGATGGCTTCTAAGGGCACACAAGTTAAACGAATGTTGATTGGCTGCCCTGCAGCTTTTAAAAAGCGCCATTACATTGCCGAACACCGAACTCGAACGCGAACATACTGTAAATTGTTTGGGTTCGGGTCCTTTACAGTTCAGGTTTGCTCAACCCTAGTGATAGACCAACACAAAGTCGCAGATATTTGTGAAGTGGAAGGAAAATTATAAATGTTTTTTTTTTGTACAAATAAATATCTGGAAAGTGTGGCATGCATTTGTATTCAGCCCTCTTTACTCTGATACCCCTAAATAAAATATAGTGGAACCAATTGCCTTCAGAAGTTTCCTAATCAGTAAATAGAGTCCACCTGTGTGTAATTGAATCCCAGTATAAATACAGCTGTACTGTGAAGCCCTCAGACGTTTGTTAGAGAACCTTAGTGAACAAACAGCATCATGAAGGCCAAGGAACACACCAGACAGGTCAGGGATAAAGTTGTGGAGACCTTTTAAAGCAGGGTTAGGTTATAAAAAAATATCACTGTTCAATCTATCATCAGAAAATGGAAAGAGTATGGCACATCTGCAAACCTACCAAAGCATGGCCGTACACCTAAACTAACAGACCAGGCAAGGAGAGCATTAATCAGAGAAGCAGCCAAGAGGCCCATGGTAACTCTGGAGGAGCTGCAGAGATCCACAGCTCACGTGGGAGAATCTGTCCACAGGACAACTATTAAGCCCCATACACACGGTAGGATTTTCCGATGGATTCTGTCCTATCGGACAATGTTGTCGGAAAATCAGACCGTGTGTAGGCACCATCGGACAGTTTCCATCAGATTGTCTGACGGACAAAGTCCTATCTCCTGCTGGTTCGATCTTTGGACAACAAGGTCCGATCACACCAAATCCGATCGTGTGTATGGTAGTCCGACGGACAAAGTGCTACGCATGCTCAGATCACATTACAAGACCAAAGCTATTGGCTACTAGCCTCTACGTAGTCCCGTCGTAGGCAACAAACGTCACCACGTTCAGAATGATTGGATTTTCCGACAACTTTGTCCGACCGTGTGTACGCAAAACCAACATCAGACAAAGTATGACGGACATGGTCTGACGGACCTGGTCCTCGGATAATCCGCGCGTGTGTATGGGGCTTTAGTTGCGTACTCCACAAATCTGGCCTTTATAGAAGTGTGGCAAGAAGACAGCCATTGTTGAAATAAAGCCCATAAGAAGTCCTATTTGCAGTTTACGAGAAGCCATGTAGGGGACACAGCAAAATGTGGAAGAAGGTGCCCGCTCAGATGAGACCAAAATTGAATTTTTTGGCCTAAAAGCAAAACACTAGGAATAGGTGAAAATGTCACTCTTTAGATGTGCAAAGCTGGTAGAGACATACCCAAAAAGAGTTGCAGCTGTAACTGCAGCAAAATATGTTTCTACAAAGTATTGACTCAGGGTGGGGGGGGTCACACTTTTCACATATTTATTTGTAAAAAAAAATTGAAAACCATTTATTATTTTACTTCCACTTCACAATTATGTACCACTTTGTGTTTGTCTATCACATCAAATCCCAATAAAATACATTTACGTTTTTGGTTGTAACATGACAAAATGTGGAAAATTTCAAGGGGTATGAATACTTTTTCAAGGCACTGTAGTTCACTGAGAAATATATCTCACATGCAGTTGACCTCCTTTTAAACTGCATCAAGCTGCTTTTGCATTCCTATTGACTTGTTTATAGAGAGAAGCAGTCCTGACACAAAACACTTTGACACATATCCTATATACTGTATGTGAGTGGTGTACCAAAACGAAACTGAGTATATTAAAACTTTATTTTTTTAATTCCACTGCTCATTATTGTATGTTTAAAGTGAGAACAGGCTTACCTAAGGTTGGGTTCACATATGAGTCTGGTGTGTCCTCGTTCACCATTTCAGGTCTGATTTCAGCCCAAATTTTTGGCTGAATTCGGACCTGAAACGGACCAAAAGACGCACACGTTCTTGTGCAAATCGCATCTTAAAAGGTATATAAATAAGTGTTTTATGCATGCCTTTGAAGAAAATGCTAAAGGTTTATTGGTGGGAAAGTTTGTTTGGTCACAATTTTAAAGTAATTGCCTTTTGGATATTTTACTTTATTGTTACATTGTTCATATTTATTTATATTTTCTTATGATAATCATGTATTGCAAGGTTAAGAAACTATGTTCTGAGATAGAATATGTGTTGAAGTAAGGTGTAAGGTTTTGTTTTGGGATTCCTTGGTTCCACTTGGGTCCAAAGTATAAGGAACTGAAGGTGTTTTGCCTCAGGTCACTTCTGAATCCAATCTGAGAATTGGAAGCTCTTTTTTCTGATTTGTTGAATTCTGCTGCAATATTGAGTGTATATGCCTAGTAGGGATGGGCCCGGTGCTCGATGCGAACCCACGTTCGCATCGAGCACCGGGCGTTCGCTCGCTCGGCGAGCCCAGAACTATTTTGGCCGCTCGCATCACGTTCGTGTGATGCGCGCGGCCCCGCAATGCATTGCGGCCGGCGCGGCCGGCGCAGTGCATTGCTGGCTGATGATTGGCCAAGCATGCACTGTGACCCCGCATGCTTGGCCAATCACAGCCCCGGAAACTCGAAGAGCCATAATTGGCTACAGGCAGGACGCCTGTAGCCAATTACAGCTCAGGGGCTGTAGTACACGCCCCCCTCTATAAAAGGCCGCCACGCCGTCTGCGCCGGTCACATGCTGTTCCGGCGCAGATAGAGCAGGCTAGATCTGTGACACTCTGCTGGATTTAGTTAGTTAGAGAGATTTACTTAGAGAGATCGAGTTAGATAGATTCATTCATTTAGATTGATTTAGAAAGAGGGGCTTGTAGTGTGCTCGTGGCAGGCAGGCAGAGCTCCTATATTTTGTTCCCAGAAGCACCTATAGGACTTGTAGTGTGTTCGTGGCAGGCAGGCAGAGCTCCTATATTTTGTTCCCAGAAGCACCTATAGGACTTGTAGTGTGTTCGTGGCAGGCAGGCAGAGCTCCTATATTTTGTTCCCAGAAGCACCTATAGGACTTGTAGTGTGTTCGTGGCAGGCAGGCAGAGCTCCTATATTTTGTTCCCAGAAGCACCTATAGGACTTGTAGTGTGTTCCTGGCAGGCAGGCAGAGCTCCTATATTTTGTTCCCAGAAGCACCTATAGGACTTGTAGTGTGTTCGTGGCAGGCAGGCAGAGCTCCTATATTTTCTTCCCAGAAGCACCTATAGGACTTGTAGTGTGTTCGTGGCAGGCAGGCAGAGCTCCTATATTTTGTTCCCAGAAGCACCTATAGGACTTGAAGTGTGTTAGTCCCATCACACAGACCTACATTTTCTTCCCAGAAGCACCTATAGGACTTGAAGTGTGTTAGTCCCATCACACAGAGATCATATATTTTGTTCCCAGACGCACCTATAGGACTTGAAGTGTGTTAGTCCCATCACACAGACCTATATTTCCTTCCCAGAAGCACCTATAGGACTTGAAGTGTGTTAGTCCCATCACACAGAGATCATATATTTTGTTCCCAGAAGCACCTATAGGACTTGAAGTGTGTTAGTCCCATCACACAGACCTACATTTTCTTCCCAGAAGCACCTATAGGACTTGAAGTGTGTTAGTCCCATCACACAGAGATCATATATTTTGTTCCCAGAAGCACCTATAGGACTTGTAGTGTGTTCGTGGCAGGCAGGCAGAGCTCCTATATTTTCTTCCCAGAAGCACCTATAGGACTTGTAGTGTGTTCGTGGCAGGCAGGCAGAGCTCCTATATTTTGTTCCCAGAAGCACCTATAGGACTTGAAGTGTGTTAGTCCCATCACACAGACCTACATTTTCTTCCCAGAAGCACCTATAGGACTTGAAGTGTGTTAGTCCCATCACACAGAGATCATATATTTTGTTCCCAGAAGCACCTATAGGACTTGAAGTGTGTTAGTCCCATCACACAGAGATCATATATTTCGTTCCCAGAAGCACCTATAGGACTTGAAGTGTGTTAGTCCCATCACACAGAGATCATATATTTTGTTCCCAGAAGCACCTATAGGACTTGAAGTGTGTTAGTCCCATCACACAGACCTACATTTTCTTCCCAGAAGCACCTATAGGACTTGAAGTGTGTTAGTCCCATCACACAGAGATCATATATTTTGTTCCCAGAAGCACCTATAGGACTTGAAGTGTGTTAGTCCCATCACACAGAGATCATATATTTTGTTCCCAGAAGCACCTATAGGACTTGAAGTGTGTTAGTCCCATCACACAGACCTACATTTTCTTCCCAGAAGCACCTATAGGACTTGAAGTGTGTTAGTCCCATCACACAGAGATCATATATTTTGTTCCCAGAAGCACCTATAGGACTTGAAGTGTGTTAGTCCCATCACACAGACCTATATTTCCTTCCCAGAAGCACCTATAGGACTTGAAGTGTGTTAGTCCCATCACACAGAGATCATATATTTTGTTCCCAGAAGCCCCTATAGGACTTGAAGTGTGTTAGTCCCATCACACAGACCTATATTTCCTTCCCAAGAAGCACCTATAGGACTTGAAGTGTGTTAGTCCCATCACACAGAGATCATATATTTTGTTCCCAGAAGCACCTATAGGACTTGAAGTGTGTTAGTCCCATCACACAGACCTATATTTCCTTCCCAAGAAGCACCTATAGGACTTGAAGTGTGTTAGTCCCATCACACAGAGATCATATATTTTGTTCCCAGAAGCACCTATAGGACTTGAAGTGTGTTAGTCCCATCACACAGACCTACATTTTCTTCCCAGAAGCACCTATAGGACTTGAAGTGTGTTAGTCCCATCACACAGAGATCATATATTTTGTTCCCAGAAGCACCTATAGGACTTGAAGTGTGTTAGTCCCATCACACAGAGATCATATATTTTGTTCCCAGAAGCACCTATAGGACTTGAAGTGTGTTAGTCCCATCACACAGAGATCATATATTTTGTTCCCAGAAGCACCTATAGGACTTGAAGTGTGTTAGTCCCATCACACAGACCTATATTTCCTTCCCAGAAGCACCTATAGGACTTGAAGTGTGTTAGTCCCATCACACAGAGATCATATATTTTGTTCCCAGAAGCACCTATAGGACTTGAAGTGTGTTAGTCCCATCACACAGACCTACATTTTCTTCCCAGAAGCACCTATAGGACTTGAAGTGTGTTAGTCCCATCACACAGAGATCATATATTTTGTTCCCAGAAGCACCTATAGGACTTGAAGTGTGTTAGTCCCATCACACAGACCTACATTTTCTTCCCAGAAGCACCTATAGGACTTGAAGTGTGTTAGTCCCATCACACAGACCTACATTTTCTTCTCAGAAGCACCCATAGGACTTGAAGTGTGTTAGTCCCATCACACAGACCTATATTTTCTTCCCAGAAGCACCTATAGGACTTGAAGTGTGTTAGTCCCATCACACAGAGATCATATATTTTGTTCCCAGAAGCACCTATAGGACTTGAAGTGTGTTAGTCCCATCACACAGAGATCATATATTTTGTTCCCAGAAGCACCTATAGGACTTGAAGTGTGTTAGTCCCATCACACAGAGATCATATATTTTGTTCCCAGAAGCACCTATAGGACTTGAAGTGTGTTAGTCCCATCACACAGACCTATATTTCCTTCCCAGAAGCACCTATAGGACTTGAAGTGTGTTAGTCCCATCACACAGAGATCATATATTTTGTTCCCAGAAGCACCTATAGGACTTGAAGTGTGTTAGTCCCATCACACAGACCTACATTTTCTTCCCAGAAGCACCTATAGGACTTGAAGTGTGTTAGTCCCATCACACAGACCTACATTTTCTTCTCAGAAGCACCCATAGGACTTGAAGTGTGTTAGTCCCATCACACAGACCTATATTTCCTTCCCAAGAAGCACCTATAGGACTTGAAGTGTGTTAGTCCCATCACACAGAGATCATATATTTTGTTCCCAGAAGCACCTATAGGACTTGAAGTGTGTTAGTCCCATCACACAGAGATCATATATTTTGTTCCCAGAAGCACCTATAGGACTTGAAGTGTGTTAGTCCCATCACACAGAGATCATATATTTTGTTCCCAGAAGCACCTATAGGACTTGAAGTGTGTTAGTCCCATCACACAGAGATCATATATTTTGTTCCCAGAAGCACCTATAGGACTTGAAGTGTGTTAGTCCCATCACACAGACCTATATTTCCTTCCAAGAAGCACCTATAGGACTTGAAGTGTGTTAGTCCCATCACACAGAGATCATATATTTTGTTCCCAGAAGCACCTATAGGACTTGAAGTGTGTTAGTCCCATCACACAGACCTACATTTTCTTCCCAGAAGCACCTATAGGACTTGAAGTGTGTTAGTCCCATCACACAGAGATCATATATTTTTGTTCCCAGAAGCACCTATAGGACTTGAAGTGTGTTAGTCCCATCACACAGACCTACATTTTCTTCCCAGAAGCACCTATAGGACTTGAAGTGTGTTAGTCCCATCACACAGACCTACATTTTCTTCTCAGAAGCACCCATAGGACTTGAAGTGTGTTAGTCCCATCACACAGACCTATATTTTCTTCCCAGAAGCACCTATAGGACTTGAAGTGTGTTAGTCCCATCACACAGAGATCATATATTTTGTTCCCAGAAGCACCTATATGACTTGAAGTGTGTTAGTCCCATCACACAGAGATCATATATTTTGTTCCCAGAAGCACCTATAGGACTTGAAGTGTGTTAGTCCCATCACACAGAGATCATATATTTTGTTCCCAGAAGCACCTATAGGACTTGAAGTGTGTTAGTCCCATCACACAGACCTATATTTCCTTCCCAGAAGCACCTATAGGACTTGAAGTGTGTTAGTCCCATCACACAGAGATCATATATTTTGTTCCCAGAAGCACCTATAGGACTTGAAGTGTGTTAGTCCCATCACACAGACCTACATTTTCTTCCCAGAAGCACCTATAGGACTTGAAGTGTGTTAGTCCCATCACACAGACCTACATTTTCTTCTCAGAAGCACCCATAGGACTTGAAGTGTGTTAGTCCCATCACACAGACCTATATTTTCTTCCCAGAAGCACCTATAGGACTTGAAGTGTGTTAGTCCCATCACACAGAGATCATATATTTTGTTCCCAGAAGCACCTATAGGACTTGAAGTGTGTTAGTCCCATCACACAGAGATCATATATTTTGTTCCCAGAAGCACCTATAGGACTTGAAGTGTGTTAGTCCCATCACACAGAGCTCCTCTATTTTCTTTGCAGAAGCACCCATAGGACTTCTAGTGTGTTAGTGGCATCACACAGAGCTCCTCTATTTTCTTTGCAGAAGCACCCATAGGACTTCTAGTGTGTTAGTGGCATCACACAGAGCTCCTATATTTTCTTCTCAGCAGCACCCACAGGACTTCTAGTGTGTTAGTGGCATCACACAGAGCTCCTCTATTTTCTTTGCAGAAGCACCCACAGGACTTCTAGTGTGTTAGTGGCATCACACAGAGCTCCTCTATTTTCTTTGCAGAAGCACCCACAGGACTTCTAGTGTGTTAGTGGCATCACACAGAGCTCCTCTATTTTCTTTGCAGAAGCACCCATAGGACTTCTAGTGTGTTAGTGGCATCACACAGAGCTCCTATATTTTCTTCTCAGCAGCACCCACAGGACTTCTAGTGTGTTAGTGGCATCACACAGAGCTCCTCTATTTTCTTTGCAGAAGCACCCACAGGACTTCTAGTGTGTTAGTGGCATCACACAGAGCTCCTCTATTTTCTTTGCAGAAGCACCCATAGGACTTCTAGTGTGTTAGTGGCATCACACAGAGCTCCTATATTTTCTTCTCAGCAGCACCCACAGGACTTCTAGTGTGTTAGTGGCATCACACAGAGCTCCTCTATTTTCTTTGCAGAAGCACCCATAGGACTTCTAGTGTGTTAGTGGCATCACACAGAGCTCCTATATTTTCTTCTCAGCAGCACCCACAGGACTTCTAGTGTGTTAGTGGCATCACACAGAGCTCCTCTATTTTCTTTGCAGAAGCACCCACAGGACTTCTAGTGTGTTAGTGGCATCACACAGAGCTCCTCTATTTTCTTTGCAGAAGCACCCATAGGACTTCTAGTGTGTTAGTGGCATCACACAGAGCTCCTCTATTTTCTTTGCAGAAGCACCCATAGGACTTCTAGTGTGTTAGTGGCATCACACAGAGCTCCTATATTTTCTTTGCAGAAGCACCCATAGGACTTCTAGTGTGTTAGTGGCATCACACAGAGCTCCTATATTTTCTTCTCAGCAGCACCCACAGGACTTCTAGTGTGTTAGTGGCATCACACAGAGCTCCTCTATTTTCTTTGCAGAAGCACCCACAGGACTTCTAGTGTGTTAGTGGCATCACACAGAGCTCCTCTATTTTCTTTGCAGAAGCACCCACAGGACTTCTAGTGTGTTAGTGGCATCACACAGAGCTCCTCTATTTTCTTTGCAGAAGCACCCATAGGACTTCTAGTGTGTTAGTGGCATCACACAGAGCTCCTATATTTTCTTCTCAGCAGCACCCACAGGACTTCTAGTGTGTTAGTGGCATCACACAGAGCTCCTATATTTTCTTCTCAGCAGCACCCACAGGACTTCTAGTGTGTTAGTGGCATCACACAGAGCTCCTCTATTTTCTTTGCAGAAGCACCCACATGACTTCTAGTGTGTTAGTGGCATCACACAGAGCTCCTCTATTTTCTTTGAAGAAGCACCCATAGGACTTCTAGTGTGTTAGTGGCATCACACAGAGCTCCTATATTTTCTTCTCAGCAGCACCCACAGGACTTCTAGTGTGTTAGTGGCATCACACAGAGCTCCTCTATTTTCTTTGCAGAAGCACCCATAGGACTTCTAGTGTGTTAGTGGCATCACACAGAGCTCCTATATTTTCTTCTCAGCAGCACCCACAGGACTTCTAGTGTGTTAGTGGCATCACACAGAGCTCCTCTATTTTCTTTGCAGAAGCACCCACAGGACTTCTAGTGTGTTAGTGGCATCACACAGAGCTCCTCTATTTTCTTTGCAGAAGCACCCATAGGACTTCTAGTGTGTTAGTGGCATCACACAGAGCTCCTCTATTTTCTTTGCAGAAGCACCCATAGGACTTCTAGTGTGTTAGTGGCATCACACAGAGCTCCTATATTTTCTTCTCAGCAGCACCCACAGGACTTCTAGTGTGTTAGTGGCATCACACAGAGCTCCTCTATTTTCTTTGCAGAAGCACCCATAGGACTTCTAGTGTGTTAGTGGCATCACACAGAGCTCCTATATTTTCTTCTCAGCAGCACCCACAGGACTTCTAGTGTGTTAGTGGCATCACACAGAGCTCCTATATTTTCTTTGCAGAAGCACCCACAGGACTTCTAGTGTGTTAGTGGCATCACACAGAGCTCCTCTATTTTCTTTGCAGAAGCACCCATAGGACTTCTAGTGTGTTAGTGGCATCACGCAGAGCTCCTATATTTTCTTCTCAGCAGCACCCACAGGACTTCTAGTGTGTTAGTGGCATCACACAGAGCTCCTCTATTTTCTTTGCAGAAGCACCCACAGGACTTCTAGTGTGTTAGTGGCATCACACAGAGCTCCTCTATTTTCTTTGCAGAAGCACCCACAGGACTTCTAGTGTGTTAGTGGCATCACACAGAGCTCCTCTATTTTCTTTGCAGAAGCACCCATAGGACTTCTAGTGTGTTAGTGGCATCACACAGAGCTCCTATATTTTCTTCTCAGCAGCACCCACAGGACTTCTAGTGTGTTAGTGGCATCACACAGAGCTCCTCTATTTTCTTTGCAGAAGCACCCATAGGACTTCTAGTGTGTTAGTGGCATCACACAGAGCTCCTATATATTCTTCTCAGCAGCACCCACAGGACTACCGACTACAATGGCTGGAAGACCGCCAAGGGGAGGCAGAGCGTGCAGAGCCAAGAACACAGGGCAGGCAGGCTCTGTTTCTAGTGGACGTGGCCGTGGACGTGGACGTGGTCGTGCATCGTCATCAGCACGTGGCCATGGGACACGCGCGTCTTTGTTTTCGGCAGCTGGACATGTGGAGCCGCATCATGCTGAAGGCTTGGTAGAATGGATGACCAAGCCCTCCTCATCCTCCTCATCCTCTCTCACCCAGGCTCAGGGTACTGACAGAGCATCATCAGCCACCCCTTCCCTAGACCCACCATGTCCTCCTGAGGAGTCCCCCGAACTCTTTGAGCACAGTGTTGGGTACATGCTCCAGGAGGATGCCCAACGATTCGAAGGCTCGGATGATGATACCCAGCTTGAGGAATCTGGCAGTACTGTTCCACCAGCTGCAGCTTACTGCCAGGTTTGCTCTAGTGGTGAAGAGGGAGGGGATGATGAGGTCACTGACTCCACGTGGGTGCCTGAAGGGAGAGAGGATGAGGAGGAGGAGGAGGAGGAGGAGGATGCGGCGTCACATGTCCAACGAGGCAGGATGCCCCCTGGAGGCCAGGTAGAGGCCAGCACAGCAACTGTACAACACCGCAGAGCTCCGCCTGTGCAGGGCGCTGCCTCTGCACGTTATCAGAAAAGTTCTTTGGTGTGGGCCTTTTTTGAGACGAGTGCAGCAGATCGCACCACTGCTATTTGCAATATTTGTCTCAAGCGTATCTCGCGTGGCCAAAACATCAGCCGCTTGGGCACCACAAGCATGACCAGACATATGGCGACCTGCCATGCAGCTCGTTGGCAGGCACACATAAAAGACCCACACCAAAGAACTAAGCGGACCTCTCCTTGCTCCTCCTCAGCTGGGATCTCCATCCCCACTACACCTTCAGTCCTCTCTGAAAGCTGCTCTGAGAGGACTGAAGGTGTAGAATTAGGTGTGTCACAACCAAGTACTTGCAGTACACCGACGTCCGATTGCAGCAGGCAAATTTCCCTGCCCCAGCTGCTGGACCGTAGAAAGAAGTACACTCCCAGCCATCCACATGCCCAGCGGTTGAATGCTAGCCTGGCTAAATTGCTAGCACTTCAACTGCTGCCTTTTCAGTTGGTAGACTCGGCCCCCTACCGTGAGTTTGTTCAATGTGCGGTTCCTCAGTGGCAGGTTCCCAAACGCCACTTTTTCTCACGGAAGGCGATTCCGTCTCTCTACCGGCATGTGGAGGGCAATGTCCATGCCTCGCTGGACAGGGCGGTCAGCGGTAAGGTGCATATTACCGCTGACTCATGGTCCAGCAGGCATGGACAGGGACGGTACCTTTCTTTCACGGCCCATTGGGTCACTCTATTGGCAGCTGGGAGGGATGCAGGACAAGGTGCAGTAGTGTTGGAGGTTGTTCCGCCACCACGCCTCCAAAACGCTACTACTGCTACTGGTTGTGACACACCTCTCTCCTCCACCCCCTCCTCTTCTTCTTCCTCCAGTGCTCTGTCCTTGGAACCAGCGGTGCTCCGTAGGCGTACAAGGGGCTACGCAAGTACGCAGGCAAAAAGATGCCATGCCGTGCTTGCGCTGGTGTGTTTTGGGGGACAGGAGCCACACTGGGCCAGAGGTTCTGGCAGCTCTGCAGGGGCAGGCCGAGAGGTGGTTGACGCCACGTCAGCTTAAGCCAGGAATGGTCGTTTCTGACAATGGCACCAACCTCCTCTCCGCCCTGCGACAGGGGCAGCTCACCCATGTGCCCTGCATGGCTCACGTCCTCAACCTGGTGGTGCAGCGGTTCTTGGGCAGGTTCCCAGGCTTACAGGATGTCCTGAGGCAGGCCAGGAAAGTCTGTGTGCATTTCCGCCGATCTTATAATGCCAGTGCTCGGCTGACTGAGCTGCAAAAGGAGCTGAACCTGCCCAAGAACCGCCTAATATGTGACATGCCCACCAGGTGGAACTCAACGTTGGCCATGCTGCAGCGACTGCACACGCAGCAGAGGGCCATCAATGAGTACCTTTGCGACTACGGCACCAGTACAGGGTCAGGGGAGCTTGGTTTTTTTTCCCCACGTCAGTGGAGCATGATCAGGGATGCATGCACTGTCCTCTCACCATTTGAGGAGGCCACGAGGATGGTGAGCAGTGACAGTGCATGCATCAGTGACACTGTCCCTCTTGTCCACCTGTTGGAGCATACGCTGCGTGGGATAATGGACAGGGCACTTGAGGCAGAACAGAGGCAGGAAGAGGAGGACTTCCTTGCCTCTCAAGGCCCCCTTTATCCGGACAGTGTTCCTTCTGTCCCACCCATCACACAGGAAGAGGATGAGGAGGAGGAGGAGGAGGAGGAGGAGGATTGTGTGAGCATGGAGGTGGAGCCTGGCACTCAGCATCAGCAGCAGCAGTCTTTTAGGGATGATGTACAGTCCCAACAAACCAGTGGACTTGTACGTGGCTGGGAGGAGGTGGCTGGCGATCATGTCATCCTCAGTGACCCAGAAGACTCCGGACCGAATGCCTCAGCTAACCTACGCTGCATGGCCTCCCTGATCCTGCAAAGCCTGCGGAAGGATCCTCGTGTTCTTCGGATCAAGGAGAGGGACCATTACTGGCTGGCCACTCTCCTTGATCCGCGGTACAAGGGTAAGGTTGCGGACCTTATCTTGCCGTCGCAGAGGGAGCAGAGGATGAGACATCTCAGGGAGGCCTTGCAGAAAGGTCTGTGCAACGCGTTCCCAGAAACTGGGAGGCTACAAACTCCTGGTCCTGGGCGACGAGTTGCTGAGGCTTCGGTCAGTGGCAGAAGGAGCGGTGGGGAAGGTGGACGTCTGACCGATGCGTTCAGACAATTTTTTAGTCCGCAGCCCCAAGGTATGATCGGTTCCAGCAACCATCGCCAGCGTCTGATATACATGGTGCAGGAATACCTTGGGGCAAGGTCAGACTTGGACACCTTTCCCACCGAAAATCCTCTGGCTTACTGGGTCCTGAGGATGGATCACTGGCCAGAGCTTGCACAGTATGCAATTGAGCTACTGGCCTGTCCTGCCTCCAGCGTTCTTTCCGAACGCACATTCAGTGCTGCTGGAGGATTTGTGACTGATCATAGGGTGCGCCTGTCCACCGCCTCGGTTGATCGACTGACCTTCATCAAAATGAATCAGTCTTGGATCACCACCAGCTACCAGGCACCTGAGGCGGATATAACCGAATAATTTTTAATGTCACATCCCTTCAAGACTGCCTATGCTGATGCTGAGTGACTGTCCTCTTATGTTCACTGACTATCCTCTTCCTCCTCCTCAATGATCCATGCCACCACACCAGTGCCTAAGGCACAATTTTTCAGCCCCTGTTTAACAGGGGCGTGTACATACAATTTTTATAAAAAAATGCTTCGCAACACGTGTGACTGCTGTGCTCCAAGTACAGTATCTGTGAGGGGTTGCAGTGTTGTGGCACCAGCACCAGTGCCTAAGGCACAATTTTTCAGCCCCTGTTTAACAGGGGCGGGTACTTACAATTTTTTTAAAAAATGCTTCGCAACACATGTGACTGCTGTGCTCCAAGTACAGTATCTGTGAGGGGTTGCAGTGTTGTGGCACCAGCACCAGTGCCTAAGGCACAATTTTTCAGCCCCTGTTTAACAGGGGCGTGTACTTACAATTTTTTAAAAAAATGCTTCGCAACACGTGTGACTGCTGTGCTCCAAGTACAGTATCTGTGAGGGGTTGCAGTGTTGTGGCACCAGCACCAGTGCCTAAGGCACAATTTTTCAGCCCCTGTTTAACAGGGGCGGGTACTTACAATTTTTTAAAAAAATGCTTCGCAACACATGTGACTGCTGTGCTCCAAGTACAGTATCTGTGAGGGGTTGCAGTGTTGTGGCACCAGCACCAGTGCCTAAGGCACAATTTTTCAGCCCCTGTTTAACAGGGGCGTGTACTTACAATTTTTTAAAAAATGCTTCGCAACACGTGTGACTGCTGTGCTCCAAGTACAGTATCTGTGAGGGGTTGCAGTGTTGTGGCACCAGCACCAGTGCCTAAGGCACAATTTTTCAGCCCCTGTTTAACAGGGGCGTGTACTTACAATTTTTTAAAAAAATGCTTCGCAACACGTGTGACTGTTGTGCTCCAAGTACAGTATCTGTGAGGGGTTGCAGTGTTGTGGCACCAGCACCAGTGCCTAAGGCACAATATTTCAGCCCCTGTTTAACAGGGGCGGGTACTTACAATTTTTAAAAAAAATGCTTCGCAACACGTGTGACTGCTGTGCTCCAAGTACAGTATCTGTGAGGGCCGGGTTGCAGTGTTGTGGCACCAGCACCAGTGCCTAAGGCACAATTTTTCAGCCCCTGTTTAACAGGGGCGTGTACTTACAATTTTTTAAAAAAATGCTTCGCAACACGTGTGACTGCTGTGCTCCAAGTACAGTCTCTGTGAGGGGTTGCAGTGTTGTGGCACCAGCACCAGTGCCTAAGGCACAATTTTTCAGCCCCTGTTTAACAGGGGCGGGTAATTACAAATCTTGATCTAATAGTTCACAGCAGGGCCCATTCCTGCGCCCACCAAGAGTAACTATGAGGGCCTGCAGTCTTGTGGCAACACCGTCCACCACCACCGCCAAAGGCCCAATTTTTCTGCCCTGTTCATCAGGTGCTTGCAATTACAAATCTTGATCTAATAACTCACAGCAGGGCCCATTCCTGCGCCCACCAAGAGTAACTATGAGGGCCTACAGTCTTGTGGCAACACCGTCCACCTCCACCACCACCCCCAATTTTTCTGCCCTGTTCAACAGGTGCATGCAATTACAAATCTTGATCTATTAACTCATAGCAGGGCCCATTCCTGTGCCCACCAGTCTTGTGGCTACACCAACATCTAATAGGGCAAATTTCTGCAGAGTATATACGCCAGGCCCCTACTTTCAAACATCCAACTTACAAACGACTCCTACTTGCACATGGAAATGGAAAACAGGAAGTGAGAGGAAATCTACCCCTAGGAAGGGAAATTCTATCCTGTTAGATTCTATCCTGTTAGATCCTGTTAGATTTAATTTGGGAAAAAGGTATCTCCTCTCTACTGATACTTTATCACCAATCCTTGTTTCAATTAAAACCCCACTTTTCCAAAAACATTTGTCATTGGGACGGAAAGTGAGGTGACATGTTCTGAACAGATGTGCAAAGACAGCAAATGTTACAGGGGTGATAACCCCTCCCTATGTTCTCCAAAAAGCTTAAAAATAGATTTTTTTGGGATGGAGCTACACTTCATAATGTACCTGTTCAGATTCTACTTAAGAACAAACCTAAAGCCGCAAGTGGTTTTAAATGGCTTCTTTTTTTCCTTTACAAATGTCATTTTGTGCAAGGACAGTTCTAAACACGGGAAACACATGCCACTTCACAGGCATACTTTAGACACCCCCCAGGTACCATATTTAAAGGAAAATTTCACTTTTTTTTTTCACTTTATGCATCATTAAAATGACTGCTCCCGAAAAAACGTTAGTTTTTAAAAGTTCTTTTTGCATTGATATATGTCCCCTGGGGCAGGACCCGGGTCCCCAAACCTGTTTTATGACATTAACATGCATATTGGCCGTTGTAATTAGCACTTTTGATTTCGAACGTTCGCGTCCATTATAACGTATAGGGTTCGAAAATTCGCGCAAACTTTCGGTCGGTTCGAAGGTTCTGGTGCGAACCGAACCCGGGGGTGTTCGGCTCATCCCTAATGCCTAGTAATTAACGCCTAGTCTAAAAGTTTCTCTAAAGCAACAGATAAGGATAGTACAGGGCATAGCTAAGTGTAACAGTAAAAACATATTTATTAGATAAGACAATTGGCAACTTACTTCTAATAAATAGAGCTTGCATATATATATATATATATATATATATATATACACACACACACACACACAAATGGGTGCCTTGACTGAAAAAGGTTGCGAAACACTGTTCTAATAAATATGTTTTTACTGCTACACTCAGATGCACATTTTACTATCCTTATCTATTGTAATAAAAGTGTTATTCTGTCATCATTTCTTTTCGATAGAGAAGCATAATACAGAGTAATGTAGTAATGTACAGAGAGTAATGTACTTTCAACTTTCTTGCAGTGCAGCTTGATGGCTAATGTATGTCAAAACACATTATTTTTAATGTGTTGTAATGTATTGTGATAGGGATCACTTTCGGCTTTTGGTACCGATCACACATTCTGCATTTGCCTGCATTTCACTAAACAGGTAGAAGCCAGGGCAACGTACGGACACATCAAAACCAATGTTTTCACATGCTTTTCTCATGATGTTTTCACATGCATTGGTGTGATCCATTGAAAGGTCAAAGCAGTATATGTGATAACAGGCCCGGAAGACAAAAGTGACTCTCATCACAATACATTAAAATATATTAAAATAGTGTATTTTCACATCTGTTTGATGCAAAGCTGCACTGCAAAAGAATGGAAAGTACATTATTCTTCATTATGCCCGTGCACATGACTGCAGCACATTGAAAAGGTGCAGGTGCTTCTTTGGTGATAACGCATGCGATACACATGTAATTCCTTTTTTTTTAAATAACATTGTTTATAACATAGACCCATTCTTCAAAAAAATAATATATATATATATATATATATTAATAATGATGGCCAAAAAAACACCTTTATAAAAAAGCAAAGTAACCATAACCATATTGCTCAACTACACACTCTCCAATTTCCCTTTAGGCCCATGTTAGGGTCAGGGTAAAACCAATACCTAACCATACACTCAATAGGAGAGTGTGTAGTGAAGCCCTTATGGTTAGGGGTTAGTAGAGTTAACCTTTACCCCTAACCCTAGTGCCATTCCTATTGTGCCTCCAGGGTTAAAGATAAGTAAAAACCCTAACCAAACCACCTAACAACTCATAACCCCCACCCTAGGTCTCTTACATTGGACATTGGGAGAGCATATATGATAAGGGACTCCACTAAACACTTTCAAATTATCCATCTAAGAGGCTTACTTAAGGCAGCTTTCACACTGGGGCGGTTTGCAGGCGTTATTGCGCTAAGAATAGCGCCTGCAAACCGACCCGAAACAGCTGTTGCTGTTCCTTCAGTGTGAAAGCCCGAGGGCTTTCACACTGAAGCGGTGCGCTTGCAGGACGCTCAAAAATGTCCTGCAAGCCACATCTTTGGCTCGCTATAGGAGCGGTATATTTACCGCTCCTATAGCGCCCGGTCCCATTGAAAACAATGGGGGAGTGCGCCGAACCCGCCCGCAAAACGCTGCTGCAGCGGCGGTTTGTGGGCGGTATTGACCCTTTTTTTCGGCCGCTCGCGGGGGGTAAAACCACCCCGCTAGCGGCCGAAATGCGCCGCTAAAACGCCGGTAAAGCGGCGCTAAATATAGCGCCGCTTTACCGCCAGCGCCCCCACCGCTCCAGTGTGAAAGCAGCCTTAGGGTAATGTCTGAGTATTTGGCTTAGGGCCTTTTTTTAGTTTGGTAGAAATGACATGAAAACCAGATGGCTTCCCCTTAGAGACTGATTTAAAGGAGAGGACATTTGAAAATCTAAGCGGTGCAGGAGCTTCAAAAAATAAAAATCTGTGTACTTTGAAATGATGCGATTTCTAAGAAAAGTCATGGACATTAGATTGTAAGTTTTGCTTTATCTATGTTTGCATATTCTGTCCTGAAAGAAACAAATGTCAATCTATCTAGGGTCACTTTCAGTTACCATATGTATAGCATATATGTTCAATTTTTTTTTTTTAGTATACCATCCAACATCTCTGAAGGAGAGAAGCATGGTGAAGAAACCATTGGGGAGACGGAAGCAGTGGAGGGGGATGAGGAAACAATTATACTAGAGGAAGATGGCCAGTCTCAGTCTGTGCAAGAGTCAGCGCGTCCCGGGCCTTCGCAAAAATCTGTAGGTGAAGGGAAACTTAAGAATACTATACAAAAAGCACCATATTCACATGTACCAAGACATTATTGCAAGTGCTCAATTGTTAAAAGTTATTGTTCTCCTCTACAAGTTTGTCATGAGAGACTGACCATATTGAGAACCTCTCATCATGGAAAAAGGGTAGAAAATGTTGAGATGGACACTGCCATGATGTCCTTCATAGATGAACTGTGCACCTCTCGCAGAGAGAAAAAAAATGATCCATTCATTGATCTAAATAGTGCAAATGTGGCCTTCCTGATGACTATTTACTATGTGCTAGATAAAGCACCAATGGAGAGACAATTGGAGAGCCAACTGAGCAAATTTAATTATGCAGGGACATGCATAAAAACTGCCCTGGCAGAAAATCCCTTGCCAACTGACAATTTCAGTACGTAGCTACTGTTATACCAAATCAACTACTATACAGTATATCACCAACCCTATGCACTTGCCCCTTTCCAGTCACATAGCTAATTTCAGAATATGCGGAAGCCTCCTACTTGTGTTAGGCCTGATTCACACCTATGCATTTTTTGTGCTTTTTGCAGATTTTCACTACAGAATGTGTTCCATAGGAAACCATGTTAACCACTTGCCGACCGGCGTACGACGATATACGTCGGCAGAATGGCACGTACAGGCAGAAGGGCGTATATATAAGTCCCTCCTTAATGCCTGTCCGTGCTATCGGGAGCGCGCCAGGAGCGCCCCCCCCCCGTGAATCCGGTCGCGGGCCCCGCAGACTCGATCGCCGCGGGGACCCCCGCAATCGTCTCACGGGAAGGCTGAACGGGGAGATGCCGAGATAAACAGCATCTCCCCGCTCTGCCTAGCAACTAGTGACGCCAATCTCTGCTCCCTGTGATTGGAGCAGAGATCAGCATTCACTAGCTGACAGCCACGCCCCCCCACAGTAAGAAACACACCCCTAGGCATACTTAACCCCTACACTGCCCCCTTGTGGTTAACCCCTTCACTGCCAGTGTCATTTATACAGGAATCAATGCATTTAAATAGCATTGATTGCTGTATAAATGACAATGGTCCCAAAAATGTGTCAAAAATGTCCGATGTGTGCCTGCCATAATGTCACAGTCACAAAAAAATCGCAGATCGCCGCCATTACTAATAAAAAAAAATTATTAATAAAAAAGCAATAAAACTATCCCCTATCTTGTAAACGCTATAACTTCTGCGCAAACCGATCAATAATTTTTTTTACCAAAAATATGTAGAAGAATACGTATCGGCCTAAACTGAGGAAAGAAAACATTTTTTTATATATTTTTGGGGGATATTTATTATAGCAAAAAATAAAAAATAATGCGTTTTTTTTCAAAATTGTCGCTCTTTTTTGTTTAAAGCACAAAAAATAAAAACCGCAGGGGCGATCAAATACCACCAAAAGAAAGCGATATTTGTGGGAAAAAAAGGACGTCAATTTTGTTTGGGAGCCACGTCGCACGACCGCGCAATTTTCAGTTAAAGCGACGCAGTGCCGAATCGCAAAAAGGGGCCTGGTCCTTTGGCTGCAAATTGGTCCGGTCTGAAAGTGGTTAAATGGACTGTAGTGCAAATCTGCAAAATGCAAAAAGCATTAAAAATGCATAGGTGAAATCAGGCCTTAAGCCCCATACACACGCGCGGATTATCCGAGGACCAGGTCCGTCGGATCATGTCCGTCGTACTTTGTCCGATGTTGGTTTTGCGTACACACAGTCGGACAAAGTTGTCGGAAAATCCGATCATTCTGAACATGGTGACGTTTGTTGCCTACGACGGGACTACGTAGAGGCTAGTAGCCAATAGCTTTGGTCTTGTAATGTGATTTGAGCATGCGTAGCACTTTGTCTGTCGGAATTCGCTACACACGATCGGATTTGGTGTGATCGGACTTTGTTGTCAAAAAATCTATCCAGCAGGAGATAGGACTTTGTCCGTCAGACAATCCGATGGAAACTGTCCGATGGTGCCTACACACGGTCGGAATTTCCGACAACATTGTCTGATAGGACAGAATCCATCGGAAAATCCGACCGTGTGTAGGGGGCTTTAGTGTTAATTCCTCTCCTGGTCAGTTCTCAAAGGACATGCATCATCCAACTTTAACGCCCCCCCAATCCTCAGGTTCCTCACAATCACTAAGCCAATACAGCTATGGAACTTCTTCCCAACCTCCAAGACCTTTTTTTTAATCATCTCCTACCCCTTTCTACCAAGATTTGTAAATAAAAAATCTAAAATATGGTATTAAAAAAAAAAAAAATATTTGGCCTAAAAGGTTAATGCATTTGAAAACCTTTTGTTCTGAATATGAAAACAAACCAAATATGTTTTTGACATATATAATGTGTTTGTCTTTTTTTAATGCTATCAAACAGCTTATGCAACTATATTTAACCCATTCATGCCTAAGGCCGCGTATACACAAGCAGACTTTCCCGTGGGATTGTCCCGTGGGATTGTCCGCCGGACAATCCTCCCGCGTGTGGGCGGCGGCGGACTTTTTCCTCCCAAAAGTCCGGTGGACTGAGTTTTAAGTTTAGACTTAAAATTGTCCACTGGACTCAGCAGTCTGGCGGACAATCCCGCCGTATGTGTGCTAGTCTGCGGGACTTTTGAAATGAACGGACTTGCCTCGCACACGGAGGAAAGACCGTTCATTTAGAGACGGGACTAGCGAAGGCAGTGAATGCTGCCGCACTATCCCCGTCACCTGGTATGGATTTAAAGGGGAATCCCTACGCCAAAAAAATGGCGTGGGGGTCCCCCCCAAATCCATCTCAGACCCTTATCCGAGCACGCAGCCCGGCCAGGTCAGGAAAGGGGGTGGAGACAAGCGAGCGCCCCCCTACTGAGCCGTACCAGGCAGCATGCCCTCAACATGGGGCGTGCCCTGGGGAAAGGGGGGCCCTGCGGCCCCCCCACCCCAAAGCACCTTGTCCCCATGTTAATGAGAACAAGGGCCTCTTCCCGGAAAACCCTGGCCGTTGGTTGTTGGGGTCTGCGGGCAGGGGGCTTATCAGAATCCCGACCCCCACCCTATGTGAATGAGTATGGGGTAAATGGTACCCCTACCCGTTCACCTGAGGGAAAAAGTGTTAATAAAAAAAACACAACACAGGTTTTAAAAGTGGTTTATTAGACAGCTCCGGGGGTCTTCTACCGACTTCGGGGGTTTTCTCGCCGGGCTCCTCCGCTATCTTCTGCTCTTTTACCGCTCTTTTACTAGCGGAGGAGCCCAGCTTTCACCTTCGTTGCCACCTGGGGGTCTTCTTCTTCTTGCCTCTGACTGGAGAAGTCCGGTCGTGTGTGGGCAAGTCCACTCGTTCGGAAAGTCAGGCGGACCTCTGCTGGAAAGTTCGCCGGATAGTCTGATCGTGTGTACGCAGCATAACTGAAACTGATACTAATTTAAACCCATAATCTTGACCCCAATCTTGATCTTTGACCCTGACCTTGATCCAAACATTAACCCTGGCACTGGTCAATTATTTGTTTATTTGTTATTGTATTTTTAATATTTATTTATCATTTCTTATACACACACTTTTTTTTTCTCTGCAAGGAAAGACAAAGATACCATGTATCTTTCCTCTTCATTCACAGAGAGAAAAACACAGGGGTGGGCTTCACAGTGACTGATCACTGTGGTAGCCAATCAGAGGCTACCACAGCAATTAGGTGACATGGAATTGGGAGTTCTGAGATCTTGATCGTTGGCCTCTGTGCTGGGAGCGCACTGTGCAGCAAGCTCTCAGCACAAAGGGAGATACGCAAATATGCAGCCCCATGGCAAAAAGCCCAGTGCAGTGGGGCTGCATATTTATGTTACATCAGTGTCAAAGTGTTGAACATCAATTTATGTATGCATTCACATTTTGTGTTTCTTGTATAAAAATACAGCCAAAAAATGACAATAATATAAAGGGGTATAATATTTATTTCACCGATAAATATACGATTGGGAAACAATGCTGAGGCTTTGCATAGAGAAAGTCATTAGCTTACAAGAGTCCACACAGAATAAACACATGTGTGTCTGTGTACTTAAAGCGGAGTTCCACTACTTTTTGTGTTCATTAAAAGTCAGCAGCTACAAAAACTGGAAAAAATCACACACTCAGCTGTTCCACGTTCCAGCAATGCGTTCGCCTGAACCCTCGGTTCTCTCCCTCACCTCTCCCTGGTGCCGGCATCACAAGTGTGGCACCCGCCTGTGACAGCTTGTGGCTCCTCAATGGTCGGGCAAACCTATGGGACCTGTGACATTTCCCAGAAGGTTGCAGGGAGGGAGGGGGCAAGGAGAACTACTACTCAAATTGCCTAGGCCTGAGTGGGGGCTGGGTACCTGTCGAAACTAGGCACACCCCAAAAAATAAAATACATGCCAAATGTGGCATGCAAAGGGGTGAGGAGTCCTTAAAGCATAACTTCCACTTTTGGGTGGAACTCAGCTTTAACCAAGGAGAGGAAGTCAAATAGAGAGCAATCACTGTCTATATAATTATTACCTTCTTTCTATCTGCAGCACAATATATTAAAAGCACCACTCCAGGATAACAATTCCTTTTTCTAACCTGTGCTGACTTTTTTATTATTATTTGCTATTATTATTATAGATTATAATTATAACAATATAAATATACTTATAATAATATAAAAAAAATATATATATATAAAATAATTATTATACACACTTTAATACTAGACTATATTAAAATAAAAGCTAAAATAAAAGCTACATTTTAGAGACTAGAAGTGAGAAAAAGTATGATTAGCCATCTTACCTCTAGGTCAGTAAAAGCTGTTCATCTGGAGGCATGCACTTTCTCACACTGGTGTTTATACACTTCAGCCCTGGATGCAGCTTGCCCAATATGTAGTCAAGTGTTGATTTGGTCATTCTTGTCTCAAATGTAGTGCAGTGGCTGCTGGTGTTTTTTTTTTTTTTGAAGGGGCGGAAAACAACCCCCCCCAGCTGTTTGCGGGGAGGACAGTCTGGCAATTACCCCATCGGTGGCGGGTGGCAGGCAGCATGCAGCGTGGTATAGTGGCTCAAAGTCCTCTCCTCCATGGTGGCTTCCAGCTCCCCCCTCCTTCTCCTAGGCATCCAATAGGATTGCCTGTCCTTTCAGCCAATCAGGGTGACCAATGTCAAAACCTGGGAGGAGGATCAGTGTTATAACAGTGAATATTCATTCGCTGTTTTAACACGCCTGGGTGGGATCGCACTTTCTGCGACCCGAGCCCACCCCATATTGAAGCCTATTAGAGCCTCTAATCGGTGCTTAAAAAAAAACAGCCCTCCCCCCCAGCATTGGAATCCATGCACAAGTGTCCTGAAAGAGGCCGGATGCATGGATGGGGGGGTGGCGCGTGTGCGCCCTCAATGTATGGACTGCCCCTGGTGAAGTGCCACAAAACCTTCAGAAGGCCTTTGCAGCAGCATAGGATGAGTCCAGTAGCTGTGACGTCTCCTCTCCAAAATCTTCATCCTTTTTTTGCTCTCCTCACATATGAAAACATGAAAAAGGATCTCACATTGTCCCAAAAGTCTGCTGAAGCCATCACTATCAAGCACAAAACAGCAAGCGCACAGCAAGTGAAATACACTGAGTCACTTACTGAGATCGAAATGCTGTATGGGAGGCCCAATGCATCCTGGGGAAAAGCATAGTGACTTGATCAGTTTCATGCTTTCATCGAGCATGAAAAATGGAAATGAAAAAGGATGTACACAGATGTAAATGGAATGGACCAAAAATGCAAATGGATGTAAATGGATGTAAACTGGACTTTACTGTACTGAACTGATGATGGATGTAAAAACTGATGTAAACTGCATCTGTTTTTTCTTGGAAAATAAATGACGGAATGTATGATGCCCATGTGAAGTCTTTCCCTTGCAGGGTGTGCTATGATCTCTATTTATCTCATTAGAAACAATATCACTAAGATAAGCAGAGTACATTCTTTCCATTGGAATAAATATTGATCACATTGGGGGTTATTTACGAAAGGCAAATCCTCTTTGTACTGCAAGTGCACTTGGAAGTGCAGTCACTCTAAATCTGAGGGGTAGATCTGAAATGAGGGGGAGCTCTGCTAATTTTATCATCCAATCATGTGCAAGCTAAAATTATGTTTTTTTATTTTCCTTGCATGTCCCCCTTGGATCTACAGCGACTGCACTTCCAAGTGCACTTGCAGTGCAAACTGGATTTGCATTTTGTAAATAACCCCCATTGTGCATGTGCAGGTGGAACAGGACATGAAAGTGAGATTTTCTTGTTTTATATATTTATTTTGTTTTACATTTATTACAATGCTCAAGATATAAACACTGGAGTCAAAAGTTTGGGTGGTAATACGTACAACATATAACTCAGCTGAGCATAGTAAAAATAGCAATCAAAGGCTGAAAGAAAAGCAGAATATAATCGCTAGCTCAAATGTCAAAAACAAATATTTAAAGATCTTCATTAGTGAGTTTTCAAGAAAATGGTCTGCACTGAGCAGACTGAATGAATCTTAGTAGAGCAGGAACAAGATAAGTGTGCGGGTTGTCAGGGATGCTGGGGAGGGCATCAGAGTCTATTAAGATTTAATTCAATAAAAGTATACTTACCCTTAAAAACAAGGAGCAGCACACTTCCTGTTTGCAGTCCGATGTCTAAAAGTACTGAATAATATAGCTGCATGGTATTATAATAGTCCTGCTCAATTTAGATCCAGCATTCACTATTTTCCAAAGAAGAAGTAATATGCAATATATGCAAACCTCAATACTTTGTATTTTTAAATAATATTAACCAGCTTTCCATTTGCTAAAGTTTAATTACAGGTAAACAACTAATTATACAGAAAAAATACAGTATAGGAGTTGTCTTACCTGTCAATGGATGTGTATTTCTGTCCATCCAGTCCTGACACAGCCTTTTTACACAGCACGGCCAGACAGTTGACTTGACTTGACTTGCTCTGCTGTAGGCAAGTAACAAGTCTGGGTCACCTCCCTGTGCCTTGCTTGTGATTGGGAAGCACCAATGCCACAACTGACTGATGAGGTAATCTCTCTACTCTTTGCACCTATTAGCCCCAGTACACACGGTCAGAAATTCCGATGGAAAATGTCCGATCGGACCATGTTGTCGGAAAATCCGCCTGTGTGTGGGCTCTGACTTTTTCCGTCTGAATTTCCGATGGAAAAAATTTGAGATCCTGCTCTCAAATTTTCCGACAACAAAATCCGATCTGACTTTTTCCGATCGTGTGTAGAGAATACGGACGGACAAAATGCCACGCATGCTCAGATCAAATTACGAGACCAAAGCTATTGGCTACTAGCCTCTACGTAGTTCCGTCGTACGCAACAAACATCACCACGTTCAGAATGATCGGATTTTCCGACAACTTTTCGGACAAAATCCGTCGGAAAAAATCAGACGGATTTTGTGGTCGGAATTTCCGACCGTGTGTATGGGGGCTTAGAATGCTCCCTGTCAGCACATGTGAATGCAAGACATTTGGATGGCTCCAACTACTGCCCCTTCTCTAATTAGTCTACTGTACAGGGACAAACATAAGTCTGCAATTAAGTAAGATTCACATATTTACATTTATCAGGGTTGGTTTAATAAAGGCAAATAGGCTGTTGCAAGGAAGGTTGCACTTTGCAAAGGAATTTTCCCCAGAGCTTAGTGAATACTATGAAGTTTGCTGACTTTAATTATCCAATCGTGTGCAAGCAAAAACATTTTTTCCCTTGTGCGTGATTGGGTGTTCTTTGCAAAGTGACATTTCACCACATTCGCTAAGTTCTGGAGCAAGTAGCCTTTGCTAATGTAACTTTCTTTGCTCCAACAACTATTTTATAATAGAAAATATCGTATGATCTAAAAGGAAAATACCCCAAAATGTAATATGCTCATTGAAATGCCATACATGTATCTGTAATTTATGCTTCTAGTCAGATGTATTTGAAAATACATTCTTAGAAAATTAGGCTAGGATTGTAAAGAAATGCAGTCCTGTGAAAAATGTACCTGATCACCTGCACTAGCAATTAGTAGAAATTCAGCAGAGGTGTAGTATTTAGTGAAGGTTTGTTTGTTTTTGAATAAACACTTTGAATAAAAGAGCAAGTCATTTGGAGTTGTCACCATATTCGTAATAATTCTATTTAGAACAGCCCAGGGGAGCACAAAAGTTAACAGATTTTTTTTTTATTCAGCATAATGTAGCATGTTGTGTTTTCTTTCTTTCTGCAATATACTTTATTTCTGTAGAAAAGTTTGCTTACAAAAGAAATAGCAGCTGGAAAGATAAAGCATTTCTGCAGCTGCCCAGATTACAGCCACAGTAAACAAATTTACATACTCGTATTTACAGTAATTTCATAAAGAATTAAACCATATTGGCATTATATCATAAACTATGGTAAAGAATGAATGTGGTAAGAAATCAACATTATAGAATTAAAACAAACATGTAATCAACCAACACATAAGTTTAGTTTTGTTTTATCTTAACAAAAGTGTTTAAAATGTGATATGTAGGCAGTGGTCAACCATGGCGCACAGAGGAATACTCAATACTTCCTTGGAGCAAGCAAAGGTGCTGTCTAGATGGTACCTGGTCCCAGCAAAGCTGGTGAGTAGGGATGAGCCGAACACCCCCCTGTTCGGTTCTCACCAGAACCCGCGAACAGACCTAAAGCTTGTGTGAACCCTTTAGAACCCTATTAAAGTCTATGAGACTCGAACGTTCAAAATCAAAAGTGCTAATTTTAAAGACTAATATGCATGTTATTGTCATAAAAAGTGTTTGGGGACCTGGGTCCTGCCCCAGGCGACATGTATCAATGCAAAAAAAAAGTTTTAAAAACTGCATTTTTTTCAGGAGCAGTGATTTTAATAATGCTTAAAGTGAAACAATAAAAGTGTAATATTCCTTTAAATTTCATACCTGGGGGGTGTCTATAGTATGCCTGTAAAAGGGCGCATGTTTCCCGTGCTTAGAACTGTCCCTGCACAAAGTGTCATTTTTGCAGGAAAAAAAAGCTATTTAAAATCACTCGCGGCTATAATTGCCGGCTCCCGTAATACAAAGAACAGTCATTCATTGAAAGTCATTGATAAAAAATAAAATAAAAAAATAAAAAGCGTGGGGGTTCCCCCAAATTCAATTACCAGGCCCTTCAGGTCTGCTATGGATATTAAGGGGAACCCTGCGTCAAATTAAAAAAAAAATATGTGGGGTTCCCCCTAAATATCCATACCAGACCCTTCAGGTCTGGGATGTTTTTTTTTTTATAAATTCTTTATTTTTCATAAGTTTCAAGTTACAATTCATTATATTAATATGATTTACACTCCATACAATCATATAATCTATATTATTAATATGTTTTACACTCCATTCAATCATATAATATATATTCCAATACGTCCTTATACCTATAAACATATTATTGTATAACTTGTCCCCTACATTGCCCTCCTATTTTAGGAGGTTTTACCCCTTCCACCCCCAAACTTAGTCCCAAAAAGAAAGAAAAAAAAGAAAAAGAAAAAAAATGAAGGAAAGAACGAAAGGAAAAGTTCCTCCCATAGAGATTCCCCCTCCCCCGCCCCACTGCACCCCCCTCTCCCCTCTGTCCTCCTCCCGTCACAGCTCACTCACTCTGATTATCTCTATATATTAAATAAGGGGCCCATATTGCCCTATACTTCTCATCTTGATCCTTCATTGCCATAGTCAAATTTTCCATCTGTTGTATTTCTGCCACTCTGGCTAACCATTGCGTTCTGGTCGGTGAACTTTCTTTTTTCCAGAGTGCAGGTATACATGCTCTAACCGCTATAACCAGATGTTTTACTAGGGAATTTTTAAGTTTTCTCTGAGCTATAGGGAGGTCTTGCAGTAAAAACATTGCCGGTTTATTCCCTAAGTCAATTCCCCTGATTAATTTAATTGTTTCTATCACAATTTCCCAAAACCCTCTAATTTTGGAGCATCCCCAAAAAATGTGTACAAGCGTCTCTTCAACTTCTTGACACCTCCAACAGATCTCTGTTTTTTGGGGGTATATCCTATGTAGTACACTCAGAGTTTTATACCATCTTGAGATTACTTTATACCCTCCTTCTTGATATCTACTAGCTACTGATGCTTTATGATTGAAAGTCAGTATCCTTTTTTTTTGTTCTTGTTTGTTTGTTATTCCCAAATCTCTCTCCCACGCCTGAAGGAAATTAAGCTCCTGGGGACTCTCTTCTTCTGTTAACATATTATAGAAATATGATAGGGAATGTCTCATTGGCTCTCCATTCAAACATATTTTTTCAAATGCTGTTAATTGTCTAATTTCCATGCTTTTATTTACTTTTGCTCTAATAAAAGCATTTAACTGCATTATTCAGAAAAAGTCCAAATCCCCCGCCATTTCCCTTTCAATATCTCTCTCAGTCATTATTTGGTTATTTATTGAGAAATGACTAATTCTGCTATAGCCCTTTCTTCTCAGTGCTCTAAATCTCGGATCTTCAATTCCCGGCAGAAATGCAGGTGTTCCTTAAGCCCCACACACACGGTCGGATTTTCCGATGGATTCTGTCCTATCGGACAATGTTGTCGGAAATTCCGACCGTGTGTAGGCACCATCGGACAGTTTCCATCGGATTGTCTGACGGACCAAGTCCTTTTTTTAGAAGAGTTTCACATAATGGAAACAAAAGAGCTTACATTACAAATAAGAAGTGTATGCATGTGTATGTGTGTGTGGGGGGTGGGCTCGCTCTTCCACCCCCCTTTCCTGGCCCGCAGGACTGTATGCTCAGATACAGGAGTAATTATGATTTTGGGGGAAGCTAAACTTTTATTTTTTTGGGGGGGTAAGGGGTTGCTCTCAAATCCATGACAGACTGTTTTGTGACATTTTGGCTATTTTGTTTGCCATTGGGGAATCAATGCTGATTGCAGGGATGAGTAGACATGTGCAATTTGTTTAGTTACGAATTCGTTTTCCGTTAAAATTTGTTATATTCATTAATTCGTAAGCATACGAATGAATGAATGGTTTACTAAAAATTCTAACGAAAAAGGAACTATCAAAAAGAATGAATATGGAAAACAACGAAAATACGAAATAATTAAATTAGAAACAACGAAACTAAGAATGAAAATCCAAAAAACGAAAACAGAAACAACGAAAATACCGAAAAAAGATTCAAAATAACGAAAATAAAAATGAACGAAAATTCGAAATTACAAATATTCAGAAAACGGAAATCAAAGCAACGAAAATTCGAAGTAACGAAAATTCTGTTGATCGAGAATTCGAAAGAACGAATGTTAGTTCTGATTCTGAAATATTCCATCCAGAGTCCAGATAGGGTGTGGTTGGGTCGGAGGCACTGTTTTGGTGGATTTTTGAGTTAAGTTCTGACTTATGAGAGAGAAATTCTTTGTTTCTTAACCTCCCTGCGACCGCCGGCTGTCAAATGACGGCCAGGCTGCGCAGCTCTCACTCCAGGGAGCGCGCGCGCGCCGCCGGAAGCGCGCGCGTGCCCTCGCCATGTCACTGGGCACCCGATGCGCGTGCCCAGCGGCCGCGATGTCCGCTGGGCACCCGCGATTGCCCGGTAACACAGCGGGACCGTGGATCTGTGTGTGTAAACACACAGATCAACGGTCCTGTCAGAGGAGAGGAGCCGATGGTGTGTTCTCTGTACAGAGAAACACCGATCGGTCTCCTCCCCTTGTGAGTCCCCTCCCCCCACAGTAAGAATCACTCTTAGGGAACATAATTAACCCCTCCCGCCCCCTAGTGGTTAACCCCTTCACTGCCAGTGTCATTTATACAGGAATCAATGCATTTAAATAGCATTGATTGCTGTATAAATGACAATGGTGCCAAAAATGTGTCAAAATTGTCGGATGTGTCCGCCATAATGTCGCAGTCACAATAAAAATCGCTGATCGCCGCCATTACTAGTAAAAAAAAAAAATGTTAATAAAAATGCTATAAAACTATCCCCTATTTTGTAAACTTTTGCGCAAACTAATCAATAATCGCTAATTGCGATTTTTTTTTTACCAAAAATATGTAGAAGAATACGTATCAGCCTAAACTGAGGAAAAAAATGTTTTTTTATATATTTTTTGGGGATATTTAGTATAGCAATAAATAAAATATATTGTTTTTTTTTTAAATTTGTCGCTCTTCTTTTGTTTATTGCGCAAAAAATAAAAAACACAGAGGTGATCAAATACCACCAAAAGAAAGCTCTATTTGTGGGGAAAAAATGATAACAATTTCATTTGGGTACAGTGTTGTATGACTGCGCAATTGTCATTCAAAGTGCGACAGCGCTGAAAGCTGAAAAATGGCTTGGTCAGGAAGGGGGTGAAAATGCACTGTACTGAGGTGGTTAAACATATAAATAGCATACACATTACGTAAAATTATGAATTATGCTCCGATTACGAATCTACGAAAACAATGTTAGGAAAGTACGAATAAATGAGGCAGTCAATCTCACGAAAGTATGAATGTAATTAAATCTACAAAAATAGGAATTTCGAATCAACGAAAATTAGATTTACGAAAATACGAATCAACGAAAAAATAACTCTTCCGAAAATACGAACGCGTCCGAATATGAAATATAACAAAAATACGAATTTCGAATCAACGAAAATTAGACTCACGGAAATAGGAATCAACAAAAAAATAACTCTTACGAAAATACGAGTCCGAATACGAAAACCCACGTCTTACGAAATTACGAATCGTTACGAATCAACGGAAACAAACAGAAACGAAACAAACCTAAACAAATTTTTCTATTGTGCACATGTCTAGGGATGAGTCACTGGTTGTGTTTTTTGTTAATTTGGTAATGATATTGTAAATAATGATCAACACCCTACTAAGGCTGTTTTGATGTTTGTTTTGTGTGTTTGCTGTAATTTTGGTTCATTTGTTTCTAAAAAGTGGGGTTGGTTTCAGTTCTGTGTGTATTTTTTTCTGTCTGATAATGCATTTATGAGTATCTGCTGATCCTTTTCTTGTTATTGTTACTAACACATTTCAATTGTTCTATTCTTACAACTCCTAACTTTGCTTAATCATGTAAACAGAAATGCAGCTTCTACGGGGTATTTGTGCTTGGAGGGGAAATTTGGGGGGGGGGGGTTTGTGCTGGGAGGGCGATTTGGAGTGGGGGAGAGGAAAGAATGTGTTATCAGGAAGGGAGGGAGGATTGGATTTGAGGAGTAGAGGATTTGTGCTAGGAGGAATTTTTTTTGGGGGGGGGGGGGGGGTTTGGAAGAGAGAGGATTTGAGCTGGCAGGTGGGATGGGGCAAAGATGCAGGGAGGGGTGATTTCTGAGGGGGGCAGATTTGTCCTGGGAGGAGGGGGGATTCACTATTGGGGTGAGTGTGCAGATTAGTGCTCAATATTGTTTTGGGGGGGGGGGGGGGTTGCTAACACATAATGCTCATACATCTTTGGAGAGGGGGGGCAGTTTGGCATGTTCGCCCTGGGCTCTAGATGGCCTTGTCTTGGCACTACTCTTTACTGATCTCTGAGCCATAGGCATCCTGCAAAGAATTAATCTACTGTATTTTCAAAGACAGTCCTTATAGAAGTATCCTAACTTTTTCTTTTTAAGTTCAAGAAGTGTAAAACTTTATGCATAAAAAAGATTTTGCCTTTGTGGCCGAAGAAGTGTCCTAAACATTATAATCCGTTGTCAATAAACTATTTAAACTCTTGTGGTTGCAACCTAGGTGGAAATGATGGTCTTTTGAATAGTGGGGCCAATAGGTGATGTGAATGGGAGAGTGTGGAGCACAGAATGGCTCTACTTTCTTTTAGTGGTAACCACATCAACAGGTCTTGCTTGTTTGGAGGTTGAGCAAACGGCCAATGTAAGTTGGTGTTTGGCCGAGTCAAACTACCGACAGCAGCGTGAAATTATACATTTAGTACTGTAATAAAACCACTGCTAAATGATACAGCTTTCCCTCAAGCTGTTTGTTGTTAAGCTGGCAACTGCTTTGATATGTATTTTTTGGGGGATCCCTTTTTTTGTGAAGATCCCCATTAACATTTATATCAGACCCTCATTTAGGTAAAGGTCTGATATAGATGAAGGTAATCATTGGCTATTTGTTTACAAACAAAAATAATGCTTTCATTCATTAATTTTCATTCATTTCATTTGTCTGAAAGTTAAATGGATTTTTTTTTCTCTTTGTAGATGTCAGTTTGGCGACAGTAGGTTGTATGTATCATAGAGATGCACTACTTCACAGGCAGAGTAAGGACATCCCTCAGGCATGTTATTTAAAAAAAATTAAATTTTTAATGTTGTTCCTAATAAAGTATTAACCACTTGCTTAATGGGCACTTAAACCCCCTTCCTGTCCAGACCAATTTTCAGCTTTCGGTGCTCTCACACTTTAAATGACAATTACTCGTGCAACACTGTATCCAAATTCATTTTTTGTCCTTTTTTCCCAACAAATAGAGCTTTCTTTTGGTGGTATTTGATCACCTCTGGGTTTTTTATTTTTTGCGCTATAAATGAAAAAAGATCGAAAATTTCGAAAAAAAAAAAAATGTCTTTGTTTCTGTGATAAAATTTAGCAGATTATTAATTTTTCATCATAAATTTTGGCCACAATTTATACTGCTACATATCTTTGGTAAAAATAACCCAAATTAGTGGATATGATTTGGTCTTTGTGAAAGTTAGAGAGTCTACAAACTGTGGTGCAAATTATACAAAATTGATCACACCTGATGTACAAGCCAGGAAAGAACAAATACCCCCCAAATGACATTCCAAGGCATTTAGTAAGAGGCATGGTAAGGTTTTTGATGTTGTAAATTTTTCCCACAATTCTTTGCAAAATTATTATTTTTTTCCCCCACAAAATTGTCATTGTAATAGGTTATTTCTCTCACATGGCATGTGTATACCACAAATGATACCCCAAAATAAATTCTGCTACTCCTCCTGAGTATTATGATACCACATGTGTGGGACTTTTTCACAGCCTGGCCACTTAGAGAGGCCCAACAAGCAGGGAGCGCCATCACGTGTTCTAGGAGCATAAATTACACATCTAACTTGTTGACTACCTATTACACTTTTGAAGGCCCTGGAGAACCAGGACAATGACACATCAAACTGACGTGGCACTGATGACAGATGGCACTAATACGTGGCACTGATGACACGTGACACTGATGTGGCACTGATGACAGATGCCACTAATACGGGGCACTGATGACACATGGCACTGATGACAGATGGCACTAATACGTGGCACTGATGGCAGATGGCACTAATACGTGGCACTGGTGACACGTGACACTGATGACAGATGGCACTGATACATGGCATTGATGACACGTGACACTAATAACAGATGGCACGTGACACTGACAGGTGGCACTGATGACAGGTGGCACTAAAATGTGACACTGATGACACGTGACACTGATATGGCACTGATGACAGATGGCACTTATGCATGGCACTGGGGACAGGTGGCACTGGGGACAAATGGCACTGAGGACAAATGGCACTGGGGACAGGTGGCACTGACAGATGGCACTGGGGACAGATGGCACTGACAGATGGCAGCGGGGATAGATGGCAGCGGGGACAGATGGCACATTTTTTTTTTCTACTTACGGCCACTGCAGCCGTTCACCTCACCCTCCTCACACGCTGTCTCTGTGTGAGGAGGGAGAGCAGCGCTGAGAGATGATCTCATATGTTTACATATGAGATCATCTATTATTGGACACGCCGATCGCGCTGTAAACGGCCGCTGTGATTGTCTGTTTACAGCGATCTGTGATTGGCTGTGTCTGAGGGACACGGCCAGCACAGAACTTCCCCGATGCATGCTCTCAGGAGCGCGCATTGAGGAATTAAACAGGAGGGCGTCCGGGGATGCCCTCCCGGCAGTTAGCGTCCGCGCTGTAGCCGTCTTTCGGCTATAGCGCGGGCGCCAAGTGGTTAAAATTGTTGGTCCCCATCAAACAAATAATTTTTTTGCTTGAGACCCCTTTCACACTTGGGTGGTTTTCAGGAGCTTTAGCGCTGGAAATAGCCTCTGTTAAGTGGCTATTTTTCACACTGGGGCAGTGAGCTTGCGGGACGTTCCGAAAAGTCATGCAAGCAGCATCTTTGGTGTGATTTGGGAGCACTGTATTTAGCAATCCCAAAACAGCCTGCCCATTGGAATGAATTGGAATGAATTGGCAGCGCGACAGAAGTGCCTGAAAAGCAGGAGTTTTTAACCCCTTCTTTGGGGTCAAAAGCTCCCTGCTAGCGGCCGAAAAGGACAGCTTAAACAGCGCTAAAGCACTGCTAAAACGAGCAATGCTTTAGTGCTAACGCATCCACGGCCCTAAAGCGATCGCTAGCGAGGGTTAGAAGAGCCCCACTAATGGCTGAAAAGTGCTGCAAAAAGATGGTAAAGCGTTGCTTTACTGCCAACACCCCCAACATCCCAGTGTGAAAGTGCCCTAACATTGGTAAAGCGCAGATAAAACTAGTTACCGCTAACGGACCCGTTGCGCCAGTGTGAAAGGTTTCTAAGGGTACTTTCACACTGAGGCACTTCTAAACTGCCAGTAAAACACTGAGCACTTTTGCTGTGCTTTTCGGGCACTTTTCAGGCACTTTTGAAGAGCTTTTCAGGGTTTTTCCACTGCTTTTGACAAGCTTTTCAGGCGCTTTTCAGGTGCTTTCCATTTATTCCAATGGCGAGGGGCATTTTTGAGGTGTTTTTTTTTTTCTTTTTTAGCTCTCCAAACATGCTCCAAAGATGCTGCTTGCAGATGTTTTTTCACCGCCCCAGTGCTAAAGCATTCATTGATTTTAATGGAAAATGGAAATGGGTTTTCATGAGCTTTTTAGGCTCATTTTTTTGCGCAAAAGCGCTTGAAAAGCACCTCAGTGTGAAAGGGGCCTTAGTTCCTCAGGGTGCCATTTGTATTACAATTCTTTGTCTATTAGCCTAGAAAATTATCATTGCTGTTTTTTAACATTCTTGACTTCAATGGTGTTTGAAATCAGCATCTGAGGTTTAGTCTGTGAACCTGCCTCCAACCCAACTCGGGCACATTTGGCTCATTCCTGGTCTAAAGGAGAAGGGGCTCACCCCTTCAATAGATATGTATAATGTTTAAAGGGTAAGTTCACCTTTACAGAAAAATCTGTAAGGTAAACTTACACAGGACCCCCTCCTCACCGAACCCCCCCCCCCCGTTCCCGCTGACCTGTACTGCAGCAATCTCCCATTCTAAGGCCCAGTATATCCGCGTCAGGAGTCCGGGGCTTATAAATCCCCTGAGCTGAATGTCCAAAACGTACCCCATTACATGGGCTGTGCCGATCAATCAGCAGCCGCATAGCCCGTCCTGTCAGCTATGGAGTAGGTGCGTGGATGCTGAGGGGATATACCGGGGCTTAGAACTGGAGAATGCCACAGTCCAGGTCAGCGCGACTGAGGCAGGGGGAATGAGGAATGGGTGCTGTGTAAGTTCAACTTACAGATTTTTCTGTAAAGGTGAACTTACACTTTAAATGAATTTCCATGTAAAGCCTTTTCACCACCATGTACTGGAAATTGGTATTTTCTTATTCTCTAGGTATGTACAAGCACAAGCTCTATCCAGCTATAACTTTAGATTGTGTTCCAATCTCACCCAGTTTTCACCAGGTTTCTAAAGAATTTTGAGTGATTCTAAAACCATCTGTGAGATATTCTCTTTTTTTCTATAAATGTGCTGCTTTGAATCTTTCTCTATGTATCTCACTACAGACTCTGCAAATTGTCTGCTGTACGCAGATTCTAATAAACTAGGATAAGATGATACAATAGTATTGTCATTGTAACATTATTTCTTAACCTAGGGCTAAATGGGAACCAATTTACATACATATAATGTAGAAGACATGTTAGCAAATGAAATAAACATATACAATAGTGTAGCAATTGAAGATTATGTGATTTACTGGTGAGCAATGCACTCTAGAGTTCTGCTATACATGGCTTGCCTTACAAAGTTCTTCCCCATGAAACAGAGTAGCTACTACTGGTAGTATTGGCACTAAAATACCAGAATTAAATTTCGAAATCCTTCTAAAAATAATAAAATCTATATTTTTTTAATGATTTAACTCAACTTTTTCTATATAAAAACTTTTTACACTGACTGACTCTTGAAGAAAACGTATGGAGTGCTCATCTAACTAAACACTTCACTTCATCATTCTCCATCTGGACTTTTGTTATTTCACTAGAGACAGAGTTGGCATTTTTGTCTGTTTTATGATTTTTGCCGTAAAGTTCCTAAATAGGTTTACTTTCAAATATATGCTCATTAGCCCCATTGTTTGTTGACACTTATGTTAGCTTGTACAGATTTTCTGCATTAACATTTGAAATGAAGTAAAAGAAACAGCACATTAAAAATACTTCACAATGCCAATAAATGACATGCTGCTTGATCAGTTTAGCTCTACTCAGTTTATCTAGATAACAGCCTTATATAAATGTGCTTGTGTTTTGATTAGTGGTCTCTAGGGATGAGCCGAACACCCCACCAGGCAAAAAAATGCATGCGAACATACGAACACCGTTAAATAGGACGCAAACCTGAAAAATCAAAAGTGCTCATTTTAGAGGCTTATATGCAAATTATTGCCATAAAAAGTGTTTGGGGACCTGGGTCCAGCCCCAGGGGACATGTATCAATGCAAAAAAAAGTTTTAAAAACAGAAGTTTTTTTGGGAGCAGTGATTTTAATATGCTATGAGTGAAACAATAAAAATAAAATATTCCTTTAAATATCGTGCCTGGTGGGTCTCCTTAGTCTGCCTGTAAAGTAGCGCATCTTTCCCATTTATAACAGTACCACAGCAAAATTACATTTCTAAAGGCAAAAAATGTAATTTAAAACCGCTCGCTACTGTAATGTATTGTCTGATCCCAGCAATATAAATAAAAATTATTGGGAAAAAAAGGCGTGCCCGCCCCCCCCCCCCCCCCCAGTCCATTACCTGGCTCGTGGGGTCTAGTATGAATATTAAGGGCTACCCTAGGCCAAAAATACCAAACAAAAAAAGCCCCACTTTTATTACGGGCTGGGAAAGGACAAAAGATGAATGGTCTGACGTACCTGACCAGTTCTCCAGGCAACCTCGCAATCAAGAGATTAGAGCTGAGAGTGGAACCCAGATTAATGATGACATTTGGCCCGGACCTACCACTTGTGTGCTGTCAAGGGGACTTTGGCTCAGCACACACCCTGAGAGAGACTGCAGATTCCTGGCGGTAACCAGGGTCTCTATGCAACAGGAAATCAACTAATGAACTAATCCCTGATCCCCCTGCAGGCACCCAAGATCCAATGGAGTGCTTGGCAAAGGTGTCAAGGCAAGGACTGCTTTTTGAGCCAAGGGTAACCCAGAGGTGAAACAACATTTGCGCCATTTATCTTGCCCCACCAACTTTATTGTAGAAAGTGCTGAATCGTCAAATCCACGGACGAGTGCTTTGATGAAAATTTCCACAGGGAGGCCAGCCAAATGTAACAAATTATGTTAGAAAAATGCCATTGGACACCCCGGTGGGCTGACCCACCACCTTCGGAATGAAAGGGGAAGAAACAGACCAAGCACCCCTAGGAACTTACTGCCTCCAGTAACCACATTGTCAACGAAAGCATGACTGTCTGCTAAAGCCAAGATACTACATATGAAAGACTTGACGATATAGGGATGAGGCCCGTGTGCAGGCCTGAAAAATCCTCCAGTCTGAAGACCGGGGATGAGAGATTCCAGCACAGCCCCTGACAAAAAACATTACATGGCTCAGGAAAATAGAACCAGAAGGCCTGACAAGACTGGTGGACAAAGGGGATGCCGATCTTGCTTGCAGGAATGTAGGAAGAGCAGGAGCTGGGAGTGCGCTGATACCCTGTCTCTGTCCGAGCAGGCTATTATCACCTCATCCTCTCTTGCAACCGTAACAGGCAGTGGAGAGCATATTTGGCCCACGTGAATCTGTGTTAATGAATAATGCTTAGAACATGTTCCATGCTGGTGAAAGGGAGTAGCTGGGATGGAATGTGAAACAATCCGAAGCGTACCGCCTTCCTGGCTGTGGCCGGAAGAGGAAAACTCCTGTGACAAAGCTCTGCTGTGTGCTTAAGTATGGACCAACTCCTTAATGACGGAGTGCTACCATGCTCAGTAACCCCCACATGGGGCTGAAGGGATGAATGTGACTTAGTTGCATGCCCAAACCCAAGGAAACACAAACTAGAGAAAGTGACAACAGACAACCAGGCATGAGACCACCACCCCTCTGTGGCTACCTAAGTATAAAGACATAAGCAGTAATGACAAGACCACATTGCGTGAATGAACCTGATGATGACCCCCACCCAAGTGTATGTAGTAAGTGAGCCTGAGTAACTTGCAGCTCAGAGACAGGTAATTAAAACATAACACTCAGGGCTGGTGTACCCACAGACCGTGGTGGGTAGATGAACAGGTGTAAGGAAGTGAAACCTATGACCGTATGACCTATGGTATATGGGCGAGCAGATTGTGGTCAACAATCATTTAAAAAAGGAAACCTCAGCCTGTATGGATCTGTAGACATGACAGATCCGGACATATGAGCACTAGCTAACTAAACCCAGGTATACGAAGAAACCTGACCAACAGGTACCATGAGACATGGAAACAAACAAAGATGAAATGGCTGATGGTGTATGCCGTAACTGCATAGCACTGACATGCTACAACAGAACATGCTACAACAGAACATGCTATGACAGAACCGCTGTGACTGAACACTCTATGACTGCACACTCTATGACTGCACACTCTATGACTGAACACTTGACAGCCCCACTATGACTGAACACGCTAAGACTGAACACCTTGTGACAGCCCCGCTGTGACTGTACACGCTATGACTGTACACACTATGACTGTACACGCATTGACTGAAACACGCTATGACTGGACACGTTGTGACAGCCCCGCTGTGACAGAACACACTATGACTGAACACTTGACAGCCCCGCTATGAATGAACATGCTAAGTCTGCACCCGCTATGACTGAAACATGCTATAACAGCCCCATCGTGACTGAACACCCCATGACTGATCACGCCATGACTGAAATGCACCGTAACTGAACACGCCATGACAGAGCATGCTATGACAGAAATACGCTATGACAGAAACACAATATGACAGAAACACGCTGTGACAGAAACACGTTATGAAAGAAACATGCTATGACAGAAACACGTTGACAGGAAGGATTCAACAGAACTGATTCCAAGGAAACATGTGAAATGACCACGGTAGTGTAGCTAACCTAACCACCAGCCCCTCACCCTTCATGCTACTGCTCACAGCGACCCCCCTCTGCCCCTGGAAGCTCGCAGGGAGACATGCAGCAGGCAGGCAGGTCTGATGGAAGTAGCTTCAAAGTATTGGTGATATCAGCTTGGATAAGCAATACCCCCCCCCCCCCCCACAGACGAGTGATTTGATGAAAATTTCTGCAGGAAAGAGGGCAGCCAAATGTAACAAATGATGTTGGAAACATGCCATTGGACACCCAGTGGGCTGACCCACCACCTTCAGAACGAAAGGCGAAGAAACTGACCAAGCACCCCTAGTAACTTACTGCCTCCAGTAACTAGATTGTCAACGAAAGCATGACTGTCTAGAAGTCAAGATACTACAGATTGTGGTCAAAAATCATTTATTGTTCAATGTTTTTATTTGGTTTTATCAAACAGAAAAAGAAGACAATGAAAAGTGGTATCTGTCATGTCAATACATAATAAAAGTACTTACCGTATATACTCAAGTATAGGTTGACCCGAATAAAAGCAGAGGTACCTAATTTTACCACAAAAAAATGGGAAAACATATTGACTCGAGTATAAGCCTAGGGTGGGAAAATGCAGCAGCTACTGGGTAAACAATGCCCAACTGCAGATTCACTGTGCCCATTTGCAGTCTAATTGTTCACATTTGCAATCTCACTGTGCTCATCTACAGTCTAATTGTGCCCATTTGCAGTCTCACTGTGACCATTTGCAGCCTAATTGTGCCCATTTGTAGTCTCACTGTGCCCATCTGCAGCCGTACCTTTGATTACTAAAACAGTGTGTGTCTCCCGCTGTGTTATGCAGTCTGTTTGGCCACCCATTGTTACAAAGCCCCGCCTCCTCCTCGTCTGTGATAGACGGAACGCTTATACAGTTTCCCAGCATTGTATTGGTGTTCCTCTATCATGGATGAGGAGGAGGCGGAGTTTTGTTACAATGGACGGCCGAACAAACTGCATAACACAGCGGGAGACATAGGCTGTTTTAGTAATCAAAGGTATGGCTGCTGTACGGCTCACTCGAGTATAAGCCAAGGGGGGTCTTTCAGCCTAAAAAATGGGCTGAAAAACTTGAGTATATACAGTATTCGTATGGTTACAGATGACAGATTAACAAGTAACAAGCATATTTGAACATTGAAAAGCCGTTTAATAGCTTAATGGAGGGTGATGGGCATTATCTTCCCACCCAGGCACCCCATCTGGGAACATACTGTGCTCTGAGGGGGAGACAACACATCCAGCCCTTATGTTACATCTTTTTCCACTAAAACTTTACATATATAAGGTGGTAGTTGGATCAGAGAGGGGAAAGCAGGGTCCTAATCGGCCCGGTGGGAGGAGATGGAAGGTGAAAAATAATACAACACTAACAAACCAAAAAAAAAACACATAATCAGGGACATACATTGTGCTGACTCAAACGTTATACTATTTGCAACAGCTGGTCAGGTAAAATGAAACTACATAAGTCTTATATCTTTGGTAAGAAGGAAACCCATATATTGGGGAGGTTCGTATTCATGCCGTAGAAGCATGTGGATGTGCTAGCCAAGGGCCCCACATTGAATTAAACTTGCCAAGGAGTAATTTTTCACAGCAAATATCTGTTCTAAAGAACAACATCTTTTGCCTTCTCTGATGACATCTGATATGCTAGGGGTGTTTAGAGAACCCCAGTGTCTCATTATATTGAGTTTAGGGGACAAAAGGATGTGGACTGCAAAAACTCTGGATTTATGTGGCATACTATTAATGTGGAGATGTAAAAGGGCTTGTTTAACTGAAGGAGAAGATGGGTGTGGAATGAATTCTGAAATTATATTAAAGATCTGATTCCAGTATGATCTGATAAATTTACAGTACCATAGTATATGTATGAGGAAGCCTGTGGAATCACAATTTCTCCAGCATTTACTGGAGTTGCTGGGTGATATTTATGATAATTTATCTGGGGTTTAGTACCACCTATGTATTATTTTCTGGAAGCATTCTCAGTGGTCCGTGCATAGTGTAAATGTATATGTCCAGAGTAAGGTTGATTTACATGAATGTGCAGAGTATTGTTGACCTAATTCTTGTTCCCACTTTAGTATTGTAGATGTTTTGGTAAAATTGTGTGAGTTACACATTTTTTTTATAGAAGAAAGCGATCCCTTTAAGCTTATAATTATCTAGGTCATATAAATGTATATATCTCTTCCTTTACTTTAACCGTTGTAGGGATCTTGCCTTTTTTTAAAAGTTGCGTTATTTGAATATATCGATAATACTCAGAGTGGTATTTTATTTGAAGATCTGCAAAGGAGAGAAGTTTCCCTTCCACCACTAAGTGTTGTGTGTTTTGGATGTCACAACCTACCCAAGTAGAGAGCTGAAGGCCGGGGATTTGGAGTTCAAGGTACTCTACCGGGACAGGGATTTTTTGTTGTGGAGAGTTGGAATAATTGTGTTTAGATAATATGTTCAATGCTTGGATAGTTGTCTGAAAAGAAGGGTAGGGTGATTTGTGTGTTTGAGTGTGTAGGAGACAAGCTGTTATATGAGTCCTGGAGTGTCTAGATGGCAAGAGAGCGTTCTCCATACAGTACCAGATATTTTGTGGGTCTGGGGTCCACCAGTAACGTGTTTGGTCTAAGATAGAGGCTAGGTAATAGTAGTAAATATCCGTGAGTGATAGAGTATAGAGGTAGCGCATCTTGGTTTCTTACCTTTCCATATATAATTAAGTATCAGGGAGCATGTTTTGGAGAAGAAGGAATGTGGTATGGAGATGGGGATAGTGCCAAAAAGGTATAATCATTTAGGTAGTACAATCATTTTAAATAAGTTTATTCTACCAGTTATAGATAGTTCCAATTTTGATAGGGTGGTCCATTCTCCAGGGAGTTTCTCAAGAAATGTTTGGAAATCATACTTATAGGCATTAGCTGATTTGGTGGGATATTGATTCCTAGATATCTAATATGCGTTTTAACCCAGGTAAATGAGAATTGTTCTGTAATAGAGTTTTTAAGTGGGGTTGGTATATTAAGACCCAAGATTTGAGATTTACTTTTGTTGATTTTATAGGATGAGGTTGAACTAAAGGTATGTAGTATATTTTTAAGTTCCTGGAGTGTGTGGAGTGGGTTTGTGGCTACCAGAATCACATCATCCGCAAAAAGTCAGATTTTATTCTGTATGGGGCCTATTTGTATTCCTGTCACATTAGCAGAAGTGCAGATCGTGTGTGCAAGGGATTCCATGATTAAATCAAAAATAAGCGGGGATAATGGGCATCCTTGCCTGGTACCGTTAGTGATCATGAATTCTGAGGAAAGGGTTCTGGAAATCAAGACTTTGGCTGACGGTTGAGAGTAAAGTGCCAATACAGCTGACATGATTGGACCTGAAAATCTAAATTTGCTTAGGACATCCTCTTAGAACCCCCAGTGCACACGATCAAATGCCTTCTCAGCATCTAGTGCTAAGAAGAGTGAAGGGGTTTTGTGTAATTCTGCATGTTAAAGAATATTTAAAATTCTCCTTGTGGCATCGGAAGCTAGACATCCTTGATGAAGCCTACTTGGTCTGGATTAATTAAAGTGGGTAATACATTCAATAGTCTGAGGGTCAATGTTTTTGCATATATTTTTATGTCCGAATTGAGTAATGAGAGGGTTCTATAGTTGCTAGGGAGGGAAATATCTTGTCTGGTTTGGGTATAGTGGTGATTACTGCTTGTAGCATTTCTTTAGGGAAGTTACCTTTGATCATTGCTATGTTGTATATGTTCACCAGATGGGGGGCTAGCGTGTCAATACATTTTTGATAATATTCATTAGAGAATCCTTCAATCCCCAGGGCTTTGGATTTAGGAAAACTGGATATGACTTTCTTGATCTCTGGTATTGTAAATGGTCGCGATAGAGTGGTCAGTTGGTCGTCAGTTAACTTAGGTAAATGGAGTGGTTGGAGGAAGGATTGTATCTTATCTGCAGTGGGTTGTGGGGTCTGATTATCTGATTTAAGATCATATAGGCTAGCATATTAGTTTTTAAAGATTTCTGCAATACCATCTGGGGAAAAAACTTTGGCTCCAGAGGTTTTGTTCAGCATAAATGGGATTTTGTGTGAGAGGCGTTTGCCTTTAAAGGGTTTAGCTAGAAAGGCATCTGCCTTGGTTTTGAGGGCATAGAAATCAGCTTTGAGTGTTTTGGTGTGTTGTTCATATTGGTATAGTAATAAATCTCTAAGTGATATTTTCAGTTTCATGAGGTCTACTGAGGTTTGGTGAGTGGGATTGTATTTGTTCACAGTGATCGAATATCCTATATAATTAGTTTGAGGCGTTTTGAACGCTGTTTTTTAGCTCGAGAGCTGAACTGAATGAAAATGCCTCTCATGAACGCCTTGTGATCATTCCATAAAACTAAACGGTCAGTTGAATCTATGTCATTAGTGGAGAAGAATAGGTCATGTGCCTCGTCTATGACTTTCAGGTTTTCTGGGAGTGAGAGCAGGTAGGTATTCAGTCTCCAAATGAAGGTTGGCCTAAGTTTGGCTGAATCAGAAAAGGTGATCATAATGGGGGCATGATCTGACCAGGATATGGTCTTGATCGTGGAAGAACTGACATGTGGGAGGGTCCATTGGTCAGCCAAGAAGTGATCTATGTGTGTATATTTGTGGTGGACCAAAGAAAAGAAAGTATAGTCTCTTTCAGTATTGGGGTGGCACCTCCAGATGTCATACAGATTGTTTTTATGGATAAGTGTATTGAGAGAGGATGGTTTATGCTTGGCTTTGGTGGATGAGTCAATCAACTGAGTTAAAGTCTCCACCAATTATTAAAAAGCCTTTTCGGCAAGATAAAATCTTCTTTAGTATTTTTTTTTAAGAAAGCAATCTGTCTGACATTTGGGACATATATATTTACCAGAGTATAGAGTACATTGTTAATTTTACATACTAGAATAAGAAACCGGCTGTTGTCATCTTCCTGTAGAGGGACAAGTTGAAAGGTCAGAGAATCTGCAATGGCAATGAGAACTCCAGCTTTTTTCATTTCAGAGTTTGCAGTAAAGACGTGGGTAAAGTTTTTCAAATAGGGCTGGGGTGCTTTATTTTTTGCAAAATGAGTCTCTTGTACAAAAAGGATGTCTCCATGAAGTGATCTGACATCGTTGTTCAAAGCTTTCCATTTAAAGGGACTGTTATGGCTGCGCACATTAAATGAGATGAGCTTAAGAGCCATGGGAAAGTAATAGCCAACTAATTATGTTGTTGCTCCTTAAGTGAGGCATGGGTGATGTGTTGGTATCGTCGTAGTAGAGCCCTGTGATGTTAGTTTCAAACGGGAAGTCTCTGTGAAGTCGTACCTGTAAAGTCCACGGCTGTGTTAGAGGCGTTAGTTTTATGTGTGTTGCATCGAAGCAGAGGTTAGGTTCATAAAAAAACAGCAGGGAAATAAACAAAGGGGTAGTAAAAAAAGTCAGGAAAAAAGCCCAGCAACTATGAGCAACTTAACTGTTGCAATGCCGTGGGGGCAACATATTCAGGGGAGGTTAAACAGGAAACATTGATGTAATGGCCTAGAGAGCCTCCCCTTACATCAGGTTCCCCAGAGAGCCCCTCCTTACATCATCATTGCCAGAGAGCCCCTCCTTACATAAGGGTCTCTATAGAGCCTCCCTACTTACACCAGGGTCCCCAGAGCCCCCTCATTACATCAAGGTCCCCAGAGGGATCCCCTTCCTTACATCATGGTCCCCAGAGAGCCCCTCCTTACATCAGGGTCCCAAGAGAGCCTCCCTTACATCAGGCTCCCCAGAGAGCCTCTCTACTTACATCAGGGTCCCCAGAGAGCCTCCCCTTACATTGGGGTCCCCAAAAAGCCTCCCCTTACATCAGGGTCCCAGAGAGCCTCCCTTAAATTAGGGTCCCCAGAGCCCCCTCATTACATCACGGTCCCCAGAGAGCCTCTTCCTTACACCAGGGTCCCCAGATAGCCTCCCTACTAACATCAGGGTCCCCAGAGCCCCCCTCATTACATCAGGATCCCCAGAGAGCCCCTTCCTTACATCAGGGTCCCCAGAGAGCCCCTTCCTTACATCAGGGTCCCAGAGAGCCCCTTCCTTACATCAGGGTCCCAGAGAGCCCCTTCCTTACATCAGGGTCCCAGAGAGCCCCTCCTTACATTTGGGTCCCCAGAGAGCCTCCCCTACATCAGGGACCCCAGAGAGGCCCCTTACATTAGTGTCCCCAGAGAGCCCCCCCTTACATCAGGGTCCCAAGAGAGCCTCCCCATACATCAGGGTCCCCAGAGACCCCCCTTACATCAGTGTCCCCAGAGAGCCCCCACTTACATCAGGGTCCCAAAAGAGCCCCCCTTACACCAGTGTTTTAAGAGAGCCCCCCCTTACATCAGTGTCCCCAGAGAGCCCCCCTTACATTAGTGTCCCCAGAGAGCCCCTCCTTACATCAGGGTCCCCAGAGAGCCTGCCTACCTACATTAGGGTTCCCAGAGCCCCCTCATTACATCAGGATCCCCAGAGAGCCCCTTCCTTATATCAGGGTCCCCAGAGAGCCTCCCTTACATCAGTGTCCCCAGAGATCCCCCACTTACATCAGGGCACCCAGAGAGCCCCCCCTTACATTAGTGTCCCCAGAGAGCCCCCTTACATCAGTGTCCCCAGAGATCCCCCATTTACATCAGTGTCCCAAGAGAGCCCCCCTTACATCAGTGTCCCCAGTGAGCCCCCCCCCATACATTAGTGTCCCCAGAGAGCCCCTCCTTACATCAGGGTCCCCAGAGAGCCTCCCTTAAATCAGTGTTCGCAGAGAGCCCCCCTTACATCAGTGTCCCGAGAGAGCTCCCCTTACCTCAGTGTCTGCAGATAGCCCCCCTTACATAAGTGTCCTCCGAGAGACCCCACTTACATCAGGGTCCCAAAAGAGCCACCCCTTACATCAGGGTCCCAAAAGAGCCCACCTACATCAGTGTCCCCAAAGAGCCCCCCTTACATCAGTGTCCCAAGAGAGCCCCCCCTTACATCAGTGTCCCCAGAGAGCCCCCTTACATCAGCATCCCCAAAGAGCCCTCATTACATCAGGGTCCCCAGACAGCCCCTTCCTTACCTCAGGGTCGACAGAGAGCCCCTCCTTACATCAGGGTCCCCAGAGAGCCCCCCTTAAATCAGTGTCCTCAGAGAGTCCCCCCCTACAATAGGGTCCCCAGAAAGCATCCCCCTTACATCAGGGTCCCCAGAGAGCATCCCCCTTACATCAGGGTCCCCAGAGAGCATCCCCATAAAGCCCCTCCTTACATCAGGGTTCCCAGAGAGCCCCCTTACATCAGTGTCCTCAGAGAGCCCCCCATACATCAGTGTCCCAGAGAGCCCCCCTCTTACATCAGTGTCCCCAGAGAGCCCCCCTTACATCAGTGTCCCCAAAGAGCCCCCCCTTACACCAGTGTCCCAGAGAGCCCCCCTTACATTAGTGTCCCCAGAGAGCCTCCCCCTTACATCAGGGTCCCCAGAGACCCCCCCTTACATCAGGGTTCCCAGAGATCCCACTGATAGTGCTAAAGAGACACGCTTTTGCTGCACTTTTCGGCTGCTAGCGGGCAGTTTAACCCCAAAAAGGGTTAAAAACACCCGTTTTGTGTCGCTTTCAAATAGCTTTCAGGGACCATTGAATTCATATATTTATATGCTTTTTGTAAAGTGCTGCACCAAGTGATGGCCCTATATAAATACTGTATATTCATAATAAAGTATATATATGCATTCATTGTAATAGGAATACAAGTGATCAAAAATAAATAAATAAATAATGGAACAGTGTAAAAATAAATAAGACAAATAAAATGAAAGTGCCCCATCCCTCAAACAAACGCATATGTAAGTCACGCCCACATAGGTAGACAATGTGTTCAAACCACACATGTGAGGTATCGCCATGATTTTTAGGGCAAGAGCAATAATTCTAACACAATACCTCCTCTGTAACTCCAAACAGGTAACCTGTAAAAATTCTTAACACGTCGCCTATGGAGATTTTTAAGTACCGTAGTGTGTCGCCATTTCACGAGCGTGTGCAATTTTAAAACATGACATGTCAGGTAACTATTTTCTCAGAATAATAGCATCTTTCACATTATTCAAAAAAATTGGGGTAGCTATTGTGTTTTTTTTTTAAATTAAAGTGTATTTGTTCCAAAAAAATTGCGTTTCAATGACTGCTGCGCAAATATAGTGTGACATAAAACATTGCAAGAATCGACATTTTATTTTATAATGTCTCTGCTAAAAAATTATATATATATATATACACAGTATCTCACAAAAGTGAGTACACCCCTGACATTTTTGTAAATATTTTATTATATCTTTTCATGTGGTAACACTGAAGAAATGACACTTTGCTACAATGTAAAGTAGTGAGTGTACAGCTTGTATAACAGTGTAAATTTGCTGTCCCCTCAAAATAACTCAACATGCAGCCAGGGGCGGACTGACAACTCATGGGGCCCCCGGGCAATAGGAGATTATGGGGGCCCCCGGCAATCAGAGATTATGGGGCCACACAGTATACACACACACACACACAGTATACAATCACACAGTATACACATACATGTACAACAGTATACACAGACATGTTTCTATTGGCTGAGAAGGTACTGGAGAGGTGGGGAAGCTATAATCTTGGGATTTTTAGACCAAAAGGATGTCGGTAAGGGACATTTCAGAGACAGATGTAAAAAAAAAAATTTGTCCCTGGTTTTACTGAGGCTGGCAACCCTGATGGGGCCCCCTAGTGGCCCGGGGCCCTCGGGCAGTGCCCGAGTGGCCGAAAGGTCAGTCCGCCCCTGCATGCAGCCATTATTGTCTAAACCGCTGGCAACAAAAGGGAGTACACCCTTTAGTTAAAATATCCAAATATGGCCCAAATTGTCAATATTTTTTGTGGCCACCATTATTTTCCAGCACTGACTTAACCCTCTTGGGCATGGAGTTAACCAGAGCTTCACAGTTTGCCACTGGAGTCCTCTGCCACTCCTCCATTAGGACATCACGGAGTAGACATGTGCATTTGTTTTCGTCCGAATGTATTTTCGTCCGAATTTCGGGTATTTTCGTTATCGTTTTCACAAACGATAACGAACGTGCAGAATCCGAAAACCGAAAGATCCGAGATAAACAAATGCTTTATTTTCATTGTGACAACAGTTCGATATAGATACGAGATTCGACATGACACTGACAATAGTGATCTGTGTCCATCGAACCTGTGGTCGAATGTGCCTAACCTTAGCTCTAATAGTCCAAGCTTATTCTACATAGAGAGAAAAGATTTGACAAAGCAGTCGCCGCGAGCAGACATTTATGGTCAAATGCTCTGCCCATAGGCTATAGAAGAATTCTAACGCTGGTTGACTAGTAATAATAATTAATAAATGTAATTATTACTAGTGTCATACAACATTAGAACTCTACTATAGCTTTTAGGCGGAACATTTGACCGGAAATGTACGATTGCGGCATCGTACAGATTAGCTGGTAGATTGAATCTTCTTAGAACATTAGACAGACACCATAAGCCTTCAATGACAGATTCAACCTTAATTATTTCGAAAAAATTTAACGAAACAAAATAAATAAAAGCGAATTTTGGGAGTAACTAAATAAATGTATTTTTCAGACGAAAACGAAATTCCAAAATGAAATATTTCAGTATGCACATGTCTATCACAGAGCTGGTGGATGTTAGAGAGACCTACCTTGCACTCCTCCACCTTCCATTTGAGGATGCCCCACATATACTCGATAGGGTTTAGGTCTGGAGACATGCTTGGCCAGTCCATTGCCTTTACCCTCAGCTTCTTTAGCAAGGCAGTGGTCATCTTGGAGGTGTGTTTGGGGTCATTATCATGTTGGAATACTGCTCTGCAGCCCAGTCTCCGAAGTACATGTTGGCATTCATGGTTCCCTCAATAAACTGTAGCTCCCCAGTGTTGGCAGCACTCATATAGCCCCAGACAATGACACTCCCACCACCATGCTTGACAGTAGGCAAAACACACTTGTCTTTGTACTCCTCACCTGGTTGTCGCAACACACACTTTACACCATCTGAACCAAGTAAGTTTATCTTTGTCTCATCAGACCACAGGATATGGTTCCAGTAATTCATGTCCTTGGTCTGCTTGTCTTCAGCAAACTGTTTGCAGGCTTTCTTGTGCATTATCTTTAGAAGAGGCTTACTTCTGGGGTGACAGCCATGCAGACCAATTTGATGCAGTGTGCGGCGTATGGTCTGAGTACTGACAGGCTGACCCCACCCACCCCTTCAACCTCTACAGCAATGCTGGCAGCACTCATAAGTCTATTTCCCAAAGACAACCTCTGGATATGACGCTGAGCACGTGCACTCAAGTTCTTTGGTCGACCATGGCGAGGCCTGTTCTGTGTGGAGCTCAGTGCAGCTCAGTTTCAGGATCTTGGCAATCTTCTTATAGCCTAGGCCATCTTTATGTAGAGCAACAATTATTTTTTTCAGATCCCCAGAGAGTTCTTTGCCATGAGGTGCCATGTTGAACTTCCAGTGACCAGTATGAGAGAGTGAGAGCGATAGCACCAAATTTAATACACCTGCTCCCCATTCACACCTGAGACACATGACACAGAGGAGGGAAAATGGCTAATTGGGCCCAATTTGAACATTTCCACTTAGGGGTGTACTCACTTTTAATGGCTGTGTGTTGAGTTATTTTGAGGGGGCAGCAAATTTACACTGTTATACAAGCTGTACACTCACTACTTTACATTGTAGCAAAGAGTAATTTCTTCAGTGTTGTCACATGAAAAGATATAATAAAATATTTACAAAAATGTGAGGGGTGTACTCACTTTTGTGAGATACTGTGTGTGTATATATATATATATATATATATATATATATATATATAATATGTTTGGGGATTCTAAGTAAAATATACTGATTTAAACGTGTAAACAAAAAGTTCCAGAAAAGGCCTGGCCAGATTATAATTGAAAAGAAAGGCAAAAATTTGTGTATAGATATTATATATATATATATATATATATATATATATATAGATACCTTTCTTCCCTTTTTATCAGTGACCACTTTCCCTCTGTTCCCTCTGTTCTCAGCTGCATAAGAGCTGGGGGGGGGGGGGGGGGGGGGGATATGCAACACTACAATGAGCTTCCCAGTAAAAGGCTGTGTGTGTGTGTGGGGGGGGGGGGGGGGGGGTGTCAGGACAAGTTTGATCATTGGAGGAAGCACACTGAATTCCCAGCACAGCTAGAGAACTGACCACAATGTGTTCCCCTGCTTAGTGTGGTCAGTTTTTAATAGGAAAGGCAGAGGAACTGGGAGGAACGCCATGTATTTCACACAAAGGAAGCATAACAAAGACAACAGGATACTTTTCTATACAAGTGCATGGTACAGCAGGCACATATCAGGCATATGAAATGCTGGGGTAACAAGCACTTTAGGTAAGAGAGATGTGGTTAAAGCTATAGTTTGTTTTAATATAACATTGAGAGACATCTGTTAGGTAACAACATTGCAAACTTGCCTTACCATAATGCTGAATAGGAATGTGTAAGACAGGAAGTAACAGCTGTAATGCTGATGAGCTCCAAACACATCGAATACATAATTGCCATATACCTACAATTTATAGCTTAATTGCCACACATGCATGCCTAATTGAACACACGTTTATTTATTTGTGCCTACCACCACTTCTGCCTCACTCTTTGCAATCATGGCTGAGGAAGAGGAAGCACTGCTGCTGGTTGTATTTGTCAAGCAGGAGAGGAGGCATGCAATCAAGGTGCCTTTGCCAGCTATGGCTTTTTGCACCATGTGCATACTTGCAAAATATGCAGGCATCTGATGTCATGTTTGGGATTTGAACTGATGTGACCATAGTGCTGCTAGGCAGAAATTCTAACCTCTATGCCACTGTCCTTCCCTTGCTTTAGCTAGAATATAAAGTAGTATCATGATTCAAGAATTAAAATATATAATTATAAGTAAATATTCTGACAGAATTTTAATTAGTCATGAAAAATGTTTTGTCCTACCGTATATACTCGAGAATAAGCTGAGTTTTTCAGCAAATTGTTTTGTGCTGAAAATGCCCCCTCGGCCTATACTCAAGTCAAACACTTTTCTGCAGTAGAGAATTACATTTTCCGAGATACAGGGCCCCAAAGTCGGTTCGGAAAATGTCATTCTCTGCTGCAGAAAAGTGCTTGACATTTTCCAAAGCGACTTTGGGTCCCCATATTTTGCCTGCAGCTAGGGGGCATCTAGGAACCCTTAACTACCAAGTTTGAAGTTCTGGGGAAGTTCTGGGGACCTATGACTGCAAATGGGCACAGTGAGGCATGCAAATGGGTACAGTGAGGCTGAAAATGGGCATTGTTGACCCTCTTTTCCACTTACAGTAGCTGCGCATTTCTTACCCTAGGCTTATACTCAAGTCAATATGTTTTCCCAGTTTTTTGTGGTAAAATTAGGTGCCTCGGCTTATATTCGGGTTGGCTTATACTCGAGTATATACGGTAACTATATTTTTTCTAGATATATTTAACATTAAAAAAAAGTGTGCATAACTTTGTAACACTCATTAAAAATGCATTTGTTTGCAGAACACACAAAAAAACTACAAAACAAGAAAGATAATTAATATCATTAGCATAAAAAGCAGTCAAACAAGAAATAACATTTGCCGATTGTTTCTTTTTACACACAAACATGATCTTGGCTAAATCTTGCAGTCCTGCGCCCTCTATGGACCCCGGTTAGTCTTTTCTATTATGGAAATGCGACTATGCTGACTTGACATTTACTAATAGGCGCTCGCCTATTTGATAGTGCTTCTTTAAGGCGAGATTTTAATTGTTTTAATTAGGTGCAATTAGGAGTTTAACGTTTATTGCTTCACCTTAATCTTAGTAAATCCACCCCCCATTAACCACAGCAATACAGTGTTACCATAGTAACACTGTACTATTCTGGGGAAGTGATCAGGATTTTCTTTTGTACACATTATGATTGTTTATACCAGCCAATTTCACTGTTATAGGCAACCATTTTTTTACTGAATGAAATCTCATAGTACAGATGGGCTTTGATTGGCCCTGTCTATACCATGAGATCACTGTGACCAATCACAGAGATCAGCACAATAGTACACAATGAATGGCATCAATCAAAGCCATTAATTATGTACAATTGTTATGTGATCAGCCATGATTGGTCACAGTGATCACATGATACCGTCAGCAGCCAGTACAATTAATGGGATGAACAAATAGGAGAAATAGAAGATTTGGTTATTAGCTGAAGGCAGGATAGGCTTTTCTGAAGAGCTGAGTCTTCAAGGATCGCCTAAAAGTGGACAGAGTATGAGATAGCCGGACAGATTGGGGTAGTGAGTTCCAGAAGATAGGAGAGGCCAAAGAGAAGTCCTGGAGACAAACATGGGAGGAGGTGATAAGAGAGCTAGAAAGCAGGAAGTCTTGGAGGAGCGGAGAGGACAGTGTGCATTATATTTGGAGACAAGTTTGGTGATGTAGCTCGGGGCAGAGTTGTAAATGGCTTTGCATGATATTGTTAGTGTTTTTAATTTTACACGTTGGGCAATGGGAAGCAAGTGGAGGGATTGGCAGTGAGGGGTGGTGGACATTAAACAGTTAGTAAGGTGGATGAGTCTGGCAACAGCATAGACTGATGAGGGGATAGCCTGCAGAGAGGTAAGCTAAATAGGAGGAAGTTATAATAGTCAAGGCATGAGATAAAAAGGGAGTGAATAAGCTGCTTAGTGATTTCAACAGTTAAAAAGGGGCATATTTTGGAGATGTTATGGAGGTGAAGTCTGCAAGATTTAGACAACGATTGGATTTTGGGCTGAAAGGACAGGTCAGAGTCCAGGATTATACCTAGCACCCTGGCATAAAGGGAGGGACTGATGGTTGTATTATTGATCATAATGGAGGATTCAGGGGAGGGGGCGTGGGCAGGCGGAAATATTATGAACTCCGTTTTAGAAAGATTGAGTTTGAGGATATGGTGTGACATCCATGCTGATATGTCAGTTAGTAATTAGTAAGTTAGTAACGCGAGAGGAGACTGAAGGAGTGAGGTAAGGAGTAGAGAGATAGATTTGTGTGTCTTCAGCATAGCGATGGTACTGAAAGCCATGGGAGTTGACCAAGGGAGGAGGTGTGGATGGAGAAGAGGAGGGATCCAAGGATAGACCCTTGGGGAACCTCTACAGCAAGAGGAAGCGGAGAGGAGGAGATAGAGGTATACAGTAGGTAACGCTGAAAGAGCACTGTGATAGGAAGGAGGAGAGAGCAGAGTCTTGAAGGCCAAGGGAGTGACGTTTTTTGAGGAGGAGGGGATGGTCAACAGTGTCAAAGACCACAGAGAGCTTTAGTAGTAGAAGTATAGAGTAGTGACCATTGGGTTTAGCAGTTAGTAAATCATTAGCAGTTTTTATTAGAGCAGTTTCAGTGAAGTGCTGCGAACAAAAGCCAGACTGTAAGGGTCAAGAAGGTTGTTGTCGGTGAGGTTGGAGCTCAGATGGTTGTAGACTAAGCATTCTTAAAGTTTAGAGGTAAACAGGTTCAGGGAGATGCATCTTAAGTTGTTCAGGCTGTTGTAGTCCAGTGAGGGCTTTTGATGTATGGGAGTGATCAGTGCATGTTTTAGAGGGACAACACAATTAAGGGGCTAATATGGCGAACTTGGGATATAGCTTAATACTTGTAATAAAAAAGCACATAAAAGAAAATAGGAGGGTGGCTGGGGAGGTAGGAAAAAATGAAGGGTATATATTAGTGTATTAAATCCAGTTCAAACAGTAGTCCATGTGCTGGTACTGAGGTGCTTAGCATATAAAAGGCGGCCAGTCCATAAAAGCAAGAAGAAGCTCTGGAACAAGATAAAAAGAGAAAAAGATGGCGCTCTCTAAGTGCAGCATATATTAAAACATTTATTGCAAGAAGATTAAAAACACTCACTCACAAATGAGCTGTAAAATCAGGCATGTGTAAAATAGCTGGTTCATCCATTTTTCTCCCGAGTGCTGTGGGTCTTATGAGCTGATGGAGGTGGTCCTGTGTCCTTTTCTCATGGCTCTCCGGTGGCGCTGTGGGTGCCCAGCTCTTCCAGGGTGGCTGGAGTGCAGACAATGGACTCTCTATGATGCTCCGCTGTAACGTGCTGTGAACACTTCTGGCAACGGGGTCAGGTGGGCGGCTCTTCTGAGAATGCGGGCTCCTTCCTCAGGCTGTCTGATGAAGCTTGATGAAGGAGCACGCATGCTCCGAAGCGCTCCCCACCTGACCTCGTTCCCTGAAGTGTTCACAGCACGTTACAGCGGAGCATCATAGAGCGTCCATTGTCTGCACTCCAGCCACCCTGGAAGCGCTGGGCACCCACAGCACCACTGGAGAGCCATGAGAAAAGGACACAGGACCCCCTCCACCAGCTCATGAGACCCACGGATGAACCTAGCTATTTTACACATGCTTGATTTTACAGCTCATTTGTGAGTGTTTTTAATCTTCTTGCAATAAATGATTTAATATATGCTGCACTTAGAGGGCGTCATGTTTTAGAGGGGAGGGGAAGGTGCCAGTAGAGAGAGATAGATTGGAGATGTGAGTGAGGGAGCATAGGATAGAAGAAGAGGGTGACCATAGTAGTTGTGAGGGAACAGGATCCAGGGGACAGGTGGTAAGGTGGGCTTCTGAGAAAACGTTAATGACCTCTTCGATAGTAGCAAGGTCAAAAGAGTAAAGTTTTGAGGGTGGTTTTGTAGAGGGTATGTTAAGTGGAATAGATGTCTGTGCAGTGAAGATGCCCCCACAAATTGCATCAATCTTGTTTTTGAAGTAATTGACAATCTCATGAGCAGTGAGTGAGTTACTGGGTGGAGGTGGTGGTGGAGAAAGTAGAGAGTTATGCCCCGTACACACAATCAGAAATTCTGCTGGCGGAATTTCTGCCAGCAAAAGATTGAGAGCAGGTTCTCTATTTTTCCGTCAGAAAAAACATCCAAGATTTTGCCAACGGAAATTCCGATCGTGTGTGCGGGGCATTAAAAGTAGTGAAGAGACATTGAGGACTGGAGGACAGAGTATTAATAAGAGTGACAAAAGTAGGCTTGTTTGGCGGCATAGAGGGAGGAATTGTATTATAAGAAGGCATATTTATATAGGGTGAATGCTTGCTAGGATTTGGTTTTATGCCACAATCGCTCCAGTGCATGGCTATGTCTTTTAAGATTTCTCGTGTTGTCATTCAGCCATGGTTGTAATTGTCAGGGCCTGATAATTCGTGTAGTGAGAGCAGAGGCGGCTCTCTAATTAGGCAAATTAGGCGGCTGCCTAAGGCCCCGCACTCACAGGGGCCTCGCCAGCCGCCTAATTTGCCTGTGCGCAGTAATAGGAACTGACCGACTGGCTCCAAATGCCATCTGTATAAAGCGTGCAGGCAGTCATAGGGCACACTGGGCGGGCCGCAAGTCCATGCGGGGCCCTAAACCAGCTGAGCCGATCCTTTATCCTGCGCCGCTCACCTTGCCTCTCCGCGTCTGGCCGGCTGCCTATTCAGGTCAGGAGTCGGGCCAGGCGACGGAAACTATCCATCTGAGCTGCCCTTGTGCCCTATGACTGTCTCTGCCTGTGAAGGGGAAGGAGGAGCTCCGGTCGATGGATGGATCACATCCCAGCCCCAGCGCTTGCTACAGCCTCGCCGACTGCCCAGAAAGAAAGTGAGTGCCAGGTGTTGTGCTGAGGCCGGCCGTGCAGCCCTCTTGTGTGCCTGGATAGGAGGAGCGGCGTGGACAGCTGCATGTGGAGGAATTGATCTTCCATATTCCTTCTGCAGCCACTAAATGCCAGCTCCTTTTGTGGGTGTTCATTGGCTGCAGAAAGAATATGGAAGATCAATTCCTCCACATGCAGCAGCTGTCCCTGCCGCTCCTCTTATCCAACGTCTTTTACTGCCCCAATTCTCCCTGCCCACCCTACCCCCATGCTCCCCCCACTGTGCTGTCCAGCCCCCCACTGCTCCCCACACTGCTCTGTGCTCCCCCCACTGTGCTGTCCAGCCCCCCACTGCTCCCCACACTGCTCTGTGCTCCCCCCACTGTGCTGTCCAGCCCCCCACTGCTCCCCACAGTGCTCTGTGCTCCCCCCACTGTGCTGTCCAGCCCCCCACTGCTCCCCACAGTGCTCTGTGCTCCCCCACTGTGCTGTCCAGCCCCCCACTGCTCCCCACAGTGCTCTGTGCTCCCCCACTGTGCTGTCCAGCCCCCCACTGCTCCCCACACTGCTCTATGCTCCCCCCACTGTGCTGTCCAGCCCCCCACTGCTCCCCACACTGCTCTGTGCTCCCCCCACTGTGCTGTCCAGCCCCCCACTGCTCCCCACACTGCTCTGTGCTTCCCCATGCTCCCCCCACTGTGCTGTCCAGCCCCCCACTGCTCCCCACAGTGCTCTGTGCTCCCCCCACTGTGCTGTCCAGCCCCCCACTGCTCCCCACAGTGCTCTGTGCTCCCCCCACTGTGCTGTCCAGCCCCCCACTGCTCCCCACACTGCTCTGTGCTCCCCCATGCTCCCCCCACTGTGCTGTCCAGCCCCCCACTGCTCCCCACAGTGCTCTGTGCTCCCCCCACTGTGCTGTCCAGCCCCCCACTGCTCCCCACAGTGCTCTGTGCTCCCCCACTGTGCTGTCCAGCCCCCCTCTGCTCCCCACAGTGCTCTGTGCTCCCCCACTGTGCTGTCCAGCCCCCCACTGCTCCCCACAGTGCTCTGTGCTCCCCCACTGTGCTGTCCAGCCCCCCACTGCTCCCCACACTGCTCTATGCTCCCCCCACTGTGCTGTCCAGCCCCCCACTGCTCCCCACACTGCTCTGTGCTCCCCCCACTGTGCTGTCCAGCCCCCCACTGCTCCCCACACTGCTCTGTGCTCCCCCATGCTCCCCCCACTGTGCTGTCCAGCCCCCCACTGCTCCCCCCCACTGTGCTGTCCAGTCCCCCCCCCACAGCTCCGTGCTTCCTGGCTCCTCCCATGCTCTCCCCCCACTGTGCTGTCCAGTCCCACCGCCCACTGATCCCCAGCTCCCCCCTGTGCTCCCTGGCTCCCTCCATGCCCCCCCCCACTGTGCTGTCCAGTCCCCTCCCCCACAGCTCCCCAGTGCTCACTGCATGCCCCCCCACTGTACTGTCCAGCCCCCTCCCCCCAGTGCCCTGTGCTCCCTGGCTCCCCCCACTGTGCTGTCCAGTCCCCCCCACAGGTCCGTGCTCCCTGGCTCCCCCCATACTCTCCCCCCACTGTGCTGTCCAGTCCCCCTGCCCACTGTTTCCCAGCTTCCCCCTGTGCTCCCTGGTTCCCTCCATGCCCCCCCCCCCCACTGTGCTGTCCAGTCCCCTCCCCCACAGCTCCCCCCAGTGCTCTGTGCTCCCTGGCTCCTCCCATGCCCCCCTACTGTGCTGTCCAGCCCCCCTCCCCCCCACTGCTCCCCAGCCCCCCAGTGCTGTGCTCCCTGGCTCCTCCCATGCTCCCCCCTCCCCACTGTGCTGTCCAGTCCCCCCCCCACTGCTCCCCAGCTCACCCCCAGTGCTCTGTGCTCCCCAGCTCCCCCCAGTGCTCTGTGCTCCCTGGCTCCCCCATGCTCTACCCCCCCCCCACTGATCCCCAGCTCCCCCCCCAGTGCTCTGTGCTCCCTGGCTCCCCCATGCTCTACCCCCCCCCACTGCTCCCCAGCTCCCCCCAGTGCTCTGTGCTCCCTGGCTCCCCCATGCTCCCCCCACTGCTCCCCAGCTCCCCCCAGTGCTCTGTGCTCCCTGGCTCCCCCATGCTCTACCCCCCCACTGCTCCCCAGCTCCCCCAGTGCTCTGTGCTCCCTGGCTCCCCCATGCTCCCCCCCCACTGCTCCCCAGCTCCCCCCAGTGCTCTGTACTCCCTGGCTCCCCCATGCTCTCCCCCCACTGCTCCCCAGCTCCCCTCTGTGCTCCCGGGCTCCTCCCATGCCCCCCCACTGTGCTGTCCAGCCCCCCCCCCACTGCTCCCCAGCCCCCCAGTGCTCTGTGCTCCCTGGCTCCCCCCATGCTCCCCCCACTGTGCTGTCCAGCCCCCCACTGCTCCCCAGCTCCTCGGTGCTCTGTGCTCCCTGGCTCCTCACATGCTCCCCCCACTGTGCTGTCCAGCCCCCCACTGCTCCCCAGCTCCTCGGTGCTCTGTGCTCCCTGGCTCCCCCCATGCTCCCCCCACTGTGCTGTCCAGCCCCCCACTGCTCCCCAGCTCCTCGGTGCTCTGTGCTCCCTGGCTCCTCACATGCTCCCCCCCCCACTGTGCTGTCCAGTCCCCCCCCCACTGCTCCCCAGCTCACCCCCAGTGCTCTGTGCTCCCTGGTTCCCCCATGCTCTCCCCCCACTTCTCCCCCAGCTCCCCCCAGTGCTCTGTGCTCCCTGGCTCCCCCATGCTCACCCCCCCCCCCCCCCACTGTGCTGTCCAGTCCCCCTCCACTGCTCTCCAGCTCTCCCCCCCGTGCTCTGTGCTCCCTGGCTTCCCAACAGTGCTCTCTGGTCCTCCCTGGCTCCCCCCTGTGCTCCCCCCAACAGTGCTCTCCAGCCCCCCAGAGCTCTCTGCTACCCCTGTGCTCCCTATCTCCTCACAGTTCTATCTGCCCCCCCCCCCCAATGCTCTCTGCCCCCTGTGCTGTCCAGTTCCACCCTCAGTGCTCTCTACCCCCCATGCTCCCTGGCTCCCCCTGTGCTTTCTACTCCACCCCATGCTCTTCAGCTCCCCCCGTGCTCTCCACCCCACAGTGCTTTCCAACTCACCTGACCCCCCCTGTACTCCTTGGATCCCCCCATGCTCTCCACTACACTGTGCTCTCTTTCTCTTTCTCTCTCCATGCATCTTTCTGCAGCCATTTTTACTTGCTTGAATTTTTTTTATACATTATGGGCAGGCGTGGGGCCTCGTGTCTAAATTTTGCCTAAGGCCTCACAAAGCCTAGAGCCGCCTCTGAGTGAGAGAGTCAAGCGTGGATGAAAGTGAACTGTTGTAGACAGAAGTGGCCAGGTCAGGGCAAGAAACAGGTGCAATTTTGTCATAGAGGTGGTCATAGAAGTCATAGAAGAAGAAAAGAGAAGGATTAAAGTGGCAAAGGTTTTTGTGGGTAATTGTTTTCTGCTTGTAGAGACAGGTGGTTGGAGACAAGGACATTGTGAAAGCGATGAGGAAAGAGGGTGTTGGTGAGGTTGTAGGGGGTGCAAAAATGAGAGAAAACAAGGTCAAGTGTATTACCATCAGAGTGAGTGGAGGACTGTGCCCATTGTGTTAGGTCAAAGGATGAGGTTAGGTTGAAAAGTTGGGATGTAGCTGGGCTGTTAACAATGATCAATCATCCTCTGTGTCCAGTGGACACAGCGGTAACAGATCATGCTGCAGCATGGCCCAAGGGGTATGTGCGAGGCATTTTCCATGAGGATGTCATATGACGTCCACCCAGAAGGACGAATGGCTCACACAGCATATAGTAGAATGATGGCCTGCAGGGATATTTGTTGTTAAACTATTGACCATCAGGACATGTAGTTTGAAAGATATGCCACAATCCCCTTCCACTTTTCCCAGTTTAATTAGTTAAAAAAGTAGTCATGAGCCAGTCTGAGGACAACATTGATCACAGAATCAATGAGGCCCAGCTTATGATCAATTCAAACCCCTAACAGGGAGGACATAACTGAAAATGCCATATATTGAAGAAACTGTATAGACGTTTGGCATACACAGTATATTCTATAACTATATTTACTAGGCTCATTTTAGAAATAAGTTATTTTTTAGACAGGTAAATATGTCATATAGTTTTGTATGAATATGTGCTACAGTGTGACAATGTTTGGAAAAAGGTCACAGGGTTCACACATGTGCAGAGTGTGGGCTCCAGAGTATCAATTGTGTTTTTACAGAGTTCTCTGGATTTTTGTATTCCTAGATTGGGCTGCAAAGTTTTGAGATTTCGTAGTGTCTTGGGAGGGAAGAAATCTCCAACCCAGTGTTCAGATCTTGTGTATGTGTATGTCCGAGTGCACACAGCTCTTATAATGAAGGACTGGGAATAGTGTTCTTCCATCTGAAGACAGGTGTGTGTTTCTGCCTCGAGACAAAGGTGATCTGTTCAGGAGACAGCACTCCACGTTGGTGAGATTCCATGCCTATAGAAATGACAGTGCTAGGACAGCTGGGAGAGTCTGGGAGACTGAGAGAGCTGAAGCAACTATTAGAAAGTCCAGAGGACCAAACAAATCTGTAAATTGCAGAGGAGTTAGAGAGTCTGTGGTGTCAGCTAAACCCTTATCTAAAGGCCAGGAGTGGTCCCATGCAGCAAGGTGCTGTAGCTAAGGAGGGGTGAGATGGTATTGAGGGACCCGTGTAAAGGGCAGTGCTGTCAGAGGGCTATTCAGAACAAACATAATTACCAATACTGTACATGGCTGTGCTCATTTGCACAGGAATATGTGCAGGCGCATACGCATTGTGCCAACGCACACTAGCGCATGTTCTCACACATCTGCTGCCGGAACTGGTGCCAAATGCCTTATATAAGGACAGTGGCTGGGCTCAGAATTTGCTGGATGATCTTTAGCCTCCAGTGCTCCTTGCTCCTGTGTATTCTATAGTCTTTGGCCTACCTGTTACCAATACAGCTTGCCTCTGGACCTTCCTACTGCTTGACTCCTGGTTTGACCCTGGTTTGTTCTAAGGACTCTGCTTCTCTTGCTTAACTTTTTTTTTTACATACATTTTTATTGAAGTTAATGAGAGGTAATATCTCACATTTTAACATTAATACATCAATAATTAACAGGTAGCTAATTAAAACATATGAACTTTTGATGGTATGTGAATAACATATGGCAAAAAAGAAAATATAAGGAAGAAATATCCGTTTTTATATCAAAACAAATTCTGTGCATTATTTTGTTACGATAGAGATAAACATATGCAAACTTTGGCATGTTGGTTTCTATGCATAACCCAAAGCTGTACTGAATTTTTGGGAGATATTTTTGTTAGTGGAAAAAAGTGTAGTACGTAGGTTAAGAAAAAAGTAGAGAAGTGGGAGGAAGGATAGGGGTGATAGGTAGCACAGAATGGGAGAAAAAAAGGGGGGGGGTTCCAGACTCCCCTCTCTCTTCACTCAAACTGACATGGAACAATATAGAACGTAATAAAGTTGAATGCTTATTACGATTTGGGTTAGGTGGCCCCTGTTTTCCAACAGATTTATTAAAGGGACCAGGGGAAATAACATCAGGCAAAGTATTTGTAGGTGTCTATTTCAATAAAGTGATTATGTTGAAAAGAAAACAACCATCGTCCGTAGAGTATGTCAATGTTGTTTTAAAGTGTTGCCAACTGTACCATGTTGATGTGAATTTAGGTAGATTTTCGTGCGAGATACTGATGAGTTCTTAAATTTTTTCTATATGGTTAACTTAGGTCTGCGGTACCACTTCTCTTTTGCTGGGGCGATTGGAGAGCGCCAATAGCACGGCATGCAGTGCCTTGCCGTGTTTTTGCTTAACTGTGGCTCTGCTCCTTTGACTTCTCTTTGGCCTGCTCCACTGATTCCCTGTGTATGACATCAGGTCTATTCCTGTTCTCGCTCCTGCCTACTCCCTGGCTTGTCTTCCCATGTATGACTTTGGCTACCATCCTGGCTATGCTTCCTCAGCCCTGTCCTGCCAGCTTGACCTTGCTTCTTCGTTGGGTGCCATCTCACTTGTTGTTGCTGCCTTGGCTTGCTACTCAACAGGAGGGCAACAGGGTTCCTGCCATCTGTCCTGACAGACCAACTAACATTTATCTGGTAGACTCCTCTGCAAGCAACTTCCAACAGATCCAGCAGCAGCTGTGTTTCTTTGAACCTGGCATTCCTTGTTCCTACCTTCAGGGATGCTTGGTGCTCAGTTTCAAGGGAAGCCCTCTTGTCAAGTCAGCCTCAGACCAGGTACGTGACAAGTGGTCCTGCTGAAGTCAGAGCCAGGTGGCTTGCTATTTTCTGTTACTTGTTTTGCTGTGTGAAACTGAAACCCCTGTTTGGCCAAATTTGTGAACTTTACTTTTCATCTGTTTTAACTGGTTTCCGTCTGGCACATGTGTATTTACGGGGTCAGAATAGCTCCCCTGCGCAAAATGGGTATGGGGTTACTTTAGAAGCCACCAGAGGACGCCTGCTGCATGGCTGGGGACCTGATGTGCATGGCTGTCAGTCGCGATCTCCGTCGGCCATGCGCGATCGTGTACACGAGCGCCAGCATGAGGAGAGGAGACATGTCGTTTGTTTCTACTATGCAGGAAAAGCGATATGTCTCCTCTCCTACTCAGTCCTATCCCCATACAGTCAGAACACACTGAGGGAACACACATTTAACCCCTTGATCGCCCCCTAGTGTTAACCCCTTCCCTATCAGTGTAATTTACACAGTACTGATCATATAAATGTCAATGGCCCCAAAAATGTGTCAAAATTGTTTCGATCTGCCCGTTGCAATGTCGCAATACTGCTAAAAATCGCAGATCACCGCCATTACTAGTAAAAAAAAAAAAATAATAAAAAAAATGCCATAAAAATGCCATAACTCTTTCTCATAGTTTGTAGACGCTATAACGCAAACCAATCAATAAATTCTTATTGTGATTTTTATATATATATATATATATATATATATATATATATATATATATATATATATATATATTGGCCTAAACTGATGAAGAAATTTGTTTTTTTAAAACATTTTGGGGATATTTATTATAGCAAAAATGAAAAAATATATTTTTTCAAAATTGTTGCTCTTTTTTGTGTATAGCGCAAAAAATAAAAACCACAGAGGTGATCAAATAGCACAAAAAAAAGCTATATTTGTGTAAAATTAAGGACGCAAATTTTGTTTGGGTACAGCATTGCATGACCGCACAATTACCAGTTAAAGCGACGCAGTGCCAAATTGTAAAAAGTGCTCTGGTCAGGAAGGGGGTAAAACCTTCTGGGGTTGAAGTGGTTAATAAAAGTAGGTTAATGCCGTGTACACATGGGCAGACTTTTTGACAGCAAAGGTCCAACTAAATGAATCCGTCGAACAATTCGACCGTGTCTGGGCTTCATCGGACCTTTGCTGTCGAAAAATCAGACTGACTTTAGATTTAGAACATGTTTCAAATCTTTCCGACAGACTCGAGTCCGATCGAAAAATCAGTTCGTCTGTATGCTAGTTTGACAGACGAAAACCGATGCTAGGGCAGCTATTGGCTACTGGCTATAAACTTCCTTATTCTAGTCCGGTCGTACGTCATCACGGTCGAATCCGTCGGACTTTGGTGTGATTGTTTGTAGACAAGTCCAATTCAATGGAAGTCCGTCGAAAAGTCAGACGGAATTCAGTCTGTCAAAGTCCAGTCGTGTGTACACGGCATAACAAGCTTTTAAAATGTAGACTGGCATGGACTTTATTAAAAAACACATCTACCACTGAGCCAACTCATATATCGCAAATATTTTAAATATGCAGCCAGCAGGTGGAGTTCAGGGCTCCTAATAACATGTTTTCGAGAGTATCCATATCAACTATGCTGGAAAAAAAACATTGTTTTCATACATAACGCAATAACTTAAGTTGAAATGAATAAACAAAGTAATGAGTAAATTATTCATTCCCTCACTTTGTCTTCCTTTTGCATTCCTTCATACAAGTTGACTTTAAGGAAACACACTGTTATTGTAAGGTCTGGATGCAGACACTCCAGCTAGAGTAAATAGTAAGCAAGTATAGCTTTAACTTTAGCAACCCTCTTCCCTTGAAACACGCAGGCCTACTGGTACTAGGTTGAACTCAGGGCTTAATACATAAACATATAAAAAAAACTCTGCTGGTAAGAGGGATAGCCAGAACCAAACAGCAGAAGAGAAGAGGAACACCAAGGGGCAGGTAAAAAAATAGATGTAAAAGTTGTGTTCAATCTTGTAAAGTCCATATAGAAATCCTGGGTCATATTTGTAAAAAAAAAATATATATAAATGATCTATATTGGTTTGAAAATGTATAAACTTGCAAAAATAAAATCAAAATTGAGTCATAACTTCCTTTTGAACTGTAATAACAGAATAATCTGTTATCAATTCAGTGTAGGAGGCTTGGAAACAGCCTTGAGGTACCTGTCTTACGTTGATTTGCCAGCATTCATAATGTTTGCTGCTAGGACTGCTTTATGCCATGCAAGTTCTTATTGAATGCCCAGAACAATGTCACTGGAAACATTCAAAGTACAAGTAATAACTGCAGATTACAAACAACTGAGTAGCCTGGTTAGTTTTCCTCCAGAATGCAGAAGGAAAATAACAAAGCATTAGAAATCATGGCCTTGCACCGAACAGACAATACATTCTGGCTTTCCCTTAAAACTTTCATTTGTTCAGTTCTGCCAAACCTGAACTCCGTCTTTCTCTACCTTTCTGAAATTGCAAGACGAGGTAGTGAAATCATAAACTTTATCCTTTCTATTCATATCTATTGTGTTCTGTTGTGTTATGCTACAGCATTTAGTGAGTTTTCAAACTTTATTGGAAGACATGTGTCATGTCTACTGAAATCTTCGGTTTTCAAGTGAAAAACTGCATTTTAGTAATTCCCAATGAGACTATATTTAACCCTTTTTCACCCAATAGTCATTCATACCCAGGCTGAATCTAGCAGCAGCAGCGGTCTATGACTAATTTGCATACCTAAATTTGTATCATTTATTTTAAGAACATTTAAGGTTTTTATTTGGTATACAGTTTAAATTAAAGGAAAAGTCCAGCCTGAGCTTTTTAGGCTGGGGTTCTCCTACAGGTCACAGGAGTGCAATTAGTTATGCACTCCTGTGACCCGTATTCAGTGGAGAGCGGTCTGAAGTCCACTCTCCGCTGACATTACCAGGATCAGTCATGGCAGCACATCATCCCAACTTAGGAAGTCTGGATCTGACAGCTGCCTGAATTGATGGCAGTCTCAGCCTCTCAGCGAGCCGCTGACACAGCCGCTCCCCGCCCCTCCACAGCCCAGTGCTCCGATGAGCGTGGAGGAGCAGAGCAGGAGAGATGCTGACTGACAGGCATCATCTCTCCGCTCGGGAAGGTGAGAGAACCGAGCCATCAGCAGTTTTTAGTGGCTCGGTTCTCTGCTGCATCCATCTAGGTAAGAATGAATAGTCAAAAAAATAAACCCATACTTTTCTTTTAAAACCATGGTCTTATGTTTTCTTTTAAGTAATTTTATTTAGCAAAAATAGTTATTTTGTGTTTCATTTTTTTTTAATTAACAGTACAGAAAATTTAAAATAAATAGAGTATTTTTATTTTTATTTTTATGTTTTTAAATGGAAAATTTTATTGAGAAAATACACAGAAAAATACAGTGGAAACAACCTGAAAGTTCCAGCAAATATGACCAATTTTGTATAAAGATTACAGCATACAAGGCATTGATCATTAATATACCAGTACAATCACAGCATATCTGGTGGGATCATGCTGGTTGATGAATAGCCTAAAACATCCAAGAGTTTATCATTGTAAACTAGCACCACCCTAAACTGTTTACAGAGGACCTAGGTCAGAAAAAGTGTTGTGAATATTTTATAGCAATCTGTGTAGTACCAAATCAATTGGGGTAAGACTAGGGGTACCAATTATTTCAAAGTTTATCAAATTTAGCTGGGCACCCACAATGTGGACATATCAAACATACATAGCATAAATTTACACCCATGTTATGTATCCACTCCTCCTGCTGGGGCACTAGCTTACGTGCTTGGAATAGTGCCTCCGAAGGTACCTCTTTTAAATGTGATTGCTGGGCTACTTTATCTATAATACCCAGTATGCAATGTTTGGGGTCAACTGTATTGTTGTTTGAAAGATATTGTTAAGTGTACCAACTACTGATATCCAGCAGCAATGTAGTTTGGGGCAACACCAAAGCATATGTATTAGGTCCCCGTAGTATCTTTTACAGCTACTGCAAGTGGGATCTGTGCTTAGGCCCATGTAATGCAGCTTAACAGGTGGGGGGGGGGGGTAATGGACTCAAAGAACGACATAGAGTTGGGAGAGCCAGTGGGATACTTCGAGAGAGCTCAGTTGTATAGACTGAAGTGTAGCTTCCCACTGGTTATCCTCCACTGTGCCCATTGTGTCCTTTTCCAAGTGTTGCATCACCCTGCAGGGGTTGTCCTCTAAATATTCATTTAGAAGCATTGCATAGCATCTGGAAATAAATACTTTATTAGATGTGATGGATTGCACATAGTTAAATATGGAGGTAGGTAAAAAATGTCTGATATTAGAGGGCCCTTGTGCCTTTACCGCGTGGGCATGTTGAAGATAGACATGTGTGGTCTCGTTTCCTTCTGAATTAAAATTCGGAAGTATTTCCGAATTACAGTGGTACCAAATTTAAACAAATCCGAAATAACAAAAAAAAATTCAGACGAAAGTTGAATTCAAATCGTTTTAGAATACTTTTCGAATTCGAATAGTTTTCAAATTTGAATTTGAACAGTTTTCAAATTCAAATTGTTTTCCAATTTCCAAAGAGAATAAAATAGAAAATAAAGGAATAATAGGGAAAAAAATAATAGACCAGAAAAGAATATAACAGAAAATAAAAGAATAGAATAGATTAAAACAGAACAAAATAGAATACAAAATAAGAGAACCATGTTCTGAAATTCAAATTTCAAATAAATAATTTAAATTTGAATATTTAAGAAAAGAATAGAATATAAAACAAAGAATAGAATAGACTATAATAGAATAGTAAAGAATAGAGTAAAAAAAACAATAGAATAGAATAAAAATAGTATAACCATTTCCCAAAATTCAAATAGAATCAATTTGAATTTGAATACATTAGAAAATAATAGATTAGAATAGAAAAGAAAATAACTTAATAGTATGGAAAAAAACAACAGAATCAAATAGAAAGAATATAACCATTTTCCGAAAATTCACATTTCAAATAGAATAGACTTGAATTTGAATATAAAATAATAGAATAGAATAGAAAATAAAATAATAGAAAATAATAGAATAGAATAAACAAATACAAAAAACAATATAATAAAAAAAAAAACAATAGATTAGAATAGAAAGAATATAACCATTTCCCAAAATTCTAATTGAATCAATCTTAATTTGAATAGAATAGAAAAGAATAGATTAGAATAGGAAAATGGTTATATTCATTCTATTCTGTTGTATTTTTCTATACTATTGTGTTATTTTCTATTCTATTCAACTCCATGCTATTCTTTTTCTATTCTATTTAAATTTGAATTGATTCTATTTGAATTTTGGAAAATGGTTATATTATTTATATTCTATTATATATTTTTTTTTTATTTCTATTCTTTTCTATTCGAATTGCAGAAGATGATTATATTTTTTTTCTATTTTATTACATTTTTTTATTATATTCTATTCCATTCTATTTTATTTTTATGTTCTATTACTTTTTGTTCTGTTTTACTCTTACTATTATATTCTTTTATTTTCTGTTATATTCTTTTACTTTTTGTTTTATTTTTTTCTATGCTATGCAATATTTTTCTCTTCTATTCCTTTATTTTTTATGCTATTTTATTCTCTTTGGAAATTGGAAAATGATTCAAATTTGAAAACCTTTCAAATTCAAAAACTATTCGAATTTGATTTGAAAACCCTTTGAAACGGGGGCGCATGCGCGGCTTTCTGACATGGCGGACGTCTGCTGAGTGAGCTCCGGGACCCGTCTGTTCTTCGAGGCCCCCGCACCGCTCACTTCGCTACACAAGCTCCGGGGGTAAGCCACTCACACTACCCTGACACCCCAGCGCCACATGGGAAAGGTTGGCCAGCAGCAGCACTCCTATAATCCACTGTTTGGCCCGCGGGCGGGATCGAGCATGGACCGTTTCATTACTAGGCCGCAATCTGCGGCCTCAAGTACCGCCGCCGACCCATTCGCCACGATGGATCCCCTTATGGGGACCGAGAAGCACAGCAATCCTCCCGATCCTACTCCGGATCAACCCCTGCCTGCTTCACAAGGGTTGTTAACCCCAGACATCCTGGATGCAAAATTAGATGCAAAACTGCAACTCCTGCTCCAGCAAATTACCAGGAACATTGTGGCAGAGGTGAGCAAAATATCCACAGAATTGAGGGGTGAAATTGACCAGATTGGTGAACGCACTGATGCTTTGGAATACAAGTTTGATGATATGGTCAATTATGTGCAAGCCATAGAGGAAGAGAACCACCACCTTAAACAGTCTATTACACAATTGCACCTACAGCAAGAAGACCTTGAGAACAGGGAAAGACGCCAGAATCTTAGGCTCCGTGGTATCCCTGAAACGGTTGGTGAGTCCTCACTACGCCCCTATCTCCTGTGACTTTTTAATACTCTGGCCCCCCCAGTTGTGGATGTGGACTGGCGCCTAGATAGGGCCCACCGCTCCCTGGGTCCGAAACCTCCGGCTGGATCCAGGCCCAGGGATGTCATTGTACGCTTTCACTATTATGATAGCAAAGAGGCCCTGAGTTCGGCGGCACGCAATAAATCACAAATCTCTTACAAGGGTGCTAAGCTGCAAATCTTTAGTGATCTTTCACCCATAACCCTAGCAAAAAGAAGAAACCTACGCCCGATCACAGCGCACCTACAACAACACCGGGTCCCATATTACTGGGGTTTCCCTTTTCGTCTTGTCGTCTCCAAAGATGGCGTCCAACACAGCATGCGAGATCTCCAGGAGGGTGATGCCTTCATAAAAAGCCTTGCTCTTCCTCCGCTACCTGATGAGGACCCTCAACCTACTCAAGTGCCAACTCGCCCTTTTCCTACCACGCCAAGTCGCCTCTGGACCCCGGTCCGAAATCAATCCAAGAAGAATCTCTCCACCCCTCAACGCCCTTGGTTCTCCAAGCAACCTCCATGATGTCACGGACCCTTTAAGATATCCAGTTTCTTTCCTACTTTCTAAAAGTCCATGATGAACACATTTGCTGTGCCCTGGACTTCAGGTATTTTTCATGTCTCACCCTGAGGAAACGGAAAACATTTCCTTTCTATTCTTCCTATCTCTCTCTGGGTGAGATATTTGTTTTCACATCCCCATGTGGTAAAAACTGTTTTGCACCTTGATTTTTTGTGCCAATAGCAATCAAAGTTTTTTGCACTTTTCATTTCACTTTAAGGAGAACGGTCGGTTTTCCTGCTCTCTCTCCAGAACCCCTGGTTAGTGGCCATCATGTGTACCCTCTTGGCCCGTGACATAGTCCCGGGCCTCCTGAGACATGGATATATCTCAGGCTTTCTACCATTGTTTTTTTTTTTTTTTTGTTCCTGTTTTTCTTTTATTTTTCTGTTTTTTTTGAAGCCACAAGTGGTTGAAATGTCCAAATTTTTGGGTTACAAATCAATACAGCCTTATGAGGTCTATCTGTTTTTCCCTCCTCCTTTATTACAGGTTTTTAACTGCGTATGAGGCAAACCATTTCCTGACTATGCTTTTTAGTTACCACTTCCCTTGGAATGCCTATGTTAGTCCCATGCAACTCATTCTCAGAGTCGGATATAGTTTTTGTAGATTTATATGTTATAAACATCATTTGCCCTGTTTTTCACAGTACCTATGGCTTTAAAACTCTTATCATATAATGTTAAGGGTCTGAATTCCATTCGGAAACGTTGGATCGCCCTTAAGGAATTCAGATCATCAGGGGCGGATATAGTCATGATCCAGGAGACTCACTTTCGCACTGGTGGATCGCTAAAATTTGCATCTAAGCTTTACCCTATATCCTACCTTGCCTCGGATTCCTCGGGCAAGGCGGGAGTAGCTATCTTAATCAAGAAATCCTGCCCAGTAAGGGTTAAAAGCTAATTTGCAGATCCCCACGGAAGATACATCATCCTGGACTGTGACTATATGGCCTCCTCTTTTACTCTGGTCAATGTTTACGCCCCCAATAGTGGGCAGATAGCTTTTCTAAACGAAGTCCTTGATTCTCCTCAATATCGTTCTCAGCCATTCACGATAGTGGGCGGTGATTTCAATCTGGTCATGTCCCCTACAAGAGACAGACAAAGTGTCTCAGGTGCCAATCTCTCCCAGAAATCTGCCTCCCAAGCCAACGCCTTCCGCAAATGTACTAGATCACATCAATTATTTCACTCTTGGAGGATCAAACACCCAATGGCCAAACAATTTACCTTCTATTCTATGGCCCATAAAATGTATTCTAGATTAGATCACTTTCTTATTTCAGCCCCCCTCATTCCCTACACTGTCAACTCTGAAATAGCCCCCATTACATGGTCTGATCATGCACCCATAACACTAGACATCTTACTATCCCAACCTCACTCTAAGACATGCCATTGGCGCCTTAACGATCACCTCCTGCGCTCGGAATCCACTAGCAACACCCTAGTTTCTAGTCTGCAGGAATATTTTTTATTAAACAAAGGCTCTGTCTCTGAACCCTCCACACTGTGGGAAGCCCACAAGGCAGTCTTTCGTGGGGTATGTATTGCAGAAGGCTCTCGCCTGAAAAAAGATATGACTCAGCTTCTGCAGACACTGACATCTGATTTGGTGTCTGCAGAGTGACAGTTTCTACAAAAACCCACAGTGTCAAGGCTTCGTACAGTTGTACTACTAAGGGAACAAATTAAAACTCTACATTTTAACAAAGCAGCAAAAGCCTTATTATGGACCAAACAAAAATTTTACGAATTCTCAAATAAGCCCCATAGAATGTTGGTTAACAAACTTCGCCCACGGCCCTCGAACTCCTTCCCTGATTTTCTTATCAAAACAGACGGCACTAAAACCTACTGCACCCGTGAAATGTCTAAGACTTTTGGTGATTTTTACCAAAAACTCTACAACTGCCTGTCACCCGAAAACCACTTTCATTTTTCTCAAGATAAATTTGATACTTTCTTTTCTGAGCTTAGACTCCCGACTCTCTCCTCCACGGACCTCATTGATCTTAATGCACCTATCTCTACTGAGGAACTTTACAATATCATTAAAGGCCTCCCTTTGCACAAATCTCCCGACCCTGACGGCCTTCCTTACTTCTTTTACAAAACCTTTATAGACATACTATCCCCCCATCTCCTATCCCTCTATAGTTCCCTCCTTAAAGGCCAGCCCCCTCACTCGCAGTTCACCCATTCCTATATATCTGTAATTCCTAAACCTGGGAAAGACCCCTCCCTCTTAGACAATTATAGGCCCATAGCTCTGTTAAATTCAGATTACAAAATATTTACTAAAATTCTCGCATCCAGATTGTCCAAATTTATCCCAAAACTCATTAACAGAGACCAGGTGGGGTTTGTCCCGACCAGGCATGCGGGGGACAATACCCGACGCACAATAGACCTCATTGATCTATTAGACAGAAACTCTCACTCAGCTCTGGTTCTGAGTCTTGATGCACAAAAAGCCTTTGATAGGCTGAGCTGGCCATATATGTTCTCTACCCTCGATAGATTCGGATTTAGAGGTCCCTTTGTTAGTGCACTAAAGGCCCTATATTCACAGGTATCTGCTCAAGTCCAAATGTCTTCCTTTCTGTCGCCTTACTTCCCCATGCACAATGGCACGCGGCAGGGCTGCCCTCTCTCCCCATTACTATTCATATTATGCCTTGAACCCCTGGCCGAGTCCATCCGCCTACACCCCAGTGTCCATGGGGTGGTGATGCGACAGAGGGAATATAAGCTATCGCTCTTTGCGGACGACATTTTGGTAGCCGTTACGCAACCCCTAGTATCTTTACCTTCGTTACATGGCCTTCTCTCTTCTTTTGGTGCTATATCAGGCTACAAGGTCAATACTTCAAAAACTGAAGCTCTCCCCATTCACATCCCTCCCCCCCCTTCTATCCCAACTGACATCCTCTTTCCCCTACAAATGGTGTTCTACATCCCTTAAATACCTGGGGATACGTCTTACATCTTCATATTCCACACTCTACTCTGAAAACTTCCCCTCCCTGATTGCAGACATCAACAAATCATTACAAACATGGTCCAAGTACCCTATTTCCCTCTTAGGCAGAGTGAACGTTCTTAAAATGTCTGTCCTGCCCAGGCTGCTGTACCATTTTGAAACCCTACCTGTAGCTATACCTCTTTCCCAACTTAAAGCTATCCAGAGATCCTTTTTAAAGTTCATCTGGAACAACAAGGCACATCGTATAGCAGCCTCGGTAGTGTTCTCACACAAATCCCAAGGAGGACTGGGTGCTCCGGATATTATAAAATATTACTATGCCACTCACCTTAGGACTGTTGTTTCTTGGTCCAGCTTACAGGCTCCTAGCCATTGGTCAGACATAGAGAAAGCTGTTCTGTATCCGGTCCATCCATGTTCCCTAATCTGGTCAGATTTGTCGCAAACTAATCCTATTTTTAAACGCCAATGTACCGCACCTATGAACTTCTCTCTGTCTATATGGAAAAAATGTCGGAAGACCTACTCGCTCTCATCTACATGCCCACCCCTCCTGAACGTTTTATTTAATCCATCCATCCCCGACAGTTTGTCTCTGGGACATATCCTCCCCTGGGTTAATGCGTCTGTCTTTCAATTGCGTAACCTGGTCAACCCTGTATCTAGGCACCTACACACATTTGACACTTTACATGAGAAATTTGCAATTCCCCCTAAAATGTTCTACTTCTATTTACAAGTTAGGCATCTCTCCCAAACCCTTTACCCTACCCTAACTCTGGATATTCCTACCCCCTTTGAATCGCTTTGTGCCCAAGGACCCCATCAACTCCATTTAGTCTCCTCCATTCACCTTATCCTCCAAGAGTCAACCGACATGTCCGAGACTACTCATTTCTATATGAAAAAATGGGCAATTTTATTAGGCAGACCCATCAGCCTCCAAAAATGGGACAGAATATGGTCCTCTATTTTCAAATCATCCAAATGTGTCACTCAGAGAGAAACATCTATTAAAATACTTATGTTCTGGTACAAAACCCCTGAAGTTATCCATAAATATGACCCCTCGATACCGGCTCATTGTTGGCGCTGCGGGCTATCAGTCGGCTCTTTGTATCATGTTTTTTGGCAATGCCCCTTGATTCAACCTCTTTGGCAGGAAGTAATGAATCTGATACAGAAGGTGCTAGATGTGTCTCTGCCGCTTGACCCCATTCACTACCTGCTAGGTCTCCTTTCCCAGGTATCACAAAACAAGGCAATTGTTTGACAACTTATTTCTTGTTGGCTGCCAGGAGACTAATCCCCCTTTGCTGGCTTTCCACATCTACCCCTCCCAAGTCTAGACTTCTCCAACTTATAACAGACAGTCGCAGGATGGAATACTTAACAGCCTCTGTTCACGATAGCATTCCCCAATTCAATAAAATATGGGACCTCTGGGATATGTCTGAATATGGTACCCCCTTACCAGATACCGCACCTTGATTGGCCGAAACCTCCACTCCTCCCTAATTGATATAATATCTCAGTGAAACCTCCTTATTCTGTATGCTACCCTGAACTATATACTGACGTATTGTGTTTGCCTTTTAATCATACGTTATAAGTTTGTGTACTTTAATTCAACCCATACATGTGTTCTTCTTTGTTTTCTTCGGCGGTCCACTTGTGTGGGCTGCATATGTTCTTGTTATCTGAAATTGATTATCTCTTTTATGACATTGCATTTATCTGTAACTTTGAAAAATTTTCAATAAAAATACAATTTAAAAAAAGAAAAAAACCTTTGAATCGATTCGAAAACGAATAAACAAAACAAATACCAAAAACAAATTAAACTAATGAAACTTTTTTTTTTTTTTTATGTCATAATGTAGAGAATATGATTTCCTTTCATTTGAGCCCAGTTTTGCCACACAGATTTACTCGAGGCCTGAGAAATCCTTTTTTATTGTTCAGTTAGAGAAATATTGACAAAGTCTTAAAAACTTTGTCAAAAACGCCCCCTTGCTGTGAGTGACAGGTGATTTACATATCATGCACTAGCCTGAGACAGGCACATCCTGTGTAAAAAGTTCACAATTCACATCCACCTCCCCTCCAGCTCTCCCAGGATTGCTGTGTTTTAAATGTATGTTTCTCATCCTGGGATGCAGTGAACAGTCAGCAGACTATAGACAGACAAGTGATTTAGGGCAGTGGTCATCAACCCTGTCCTTAGGGCCCACTAACAAGCCAGGTTTTATGTATTACCTTGGGGAGATGCAGACTAGAATACTGCAATCACTGAGCAGCAAATGATATCACCTGTGATGTATTTCAGTTATCTTGCAAACCTGGCCTGTTAGTGGGCCCTGAGGACAGGGTTGATGATCACTGATTTAGGGGACATGTATGTAGTCAGAGCAGGGCAGAGTAGAACATCCAGTGATCTGATGATAACCTGTCTCAGGCTAGTGCATGAGATATGTAAATCACCTGTCACTCACAGCAAGGGGGCGTTTTTGACAAAGTTTTCAAGACTTTGTCAAGATTTCTCTAACTGAACATTAAAAGAGGATTGCTCGGGCCTTGAGTAAATCTGTGTGGCAAGACTGGGCTCAAATGAAATTAAATCTTATTCTCTACATTATGACATCAAAAAAAATAAAAATAAAAATTTGGGGGTTTACATCCACTTTAAGATAAGAATATTACATGGTATCTGATAGGCCATATCTGGACTGTAAGGTAGAAAAAGGGAGGAGCCTGCCTTTGTCAAAATTTGATGCAAGTGTGCAATTCCATGGGCTTGTAATTTGGCTATGTATCAAAACTTGACCAGTTCTAGGTAAGAAATGTTGAACCATATGGCTCTGTCATTTGTGAATCATGTAACATTTTGTAACTGCTTAGTTTTGCCCCAAATCGTGTGCAATAATTTGTAAGTTGGCATAGATCTATTAGGTTTACATAATCATTGGGATTCTAAACCCTCAGCTAAAATTTGGGCTTTAGTCAGATGGTTAATAGCTGCAAGAGTAGAATCTCAAAATGGGGTAGAATTGCAATCCCTCCTCCTATGTGTTGCAGTTGGGCTGTTATATAATATAGCAAAGAATTGGGGAGAGACACACCTCTTCTATCTTTTGGATGCTGCAATTGCTCAAGTCTGATTATTGGTGCATGATACTTCCATAGCAATGATCTAAAAACAATGTTGATCATATGGAGAATCCTCAAAGGAAGTACAAACAGTGTATTATGCAGGAAATATAGTAATTGCAGCATTAAGAGAATTTTTAGGTTCTACTGATTAGGGACAGCCAGAATTTATTCCAGAGCTTCATATGATGTCAGAAATGGGAGAGCAAAGGTATAATGTTCAAAGGACAAAAGTCTAGTAGATTGGAACAAAAATGTGAATTCTGAGATATTTAAATGAGGTTTTAAGAGGGCCATCTAAAGGCAGTAAGACCAATGTAGACCAGTTAATCAATAATCCAGTATACTCCCCAAAGCAAAAGATAATATTCATAGCTACCCAGGGTGACATTTTCAAAACCAAATTTCTTCAAGACCAGACACTCTTTGCTGTCAAACGCCCTTGGTGGCATCTAGGGACAGCAAAGTCTGTGTGCCCAGAGTGTCTACAGGTGTTTTGCTTTTTATGAACAATCTGCAGAGATTTACTGATGGGGTTTATGTGGCATGAATCTCACCTGATCAGGATGTATAATGGATACAATAACTGTGTTAAGCCAAAGACGTACATTTTTGCCAAAGTTTTCATGTCAGACCGGACATATTATATTGGTCCATAAGATTTGGGATCTGTTGGGGATTTACAAGGTTTTACATGAGAATGTGGACTTTAGCCACAGCGGTCAGAAGACTTTGCCTCTTAAATGTTACTTCAAACACCTCCAGCAATAGTGGCAGTATGGACATCTCTTATAAACCTCCACAGGGAGGCCATCGTCAAACAGGGCTTTGTAGTTGGGGAACTGTCTGGTCACCACCTGTACCTCTTCCAGATATATTGGGGAATCCAGGAGGGTATTCTGGGACTATGACAAGATTGGTAGATCAATAGACTGTACATATTGAGACAAAGCTTCCGCAGTTAAAGAGGTTTAAGAGGTATATAAATCTGAATAGTTTTGCCATGATTGAGGTCAGTGAATTAACCAGTTTGTTTGTTCACCCTCCTTATAAAAAGTATTTTTTTTTTCACCAAAGGGTTGCCAAGCTGAACAGATATCTCGTGCATGGACAGCCAAGCCTTTTTGGTGGAGTTATTGGGAGTATCAATATAAGCATGTTCCAGTTGTTCTACCTGGGACTCTTGTAACTTAGTTTTGTTTTTAATAATTGTCGTTTTTGTAGACAGAAAATTCCTTAATGGCCTCCTATTTCACCAGAGTATCAGGAGCTTGTTGATGGTTTGTGAAGAATTCCTCTATTTTGTCTATAGTCGAGTCATGGGAATAGAAAAGATTCAGCCAAATAGTATTTGGCTTCCAAGAGACTTTGCGCATAGTAATGATGAGCTTGGCGGTGAGCTGTTTGACTTAGGGGGAGTGATCAGATACACTCCTAGGTGCAAGCTGAAAAGTAGTGATTAGTGAATCAGAGGAGGAGTCCCATAGGCATAAATCAATCTGGGAAAGTAATACATGGATTTTAGATAAATAAAAGAACTGATGGGTACATGGATTTCTAGTTGCCAGAAATAAATCCAGCTCACCTAGGTAAGAAAGTGACTATGTGTCAGTACCTCTGTAATTTGGACCTACAAGAGTGGGTAGGTGTTAATCTTAAAGTTGCCCAAAAAGAACAGTCCTGCTCCTAGCTTGTCAAGCATAAAGGAAACCGGATGCCATATAGTGTAGAAAATGGGGGCAGGATGTACCCAAAAGCCAGGATATATGTAACTATAAATAGTCTACAGTAAAAAAAAATACATATCTGTCATCACCGTCCACATGTGCAAACATTTCTTCACATCAAGTGATCACTTCTTCACATCAAGTGATGTGTGTATCAGAATGCTCAAGTGATCTGGTCTTTGAAGACAACTTTTGACGGCAAGAAATTGAGCTTGTTTACATTGTACATGGAAGGAGAAATCCGGATAAAAGGATACCTTCACTCCATTATATTGTATATTAGAGTGTTCTCTATCTAGCCTTAGTATTATTTCCTGGTGTTTGTAATTTAGGAGGCAGGCTAGGATCAGCCTGGGAAGGTGCCTAGGTGGTAATGGATGCAGAGGCATTTGATGGGCACATACAGGAGTAAATGCTTCCATGCCAAAGAGTTCCACCAGCCAGTGTTTGACAAATTCTGTGGGGACTGAAAGTGAGGGGAAAATTATACAGTTGTTTAATGTTTATTATGCTCTAAATTTAAATATGGTCTTCAATGCTACAAAAGCATATGTTGAAATGAATTTGATGATTATTATTATTATTATTATTATTATTATTATTATTATTATTATTATTGTGTATCATGTTCTTAAGTTTGAGAAAATTATTTAAACATTTTTTATTTCATAGTAAGTCAGCTGCTTAGAATTTTTAAAGAAACACATTCAGGGAATTAAAACATTTCCAGACATAATACACTAAGATTACACTCATTTAGCAAAAAGCCATAACAAAACATCAATTAGTAATTTTACTGAGACCAGTGAAATTAATTTATAAGATAAAAAAACAAACAAACCCCCACACACAGACTGTTGTTTCTGGATTGTCTGATATTTGCAAGTTCTGTCCTCTTTACTGTTTACAGTTTCTAAATTTTTTACCATGGAAACCAAAGAAGGATTTGAACCAGCGGCCTTACTAATTATTATTGCCTACTCTGTTTATGGATTATGGTAGTTATTTTTTGTCTTCATAAGTGTACAATTAATTGTTTAAATGCAAAAAATCACAAATTGTCATATACAGTATTTTCATAATCAGCTTCTTTGAAAATGCTGCTTTTGTGTACATGTCTACTTTTTCTCATTCCATTGTAGCTTTCATTTAATATTGTGTCTTCTGTCTTCTAATGTAACACACCAGTAGAATCTGCATGTGCAAACAATTGTCTTTGACTGAACAGGTGTCTGTACTAAGCAGTCAAAGGTACTGTATATGTCCCACAGAGCATACAATTTAGAGAGTGCAATTAGGAACCCACAGCTTTGGTTAAAAAACGTATAGTGTGGTAAGCCAACAGGCCTCACGCAATAACTGGTACCAGGGACAAAAACAAAGCTTAGGAATCTTGTATTTGGATAAAGAATCCAATACACGACTGCTTACTCCAGTATCAAGCTGTAGAATGAGGCCAAGCCATTCTTTTTTGAATTGCTTACAACAAAAATGAAATGGTGGCAAAGTTATAGATATTTGACAACACTTTTGAGATGTAGCACTCTTCAACAATTTTTTTTTATTGTTAAATCATGGACATAAATTAAAGCATAAGGCCATGATTGCTTTTACCTCAACACTCTTGATAATCCCCTGCCTAAAACCACTAGTTGAAAAAGAAAGGGCAAGAGGGATAGGCACTGACCTGCCTTAAATCTGTATGTGGAATTACAGAATGTTGGGGACAGCATCAGCGACATATTCTGGCACCATATGCATTGCATGTTTTTCTTTTTTTTACTTCACTTTTACATAATTGCTTAGCTTACATACAACAGCAGCAACCCAATATGACTGATTTCCACCCAAAATATATATTTTTTTTATTAGGGTCGTTTTTACAAAAAAAAAAAAAATTGTGTAGAAGAAAAAATTCAACGTTGGAAGCAAAAGAGGCCATAAAGTAAAAAAAAAAAAAAAAAAAATATATATATATATATATATATATATATATATATATATATATATAAACACACACAGTATATATATTGTTTACAACAAAAATCTAAAGCTATTACCTTATGTAAATTGCTAAACATGGGCAAACAAGACACAGATAATAGCTTGTTAAAATCTTCTATTCAGTAACACACCAGAAATATTATAGGAACATGCAGCATGTCATATAAGTGTTTTTGCTAGGCCATAAGACAAGACAAAGAGACTAGGCAGGTCTGATCCTTTTAAAATGTAAGACATATTACAGCGTGCTTTTTTTTTTAGAGCATTAGGCCAGAAAAAATGGACAGATTAGCAATCGGAAAGTATGTACTCCTTATTTGTTAAGATTTTATGTCAGAGGGACATCTGGCAGACCTGACCTGGGATCAATGGCGTAGCTACAGAAGTTGCAGAGGATGCAATAGCGGCCCAGTCCCTGGTCCGGAGTCTCTCAGAGAGTTCTTTGCCATGAGGTGCCATGTTGAACTTCCAGTGACCAGTATGAGATAGTGATAACACCAAATTTAAACACACCTGCTCCCCATTCACACCTGAGACCTTGTAACACTAACAAGTCACATGACACCGGGGAGGGAATATGGCTAATTGGGCCCATTTTGGAAATTTTCACTTTGGGATATACTGACTTTCGTTGCCAGCAGTTTAGACATTAATGGCCGTGTGTTGAGTTATTTTGAGGGGACAAAAAATGTACACTGTTATAAAAGCTGTACACTCACTACTTTACATTGTAGCAAAGTGTACTTTCTTAAGTGTTGTCACATGAAAAGATATAATAAAATATTTACAAAAATGTGAGGGGTGTACTTACCTTTGTGAGATGATGTATATACTATACGGTCTGCCCTATATACTATGCAGAAAAATTGGGCCTTAGGTGTTGGTGGTGCCAGAAAACTGTAACCACTCTCTGTTACTCTTGTTGGGCGCACGAACGGGCCCTGCTGTGAAATATTATTTCAAAAACTGTAATTACAAGGCCCTGTTAAACAGGGGCAGAAAAATTGGGCCTTTGGTTTTGGTGGCGCCAGAACACTGTAACCCCTCACAGTTACACAAGTTACACAAGGCACAAGAACAGGCCCTGCTGTGAAATATTATATCAAAAATATTATATCAAAAATATATTTGTATTACGCATCTACATTCCAAAAGCCAGAAGTCGGTCAGCAGAAGTGACATCAGCAAGCCTCCTCTTTACTACCAGCACCTTAACCCTCTTATTCCTTCTCATATTCCTTTTTTTAAACAAACAAAAAAGAGCACACGATCCTAGTGCAGGAAAACCTTTAAAATTATATTAAAGGTTAAAATATATATATATTTTTAAATAACAAACATTTTATACTTACTTGCTCTGTGCAATGGTTTTGCACAGAGAAGCCCCAATCCCCTCTTCTCGGGTTCCCTGCAGATGCCTGTGGCTCCTCCTCTTTTCTGAGTGCCCCCATAGCAAGCTGCTTGCTATGGGGGCACTCGTGAATGCTCGCTCCTGAGCTCTGCTTTGTGTGACCATAAGACACACAGAACAGGGCTCAGTCCCGCATCCCACTTTCTTCCTAGTTGGCTCACTGGCTGTGATTGACAGCAGCAGGAGCCAATGGCTCATGCTGCTGTGTCTCAGCCATTGAGGAGGTAGAAACCAGGGAGAGCAGCCGCTCTCGTGCACATCGCTAGATCGGGCTTGGGTATTTGGGGGGCTGTGGGGGGAGGTGCATACAGAAGGTTTTGTACTTTCATGCATAGTATACATGAAGGTTTAAAACATTCAACCTTTACAACCACTTTAATAAAATAGACTAAAAACAATATATGCAAATGCACTCACAATAGTACATATTGTATCACGCTCATTAATAGCAACCTAGGTCTTTCACAGCCACAGGATACTGCCAGACAAGTCTGTTGTCAGTTTGGCATTCCTCTCCCAGTGAACCAGGGAGATGATAAATAAAGGAAGTCTGAAGCAGCCACTCTCCACAGTAACAAGCCACCGTCTGGAGTACAGGGTGTGTAATAGTGCCTTACACCAGTGATTGTAAACCTCAGTCCTCAAGTACCCTCAATGGGCCATGTTTTGGGAACTTCCCTTAGATAAAATCGCCCCTATCAATATCATGTCATTGGTATTGATTTAAAGCAGCTGAGCAAAGTAAAGGAAAACCTGAAAACATGGAGGTTGAGAACCACTGCCTTACAATGTGGTGTAGCAGAGTTACACAAAGCTTGTATGAAAACTCTGGGGGTGCTTTGAGGGAATTATTGTCTTCAAGAGCAATGAAGAAGAGGCCTATAAACCAGCCCTGGGGATAGCAGCCACACAAATTTCGATCAACTACATGTGTTGTATTCTCATAAGTACTTACATTAACAATTTTCATTTTTTTTAAATAATACAAAGAACTTGTTTCACTATTTTGTTAATGTTGTATGATTTACTTTATCCTTACTCAGCTCAGTAATCTACATTTTGCATATTTTCATTGGATTTAATGATTCAGCTTTTTTCTTTCTTTGCATTCTACATAAATAATCATTGTTCTTTACTAATAATAACTTTATCCACTTGAATGCTCTCAAAAGAAGGGAATACTTAAGATTGCTATTTATGTATGCTTCAAGTTTTGTTTTCTGCTATGCAAAAGATAAAATATGAGAATTTGATTTATGAATACTCTTAGACACTTACTTCAAATAAATGATCCCATTTACACGTGAACACTTGAAAACTGCCTATTGTTAGTCTGATGCATTCAACTCAAGAGTCTTTCAAGAAGCTTTTTGTTTATGAAGGGGAAAAGTGTAGATGGAAACTTTAATTTATTTATGTACATGTAGCAAAAGACCTTTACAGTGCTATAGATAATACAACAATGAAGAAATATGCTAGAATAAAATCCAAGTATAATAGCACTTACAATCAAATATTTGCAGCCTTGTAGCAACAGGATTTTTGATTTAGTTTCTGAAACAAAGCGCTACCTGTAGGGAATTCATGTTTTGTCTGCATTTCTTTGGATGCACTTGTTTCCTTTTATTATTCACAGACCTAGGCCTACTGGAACCAATTCTAAAGGTATTTTTACAAAATTGTTTTCTAATTTTTGCTATTTCACCACAAGTATATATATATATATATTTTTTTTTAAAGTACAGATATAAACAGTTCAATTATCATATGCATCCAGACAAATTCTACCCCCCCACCTTTCCTCACAGATTAAAAACAACTGTGTTATGTAGAAACTTACGTTATGTTATATAGATAGTGCTACACAATGTAGTTGAGTAGAAAGTGTTCACTTAGCAAGATTAATTTTTGCTGTTCAAAATAAATGTCCACTTTGCAAAATTGATATGATTAGGCATACGTTTCACTTTAACCGCTTGCCGACCAGCCGCCGTCATTATACTGTGGCAGGTCGGCACGTTCCTGCCTGGTCATTTTCCCGAAGTGTCTATGTTTGACAAGTTACGCATAGGAACATGTGGGGTTTTTATTCTTTCAAATAAACTCTTTAAATGGAGAGTTTAAGAATGAGATATGGCTAAATTTTATGGGAATAGACACGGTTCTGAAAAAAAAAAATTTGGGGGTAGAAGAAGCATTTTAGAAGACACCAACCTCCCTGACCAGGACAGGTCAAATTTGGCTTCTTTCCTTAGTTTAGTAATGAGTGGATTATAATTAGCATCTGCTATTAAAACAGATACAGGGGTAAGGATGATGCCTAAGTAAGGAATCCTTTTGGCACTCCATGAGTATGGAAACTTCTTTTTCAGATACCACTTAGTCTTAGTCTTTCCTTGGAATAGAACAATGTGCCAAATGAGGTCTGCATCTGCTACTCATGTGAGAGGGTTGGGTTTGTGAAAAAAAGAATGACGTTGTTTGTGAAGAGAATGTTTTTTTAATAGATCAATGTTGAAATACAAAGCATAGAGAATATTCTCTTGGAAGTCAAATTTAGCAAGAACCTGCCACATGTATGCCCAATATATCCTATTAAATGTCTTCTCTGCAGCCACAGAAAGAAGCAGAGAAGGCATTCAACTAACCTTAGCAGAGTGAAGTACATTTAAGCCCCATACACACTATTGGATCGTGCCCCAGGAAGACGTCACATTTTGACGAAACGGCGTAGGGTGAGCGGCGTGCTGACGTCACCTCCTTTCTCCCGTCCATTCCAGGAAGCGACGGGCAGCAAAGTAAGAGAGCCGGCCGGCTCGAAAATTTTAATAACCGCTCTGATACTGTTTTTACTATGTGAGTTTGCTACTTTTTAGTGATTTTTTTAAATAAAGGGTGAAACTGTATTGCGCTATGGTGTCCCTTTCTTTTGCATGGTACCTAACCCCTACCGAGTGAAAACTAAGTGACCCCAGACAAAAGACCAGTTTCCATAGAATAACCAGACGATTGTGTCCCTGATTGTGTCCCTGAGGAGCCCGGATAAAGACCCAGGCAGGGGTATATGCCATACGCCCATCTGGTCTCTCTAACACAGAGACCAGACTAGCTGGTAAGCGGCTATTTCTATCTTTTGGTGGAGGATCTCTTGTTTTGGCTATCTCACCATCTACACAGCATGTGCCAGATGTCTCAAATAGGAAATCACCATTAATATAGTTTGAATTTGTGGTGGACTTATCCGTGCATGAACTGGTTTTCTCCGTGCAAAACGTCATTTTCCCTTATTTTGGACCTCTATTGTTTTCTTTTGACACCCTACCAGATCTCGATTCACTGTGATACACACTAGAAAATTTGGATCTCTGTTATTCTCTATGACATCTCACCAGATCCTGAATTTTTGTGTTATTTAATTGTGGTTTGTTACACTTAATAATTTTCACTTATCACAGAGTGGTGGACAAGAGGGGTGGATAACTATTTCAGAACGAGACAGTTGATGTTTCATTTATTATTCCAACACATCAAGATGTGGGCGGGATATTTGAATGTTTATATAATTTAATGTATATTCTTATAGTATTTGTTTTTTTCAGCGCAGCCAATTTTCCTTTACACTATTGGATTGTCTACAGATTTTTTTCTTCAGATTTACCAAAACCATATAATATGAGATCAAACCTTACGAGTTTCAATTTGTATGCAATCAGGCAGGCCTTTGCACTACATGGTTTTGGTAAATCTCAAAGACAAAAATCCACAGAAAATCTAATAGTGTGTATGGGGCCTAAGAATACTCTGTTTGCATTAGATGCCTGTCTCCCCCTAGTGAACCACATTTAATCAGGTTGGATTAAAGTGAGCAGAATATCTAACAAACTGATAATCAGGGTTGGTGAACATGTGAACATTAAGAAAGGGCACTGGAAACATAGTGTTTCAAACTATTTTGGACTTTTTCACAACAGTGATCTGAAATAGTTATATTTATGTGGAATAGACAAAATAGAAAAATATTGGAGAGTCATTAATACGAGGAAAGCTGTATCCAAAAATGAAAAAAAAAAATGGATATATAAATCGTGCACTCTGAATCTTGATGGTTTAAATATAGACATGGATCTGAACTGTTTTATTCCTCATATTTTTGCATGGTCTTTTTTAATCCTTCATATGGTGTTCTATGTTTTTTTTTTATATTACGTTTTTTATAAATGGTTCCTTTTTGTATACTTTTATCCACCGGTAGTGTGTTTACATATATTTTTTGAGGGTATTATTGGCTGAATTTTTACATTGATTATCTGTACAATATCCTTTTTGACCACTAGATGGTGCAAGTTCATCTCACTGTTAGAACAGTGATGCAATTATTATGTAATTATGAAAACAATTATAACAATTATTGTTTACATATTTTTTTGTTTTTTTAACTACTTGACCTTGGAAAAGTTTCACCCCCTTCATGACCAGAGCATCTTTTACTATTCAGCATTGCACCATTTTAACTGGCAATTGTGCAATCATGCAACATTATACACAAATAAAATGTCTATCATTTTTTTTGTCACAAATAGTGCTTTCTTTTGGTGGTATTTAACTATCACTGGGTTTCTTGTTTTTTATAATACAAGGCTCTAGGGACAACCAAGGAATTGTATACCTGCAAAGTGGTGAACAGACTCCATCGATTAATATGGTTGAATCTACCAGGAATAAAACCGGTCTGGCCAGATTTTACCAGGTAGGATATAATTGAGTGGCAAGGATTTTAGAGAGGATCTTGAGATCATTGTTGATCAACTATATTGGGTGGAATGCTTCACAGTACTGAAGGTCCTTATTAGGTTTTGGAATAAGCACAATTAGTGCCTCCAACATAGAAGTCGGTAGAGCCTTTGCTTCCAAAAAAGATTTTTATAAAGGATGTATAAGCGAGGTACTACATACTCCTTATGAGCTATGTACCACTCAATTGGTGATCCATACAGGCCCAGTGTTTTATGTTTGGCAAAATGTCCTAGGGTCTTTTCAATTCCCTCCTTAGTCACAGTTACATAGTTGGTAAGGTTGAAAAAAGACACAAGTTCAATGCAAAAAGACGAGGCACGAATGCCCCCTAACCTAAACCTAATCTAGAGTAGAGTATGGAATTTTATTAAAGTCCCCAGTTATGAGGAGTACTCCCTTAGTAATCTGAAGTATTCTGAGTACATTGCAGCAATCTAGTAAGATCTAGTAAATAGATATTCACCAGCGTATAGTAAGTATCCAAATAATGGAGTACAACAATTACAGCCATGTGGGTCAATGGCAGTCTCCTCAATCTGAGCCGAGATTGATTTGGTAATAAGAAACGAAACATCTCGGGAGTAGGTAGAATAGCATGAAAGAAGTGCAAGATCATGGGACGTTTTAAAGCCATCACCCTAGAGCCCAGGAGGTATATCTCGTGGAGAAATATAATCTTAGGGTTTTATGTTTGGCAAAATGTCCTAGGGTCTTTTCAATTCCCTCTTTAGTCATAGTTACATAGTTGGTAAGGTTGAAAAAAGTCCAACAAGTTCAACATGTGTGTGTGCACTTTTATATCAAGGACTGTTCAGAGTGGGGAGGCGTATCAGGGTTATATATAGTAATAAATCCTCTGGTGTATAATGGACTCGAGAGGTATACAATTCAGTATAAAATTGTAAAAAGGCACCCAAAATGCAATCCGAGGACATCTGAAGGACACCATTACTATTAAATATTCTGGGGATAGTGAAAGGCTCAAGATGAGCCAAAAATTTACACACCCTTTTTCAAAAATATGTTGCACTTGATAAAGCATCTTTTTCGTGTCTTGTCAGTAAATGCTAAGTTATGTAATCTTTGCTCAGCTTGCCATTGTTGGTAATGTGATGGGGTGGGATCAGAGGTATATTGTGATTCCAAATCATAAACAGTTTGAGACAGAGTAGACAATTTTGAATTGTTTGCCTTTTTGAGGTCACGTACACCAGACATTCAGTATAAGAACGTCTCATAGCATCCCATTTGACACTCTCAGAGACTTCCTTTCTGCCAATAAAGGTTCATATCATCACTGCATTTATATTGGGCCGCATGTTCCGAAAGCCAGAAGGGGCTTATACGCTAACAGTGATGACACGGGGGGGGGTGTCACCCAAAGTTGCAGCACCAAAAGGGGCATGGTCAGAGATTGTTTTAGGTAAATATTGGATATCCAGAACTCTGCTCAACATGTCCAACTTGGTAAAGAACATCTCAAGCCTGGACAGAGTCTGAGGCTCAGAGTGACAGGAATATTCCACTCGATCAGGGTGTCTCCTGCACCATATTTCAGTTCATTGGTCTCTGCCCACTCACTCAATGCAAAAGACGAGGCACGAATGCCCCCTAATAGGGTTGAGCGAACCCGAACTGTAAAGTTCGGGTCCGTACCGGACTTTTGGGTGTTCGGGACTCGGACCCGAACCCGAACTATTGGCTGTAAGTTCGGGTTCGGGTCCGGTGTTCGGCGCTGTTTTGGCGCCTTTTTAACAGCTGCAGGGCAGCCAATCGACGATCGTTTCACTAGTGTGCCCTTAGAAGCCATCACAGCCATGCCTACTAATGGCATGGCTGTGATTGGCCAGTGCAGCATGTGACCCAGCCTCTATATATAGTACACACACACAGCACACAGCATCATTCTGTTATAGACAGGTCCCTGTGCTGCTGAGAGGATTTTAGGAGTTAGTGTGATTCAGTCAGTCAGGCAGTCACCATTCCTTAACTTTGCTTCTAATTAGTTAGATCAGTGAGCAATCTACATAGCTAGAGTAGAGTAGGGAGTTTCTTTAGTAAGGATTAAGGAAGAGAGAGAGGCAGAGAGAAATATTGAAGAGATTCCTAAATCAATTGTACCCTGGCTGGGGTGCAGTGCACAGTCTTTTAACAGTGCCATGAGGCCAGTGCCAGACAAAATATAAAAGTTTTACCTGCAAGCTCAGTGCACCATTAGGACCAACACTGCATATACTAAGAGATACACCATAGTCTGTGTGTATTCTGCTATTGGAAAAACATTGCATAAAAATTTAATTTTGCTTTTTTTTTTTTTTCCCAATAGCATTTTCTGCGTGTTCATACATACATCATACATACACGCTGTAGACACTATCCGTGTATTCTGATATTGCAAAAACATTGCAAAAAAATTAAATTTTGCTGTGTTTTTTTTTTCCCCAATAGCATTTTTTGCGTGTTCATACATACATTTTTTTTGCAATGTTTTTGCAATATCAGAATACACGGATAGTGTCTACAACACTATCCGTGTATTCTGATATTGCAAAAACATTGCAAAAAAAATTAATTTTGCAGTGTTTTTTTTTTTCCCAATAGCATTTTCTGCGTTTTCATAAATGCTTTACATACCGTCCGTGTATTCTGATATTGGAAAAACATTGCAAAAAAATTAAATTTTGCAGTGTTTTTTTTTCCCCAATAGCATTTTCTGCGTTTTCATAAACGCTTTCCATACTGTCCGTGTATTCTGATATTGGAAAAACATTGCAAAAAGATTTAATTTTGCAGTGTTTTTTTTCCCCCAATAGCATTTTCTGCGTTTTCATAAACGCTTTACATACTGTCCGTGTATTCTGATATTGGAAAAACATTGCAAAAAAATTTAATTTTGCAGTGTTTTTTTTTCCCCAATAGCATTTTCTGCGTTTTCATAAACGCTTTACATACTGTCCGTGTATTCTGATATTGGAAAAACATTGCAAAAAAATTTAATTTTGCGGTGTTTTGTTTTCCCCAATAGCATTTTCTGCGTTTTCATAAACGCTTTCCATACTGTCCGTGTATTCTGATATTGGAAAAACATTGCAAAAAAATTTAAATTTGCAGTGTTTTTTTTCCCCCAATAGCATTTTCTGCGTGTTCATAAACGCTTTAGACACTGTACGTGTATTCTGCTATATACAAAAACACCCATTTAGGGCGAGATCATACATTTTGAAAATATGAGGCGATCATCAAAAAGGGGATAGTGGCCCAGGTTGTGGTGCTGCTGGTGGCGCTCCTGTTGCAGGGAGAGGACGTGGTCGATCTGTGCCAGCTACACGCACTAGTGAAACACCTTCCTCAGGTGCGAGTAGGCGACAGAGCCTGCAGCAGTATTTTGGTGCGCCTAATGAGGCTGTACGAATGTTGAGGCCAGGACAAGTACAGGCGATAGTAGATTGGGTTGCTGCTGACAGTGCCTCCGGTTCCTTCACATTGTCTCCCACCCAGTCTCCTGATGAAAGTTCAGAGTTGGCACCTGCAGCCGATGTCCATCAGTCTTTCACCTCACCCCCTTGCAAATCAGCCAATCAGTCTGAGCCCCAAATCATGCAGCAGTCTCTTCTGCTTTTTGATGACTCTGTTAGCAGGGTTTCCCAGGGCCATCCACCTAGCCCAGCCCCAGAAGTGGAAGAGATTGTGTGCACCGATGCCCAACCACTTATGTTTCATGATGAGTACATGGGAGGACAATCGCAGCACGTCTCGGATGATGACGAAACACAGGTGCCAACTGCTGCTGCTTTCGCCATTGTGCAGACCGACAAGGAGGGCAGGGGTGAATTTTGGGTGGAAGATGATGTGGAGGACGATGAGGTCCTTGTCCCCACATGGAATCAACGTCATGCGGGTGACCAGTGTAGTTCAGAGGAAGAGGTGGTGGTCGCACAGAGCCACCAGCACAGCAGAAGAGGGAGCAGGGTGCAAAAGCGGAGCGTCCGTCCCCTAGACAGTACGTCTGCTACTGCCCAACGCAGCAAGGGACCGAGCACACCAAAGCCATGTGCAAGGAGTTCCCTAGCGTGGCAGTTCTTCAGACAATGTCCTGATGACAAGACACGAGTGGTTTGCACGCTGTGCAATCAGAGCTTGAAGCGAGGCATAAACGTTCTCAACCTGAGCACAACCTGCATGACCAGGCATCTAAGTGCAAAGCACGAGATGCAGTGGAGTAGACACCTCAAAAACCAAGAAAGGTCTCTGGCTCCTCCTGCTTCCTCTTCTGCTGCAGTCTCGGCCTCTTCATCCACCTATGTAGTGACAGTGACACCTGCCAAACCGCAAACAGAGGATCTGCAAGCAATACTACCACCTGGGTCACCAACCATCTCCACAATGTCGCATGGAAGCGTTCAGCTCTCTATTTCCCAAACACTGGAGCGGAAGAGGAAGTACCCCCCTAGCCACCCGCGATCCCTGGCCCTGAATGCCAGCATTTCAAAATAACTCACCTTTGAAATGCTGTCATTCCGTCCGATGGAGACGCAGAGTTTTAAAAGGCTGATGTCATTGGCTGTCCCACAGTACGTCGTGCCCAGCCGCCACTACTTTTCCAGACGAGCTATCCCTTCCCTGCACAACCAAGTGGGGGACAAAATCAGGTGTGCACTGCGCAACGCCATCTGTGGCAAGGTCCACCTAACTACGGATGCGTGGACCAGTAAGCACGGTCAGGGACGTTATATCTCCCTAACAGCACACTGGGTAAATGTAGTGGCGGCTGGGCCTGAGGCGGATAGCAGTTTGGCGCATGTCCTTCCACCACCGAGGATTGCAGGGCACTTCAGTTTGCCTCCTGTTTCTAACTCCTCTTGCTCCGCCTCCTCATCCTCTACCGCCTCCTCATCCGGTCAGCGTAACACCTTCACCACCAACTTCAGCACAGCCAGGGCTAAACGACAGCAGGCAGTTTTAAAACTTTCCTGTTTGGGGGAAAAACCCCACACCGCGCAGGAGTTGTGGAGGGACATGGAACAACAGACCAATGAGTGGTTGGTGACAGTGAGCCTCAAGCCCGGCCTGGTGGTGTGCGATAATGGGCGAAATCTCGTAGCAGCTCTGGGCCTTGCCGGTTTGACGCACATCCCTTGCCTGGCGCATGTGCTGAACTTGGTGGTCCAGAGGTTCCTTAAGAATTACCCCGATATGCCAGAGCTGCTGCAGAAAGTGCGGGCCGTCTGTGCGCACTTTCGGCGTTCTCACCCTGCTGCTGCTCGCCTGTCAGCGCTGCAGCGTAACTTCGGCCTTCCCGCTCACCGTCTCATATGTGACGTGCCCACAAGGTGGAACTCCACCTTGCACATGCTTGCCAGACTGTGCGAGCAGCAGCAGGCGATAGTGGAGTTTCAGCTGCAGCACGCGCGCGTGACTCGCTCTGCGGAACAGCACCACTTCACCGCCAAGAACTGGGCCTCCATGCGAGACCTGTGTGCCTTGTTGCACTGTTTCGAGTACTCCACCAACATGGCCAGTGCCGATGACGCCGTTCTCAGCGTTACTATCCCAGTTCTATGCCTCCTTGAAAAAACTCTTCAGGCGATGATTGAAGAGGATGTGGCATAGGATGAGGAGGAGGAGGAGGAGGAAGAGGGTTCATTTCCAAGGCTTTCAGGGCAGTCATTTACAAGTGGCTACGAGAGTGGGTTCCTGCACCAACAAGCGCCAGGTACACAATTGTCTGGCAGCAAGGGCACAGTTCTGGAGGATGACGAGGTGGAGGATGAGGAGGAGATGGAGGAGGAAGAACCATGTTCACAGCAGGGTGGCACCCAGACCAGCTCATGTCCATCACTGGTGCGTGGCTGGGGGGATACAGAGGACACAGACGATACACCTCCCACAGAGGACAGCTTTTCCTTGCTTCTGGGCAGCCTGGCACACATGAGCGATTACATGCTGCAGTGTCTCCGCAACGACCGCCGAGTTGCCCACATTTTAACTGGTGCTGATTATTGGGTGGCCACCCTGCTGGATCCCCGTTACAAGGACAACGTGCCGTCCTTAATTACCTCACTGGAGTGTGATCGTAAGATGCGCGAGTACAAGCGCACGCTGGTAGACGCGCTGCTGGTGGCATTCCCACTTGGAAGCGGGGGTACGGTGGAAGCACAAGGCGAAGGCAGAGGAGGAGGAAGAGGTCGCCAACGCAGCCGGGGCACCGCCAGCACCTCGCAAGGCAGGGTTAGCATAGACGGAATGTGGAAAAGCTTTGTCAGCACACCACAACAACCAGCACCACCAACTGAGATGGAATGTCTTAGCAGGAGGCAGCATTTCACCAACATGGTGGAGCAGTATGTGTGCACACGCCTACACGTGCTGCATGACGGGTCTGCCCCCTTCAACTTCTGGGTCTCCAAATTGGGCACATAGCCTGAGCTTGCCCTTTACGCCTTGGAGGTGCTGGCCTGCCCTGCCGCCAGTGTAATATCTGAACGTGTATTTAGCACGGCAGGGGGCGTTATCACAGACAAGCGCAGCCGCCTGTCCAGAGCCAATGTGGACAAGCTCACGTTCATTAAAATGAACCAGGCATGGATCCCACAGGACTTGTCCGTACCTTGTGCAGAATAGACACATATACTGGTGTTCTGACGAAAACTGTCTTGCTATCGGATAGTGTCCGGCCACTTACTGCGCAGGTGCAGTGCTTGCGCAGTACGGAGGACAAGGAGATTCACAAAATCTCCAAAGATGAACGTCGCCTGCGCAGTGAGTGCAGGTTCAAGCCCCACCATCCAAGTGGACATACGGTAGCACATAGTAACAGGGCCCCTCACGGGCTCGCTTGGCTAGGCTTCAACCTCGGATGATGTGGCTTGAACCTGGAGTCACCGCGCATCGTCTTCGGAGAGTTTCGAAATCCCCTTGTCCTACGTACTGAGCAAGTGCAGTACAGGGCGGACACTATGCGACGGGGGACAGAATTCGACACATCATTCACCACTAGCCTCACCCAGCCATTGTTGTATTTTTGAACCAGTGTTGGCTACCTCGTCCTCCTCCACCGCTGCTTCCACCTACACCGCCACATCCACCGCCACCTCAACCTCCTACTCCATTTGGAATTTCGTCCTCCTAGGTCAAGATTATAATTTTTCATTTTTTTTAATTTCCAAGTATTTTATTTTCCCACTATCTTATCCATTAAATTGAATAATTTTTTCCAGAAAGTGCGTATTCTGGGGTATTCCCACCATATGTGCGGCATCATGCCGTTGAGTTTCTGAGGTTCTTAATGACTTCCTGTACCTCTTCTGCTGAGAAGGGGGCCTCCAGCATTTATTTTTTATTTTTTATTTTTTATGTTATTTTAAGTTATTTCCCTATCCACATTTGTTTGCAGATCACTTGCCATGCTCTTAACAACATTTTGTTGCCATTTGCAGCCCTCTAGCCCTTTCCATTACCTTTTTACAGCCATTTTAGTGTTCAAAAGTCCGGGTCCCATTGACTTCAATGGGGTTCGGAGTTCGGGGTCAAGTTCGGGTCAAGTTTGGTCCCAAACCCGGACTTTTTTCCAAGGTTCGGCCGAACCCGCAGAACCCGCCGAACCCGAACATCCAGGTGTCCGCTCAACTCTACCCCCTAACCTAAACCTAATTTAGAGTAGAGTATAGAATTTTATTAAAGTCCCCAGCTATGAGGAGTACTCCCTTAGTAATCTGAAGTATTCTGTGAGTATATTGCAGCAATCTAGTAAATAGATATTCACTAGTGTATAGTAAGTATCCAAATAATGGAGTACAACAATTACAGCCATGTGGGTCAATGGCAGTCTCCTCAATCTGAGCCGAGATTGATTTGGTAATAAGAATCAAAACATCTCGGGAGTAGGTAGAATAGCATGAAAGAAGTGCAAGATCATGGGACGTTTTAACGCCATCACCCTACAGCCCAGGAGGTATATCTCGTGGAGAAATATAATCTGGGGTTTGGAACATTTAATTTGACCAACACCAGTGACCGCTTGATCTTGGAGTTTAGGCCCCTAACATTCCAGGACATACTGACTGTAAAGTAAGAGATGGGATATTCGGAGAGCCATGCACGACCGATATGTGCTAACAGTAGGTGTACAACCCAGCCAGAGTACAAGAATAATCAGATAGGTGAACGTTGACCACAAACTAAAGAAACACAAAAAACATTCCCAACCCCCACCCCACTCATCGATTAAACCACCAGCAGGCGTTCTCCCAAATCTATATTAACTATCAAGGGACATGTCAATGGAAGCCCACAAAAGGCCATAAGGTGGCAAACATATAGAAAACAAGAACATCACCACAGAAAGTGGGGAAACTTTTGAAACAAAGAAGTTATACAAAGTTATTGCATAAGGGTGGTGTCATTCAACCGGATACACATGGCACAGCAAGTAGAAGAAAGATCCTGAGAAGTGTCCCTCTTGAACAGTTTCGGAATAAGTTTGTGATATCCACAATGCAACATCAGGGCAGGAAGCCACAGGTAAGTAATTTCAAGGTATCAATTGTTGGAGGCATCTTCTAAAGAAGTAAAGAACTTAGCCTTTCCATCGCTAACAACCCTGAGTTTTACAAGGTAAAGCATTCTATATGGCAGATTTTTATCACTGAGCCTGCACTTGACCGCAGTGAATGACGATCGTTGCTATTGAGTAGCAGCAGAGAAGTCAGGAAAAATTGAGATGTTGTAGCCATTGTATGTCAAATCCCAGAGTGTACGTGCAGTCCACAGAATTTTTTTTTGTCCTGAAAATATAGGATCTTTACCAGTAGAGCATGCAGAGGTGCCCCCTGGGGCAATAGACAAAGTGGCACTCAATGTGCCCTTTTAATAGTGAATAAAGGAAAGAGCGGGTCAAGATTCAATATGGATTTAAGCCAGTTTTCCATAAAACGCTCTGGCTCTCTGCTCTCCGATCCCCTGGTTATTGCGTCTGAGGCTGTCTTCCAAGTCGCTCAGTTTAGAGGCGTGATCGGAGAAATTGGTATACATAGAGCGAACCTCAGCCTGCAATGGATTAACAACATCTTACATGTCACTAATATGCTGTTTTGCTGTAGTCACTCTGGTGCAGGTTTTTTGGATATCATGTCACAGAACGGATAAATCTAATTTTTACTGAGTCTATCTGAGTAGTCAAAGCAGTTTGACAACCAATCACTTCCATAACATGCTTAAGGGTTAATTCAGATTCAGGTTCAGGCAGAGTTTTTGAATCAGTATCTCCCTCTTCCTGGGAACTAGCTGCAAAACCTGGATCTTCTTGTGTGTCTGTGCCAGCACACCAGTCTACTGCCATGCTAGCTGAGCATTGTGTTTTATCAGCAGCCCCAGCCTGGGCAGTGATCTGAGGCACAGAGGGAGAAGGAGGATCAGTTAAATGTTCATTGATGGTGCTAGGGGGTTTAGGCTTCCCAGTAGAGCTAGATTTGGCTGAGACAGCAGAGGAGGAAGAAGCACTCACTACATTTTTGGGTTCCTCCCTCTGTGTATGAGCACATGTGGCCGCTGAGCCACCACAATTTTTGCCACCGCCATCTTTGCTGCCTCCTGAGCTCCCCCTGGGGAATTGATCTGCCACAGATTTGGGCATGCTCTCTCCCATTTAAACCATGCCAGGTGAGGCAGGGGGTTGCAGGATCCTGTCGATATAGAAACCGCCAAGATCAGCCTCGCTCCTCACATCCTTGCTGCTGGCCATGACCCCTGCACCCCCAATATTGTACTCTATCAAGGGATTCTTTTTCCCTAGGTGCATAATTTTACAATTAGAAACATTGAACTGAAGTTTCCACTGCTTTGATCAATCTTACAGCAATAACAAATCATGTTCCATGTTACAGATACCTCCACGGATATCAAGCCTATTGCACACCTTTGTGTCATCAGCAAAAAGACATAACTTGATTACCACATTTGGTTATATCACTTAAAAGTAGATTAAATAGAACAGGACCTAAGATCCCTGTGGTATACCACTAGTGATGAGTCTATTTTTGTCAAATGAATCCTATTTACAACCACACTCTGGTATCTATCCTTTAGCCAACTGAATATCCACTGAACCACCCAAAAGTTAAGTCCTTGTACAACTTTTTTAATTAGATCATATATGTGGAACTGTACAAAATGCTTTGCTGAAATTAAGATATGCTATGTCCACAGCACCACCCTGGTCCAAAACATTAGTGATATAGTAAAAAATGTGAATCTAATTAGTCTGACATAATCTTCCCTCAGTAAGCCAAGATGCTTTGAAGAGGTGTAATTAGAACATTCAGGGCCCCGGTGCAAAAAACACGAAGGGACCCCCCTGACATACTGACCCCTAGACCCTTCCCTCTAAGCCTGGTCATTGCAGTGTGATTTTATACGACCTGCAGTGGGACCCTTATACATGTTCTGCAGCGGGCCCCCTTCCTGCTGTCCTGGAGCCCCCCAACGGTGGCGGAACAGCAGGGCGTGGTCACAAGTGCGACCTTTGCGACCCTGGTAGTTCCACCACTGGATGAAATACTCTGCAGTGTCATAGAATGGGTGGAATGCTCTGCAGTGTATCATGGGAAAGTTGTAATGCTCTGCAGTGTATCATGGGATGGGTGGAATGCTCTGCAGTGTGTCATAGGATGGGTGGAATACTCTGCATACTCACACACATATACACAGTATATACACAGCCTTTCAAAAAATCAGCAGTACAGTACCTTCAATCACACAGTCAAGTACTGCACTGTAGGGGGAGGCAGAGAGCACAGCATTTGGGAAGACACATCTCCCTATATTGCTTTCACTTTGCTGAGTGTGTTCACTGTCTGATGGAGCTCCCAGTGCTGATGCACGATGGGTAGATTGATCTGACAGCCTCTCTCTAGGAGCCGCATGGCCCCCCGAAGCAGGGGCAGGGTCGCCATTGCGACCCCTGGGAACCCAGTAGCTACGCCACTGATGCTTTGGGTACAGCAAATTGTGTGTGTTTTTAAGTGATAAATTATCCTTTTTTTTAAAGAATGATTCCATTAACTTGACAACAGCAGATGTTAAACTCCCTTGCCTGTAATTGTAAGCTTCTGCTATTCCTTCCTTCTTGTGGATAGATACAATATTAGCTGTCTGCCAGTCATGGGGAACTTCTCCTGTTAGAAGAGATTGACTTTAAAAAGATCAGTTGCTGATCCAACAACTATAACTCAAAGTTCTCTTAGAACTCTGGGTTAAATACTGTCAGGACCATGTGGCCATATTTAGGCAGTTATGCAACCAGTGTCAGTGGTTGGTAAGGACTCAAGCCTAACACCCTAAATATTTGATTTTCCGACAAAGATCTGAACAACCAGTGTTGGAGGGGGGTCCAAAAGTGAGGAAACAGTGGTTATTGTATCTGAACTTTCATTACAGAGGAGTAGTAGGAAAAGGTTGAGCTGTTCATATACAACATGCTGCGATTAGAGAGCAAAGCAATTGAATACTGGATTAGGTGTCAGTGACATCCATATTACCACAAAAGAGTGTTGTCACCTCTGTGAAATTATCTTATGCCAACTGTGTTCCTATGTACAGCAAAGCAGTGTCTATGACATTAAAACAAAGATACTTATTTTTGAAGAATCTGTACTGTGTGTGTCACCAAAAAGTTAAATGCTTTTATTTTCATTCTCCTAGGGCATAATGTTAAATGAAAAGAAGAATCTGATTGGTTACAATGACAAAAGTTATTAGTCCAAACATCTTGATAAATATGACTCAGTAAAATTGCATAAGAATACATTAGATCTATTCCACTACAGTTATTGACTGGTACATAAAATGATCATTTTCTGATATATTTTTCTAGAAACATTTTCCCTTCTCTCCACAAATCATTTTTCAACCAGTGTATACTGCTGTTAAAGCAGTTTTTACAGCTATTGGAATATGGATCACTGAAACAATCAATTAATGAATCATCCCATAAATAACTAAATCACTAAAAAGCACAAAGTATTGCCACAGAAATTATAACATTTTATCTCCTAAGTATTAATCAATAAACCCACCGGGATTCTCCTACTCCTAGAATTTATAATGGAGTGAAATCTTTATTTTACGCATTTTTTGTTTCTGACACAAGTCCCTTTTTTCTCTAATTCCATGGACTGCAGTCATAAATTAAAATTTAACAGATGCTCATAAAATATATCAGTATTTAGTTATGAACAAAAAAATGGATAATAAACAGATCCATTATATTAATCACATTACCATAGCAATTAAATGTGGATTAGCTTTTTACAATGTAAATAATTATATAACTGTGCTACTTCTGAAGTGATGGTTATCTGGTGAAGTTGCTCTGATTTGATATATTTCATAGGTAATCAAAACCACAAGCACTTACTTAAATGTTCTAGTTCATTAACTGGAAATAAAAGGCATTTTATGTATGTAATTTCCAGCTGAATATCGGCTGAGGTGTCTAGCTGCAGGACCTGTATTTCATTCCAATTACGAGAAATATCACAAAGCTGATAAATATAACAGAAATTCTGATCATAGGCTTTAATTAGGATCAAGACAGAAATATCATTAGATATCCCTAAAGCAACAGTTCACATAATAAATGGCAATATTATATTTCAGGTTACAGATTCTTGCTTTTTATTAGTTTAAAGACATATAAAACTATATAGGATACAAGATTGAACCCCCAGGAAAAAAAGATGTTCAGACAATTACATGGAGATGTAAAGCAACACCATATTTGTGCAGGATAATAGAGTTGACTTGTTTGTTCATCTTTTAATAAACTGTCATTTGTCTAATAAGAAAATGCAAAGTAAATCATCTGGAAATTGTTGACTTTTATTTATCCTTTTAATTAAATTGAAGGAAAATGATCTCACAATTAGTGATTTGTTTAAATTAGAAATACGTAATAATACTTCTAATTGCTAATTTAACATTGATGGCTTGTTTGTTGGTCATGTTGTGGCTCATAATAATAAACAATAATTTATGGAAACACATAATAAATATTTATAATTAATCACAGGTTATTGTTATTTCCGTGTTTTCAAGAAATGCATAGGCACAATTTATAATAATTAGGCATAACCTTACTATATTGATCTCACCAATGCAATATTTCTTTTATGTCAGCCCCAATGATACCAATCTAGTGTACCAGGTTAAAAGATGGGTAGTGTGTTCTGCTTTGCTGTGCCCAGACTATGCACGTTAAAGTATTTACATTTTCTAAACAAGTAGTAAATTCACTTTAAAATAAGCCATCATTCAGTGTTGAAACTATAGACATTGTGAAGACATTCATCTTGAAAATTCACAACAGAGGCACTTATTTATTTAATTTTTTTTTTTTACTATTACTTTCCATTGGCAGCCTGCCACCTCTCTAAAGTAAATACAAAGCAGAGGTTCCCAAGATGTTAAAAACTGACTGAAACCTGACTTTAGAGTCTTTGTATTGATCTTTCTATAAATTATTTCACACTTCATTTAGCTAGAGAGATAAAGGATGGCTTGATTTACAGCTTGTTAAGAATATGTAAATACTTCAAATGTCTATAGTTTGTGCACAGATACACTTTAACCACTTGCCATCAGGCCACTGTAGATAAACAGCCAGCCACACCTGAGGCAGTGATGGCTTATAAAAATGTCCCCCCACTCGCTCCACTCATATACACCCTCTAAAGCATGCAGTAGTTTGCCTGACACAGCAGATCACAGAGCAGTCTAATCTAATTGGCCCTGTACAATGTGATCACTGTGACAAGTCACAGAGATCACAAATGTAAACCAAGGATGCATGTTGCAGTCACCTCTCTGTTTCCTGCCACACACCAAAGTGGAAACACAGTGCTCTTGATTGCCACCAAACCAGTGTGAGCCAACAACAGCATTCCTAATCACCAATTTTAGGGATGCCAGACCAGTGTAAGTTCAGCAACAGTATTTCTGATTATAACCACACCAGTCATTGTGTCATTTTCTATGTATATGCCATATTTTTTATTGATATATAACTCTCTTATTTCTCCGCCCTTTAGGGACCCCCTGTGGCAACCATCAACATGCATTTTTGCACATCGTGTTGCTCTGGGAGTATCCTGCCCTTTCCTTCCCTCTGCTTGTGAGGTCAGCTGATGGTGTGGGCGTGTCCTAGGGCCGCCCGGCACGCAGAGCCGCCCAGCATCTCTTGAGTACGTGGCGGCACCATGTGAGACCCAACGCCAATCATTCGGTGCTGGGAGTCCATCTTGCTTCAACCAGTGGACATGCGCTGTGCACAGGTGAAGCTCTGCGTGCCGGTTGGCGTAGTGGGCGTGGCTAGGCTCCGGCGTGCGTCATGATTGTCAGCGTGCCGGGTGCTGACTGCGCGTGCACCGATCAGGGCACCGGGTTTAAAGCCCTAGTTTCCTCCCATCCCCTTACAATCAGCTGTGTTCACAACAACTGATTGGGGTGGGAGGATAATAAAAACACACACTGACGGCATCTCATCTCTGCATCCTTTTCATTTTATGGCTGGATTACGAGACTAGCGGCCGCAATAAGATCAGCTGGTTCAGGTATAGCGTTTTTCTTTTTTCAATGTCTAATGTCTTTGGTGGTCTGGGTGCTTTCTGCTGCAAAAACTTGCTATGTTTGTCCTTAGCACAGTTTAATGTTAGTCCTTAACCACTTCAATACAGGGCTTTTAAACACCCTTCCTTACCAGACCAATTTTTAGCTTTCAGCGCTCTTACACTTTGAATGACAATTACTCAGTCATACTACACTCTACCCAAACCAAATTATTATAATTTTTTTCTCACAAACAGAGCTTTCTTTGGGTGGTGTTTAATTACTGCTGTTTTTTTATTTTTTGCAATATAAGTGAAAAAAAGAGAGAAATTTAAAAAAAAAAACACTTTTTTTTTTTAGTTTCTATTGAAATTTTTTGCAAATAAAACATTTTTTTTTCATAAATTTGGGCCAAAATGTATACTGCTACTTATCTTTAGTAAAAATAACCCAAATAAGTGTATATTATTTGGTTGCTGTGAAAGTTATAGCGTCTAAAAGCTATGGTGCAAATCATTGAAAAATGATCACATCTGATCACACCTGATGCACTGAAGGCCTATCTCATTTCTTGAGACCCTAACAAGCCAGGAAAGTACAAATACCCCCCAAATTACCCCTTTTTGGAAAGCAGACATTCCAAGGTATTTAGTAAGAGGCATGGTGAGTTTTTTGACGTTGTAATTTTTTCCCACAATTCTTGGAAAAATTATAATTTTTTTTATTTTTTTTTTCACAACATTGTCATAAAAACAAGTTATTTCTCTCACACAGCACATGCATACTTGTAATGACACCCCAAAATACATTCTACTACTCCTCCTGAGTATAGTGATACCACATGTGTGAGACTTTTACATAGCCTGGCCACATACAGAGGTCTAACATCCAAGTAGCACCGTCAGGCGTTCTACGAGCATAAATTGCACATCTCATTTGATGACAACCTATCACACTTTTGAAGGCCCTGGAGCACCAGGTCAATGCAAACGCCTACAAAATGACCCCATTTTGGAAAGCTAACACCCCAACGTATAATCTGTGAGGCATAATGAGTCTTTTGAATGGTTCATTTTTTTCCAGTAGTATTTGGAAACTCTGAAAAAAAATGAAAACGCATTTTTTTTTACATAAAGTTGTCCATTTATAAGATATTTCCAACACATAACATGTACATAGCAAAAATGACACCCCAAAATACATTCTGCTACTCCTCCTGAGTATGGCGATACCAAATGTGTGAGACTTTTACACAGCCTGGCCACATACAGAGGCCCAACATTGAAATAGCACCGTCACGCGTTCTACATGCATAAATTACACATCTCATTTCTCAACCACCTATTACAGTTTTGAAGACCCTGGAGCACCAGGACAATGGAAACACCCACAAAATGACCCCATTTTGGAAAGCTAATACCCCAACGTATAATCTATGAGGCATAATGAGTCTTTTGAATGGTTCATTTTTTTTCCCAAAGTTTTTGAAATATGTGGAAAAAAAAATGAAAACACATTTTTTTTATACAAAGTTGTCCATTTAGAAGATATTTCCAACACATAGCATGTACATAGCAAAAATGACACCCCAAAATACATTCTGCTACTCCTCTTGAGTATGGTGATACCAAATGTGTGAGACTTTTACACAGCCTGGCCACATACAGAGGCCTAACATTGAAATAGCACCGTCAGGCGTTCTACATGCAAAAATTATACATCTCATTTCTCAACCACCTATTACAGTTTTGAAGACCCTGGAGCACCAGGACAATGGAAACGCCCACAAAATGACCCCATTTTGGAAAGCTAACACCCCAACGTATATTATCTATGAGGCATAATGAGTCTTTTGAATGGTTCATTTTTTTCCCAAAGTTTTTGGAATATGTGGAAAAAAAATGAAAACGCATTTTTTTTTATACAAAGTTGTCCATTTATAAGATATTTCCAACACATAGCATGTACATAGCAAAATTGACACCCCAAAATACATTCTGCTACTCCTCCTGAGTATGGCGATACCACATGTGTGAGACTTTTACACAGCCTGGCCAAATACAGAGGCCCAAGTAGCACTGTCAGGTGTTCTAGGAGCATAAATTACACACATAAATTCCTGTCAACCTATTACATTGTTGAAGGCCCTTCATATTTCTAATGCCACGTACACACGATCGGAATTCTCGTCGGAAAAAACTGTCGGTTTTTCCGACGGAATTCCGCTCAAGCTGTGTTGCCTACACACGATCACACCAAATTCCGACCGCCAAGAACGCAGTGACGTCCACCACGTACGACGAGACCAAAAAGGAAAAAGGAAAGTTCAGCACCATGTCCGACACCCGTTGGGCTCCTTCTGCTGATCTTGTGTTTATCGCGTGTTAGTAGGAGTTTCGCTATAGACGATTCGTGTCTTTTCAGACTTGTGCTTCAGATCGTTCCTGCTCTACAGTTTGTGCTTGTCGGTGCGTATTTGCTTATCAGTGCGTGTAGTTAGTTCGCATTTGTTTGTCTTTGCGGCCTATATATTTATATATAGTACGCTTTGATGTTCAGTGCTTATTGTCCGCTCGTTGCTTGATTTGCAATTCGTTCTTTCAGGCCTTGCTGTTTATCAGTGCTTTCTTTAGTCCGTTCTGATCAGCCGACCGTTTAGAAGCGATGTTACGTGTACGTACTCGTCGTAGAGTTCGTGCTGTGCGGGGGCTTGGTGTTGGGGTTCTTACTTTGACACAAGCCCGGTCCATGAACAAGGCGAGGAGGAGTTCGTGGACCAAGAATTGGTTGCTCCAGCGTGACCAATTCTCGCACATGCCTCTGCTTCGTGAGATCCGTGAGAATAACCCTGATGATTTCAGGAATTATCTCAGGATGACGGACCCCGTTTTTCACCGTCTGTTGGCTTTGCTGTCCCCTTATATTACCAGGCAGGATACCTGCATGCGGCAAGCCATCACTGCGGAGCAGAGGTTAGTTGCCACGTTGAGGTACTTGGCGACAGGGAGAAGCCTGCAGGACCTCAAGTTCTCGACAGGCATCTCCCCCCAGGCTCTGGGGATCATTATTCCAGAGACCCGTTCTGCCATCATCCAGATCCTGCAGAAGGACTATATGAGGGTAAGTTGTATTCTTTAACATCACATTCTATGTATTTACTGTTTGCTAATGTATTGTATTTCTTTCCTTGTTCCCTAATTACCAGGATTTCAATATGTTGTAATATGCTGTGCCCCTTTGTCCTCATGCATGTTGGATTTTTGTATGTTCCTTTTTTGTCCTTCATGCATATTTGCCTTCACTTACCCCCCCCCCCCCAGCATGCTATCTGGGGCCCATATATACCTATAGTCTAGTCACTTAACAATGTATTTTGTCAGCTCCATTGTAATGCTTTACCCTAAACACCCCCTAAAATGTGTACAAATGTTTTATAGTTGTCCTTAAATTAATGCAGAGGGCCTGAGGCTTTGTTTTGTGGTACCCCAAATCTTTTTTTGAACCCCCCCTCCCCCAACTGCTCAGTCAGCTGATACCTATCCTCTATGTGCTGACTTTGCCAAACCCAATACACACTATACCTACCTCTTTAGTGGTCATATTTATGGTTTAATTTTTCAAAGCATGTAGTGCAAGGGCCTGCCTCAATACTTTCAAATGCTACTGTTTTAATTCTTCTCCTTCTATTATTATTGTGATAGGTAATAGCAGAATCCAAAAATGTGCTTCCATTTTCCTTTTTTTTTACCTGTCCAGTGGGCTGCCAATAGTGTAATGAAGGAGGGGCTGGCCAAACTATCACACATTGCTTTGTTACTCCATTATGTAGTGGAGAGGGTGGTTACCTGTCCAAAACATACCCCCCCCCCCTAAAATATTTACAAGGGGCCATCAGAGGGGGGGAGGAATCTGATAAGTGGACCTTATATTTTTAGCCTTTAAATACTACAAGAAATGTTATACTGATGTTTGCCAACAATGTTTGTGTATAATCTGCTTGTAATGTTTATTATCAAATGTACTAATTATATTTTTCTTGTTTGACTCCACAGTTTCCTTCCACGCCACAGGAATGGAAGACTGTGGCCTCCCAGTTTGCCCAGCGGTGGGATTTCCCGAACTGCGGAGGGGCAATCGATGGGAAGCATAACCACATCATCCCACCACCCCATTCGGGGTCATACTATTTCAACTATAAGGGGTTCAATAGTATCGTGTTGATGGCGGTGGTGGGGGCGAACTATGAGTTCCTATATGTGGACGTGGGGAGGAATGGCCGGATGTCGGATGGAGGAGTCTTTTGCCAGACGGAGTTCTACCGACGTCTCGAGAGTGGTGGCTTGGGATTGCCACCCCCGGAGGAGAATGTCGAGGTACTCCCATTTGTCTTCGTGGCAGACGAGGCGTTTGGTTTGGCTAACCATTTGATGCGACCGTTCCCCCAGAGGACCCTCACCCCGGAGAAGAGGGTATTTAATTACCGGCTGGCCAGAGCCAGAAGAGTCGTGGAGAATGCGTTTGGTATTCTGGCCAGCCGGTTCCACCTGTTCCAAACGGCCATAAATATTGCGGAATATAAACTGAACACCATCGTGGTATCATGTTGCATCTTGCACAATTTTTTTAAATGGACAAACCCAAATTATGTGGTAACACTTGGGCCTGACGCTGGGCTACAATCACTCACGTCCCTGGAAGCGGCCCGTCCTGGCTTGCCCCCCCAAAGCGCCCGTGAAGTGCGGGAAAATTATTCCGAATATTTTTCGGGGAGGGGGCCATTGCTTTGCCAGCAGTGCTTCAATAAATTTGACCTTTAATTATCTTAAAAAATCTTGCTTTGAACTTCCTGCTTGTGTTTTTTTTTTTGTGTCTCCTAGTGCACTTGTAGTGCCAAGTGGTTTGCACATTATTATCTAAACACCCATTGTCACTGTAAACACCAATTTAAACACCAAGAAATGGTATTGATCATTGAAAGAAGAAGGCACACATTGTTGAGCAAAAAATATTTTTTTTACTCCGTACACATTCACATGTTTTTTTTTTTTTTTTTTTTTTTACAAAATAACAAGTTTTGCATTTTCACCCCAAAAATAAAATACACAACTTTGGTGCATAACAAAGTTCTACGTAGAAAAACGTTGGAAGCCAAGATCACACATTACATTGTCCAAAATGTGTGGATCTTGCCTTCATCAGATGGGGTGCAGTGACCCCTGTAAAAGCCTAATTTTGAAGATGCACACAAATTCTCTGGCAAACTGGGGATTTACATCCTGATCCCATGCCTAATGTCAACATGTGCTATCTCCCATCATGGGGGATCAATGTATGTGTTTTGGGGGTGCAACCCCTTCCTCTCACCGACTTGAGTTTTGAGGAAGGGGTTGCAGGCACAAAACGCGTACATTGATACCCCCTGATGGCAGATAGCACATGTTGACATACTGTGTGCAGCTTCAAAATTAGGCTTTTGAAAATGTTGTAAACTTTTAAACAGCAAAAATAAAAGGTTGGACATTTTGGGAAAAATGTGATTCTCCCAAGGACATCAATCATGTTTTTAAGTTTAACTTCAATATCCCTAGTTTTTTTCCGAATCATTTCTAAATCCTGACTACAATACATGATGTCCTGGATTAGCCTTTGGGCACTGTCAGTGGTGAAATGATGTGACTGTGACTGTTCTTCCACAACCTGTACTTCACCTAAAAATAAAAAAACACACCATGTATTATAAATAGGCAGGCATACATGTTTGATTACCTGAATCTGGGGTGTCAGACACTCACCTGTTGTGGACTCAATCTCGACCACTTCTCCTTCCTCCACATCCTCATACTCTGGTGGTTACCTCTGTTCCCTTTGTTCTGGAGATGGCCGGTCCCTGGGGAGATGATATTTCCCGATTCTTTGCTCCCCTATGATAATAAAATAAAAGGTATACTTAGCACACAGATATTTGAGCCAACAAATATGAATGATAAACATTGCTTGGAAGTGGGGGACAATTGTCTGTTTGGGCAGAATTCCAAGCTGAACACATGATTTATTCCCTTAATTCCTCAGGCTGTAATACTTACCTTTTTTGGATAATTTTCCCACCTGGAGACACCCCAAAGTATCCACTGGAGTACCTGTGTTTGACACCCTAAAATGTGCACCTGAGTCCAGATGTGTAAACAGCTGCAGAGTGTCCTCTACATACATTACACTGAATGAAGATTGATATTCCTTCTAGGTTCAAACACATCTAGACAACAATGTCCTAAAAACTCTTTTGGATAAATGTTAAAAATTGAAGGCCCTACAGTATTTAATCATTTATCTGTGAAAACATTGTATTTGGGATAACGAACGAGGTTTACAACGAACGATATGACCATGAAAGTAGCCATTTTGGAGTGTACAAGACCTTATTAGGGGAAAACACATGGCGCAGCATGCAATATTATTGTTTTTTTAACAGTAGAGTTTTATTGCAGCATGCAATATTAATAATAATAGGTACACATGACATAATATACTTACTTTTTCGAAGAACTTTCTTGATCTTCCTGTACTGATCGTGCTCCCTTAATTTGAGGTCCGACCATCGTTTCCTCAGTTGATCCTTCGTTCATCGTACCCCAAAATTACTGTACAGACTCTTCGCAACTTTAGTCATGATCTTGGCCTTTCTCATATTTGGGTTGGGGTACGGACCGTAATTCCCATCATAGTCGTTGCTCCTCAAGATGTCTATCATCTCCATCATCTCCACAAAGGACATATTTGAGGCCTTAAATCTCCTCCTCGATCGTGACGTTTCAGGCTCAGGGCTATCCTCCTCCTCGTTACTGCTCTTATTATGCACCTGCTGTGTGTCCGCCATGTTCCGCTCCCACCTTTAACGAAAGAGACTGGGCGGTGAATATTCTAGAAAGAACGCCAGGGGCGGGCGACGCGGGCGGAGATTCACGCATGCGCAGTGTATATAAAGCTTCAAACACGTGTGTGTCGTAACTACGTTCTGTGTGCACGGGAAGGAGGAACGGACGCCACGAAGAATGTCGAACAACAACGAACGTTACAACGAAGGTAAGATTTGAAACTTTTTGGAGTCATGTGCGGCCTATACTGAATCTAGATTGATGCCTATATTGTGTTGAAAGATTATCCTGAGATTTTTATTTTTGTATTTTGTTTGGTCTTGCAGAGAAAATGCTCCCATTTAAGGACCCCGAATTCCTTGGGGAATTCATAGATAAATACAGGGATATGAGAAATCTCTGGGAGGTGAAAAACCCCTTGTACCACAATAAGCCAGCTAGGAGGGCAACGATGGAGAAATTGCTTCAATTTGTGAAGACCCGGGTCCCCGATGCAGACATCAAATTTGTTGAGGCAAAAATTGGTAGCTTGAGAAGCACCTATAAGAAGGAGTACCAGAAGGTCCAGAAGTCCCTGAGGTCCGGAGTAGCAGCAGATAAGGTGTATGTACCCAGTCTGTGGTACTACAGCAGGATGAGGTTTATAGATGACCAGATGGAGGGCAGGGAATCACTTTCTACTCTTCCGGCACCCCTTCCCTCCAGCCTTCCAACCAGCCTTCCCTCTACCCAAGCTGAGGCATCTGTGGACCAACCTGGGCCTGCCATACAGGAGGAGATTGAGGAGCCCAGATGGAGCCAGGTATAGGTTTTTTATACATAATTTATCTGTGCAAAAAAAAGATTGTTGGTAAGTAGATGTTATTATTGGTAATAAATGAATGAAGTAACAAAAAGTGTTTCACATATTTATAGACAGAAGTGGCCAAAAAAGATTAGAACAAGAAGGGAACATGCTGGGCTCACAATGATAGTCTTTTCTATTTATTAACATTAAATTTGCAACAGTCATGAGCTGAAAATTGTGTGTGTTTGATGAACAAACAACTAAAACTATGTCCCTTTTTCATACACAGGATGACCTCAGCCAGGACGAGGCTCTGGCTAGTGGCACACAGGAGGAGGCAGGGGGAAGTGTCACCCAGGAGGTGGCAGGGCCCAGTCACACACAATCGCAGATTCCTCCCCTCATCCTTCCCTACAAACGCCAGAGGAAGGGCACAAAAGCAGAGGAGGCAGCACTGGCCCTGATCAGGGAGGCTAATGAGTCCCTCAGATCCCCCCTTGATGCTACAGAGGCCTATGGCATGTATATTGCCTCTAATTTGCAACAAATGGAGGAGGGCAAACGGCGAAAGTGTGAAAGAATAATTTTTGATACTATACAGAAGGGGTTAAGTGGGGAAATGTCGGACAACCAACACCTATGTTCTCTCCCCCATCCTCCTCCTCCTCCTCCTGCCACAATGCCACCTCCAGAGCCACAGCCTCCAGGGAAGGCTACAGGGAAGGCTGCACGGAAGGCTGCAAGGAAGGCTCTACGAAAGACCAGGAAGTGATCCCCTCCCTTCACGTCTCAAAGAACCCACACCCTGTTGTAGGACCACAGACTGGGTACATATACCATCTGCTGCTGCTCCGGTTCTCTGGGACTCCTGGACCTCATTGTCCTCCTTTTTGTATGGACTTCTCAGCTACCAGTTTATTTGATGTCTGCCTTGGGGACCCGGGTCTTCACAAATTTAAGCAATTTCTCCTGCGTTGCCTTTATCTTTATTTTGTAATTATGATGTGAAATACATTTTTATTTTGTTTTCAGAAAATACTTGCCTATGTGTTTTTCTACAAACAGCAAATCAATTTATTTTGGGGGAGTAGGCAGGTACATTTCAAAAATACAATATCAAAATTAACAAGGGACACCAACAACAAACAGGTTTACAAATAATACAGAATAATGGTGTTGTGGAAACATAACATAAAAAATAAAAAGGAGAGCACAAGAAAATAATACAATAATACAAATATTCTTATTAAAGAAAAAAAAACACTTTCAAAAATTATATCTATTTCATGCAGATCTGGCTTAAATTCTAATATAAATATTATTCTGGAGAGACCAAGAAATAATAAAGAAATACATTTGTAAAAACTCTGTGTGAATATAAGCAGCAAAACCACTTCATTCTTCTAGCATTATAAAGAAGAGAATGAGCGGCGCATTGAAGAATTAAGTGTGAAGAATCTGCTAGCTCCATTACGAACGCTAGTTTTACCAGACTGAGCGGTTCCGTCTCGTAGTGGATTCTGAGCATGCGTGATTTTTGGCGTGTCGGAAATGCCTACACACGATCGGAAAATCCGATAGAAAGGTTTTCCGTCTGAAAAATTGAGAACAGGTTCTCAATTCAAAGTCCGTCGGAAATTCCGACAGAAAAAGACCGTTGACCATACACACGGTCGGAAAATCCGATGAAAAGCTCCCATCTGACTGTTTCCATCGGAAATTCCGATCGTGTGTACGCCACATAACACATAGCATGTACTGTACATACCAATTACAAACCAAAATACATTCTGCTGAGCCGTGGACAGCGACAGCAAAACAGGCAGCAGGCAGGAACGTGGACAGCGACAGCAAAACAGGCAGCAGGCAGGAATAGTCAGCACAGGTAGAGATGTTGTCAACACAGCCAATGCATTAGTCCAGATAGCAGGCAGGGATGTGGTCAGCAGCAGCAAAAGGATCAAAGGATCGTCCATGCAGCAGGCAGGAATACTGTCCATAGTTAGTAAAGGCAGCAGGCAGAGGTATGGTCAGCACAGCCAGAGTATTTTTTCCAGGGAGCAGACAGGACCATCAAGCTTAGGGCATCGGTCAGGGAAGAATGGGGAACAGGGGTAGAGGCTTCTCCCACCCAAATCTCTTTGAAGCCTCCGGACAACCAGACCCTGTTATGGGAACACAGAAAAACTGTTTTTCTGAACTCCGAACACTATTCTGGAGCCCCTCACATATGTGAGACCCCTGTGTAGCAGGGTAAAAGATCAGTCCAAGGGGCAGGCAAAAACATGGCCAACAAGCCGAGGTCAGTGCAGGTAAAAGGCAGACATAGACGGTAGGCAGAGGCATAGTCGATACAGTCCAGGGTCAGTTCACTTGAAAGGCAGAAACATGGCGGATAAACAATGCAGACGGTAGGCAGAGGCATAGTCGAGAAACAGGCCAGGGTCAGTTCACATGGAAGGCAATGATATGGTTGGTTGAGGCAGGGAAATATTCATGACAGGAATTGAAAACGGGGAAATGGCAGTCTATTGGAAATATTGGCTAATAGTTTTCCAGAGTGTGATATCGCCTGAAGCATTGATGCAAAGGCCAGGTAGGGAGGGACAATCGGGACAATAGAAGCTGGTGTCTTTCCTAATTCCTTTTTTCATTTTTTTTGGCGTCGTTTTCCGGATGCTGATGGTGGAATATGTTCCGGAAAATGACGCTCATGTAGCCTGACGCCAGAATCTGAGCGAATGCTTTCTGGGGGGGATTCTTCTTGATAAATAAGTAAAGTGACAATGTCTTCAATATACTTTATGAAGGTGGTGGGTGTTGCTGAGGATTTTTGGTAAATTATAAAAGAATTTAAAAGGGCCAAATGAAAAAAGTAAATTGCAACTTTTTTGTACCAAAAAAGGGATTTTATTGTTGAAAGATAGGGCTGCAACATTTGGTCATTTAAATCCACCCCCCCCCCATAAATGTATTATATGCGTTGATGCAGGAAGGCTTGCGAATGGTACTGCGTCTTCTGTGAAGTTCCACTGAGGTGTCATTGTGGATGGTGGACATCATATAAACGTCTTTACTATCCTTCCACTTCACAGCCAGCACTTCCTCATTCCTCAAGCTGGCCGATTCCCCCCTTTGAATGGTTGTGGCGACAAGACGCTGTGGGAAGCCCTTTCGTTTTTTTCTTGTTGTACCACAGGCCGATTTAGGTACAGGTGGCGGAGAAGGGGCAAACTAGTATAAAAATTGTCCATATAAATATGATACCCCTTTTGGAGGAGTGGGAATGCCAACTCCCAAACAATTTTTCCCCTAATTCCCATGTACGATGGACACTCAGGGGGCTGGAGCTGGGAATCTTTGCCTTCGTACACGCGGAATGAGTGCACATAACCGGTGGCGCTTTCACAGAGCTTGTTGAGCTTCAAGCCATACCTCTCTCTCTTACTGGGGATATATTGCTTGATACCCAGCCGGCCTGTGAAATGCACCAGGGATTCGTCCACAGATATGTTTTTGTCAGGGACATAAAGTTCGGCAAACTTCTTGGAAAAAAAATTAATTAGGGGGCGAATTTTATATAGCTTGTCAAATTTTGGGTGATTCAGTGGGGGGCACTGTGAGTTGTCACTAAAATGCAGGAAGCGCATTATAAGTTCGTAACGGGACCTGGACATTACTGAAGAAAAAACTGGCATATGATGGATGGATTTGGTCGACCAATACTTATGCATTTCATTTTTTTTGTAAGCCCCATGTTGAGTGTTAGGCCTAAAAACAATTTCAGCTCCGCCATTGTTAGGGGTCGCATTCAAAAGGGCGGGCATAGCTGGAGCTGGGGTTGGCTGTAATAAATTGTTGGGCAAAAAGATTGGTTTGGTCCATGATGACTTGAAGCAATTCCTCTGGGAAAAATAAATTAAAAAAATCCATCTGGGAAAAACCCGCAGTGTTGACCTGCACACCTGGCTGTGCTGTAAAAGGGGGGATTGTGGCTGACCCTGTGGTAGAAGGCAGCCACAATGGATTTGCCAAGCTTTCTGGAAGCTGGTTTTGGGCCCTAATTCTTTGGCGCGCACTGGGCCTCTCCTTCTGGGGTCTAGCAGCGCTTGAACTGGGCCTCTCCTCCTGGGGTCTACTGCCGTTGGCACTGCTGGTAGATGCCTGGGGTTCAGACTGTCTTCTTTTAGGAGGGACTGCTTCCTCCTCCAATTCGGATCCTGGTGTGATGCCTTCAGGGGCTCATATTCTGAACCAGAAACTGAAACATAACTGAGCGGTGAGAGCTCCCTGATGCTCTCATCGCTCAGACTGAGTATTTGGTATGCCTCCTCTGGGGTGTACACCTTTTTGGACATAGTGGCAGGTACTCTGGTGGCAGGTGGTGAGGTGGCGGGTATTCTGGTGAGGTGGCGGGTACTCTGGTGGCAGGTGGTGAGGTGGCAGGTACTCTGGTGGCAGGTACTCTGGTGGCAGCTGGTGAGGTGGCGATTACTCTGGTGGCAGGTACACTGGTGGCAGGTGATGAGGTGGCGGGTACTCTGGTGGTACTCTGGTGGCAGGTACTCTGGCAGGTGGTGGGTACTCTGGTGGTACTCTGGCAGGTGGTGAGGTGGCGGGAACTCTGGTGGTACTCTGGCAGGTGGTGAGGTGGCGGGTACTCTGGTGGTACTCTGGCAGGTGGTGAGGTGGCGGGTACTCTGGTGGTACTCTGGCAGGTGGTGAGGTGACGGGTACTCTGGTGGTACTCTGGCAGGTGGTGAGATGGCGGGTGCTCTGGTGGCAGGTACTCTGGTGAGGTGACAGGTACTACTGATGACAGGTACTCCTGATGACAGGTACACCTGATGACAGGTTCTCTTTATTTAGGGGGGTGATCTGGGCACAGAGATGTATATATACTAGTGGGTACAGGTATATAGGTAACTCACTGTTAGCTGATCTCCTCCTCACACAGGATCGGTGTGTGAAGAGGAGAACCCAGCAACAGGAGTTACCACACTTTTTTGTTTACATTTAGTGATTGGCTGTCATTGGACACAGCCAGTCACTAAATAGCCAATTGTTTTGTTTTTTTACATTGATCGGGGCTGAGCTGTATCCAAGGCAAAAGCCTTAGTCCCAAACACGGCACTGCTTGTTCCCGGGAGCGTGCGCAGTGCATGCCGCTTCCCGTACACAGTCAGCGCCGGCTAATGACACAGCCGGTAACGCTGCTGCTGCTGCTCAGGACACCGCCGCCGGACACCGCCGCCACTTCAATACCCCCATCGGGGGACACACCGGATCCCCGATCGCCACTCTGCGGGGCACCCGGGGCCTGCAGTAGCGGCGGAAAGCCGAGGACGTCATTTGACTCCCACCCAGGATGGGAGATCCACCTTGTGGGCGTCATTTGACTATGGCTGGGTATTGAAGTGGTTAAGAGCAGGTTTAACTCAATTTTTAACCTGTGTCTTGGCTGTGATTCCACATATATGACAACCTGTGGTCTATATAATAGTTCATACTAAAAATAAAATAGATTAAGATATTTCTTAAAATAAAAATAAAAATAATTATATATCAATAATAACAATATGCTATAAGGCTATTTTATATGTGATTTATATATAGGGTGGTCTATTTATTATTTATTATATATTTCTTTATATTATACAAGCTGTGGTTAGTTTAAATAGCCATCCATTCAATGATGATATTTAATATCTTCTAGGCTATAGAGTAGCTTTGACCATAATTAATACGTTCCACCCATCTTTCAGCTTGCTAACAACCCTCTCTTGGATGGAGGAGGGAGGTCTGTTTTTGGGTCTACAGCAGGCCTTTCATTTTGCTGACAGCTGCAAATCATTAACCATCTGTGCATGTTTATGCCACCGGGGACCCTGGGGTGAAGATCTGAGAGTTACCTGTACCCCTGCACATTTTTAAAGTTCTAACTATTGAAGTGTTCAACATACACCTCTTGAACAGCTGTAAGTTCTGTTTGACATTGCATATTATTAAATACCATGGTATTACTGTATATTTACCTAATTTATTATTCTATTTTAGAAATATGGTTTCTACCTGTTCTCACTCTTGAAGTGGTGTGAGAAACCAAATAACCGCATTGTATATTTACATGTATAACGATGTACTAGTTCTAATAGGTGTTCTAACATTTTATGTTTTTATATAAATATTATTTTTTGGTTATCTTTCTAAATAAATACTTTATAATTACCTATATACGCTACTTAAATCTTTCTGATTAAATTTGTGTCTTAAAGGTCCACCACATAGGGGATCCTCCTCTCTTTCTTCTAATATTGGATGTGGCACAACCCCCCTTTGCGCAACAGTACTGACCCAAAAAAATTTCTTTCGCTGCAATTACAGCTGCAAGTCTTTTTGGGATGTCTCTACCAGCTTTGCACATCTAGAGAGTGAAATATTTTCCCATTCTTCTTTGCAAAATAGCTCAAGCTCTGTCGGATTGGATGGAGAGCATCTGTGAACAGCAATTTTCAAGTCTTGCCAGAGATTCTCAATTGGATTTAGGTCTAGACTTTGACTGGGCCATTCTAACACATGAATATGCGTTGATCTAAATCATTCCTTTGTAGCTCTGGCTGTATGTTTAGGGTCGTTGTCCTGTCCTGCTGGAAGGTGAACCTCCACCCCAGTCTCAAGTCTTTTGCAGACTCTTAACAGGTTTTCTTCTAAGATTGTCCTGTATTTGGCTTGATCCATCTTCCCATCAACTCTGACCAGCTTCCCTGTCCCTGCTGAAGAAAAGCATCCCCACAACATGGCTTGATCCATCTTCCCATCAACTCTGACCAGCTTCCCTGTCCCTGCTAAAGAAAAGCATCCCCACAACATGATGCTACCACCTCCATGTTTCACGGTGGGGATGGCCTGTTCGGGGTGATGTGCAGTGTTAGTTTTCTGCCACACGTTTTGCTTTTAGGCCAAAAAGTTCATTTTTGGTCTCATCTGACTAGAGCACCTTCTACATGTTTGCTGTTTCCCCCACAGGACTTCTCGCTAACTGAAAACAGGACTTCTTATAGCTTTCTTTAAACAATGGCTTTCTTCTTGCTACTCTTCCATAAAGGTCATATTTCTGGAGTGCACGACTAATGCCGCGTACACACGGTTGGAATTCTCGTCGGAAAAAGTTCTGAAGGTTTTCCCGTCGGAACTCGGACGGAATTTTCGCTCAAACTGTCTTGCCTACACACGGTCACACCAAATTCCGACAGTCAATAACACTGCGACATGCAACACATTCGACGGCACTATAAAAGGGAGAAATTGTTTCAGAGCATGTGTCGGAATTTTGCGTGTGTAGTGTTGTTGACGTTAACAGAGAGATAGCTTGAGTTAGATTAAGCAGGCAGGTTATTCAGTTAGTGGCAGTGTATTTGATATATATATATATATATATATATATATATATATATATATATGTATGTCAGTCTAGTGTGTATATATATATATACTCTGCATCCAGTGTAGCCTATATCTACAGTGCAATCCGTGGTGTACAGTTGCTAATACAGTGCAGGCAGTGTACACAGTATCTAATACAGTGTACAGTTTCTACTACACTTCTGGTGGTGTACACAGTATATAATACAGTGCAGCCATTGTACAGTTGCTAATACAGTGAAATACATTTTTCTGCCCCTGTTTAACAGGGGCATGTATTTACAATTCTTGATAAAATATTTCACAGCAGGGCCCTTTCCTGGGCCCAACAAGAGTAGTAGTGAGGGCTTACAGTGCTCTGGTACCACCAACACCTGAGGTCCAATTTTCTGCAGAGTATATAGGGCAGGCCGTATAGTATATATACTGCTGTTCAGAGTATATAGTGCCTCGGGGCCTGGGGGACCCCACGCCCTTTTTTTTTATTTTGGTGCGGGGTTCCCCTTAATATCCATACCAGACCTGAAGGGACTGGTATGGATTTTGGGGGGGCATCCACGCCATTATCTTTTGGTATTTATATCTATATTGCCGAAATCCGACAATGCATTACAGTCCCGAGCAGTTTTAAATAAAATGTTTTCCTTTAGAAATTTAATTTTGCTGTGGCACTGTTATAAACATGGGAAATATGTGCTACTTTACAGGCATACTAAGAACACCCCTCAGGCACGGTATTTAAAGGAATATTTAATTTTTATTGTTTCACTTTAAGCCTTATTAAAATCACTGCTCCCAAAAAAATGGCGATTTTTAAAACTTTTTTTTGCATTTATACATGTCCCCTGGGGCAGGACCCAGGTCCCGAAACACTTTTTATGGCAACAGCTTGCATTGAAATCGTTTAAAATTAGCACTTTTGATTTTTCACATTTGCGTCCCATAGACTTTAATGGTGTTGACGCGTTTGAACAAAGGTTTTGCTTGTTTTGCACCGGGGGGTGTTAAGCTCATCCCTAATAAGTCATCCAGGTCCTGAAGCTGTAAAGCAGCCCCAGACCATCAGGCTACCACCACCATGTCTTACGGTTGGTATGATGTTCTTGTTATGAAATGCTGTATTAGTTTTATGCCAGATGTAATGGGTTTGCACACCTTCCAAAAAGTTAAATTTTTGTCTCATCAGTCCACAGAATATTTGCCTTAACCACTTCCCGACTGGCACACGACTATGTACTTTGGCAGAATGGCACGGGCAGGCAAAAGGGCGTATAGGTACGTCCCCTTTAATATTGCCACCATGCCATCGCGTGTGCGCCGCCGGTGGCACACGCACGCGCCGGTCGGGACCCCCGTGAGTCCGACTGCGTGGCCCACAGACTCGATCGTCTCACGGGATGGCTGAACGGGGAGATAAACAGCATCTCCCCGTTCTGCCTAGCGACTAGTGACACTGATCTCTGCTCCCTGTGATTGGGATTGGGAACAGAGATGTTCACTAAATCACATCCACGCCCCCCCACAGTTAGTAACATGCCCCTAGGAAAACTTAACCCCTACACTGCCACCTAGTGGTTAACCCCTTTACTGCCAGTGTCATTTACACAGGAATCAGTGCATTTAAATAGCACTGATTGCTGTATAAATGACAATGGTCCCAAAAATGTGTCAAAAATGTCCGATGTGTCCGCCATAATGTCGCAGTCACAATAAAAATTGCTGATCGCTGCCATTACTAGTAAAAAAAAATATGAATAAAAATGCTATAAAAACTATCCCCTATTTTATAAATGCTATAACTTCTGCGCAAACCAATCAATAATTTTTTTACCAAAAATATGTAGAATATGTATCGGCCTAAACTAAGGAAAAGTAATGTTTTTTTTATATATTTTTGGGGGATATTTATTATAGCAAAAAGTTAAAAATAATGTGTTTTTTTCAAAATTGGGGCTCTTTTTTTGTTTATAGCGCAAAAAATAAAAACCGCAGGGGCGATCAAATACCACCAAAAGAAAGCTCTATTTGTGGGAAAAAAAGCACGTAAATTTTGTTTGGGAGCCACGTTGCACGACCGCACAATTGTCAGTTAAAGCGACGCAGTGCCGAATCGCAAAAAGTGGTCTGGTCTTAAGCCAGCAAAATGGTCCGGTCTGAAAGTGGTTAAAGTCTTGGGGATAATCAAGATTTTTTTGGTAAATGTGAGATGAGCATTTGTGTTCTTTTTGGTCAGCAGTGGCTTTGGCCTTGGAACTCTCCCATGGATGTCATTTTTGCCCAGTCTCTTTCTTATTGTTGAATCATGAACACTGATCTTACCTGAGGAAAGTGAGGCCTGCAGTTCTTTAGATGTTGTTCTGGGTTCTTTTATGACCTCCTGGATGAGTCGTCGTCATGCTTTTGGAGTAATTTTTGTAGACCGGGAAGGTTCACCACTGTTCCAAATTATTTCCATTTGTGGATATTGGCTCTCCCCATGGTTCACTGGAGTTCCAAAGCCTTGGAAATGGCTTGAAACCCTTCTTAGACCAATACATGTTTGTTTCTAATCTGTTCTTGAATTTTTTTAGATTGTGGCATGAATTGTGGCTTTTTGTGATCTGTTAGCGTGCTTCACTTTGTCAGGCAGCTTCTATTTATGTGATTTCTTGATTCAACAGGTCAGGCCTGGGTGTAGCAAGTAAAAAAAATTGTGGCTGATCACAGTTCGTTCATGATTCAGCATGGGAGGGGGCAATTACTTTTTCACATAGGGCCAGGCAGGTTTGAACAGCTTTTATCCCATAATAATTTAAAAACTGCATCTTGGATTTACTCGGGTTATCTTTGTGTAATAACAAAATTTGTTTGATGATCTGAATCATTTAAGTGTGAGAAATATGCAAAAAAATAAAAAAATCGGGAAGGGTGAAGATACTAATACCATGCATATATTTTAACCAGGTCCCTTCCGGCCAATAGCAGATTGTCGGCTGGGTGTTGTCTTTTCCATACTGAGTGGACAACATATAACTTCTCTCAGGATGCAACGCTAATGCAAGCCCCCGGGGTGTTACCACGTGATTGGCTATGTCCAATCACAGTTGGTCACAACTGTAAACACACAGAGGTTACCCGCTGTTCTCGGCTTCTTCTCCTCACACACAAATTGTGTGAGGAGGTGAACAGAGGAACTGTGAGTGAACCATTACTGTGCTATTTCTATACACATTACTGTGCACCACACAGCCCCCCCAAATAAAGAGAACCTGTCAGATCAGCCCATCAGTGATCTGTAATACAGCCCATCTGGATCTCTCACATAGTCCATAAGTGATCAGTCATACAGTCCATCAGTGGATCTGTCACACAGCCCATCAATAAATCTGTCATAGAGCCTATCTGTGGATTTATCATACAGCCCGTTCAGTGGATCTGTCATACAGCCCGATCAGTGGATCTGTCACACAGCTAATCAGTGGATCTGTCATACAGCCACAGAGTATCTGTCAGGACAACCCCTTAGTGCCGCCAACAGTGGATCTGTCAGGGCAGCCCATTAGTGCCTCCATCAGTGGATCTGTCAGGGCAGTCCATTAGTGCCTCCATCAGTGGATCTGTCAGGGAAGCCCAGTAGTGCCGCCATCTGTGGATCTGTCAGCACAGTCTATCCGTGGATCTGTCAGCACAGTCCATTAGTGCCCTTATCGGTGGATCTGTCAGCGCAGCCCATTAGTGCCGCCATAGATGGATATGTCAACGCAGTCCATTATTGCCACCATCAGTGGTACTGTCTGTGCAGCCCATCAGTGGATCTGTTAGTGCAGCCTAATCAGTGTCACCCATTACAGAGTCAACATCACTGCCACTCATCAGCAGTGTACCTATTGCAGCCACACATAAGCCACCATGTCCAAAATATATTTTACTTCTGAGGATGCATATACAGTAAAATCCTTAGTATGCTGAATAATGAGAGCAGTGGGGAGTTCTCACCATCTGATTCTGATTATGAATATGAGTTAGTAGAGAGTAGTGGACCCCAATGGAACCAACACCAATGGCTCAAGACCCCAGGTAGCGCTATACCCCAGGAAGCGCTAGACCCCAGATTCCATTACCAGCACTGGAATGTCGCACCAGACCCAAAGAATCAGGGCCGAAACCTATCATCCAGATGCCCTGTATAAACCATTATGGCTGCCTTCCAGATCAGAGTCAGCTACAATCCTCCCTTTCACCGCACAGCCAGGTGTGCAGCCCAACACTGGCAATTTTTCTAAAATAGATTTTTTTTATTTGTTTTTTTCTGAAGATTTACTACAGTACATCATGGACCAAACAAATCTTTTTTGCAGAGCAATTTATTGCCACCAACCCAAATTCATCATATGCCCATATGTTTAATTGGCGACATCTCACAGTGGAGGTGTTAAAATAGTTTTTGGGCCTTACATTTAATATGGGGCTTACAAAGAAAAAATAAGTGCATGCCTACTGGTCCACCCACCCCATCCATCACATATTGTTTTATTCTGCTTTCATGTCCAGGACACGCTATAACAGGATCATGTGCTTTCTGCATTTCAATGACAACTCATAGTGCCCTCCCTGAGATCCTCCCATCCATGATAAATTATATACAATACCCAGACCAAAACATTTGTGTGGATGAGTCCCTTTTCCACTTCACTGGCCGGCTGAAGTTCAAACAATATATTCCCAGTAAGAGGGCCAGGTATGGATTGAAACTTAACAAACCATGTGAAAGGGCCACAGAATATTTGCATGCCTTCCACATGAAAGAAGGTAAAGTCTCCCAGCTCTATGCCCCCTGAGTTCCCAATGCACATCGGAACCAGTGGAAAAATTGTCTGGGACCTGGCATACCCCTGTTCAAAAAATGCTATCATATCTACCTAGACAATTATTATACCAGTCTACTACTTCTCCATCACCTGTACCATGAAAAAAACCTTGGCCTGCGGTACCATCAGAAAAAAAAGGAAAGGCTTCCCACAACTTAGTGACAACAAGGCTACAAAGCGGGGAATCAGCAAGTCTGAGAAACAAGAACGTGTTGGCCATGACGTGGAGGGACAAGAGAGATGTCTATGTCCTGTCCACTATCCATAATGACACTTTGGTGGAGATTCCTGGAAGATATGGTCCCAAAAGCCTGAATTGATCCACATTTTTAATCTGTTCATGGGGGAGTGGGGGTATGGAGTGGATTTAAATGACCAGATGCTACAGCCCTCTTTACCAATTAGAAAGTCCCTATACTGGTATAAAAAGTTTATATTATCTTTCTCATATGGACATGTATTATGCATACGTCATCTATCAAAAGTTAAGAGAAAGACGAGAAAGACCCAGCACCTTTCTCAAATGTATTGAAGAAATTGTCACTGACAATGCTTTGACTGTGCTGACAGTATCTTTGCCTGCTACCTGTACTGACTATGGACAGTATTCCTGCCGTCTGCCTGGACAATTCCTTTTGCTGTCGCTGACCACATCCCTGCCTGCTGCCTGGACACATGCTCTCCTCTGTGGACCACTGCACTACTAAAACCACAGGTAATCTTTTGTTTATCCTATGTTTAGAAGAATGTATTTTGGGGTGTAATTTGTATGTACATGTTATGTGTTAGAAATATAAATGGTCTTCAAAAATGCAATAGGTTGTCAGGATGTGTCATTTATATCCCTAAAACACCTGATGATACTGCTTGGATGTTGGGCCTCTCTATGTGGCTAGGCTGTGAAAAAGTCTCACACATGTGGTATTGTCATACTCAGGATGAGTAACAGAATATATTTTGGGGTGTGATGTCCATGCGCTGTTTTAGAACTGTCTTATAAATTGACAACTAAACCAAAGGCCAGAATACGGATAAATGGATCATTAACAACAAGTTTCCCCATACAAAATGGCACCCGCCAGGGATGCCCTTTATCCCCCTTGTTTTATGTCCTAGTGATGGAACATCTAGCGATAGCAATCAGACAGAACCCTTCTATCACCAACATAAGGTTAGATCGACAAGAAATAAAACTATCCTTGTTTGCTGATGATTTGTTACTCTATGTTACTAACCCTCATATTTCTATGCCTTCTATTTTATCTGAATTTAAACGCTTTGGAGTCCTGAGTAATTTCAAGTAAATGTTTCAAAATCGGAAATTCTTAATGTGACGACGCAGAAGAATAATTTCCCGTTTAAATTCTGCTCCTCTACATTAAAATATCTAGGAATTACCGTATTTATCGGCATATAACACGCACATTTTTCCCCTTAAAATCAGGGGAAAATCGGGGGTGCATGTTATACGCCGATTCCCCGCCGTTTGGAAGCTTTTCCCTCGTTTGGAAGCTTTTCTGCCGTTCTCGGCAGCGATCGGGTATCTTCGGCCGTTCTCGGCTATCTTCGGCCGTTCTCGGCTATTTTCGGCCTCACTCTGCCATCCTCGGCGGCTTTTCGGAAAGCCAAAAATAGCCGAGAATGGCCGAAGATAGCCGAGAACGGCCGAAGATAGCCAGGAACGGCCGAGTGCGGTTGAAAATACCCGAAAGCCGGCCGAGAACTACCGAGCGCCGCAGAGATACACAGGACATCCGCTCTGTATCTCGGCGGCACCATTTTTAAAATAAAAAAGACACTGACAAGGCTGCAAATGACACAGAAGGCTGCAAATGACTGACAATGCTGCAAATGACAGACAAGGCTGCAATGGAAGGCTGTAAATGACTGAAAAGGCTGCAATGGAAGGCTGTAAATGACTGACAAGGCTGCAATGGAAGGCTTCAAATGACTGACAAGGCTGCAATGGAAGGCTGCAAATGACTGACAAGGCTGCAAATGACCGACAAGGCTGCAATGCAAGGCTGCAAATGACACAGACAAGGCTGCATTAATGGGCATTTAAATGTAAGTTTTTTTCCTTAAACTTCCCTCCTAAAAGTTTTTTTTCTTTTAAATTCCCTCCTAAACTTGGGGTGCATGTTATACGCCGATAAATACGGTAATATACCCACAGATTTGACTTAATTATATTCGGCTAATTTCATCTTACTTATGCAACGTACTCTACAAGATCTAAAAAAAATACTACTCAAAGTTATATTCCTGGTTTGGCAGGATTAATATATTGAAAATGGAGATAATACAGTTTTTTCTATATCTTTTTCAAACTATCCCTATTTCTATCCCAAGATCTTTTTTATCTACTCTACAATCTGCCTTTGTCAAGTTTATCTGGGGGAACAAGAGAGCTAGATTAACTTGGAAAATATTAACATTACCTAAAACGAAAAGAGGAGCAGGTGCACCGGATCTTTATTATTATTATATTGCAGCAGTCCTTACTAGATTAGTGAATTGGTTCCATCACTCGAATACTAAACATTGGGTATCAATTGAACAAGGGTTGAACCAGTTTGACCTTCAGGCTCTTCCCTGGCTGGATCTATCTTATCAGGGTATTCATCGAGATACGTTGTTCTCTTTACTTTTTCTTACGTCCCATTTATTGAGCATTTGAAACAAAATGATTTTGCCTCTAGGGCATTCTTCACAAATAGAACCAATGACACCCTTATTTGGCAACCCACAATTTCCACCTGCAGTAGATCGGTTACATTTTTTTACGTGGAATAAGGAGTCCCATTGAAGAGTAAATCAAATTCTCTGTCAGGGTAAACTTCCACCCATAATGAACTTAATGCCTACACAACAGCCTTCGCTTATGCAATGGATGGAATATCATCAATTACTATCTTTTTTGTCCTCTATCCCTATAAACAAACCCTTTAACATAGCTTTAAATCTCTTTGAATCCATCTTGCTGCAAAGCACTAGACCAAAACACGTTTTATCAGCAGTATACAAGATTCTAATTGGAAAAAATCATCCCGAGCTCCCAGAATTTACAAATAAATGGTCATTGGATCTTGATGTTGATATTGGAGCAGAAGAGTGGGAGAAGTCTTTTATCCTCACACATTGTCTGTCACTGGCAACTAAAGCCCAAGAGACAAGCTATAAGCTTGTTTCCCGTTGGTATTGATGCCCAACTTCATTACAGCGTATTTTACCAGATACATCAGATAACTGTTGGCAATGCCTATCTGCCAAGGGCCCTTTGTTACACATATGGTGGGAATGCCCTCAAATTTGTAAATTCTGGGATAGTATCATGCAGTTGTATACTACAATTACAGGGGAGATGATTTCCAATACACCACAAATTATGCTGTTGTCCATTTTACCAGGTTCATATAAAAATATCAAAAAAGGCTTGCTCAGACATTGGGTGATAGCTGCAAGACTGGTTATCCCGTGCCACTGGCGATCAACACAATCCCCTTCAGTGAATGAATGGGTAGGGGAAATGGATCATACTGAGAAGATGGAGACCCTCCTGGCATATGGACATACTTGAAAAATGTCGGCAGATATGGGCCCCTTGGAGGGCCTTTAGGGAGACAACAGGTAACTAAAAGGGTTAAGCGGTTATTAGAATATAACCTAAATATGATCTAATAGGGTTTTAATAAGGGATGCATCTATGTCAAGAAAGGGGAAGGGGAAAGGGAAAGGAAATTTAAATTTAAATGTGTTTTTTTTTTTTTTGTGTGTTCTTTTCTTTTGGGTTTGTTTATGTTAGTATGTATAATGTATTTGTAAGATGTTTTGGTGGCATGACAATACCATAAGTGTATGTATATATGTATTTTGTCTAATAACTTTTCAATAAAACTAAGATTGAAATAAATTGACAACTTTGTGTACAAAAAAAAGTATGTATTTTCTTTCCACATTTTCCAAAAACTTGTGGAAAAAAATGATATGTTCAAAAGACTCATTATGCCTAATATAACATATGTTGGGGTGTTTACTTTTTCAAAATGGGGTCATATTGTGGGTGTTTCCATTGTCCTGGTGTTCCAGGGCCTTCAAAAGTGTGATAGGTAGTCAGGAAATTAGATGTGTAATTTATGCTCCTAGAATGCACACACACACATGGTATCGCCATACTCATATGAGTAGCAGAATGTATTTTGGGGTGTAATTTTTGCTATGTACATGCTATGATTTTCATTTTCTTTCCTCATTTTCCAACAACTTGTGGAAAAAAATGACTTGTTCAAAAGACTCATAATGCCTCATAGAATATATGTTGGGGTGTTTGCTTCCCAAAATGGGGTCATTTTGTGGGTGTTTCCATTATTCTGGTGCTCCAAGGCCTTCACAATTGTGATAGGTAGTCAGTAAATGAAATGTAGTACATATCAAATGATAAAAAATGTGTTTGTGTACAGTGTAACATGACTGAGTAATTGTCATTCAAAGTGTGAGAGCATTGGAAGCTGAAAATTAGTCTGGGCAAGAAAGGGGTAAAAGTGCCCTGTATGGCATGTAAAACATAATGGGGAAGATTTACTAAAACTGGTGCAGTTGTCCATAGTAACCAATCAGCTTCTAACTTCAGCTTGTTCACTTAATCTTTTAAAATAAAACCTAGAAGCTAACTTATTATCCACAGCCTCACAAGATTTTGTGTGCACCAGTTTGCGTAAATTTCCCCATACACCATTAGGCATATTCTTATAAATATATTTTAAGGGTTGTCACATTTTCATCTTGATTTAAGTCTGACCTTCAGTTACCAGAATAGTCCCATAACTATCAATTAGAACACAGCCTGACTACAGCCCAGGAGCACTCAATTTCAGTTGGGTACTCTATTGCACAGGGCAGGTTCCTCAAATAAAGAATATGTAAATATTTGAAGTCTGGTCACATGTTCACTTAAATTTAAATTTAAAATTTAAAAATAAAAATGAAAAAATATATAATGATGAGTACAAATGATTATGAATTAAATTAAGCACCCACACAAGTAATTCCTTTAGAATGCATGCTCCACCCTGCGGGTCAATGAGTGCTAAAGCACAAGAAATTCCAAACCACAAATATGTAATCAACAAAATAAAGAAAAAAATCAGTTAATTGCTCAATTGTCACAAAATGTATTGCATACAGACTAAGCCCCCGTACACACAGTCGGAAATTCCGACCACAAAATCCGTCTGATTTTTTCCGACGGATTTTGTCCGACACTGGTGTTGCATACACACACGGTCGGACAAAGTTGTTGGAAAATCCGATCATTCTGAACGTGGTGACGTTCGTTGCGTACAATGGAACTACGTAGAGGCTAGTAGCCAATAGCTTTGGTCTCGTAATTTGATCTGAGCATGCGGGGCACTTTGTCCGTCGGAATTTCCTACACACGATCGGAAAAAGTCCGATCGGACTTTGTTGTCGGAAAATTTGAGAGCAGGATCTCAAATTTTTTCTGTCAGAGATTCCGACGGAAAAAGTCTGATGGAGCCCACACACGGCCGGATTTTCCGACAATATGGTCCGATCGGACATTTTCCATCGGAATTTCCGACCGTGTGTACGGGGCATTAGAGGTGTAAAGGTACGTGAGGTTCATGGTAGTATGACAATGTTGTAATCTTTTATTGTACATGGGGGTATTTTTGATAGGGAAGTTTCAGTTGATGGGTTTTCAAACTTAGATTATTTTCTTTAGTTTGTTGATCACATTAAATTTAAACCTGGTGTTGTTTTTTGACAATATGGGGCCTTAATACGATTATAATTAAGCATTCAGTAATTTTATCAATATTCCCCATCTTTTGTCAGACAATTCATTTATTCTCCTTTCTCCTTTTCCACTTAAATTACTTGATTACATTTTTCTGGATGTTTGTGTGTGATAAGTGTTAAATTTTGTGTAACATCTGTTCAAAATAGTTTCTGCATCTAGTTTGAAGAGATGCATAGCAGGTGGCACTTTTAAGAATAAAGGCAGTGAGTTTGCACATAACACAACATATAAAGATTTTCCTTGGTTATTTGTCCAAATGTTTTTTGAGGAAAACATTTAAATATGCTAAAGAACAAATAATCTTAGGACATATAGTAATTATGAAGGGTCTATATGCCCCCTGCATGGATCGGAGTGCAACAAAAAGAAGCATTAGAATATATTCAAGGAAATTCTAAAATTAAAATCCATGAGAATGAAAAATAAGTTATGGCTTTACATAAGTTTTCAGGTATTGAGATTGTTCTGTTTCAACACAGGAGGGGATTTGCTACAAGTGTGGCAATAAAATAGTAAGGCTTAAGTTTTTTTTTTTTTTTAATCAAAAACAATAATACTAAATACCCCTCCTGGCCTTTCTTTCTGCACTCCACTCATACAGACCATGTCACCATTTCCCTTTTAAATTCATTAGTAGCCAACTCTATATTCCTAGCTTAATAGCTCATTGAGTGCATCAGATGAAATATCCACAGGAGTCCAAAGTATGTATTGTCCAATCGGTTAAAGCAAGCAGGGCAAAAATCAGACAACATGTTTTAGCGGTCACACATCCCTTCTTCATCGGGGTTGGTTGAAATGGCAGAGTGTTAAATAAACATGTTATAAACAATGGTCTGTGCTGGAGTTCATAGTAGATGTGTTCAAGTTTCTGGGTCTCTGAGCAAGGCCACTCAGGACAGATATTGGCTGGTATTTTAAAGTGTTTTTTAGCTATGCTTTAAATGTCTCCTGAGGTTTAGGAAAGCTCCTTTCAATGATTATAAACCTGTTATTGTACTAAAAGGTATCCTCATTGTCTGAGAACCTATTGAGAAACAGAAAAACCCTATGGACATGGTTTTAGTGGCAGGATCAACAAGGTAGCATAAAACTATTACTTGGGAACTAAGGAAAACAATAATTGCTAATGCAGTAAATAATGCTATTTGTTGACTGCAAATGTGCTATTTTGGGTTTTGACACCTAAGTCCACTTTAATTAGTCTGTAATACCAGAAGAGAGACAGAAAGAAACAGGTTTACACATTTTACAACATAGAAAAAAGAGAGAAAATAAAATAGAAAGAATAACAAAAACATCCAAAGAGTTACAGGTATTAAACTAAAAACATGTTATAACGTGTCACAGGGTCAATTGTATTTTAATATATTTTACATTTTTTATATATTGTTAAACTTGTTTTAATACCTTTTTGTGATCTTTTACATATATCTTCAGTTTACAAACAAACATTTGAGATCTACTCACACTTTAACGTTCATATCACACTGTTAGCAATGCAGCACACTGCAATTGTACATTGTTGTCTACTGTCTAGTGTGTAGAGAAGCTATTCACAATGGGTGGCACACCGAATGGATCATTTACTGTTTATTTTAATATACCCCTATTTTTTAATGAATTGATTATAAATGCATATTGTATCCTAATAATTTGTATTTTAAGCAGAACCTTTAACTTCTTTTTTTGACGTGGAACATGTACATTTGTCACTGGGAATATCAGTGTTGATCAGTATCAATATCAGCGTTTATTCATTTTGGCATTTATGCTTTGTGTTTAGTGGTCCTGAATGTAATGCTTCCAGTAGCAATCTGAGTGGAGATAGAGAATGACTATTATTCCATTCCTTTAGTGTCTCACTTGCTATGTTTTTATTTTGTTGTTTATATTTCTGCTTTTATTGTGAACACCTGTTTGGGAATATTTCCCTTAACTTGCATTTGGCTTGTAAGGGCTAGTAACAAAGCATACTTAACAGTATTATTTCTTTCTCAGTGTAAATAAACAGGTAAAAATTTAGATTGAGATTTTAATATGTAATTGACTGTCCACCAGACTTTTCTTACATTGAAAATATTGTGCACACTCAGAATTACGTGTATTACCTCCAGTATCCCAAATTTTCATTCTTAGATATTATAAATGTCAATGCTATATATTTCTTGTTAAGAAAAGATTAAACATTTAATATGATGGTACTGATTATCTGATTATTAGAGTGTTGTTATATTACAGCAATTACTGTCATTTTGTGTTGGCTTTTATTTTCAGGTTGATTAATTAATATGGTATTAATTATTTTGTTTCCCTTGCTATGACATAAGTAATGAAAGATTGTAGAACAGGACTGTCAGTGTCTCATAGGAGACAGATAGAATAGGCATAAAGTGCCCAGGGCAGTACATCTATAGTTTCATCTAGATGAATCGCATGCACTAGATAAAGGAATCTGTTTATAGCATTGAGGTGGTGAAACTAAAATGTGTTACGTTGGACATTTATATTCATTTGGGTTTCTAGTTTCTCAGTAAAGTGTTATACTTTAAGATTCTTAATTTATCACCATTAGGGTGATCCGGGACCCGGACCCGAACCCGAACTATTGGCTGTAAGTTTGGGTTCGGGTCCGGTGTTCGGCGCTGTATTGGCGCCTTTTTAACAGCTTTAGGCCAGCCAATGGATGATCGTTTCACTAGTGTGCCCTAGAAGCCATCACAGCCATGCCTACTAATGGCATGGCTGTGATTGGCCAGTGCAGCATGTGACCCAGCCTCTATATATAGCCCACACACAGCACACAGCGTCATTCTGTTAGACAGACACTGTTAGGCAGGTTCCTGTGCTGCAGATAGATAGATAGATAGAGGATTTTAGGAGTTAGTATGCTAAAGTCAGTCCACATTCCTGGAATTTTATTCTAATTAGTTAGATCAGTGAGCGATCTAGATAGCTAGGAGTAGGGAGGGAGTTTCTTTATTTTGCAAAAGAAAGAGGCAGACATAATTATTGAAGAGATTCCTAAATCAATTGTACCCTGGCTGGGGTGCAGTGCACAGTCACAGTAACAGTGCCATGAGGCCAGTGCCAGACAAAATCTAAACGTTTTACCTTCAAGCTCAGTGCAACATTACTGCACTGCATATACTAAGAGATACACCACAGTCTGTGTGTATTCTGCTATTGGAAAAACATAGCATAAAAATTGAATTTTGCTTTTTTTTTTTTTTTTCCCAATAGCATTTTCTGCGTGTTCCTACATACACGCTGTAGACACTAACCGTGTATTCTGATATTGCAAAAACATTGCAAAAAAATAAAATTTTGCAGTGTTTTTTTTTTTTTCTTCCCAATAGCATTTTCTGCGTTTTCATAAACGCTTTACATACTATCCGTGTAGTCTGATATTGCAAAAACATTGCAAAAAAATAAAATTTTGCAGTGTTTTTTTTTCTTCCCAATAGCATTTTCTGCGTTTTCATAAACGCTTTACATACTATACGTGTAGTCTGATTTTGCAAAAACATTGCAAAAAAATAAAATTTTGCAGTGTTTTTTTTTCTTCCCAATAGCATTTTCTGCGTTTTCATAAACGCTTTACATACTATCCATGTAGTCTGATATTGCAAAAACATTGCAAAAAAATAAATTTTTGCAGTGCTTTTTTTTCTTCCCAATAGCATTTTCTGCGTTTTCATAAACGCTTTACATACTATCCGTGTAGTCTGATATTGCAAAAACATTGCAAAAAAATAAAATTTTGCAGTGTTTTTTTTTCTCCCCAATAGCATTTTCTGCGTTTTCATAAACGCTTTAGAGTGTCTAAAGCGTTTATGAAAACGCAGAAAATGCTATTGAGGAGAAAAAAAAAACACTGCAAAATTTTATTTTTTTGCAATGTTTTTGCAATATCAGACTACACGGATAGTATGTAAAGCGTTTATGAAAACGCAGAAAATGCTATTGGGAAGAAAAAAAAGCACTGGCAAAATTTTTGCAATGTTTTTACAGTGTGTACGTGTATTCTGCTATATACAAAAACACCCATTTAGGGCGAGATCATAAATTTTGAAAATATGAGGAGATCATCAAAAAGGGGACGTGGCCCGGGTCGTGGTGCTGCTGGTGGCGCTCCTGTTGCAGGGAGAGGACGTGGTCGATCTGTGCCAGCTACACGCACTAGTGAAACACCTTCCGCAGGTGCGAGTAGGCGACAGAGCCTGCAGCAGTATTTTGGCGCGCCTAATGAGGCTGTACGAATGTCGAGGCCAGGACAAGTACAGGCGATAGTAGATTGGGTTGCTGCTGACAGTGCCTCCGATTCCTTCACATTGTCTCCCACCCAGTCTCCTGATGAAAGTTCAGAGTTGGCACCTGCAGCCGATGTCCATCAGTCTTTCACCTCACCCCCTTGCAAATCAGCCAATCAGTCTGAGCCCCAAATCATGCAGCAGTCTCTTCTGCTTTTTGATGACTCTGTTAGCAGGGTTTCCCAGGGCCATCCACCTAGCCCTGCCTCAGAAGTGGAAGAGATTGTGTGCACCGATGCCCAACCACTTATGTTTCATGATGAGTACATGGGAGGACCAACGCAGCACGTCTCAGATGATGACGAAACACAGGTGCCAACTGCTGCTGCTTTCGCCATTGTGCAGACCGACAAGGAGGGCAGGGGTGAATTTTGGGTGGAAGATGATGTGGAGGACGATGAGGTCCTTGACCCCACATGGAATCAACGTCATGCAGGTGACCAGTGTATTTCAGAGGAAGAGGCGGTGGTCGCACAGAGCCACCAGCACAGCAGAAGAGGGAGCAGGGTGCAAAAGCGGAGCGTCCGTCCCCTAGAGAGTACGTCTGCTACTGCCCAACGCAGCAAGGGACCGAGCACACCAAAGCCAGCTGCAAGGAGTTCCCTAGCGTGGCAGTTCTTCAGACAATGTCCTGATGACAAGACACGAGTGGTTTGCACGCTGTGCAATCAGAGCTTGAAGCGAGGCATAAACGTTCTCAACCTGAGCACAACCTGCATGACCAGGCATCTAAGTGCAAAGCACGAGATGCAGTGGAGTAGACACCGCAAAAACCAAGAAAGGTCTCTGGCTCCTCCTGCTTCCTCTTCTGCTGCAGTCTCGGCCTCTTCATCCACCTCTGTAGTGACAGTGACACCTGCCAACCCACAAACAGAGGATCTGCCAGCAACACTACCACCTGGGTCACCAACCATCTCCACAATGTCCCATGGAAGCTTTCAGCTCTCTATTTCCCAAACACTGGAGCGGAAGAGGAAGTACCCCCCTAGCCACCCGCGATCCCTGGCCCTGAATGCCAGCATTTCAAAATTCCTCGCCTTTGAAATGCTGTCACTCCGTCTGGTGGAGACGCAGAGTTTTCAAAGGCTGATGTCATTGGCTGTCCCACAGTACGTCGTGCCCAGCCGCCACCAGACGAGCTATCCCTTCCCTGCACAACCAAGTGGGGGACAAAATCAGGTGTGCACTGCGCAACGCCATCTGTGGCAAGGTCCACCTAACTACGGATGCGTGGACCAGTAAGCACGGTCAGGGACGTTATATCTCCCTAACAGCACACTGGGTAAATGTAGTGGCGGCTGGGCCTGAGGCGGATAGCACTTTGGCGCATGTCCTTCCACCACCGAGGATTGCAGGGCACTTCAGTTTGCCTCCTGTTACTAACTCCTCCTACTCCGCCTCCTCATCCTCTACCGCCTCCTCATCTGGTCAGCGTAACCCCTTCACCACCAACTTCAGCACAGCCAGGGCTAAACGACAGCAGGCAGTTTTAAAACTTTCCTGTTTGGAGGAAAAACCCCACACCGCGCAGGAGTTGTGGAGGGACATGGAGCAACAGACCGATGAGTGGTTGGTGGCAGTGAGCCTCAAGCCCGGCCTGGTCGTGTGCGATAATGGGCGAAATCTCGTAGCAGCTCTGGGCCTTGCCGGTTTGACGCACATCCCTTGCCTGGCGCATGTGCTGAACTTGGTGGTCCAGAGGTTCCTGAAGAATTACCCCGATATGCCAGAGCTGCTGCAGAAAGTGCGGGCCATCTGTGCGCACTTTCGGCGTTCTCACCCTGCTGCTGCTCGCCTGTCAGCGCTGCAGCGTAACTTCGGCCTTCCCGCTCACCGTCTCATATGTGACGTGCCCACAAGGTGGAACTCCACCTTGCACATGCTTGCCAGACTGTGCGAGCAGCAGCAGGCGATAGTGGAGTTTCAGCTGCAGCACGCACGCGTGAGTCGCTCTGCGGAACAGCACCACTTGACCGCCAATAACTGGGCCTCCATGCGAGACCTGTGTGCCTTGTTACGCTGTTTCGAGTACTCCACCAACATGGCCAGTGCCGATGACGCCGTTCTCAGCGTTACTATCCCAGTTCTATGCCTCCTTGAAAAAACTCTTAAGGCGATGATGGAAGAGGATGTGGCACAGGATGAGGAGGAGGAGGAGGAGGAGGAAGAGGGTTCATTTCCAAGGCTTTCAGGGCAGTCATTTACAAGTGGCTACGAGGGTGGGTTCCTGCACCAACAAGCGCCAGGTACACAATTGTCTGGCAGCAAGGGCACAGTTCTGGAGGATGACGAGGTGGAGGATGAGGAGGAGATGGAGGAGGAGGAAGAACCATGTTCACAGCAGGGTGGCACCCAGACCAGCTCATGTCCATCACTGGTGCGTGGCTGGGGGGATACAGAGGACACAGACGATACACCTCCCACAGAGGACAGTTTTTCCTTGCCTCTGGGCAGCCTGGCACACATGAGCGATTACATGCTGCAGTGTCTCCGCAACGACCGCCGAGTTGCCCCCTTTTTAACTGGTGCTGATTATTGGGTGGCCACCCTGCTGGATCCCTGTTACAAGGACAACGTGCCGTCCTTAATTACCTCACTGGAGCGTGATCGTAAGATGCGCGAGTACAAGCGCACGCTGGTAGACGCGCTGCTGGTGGCATTCCCACTTGGAAGCGGGGGTACGGTGGAAGCACAAGGTGAAGGCAGAGGAGGAGGAAGAGGTCGCCAACGCAGCCGGGGCACCGCCACCACCTCGCAAGGCAGGGTTAGCATGGCCGGAATGTGGAAAAGCTTTGTCAGCACGCCACAACAACCAGCACCACCAGCTGAGATGGAACGTCTTAGCAGGAGGCAGCATTTCACCAACATGGTGGAGCAGTATGTGTGCACACACCTACACGTACTGCATGACGGGTCTGCCCCCTTCAACTTCTGGGTCTCCAAATTGGGCACATGGCCTGAGCTTGCCCTTTACGCCTTGGAGGTGCTGGCCTCCAGTGTATTATCTGTGTATTATCTGAACGTGTATTTAGCACGGCAGGGGGCGTTATCACAGACAATCGCAGCCGCCTGTCCAGAGCCAATGTGGACAAGCTCACGTTCATTAAAATGAACCAGGCATGGATCCCACAGGACTTGTCCGTACCTTGTGCAGAATAGACACATATACCGGTGTTCTGACGAAAACTGTCTTGCTATCGGATAGTGTCCGGCCACTTACTGCGCAGGTGCAGTGCTTGTGCATTACGGAGGACAAGGAGATTCACAAAATCTCCAAAGATGAACGTCGCCTGCGCAGTGAGTGCAGGTTCAAGCCCGACCATTCAAGTGGACATACGGTAGCACATAGTAACAGGGCCCCTCACGGGCTCGCTTGGCTAGGCTTCAACCTCGGATGATGTGGCTTGAACCTGGAGTCACCGCGCATCGTCTTCGCAGAGTTTCAAAATCCCCTTGTCCTACGTACTTAGCAAGTACAGGGCGGACACTATGCGACGGGGGACAGAATTCGACACATCATTCACCACTAGCCTTACCCAGCCATTGCTGTATTTTTGAACCAGTGTTGGCTACCTCGTCCTCCTCCACCGCCGCTTCCACCTACACCGCCACCTCAACCTCCTACTCCATTTGAATTTCGTCCTCCTAGGTCAAGATTATAATTTTTTCTTTTTTTTTTAATTTCCAAGTATTTTATTTTCCCACTATCTTATCCATTAAATTGAATATTTTTTTCCAGAAAGTGCGTATTCTGGGGTATTCCCACCATATGTGCGGCATCGTGCCGTAGAGTTTCTGAGGTTCTTAATGACTTCCTGTACCTCTTCTGCTGAGAAGGGGGCCTCCAGCATTTTTTTTTTTTTTTTATGTTATTTTAAGTTATTTCCCTATCCACATTTGTTTGCAGATCACTTGCCATGCTCTTAACAACATTTTGTTGCCATGTGCAGCCCTCTAGCCCTTTCCATTACCTTTTTACAGCCATTTTAGTGTTCAAAAGTCCGGGTCCCCATTGACTTCAATGGGGTTCGGAGTTCGGGGTCAAGTTTGGGTCAAGTTCGGTCCCGAACCCGGACTTTTTTCCGAAGTTCGGCCGAACCCGCCGAACCCGAACATCCAGGTGTCCGCTCAACTCTAATCACCATATCTTGAGCCAAAACTTTTTTTTGTATTTTGTATACAGTACAAATTTAAATGTTCATATTTATTTATGTCTTAATTGTAGCTAATTAATGAATAAACTATATAAATTGCTATATATTACCTTTAAAAAGGTATTTTTCACAATAGCTAAAATGTCATTTGATCCCTGGTCATGCTGGCTGACCATATAGACGAATAAGACCCCAATCATCTCTATGGCGTATGAAACTAAAAGCAACAAGGATTTCATCACGTCCAAGTTTTGTTCATTTTCTTACTGGCTAGTACAGAAGCCTATCAAACCAATCTCAGTTGGAGGGCAGATATACCCCAAATCTCCCCATAAAGAGGACTTGTCATAGCCCATGATATCACAAGGGATGTTGTTCATCTCTTGTGATAGCAATAAAGTTGATTTAAAAAAGACAGTGTAAAAAAACATAAATAATAAAATGATATTTTAAAGCATCCCCACCCCACTGTGCTCACATGCAAATACAAATGCATATTTAGGCCCTGAATGCATATGTAAACGTTTATTACACCATACATGTGAGGTATTGCTGTGAACACCAGTAATTCTAGCACCAGACCTCCTGTGTAACTTTAAACTGGTAGCCTCTAAAGGCTTGTAAAGGCTTTTAAAATGTCACCTATGGATAAATGAACGTACCATAGTTTATTGCTATTCCACGGGTAAGCACAATTTTAATGTGTGACATGTTAGATATATATTTACTCAGCGTTAAACTATCTTTTATATTTTACCAGCAAATCTGTATTATATTGTTCGTGTGTGCACTTAAATTCAATAAATAAAATTTTTGCATAAATTTTACATTTGAAAATTGGTTGCTCAAATATCGTGTGATGTAAAAAAATTGGGAAAACCACCATTTTGTTCCATTTTGTATAATCTTTGGGAGTTGTATGTAAAGTTCTAGAAAAAAGGTCAGCGGGTGATTATCGATAGACTTTTCAAAGTATGTGGTGTGTTTATTTACTTTTGACATCTTTTGTGAATGAGTAGAGATATGTTGTACCCCTTATTAATGGGGCAGTATTTGGAGGCCCCCTGTTTGGTAAAGGGGGCTTCCAAATATAAGCCCCCACCCACAGACCCCCCCACAGCCACTGGAAAAGGCCCTTGTCTTCATCAATGTGGGAACAAGTTGCTTTGCCAGGGGGTCCCCCCTGACAAGGTATGCTTCTCATGATGAGAGCATGAAGCTTAATATGGTTCATTAAGGAAACACTCAGCTTTCCTGCCCATTCAGGCTTCATACTCAGATGAGGATTTGGTATGGATTTTTGGGAGACCCCACACCACTTGTTTTTGTTTTTTTGCCTGGGGTATCCCATTAAAATTCATATCAGACCTGAAGGGTCTAATGTGGATTTTGGGGGAAACGCCATGCTATTTGTTTTGCTTTTGGGTCTCCATGCCCTTTTTTTTTTTTACAAAGAACTCCTTTTTTTTTTAAGTCACTTCTTCGGTAGCACATTGTATACATCCTACAGATATGCCACTTCACAGGCAGGTTTAAGGCATACCCCAAACATGCTATTTAATTCAATTGAGCATTTTTAATATTTCACTTTAAGAGTTAATACAATCACTGTTCCTTTTAAACAGTATGGTTCAGCATTTTTCTTCTTTGCATTTCTTTGCATTTCCCATGGCAGTGCCCAACTCCCCATGCCATTTTTCATCAATACCTTGCCTATTAGTCTGTAACTTGAAAGAAATTGATTTTAAAGATTTGACTCCCATTGACTTCAATGAGGTTTGGATTAGCTTTCAGAATTTAAGGGAACTCCCCACTTACCAAATACAAGTATTTTAAGCTCATGCCTATTAGTGAGTACATTTCTGACTATATCATCATATGTTCCATCCAGCCTAATAAATACCCAAGGGGTTACTGGATTATCTTAGAAATATTTCTTACTCTATACAAAAACTGATAATCAGAGGACTAAAGAATAACTGTACTTTCAGGGTTAAAGACTCTGTCAGGGTTTTATTGTTTTCTGTGCCCCAACAAATAACCTTTCACTATTATATCCCAAAGTAAAACAAAAAAATTTTTGTCTAGATCTCTGCTTTAAAAAATATTGCATTATGCTATGCTGCTAGTTCACATTTTATCTCAGTTCATATGTTTCCCTAGTTTCTACTCTTTTACTGGAATTTTTTTTTTCTCTCGTATTTACCAACACTAAAACTGGCATGCTGTTTAACCTCTGTTTGTCCTTTTTTGAAGAAAAATAAACTTTAAATGGAATAACTGCATAAAACTCAGTTTTGTGCATTTCATATTGCAGCTAATAGATCTGTCACCAATTATGTGGGGACATATGTTAGAGAAGTTCCATGACCAAATACATTTTCCTATTCTGAATCCATCTATTCATCTTGCTAAAAGGTTATGAAATAGCTTTTTGGGTATTTTATTATCACTGGGCTGTAAAATTTAATGACAGAGCCAAAAGTACGTACGTTTTTCCTCTTCAGGGAAAAGGACAATATGTAAGATTTACAGGCCAACTAAAAAGTCATTTAGTACGATGAGAAATCTATGCCTAAAAATGAAATCTTGTCACTTAAGCGGTAGTAGAGCATCTCTGCATTTAAATGCATCCCCCTTCTTTCTATTAACTAATATGACACCATTTAGAAACTGTACTTTTTAAAATTGTTTTACAAGCAAAACTTTCTAATACAAATTTATTTTGCAATTTACTTTTATTGAGGCAAATTACATGAGTTGCACAGCAAATCAAATTCTCAATTTACTTTTTATTTACTTATAAACATAAGCAAAAGGAAGTGTTTTTCAATCATGAAAGCACCAAAAAGCAATAAATAGAGCAATAGGATATATTTGCCACCGTAAATAAAATAAACTAAAAGTAACACTTAGGAGGAAAGTCATTTTTTCATCTTGGAACTTTAAGCAGAAGCTACACTAAACATGTAATGCTTGGAAGTTGGAGTAGTTGAATATAAGATGCAAATAAATGTTACTTTCTTACTTAAAGTGATTGTAAATGATCAGCTTGTAAAACAACCCATTTAGTTCAAAATAAAACTGAAAGGCAAAACATTTGTGTGTAGATATAAAAAAAAAATATATAAATACATTTTTCCCCCCTTAGTTATATCACATTTCCTCTGTTCCCTCTGCTGTCAGCTGCATAAGAGAGGGGGGGGGGAGCAACAGCAAACTGATCATCCCAGTGAAAGCCTGTGCGGGGGGGGCATGTAAGGACAAGTCTGATAATTGAAGGAGAGCAGGCTGAGTTCCCAGCAAAGCTAGATAACTGACCACGCTGTGCACTCATGCCTAGAGTGGTCAGTTTAAAAAAAAAAAAAAAAAGGAGAGCAGGAGGACTGGCAGAACATTAGGGATTTCACACAAAGGAAGCAATACAAAGAGATCAGGATACTTTTTCATATAATATATTTTATATTTCATATAATTTTTTTAGGGGCAACTATATAAAAGCCTTAGATGAAATAATGCCCCATGACCAAAGAATGTGAAGGCAAACACATCATGCATGTTTGACTGATAACAGGCGCTTAGCAATAGGTGTTAGCTACACATTACCATTGCATCCAACTCTCAGATATTGTTTTTTAACTGGTAAGATTCTTTCAGGACAAAAATAGTTTTAAACAGTTAAAACACAACTCCTAGCTATTTTTTTATGTCGTCAGGCAGTGGTTAAAAAAAAAAAAAAAACATGTCTCGGATTGCAATACTCACTTTGAATCCAGAGACATCCCCAGACTACCTGTTATTCCCTACCAAATGTCCTTGGAGACCCAGACTGATTAAAGTGGAGTTCCACCCACTTTTACAACTTTATCTTAAAGGAATGACAACCCCTCCACCACTCAATTTTGGATAGTTTTTTTTTTTTTTTTCTTACTTACCTTTTATGAAGTACCTTGTGTACTTCTGCCCCAGCATCACCGCAGCCCAGTGCGTCATGTCCTCTTCTCCCCCACTGCCTTCTGGGACCTTAGTGTGTCCCAGAAGATGACTGGGCCATTCAAGAAGCACCACGTGACTCACGCATGCGCAGTAGGAAACCGGCAGTGAGGCCTGAAGGCTTCACTGCCTTTTCCCTTAGTTGGTATGGCGGCACCTGCACCCAATATGATTGAAGAATCGGCCTCTGGGGGCCGACATCGTGGGCTCCCTGGACAGGTAAGTGTCCTTATTAAAAGTCAGCAGCTGCAGTGTTTGTAGCTGCTGACTTAAAAAAAGAATTTGCAGCTGGAACACCGCTTTAAATATAGGTGACCAAGGAAAGACTTAAAATGCAGGGCACTATGACCCCCACCCCTCCTTAAAGCTGTAACACTCGCACAGCACCAAGGACTTACAGGGGGTCATTTACTATAGTGCAGCAGCGCTAATTAGCACTAAAACGGTATTCACTATAGCGCTGGTAAAAAAAATACTCCCAAAATCAAATTTATTATAGTTCCCTGAAAACAAATAGCGCCCAAACCCTTAAGCCCCATACACACGGTCGGACAATCCGCGGACCAGGTCGGTCGGATCCTGTCCGTCATACTTTGTCTGATGTTGGTTTTGCGTACACACGGTCGGACAAAGTTGTCGGAAAATCCGATCATTCTGAACGTGGTGACGTTTGTTGCCTACGACGGGACTACGTAGAGGCTAGTAGCCAATAGCTTTGGTCTTGTAATGTGATGTGAGCATGCGTAGCACTTTGTCCGGTCGGACAACCGTACACACGATCGGATTTGGTGTGATTGGACCGTGTTGTCGGCAAATCTTTCCAGCAGGAGATAAGACTTTGTCCGTCGGACAATCCGACGTACACTGTCCGATGGTGCATACACACGGTCTGATTTTTCAACAACATTGTCCGATCGGACAGAATCCATGAAAAAGTCCGACCGTGTGTATGGGGCTTTACTCTGCTAAAACCTGGAGTAGTGCACATGAAAATAATGTTTAGAGCATGATATAATTGCTTCAATGGTACTGAAATATTCAGTATTAGGGATGGGCCCGGTGCTCGATGCGAACCCATGTTCGCATCGAGCACCGGGTGTTCTCTCGCTCGGCGAGCCCAGAACTATTTTGGCCGCTCGCATCACGTTCGTGTGATGCGAGCGGCCCTGCAATGCATTGCGGCCGGCGCGGCCGGCGCAGTGCATTGCTGGCTGATGATTGGCCAAGCATGCACTGTGACCCCGCATGCTTGGCCAATCACAGCGCCGGAAACTCGAAGAGCCATAATTGGCTACAGGCAGGACGCCTGTAGCCAATTACAGCTCAGGGGCTTTAGTACACGCCCCCTCTTATAAAAGGCCGCCACGCTGTCGGCGCCGGTCACATGCTGTTCCGGCGTAGATAGAGCAGGATCGTTCTGTGTCACTCTGCTAGATTTAGTTAGAGAGATTTACTTAGAGAGATTGAGTTAGATAGATTCATTTAGAAAGATTGATTTAGAAAGAGGGGCTTGTAGTGTGTTCGTGGCAGGCAGGCACTGGCAGGCAGTGGCAGCAAACAGAGCTCCTATATTTTGTTCCAAGAAGCACCTATAGGACTTGTAGTGTGTTCGTGGCAGGCAGGCAGAGCTCCTATATTTTGTTCCCAGAAGCACCTATAGGACTTGTAGTGTGTTCGTGGCAGGCAGGCAATGGCAGCAAACAGAGCTCCTATATTTTGTTCCCAGAAGCACCTATAGGACTTGTAGTGTGTTAGTCCCATCACACAGAGATCATATATTTTGTTCCCAGAGGCACCTATAGGACTTGAAGTGTGTTAGTCCCATCACACAGACCTATATTTTCTTCCCAGAAGCACCTATAGGACTTGAAGTGTGTTAGTCCCATCACACAGAGATCATATATTTTGTTCCCAGAGGCACCTATAGGACTTGAAGTGTGTTAGTCCCATCACACAGACCTATATTTTCTTCCCAGAAGCACCTATAGGACTTGAAGTGTGTTAGTCCCATCACACAGAGATCATATATTTTGTTCCCAGAGGCACCTATAGGACTTGAAGTGTGTTAGTCCCATCACACAGACCTATATTTTCTTCCCAGAAGCACCTATAGGACTTGAAGTGTGTTAGTCCCATCACACAGAGATCATATATTTTGTTCCCAGAGGCACCTATAGGACTTGAAGTGTGTTAGTCCCATCACACAGACCTATATTTTCTTCCCAGAAGCACCTATAGGACTTGAAGTGTGTTAGTCCCATCACACAGAGATCATATATTTTGTTCCCAGAAGCACCTATAGGACTTGAAGTGTGTTAGTCCCATCACACAGACCTATATTTTCTTCCCAGAAGCACCCATAGGACTTGAAGTGTGTTAGTCCCATCACACAGAGATCATATATTTTGTTCCCAGAAGCACCTATAGGACTTGAAGTGTGTTAGTCCCATCACACAGACCTATATTTTCTTCCCAGAGGCACCTATAGGACTTGAAGTGTGTTAGTCCCATCACACAGACCTATATTTTCTTCCCAGAAGCACCCATAGGACTTGAAGTGTGTTAGTCCCATCACACAGAGATCATATATTTTGTTCCCAGAAGCACCTATAGGACTTGAAGTGTGTTAGTCCCATCACACAGAGATCATATATTTTGTTCCCAGAGGCACCTATAGGACTTGAAGTGTGTTAGTCCCATCACACAGACCTATATTTTCTTCCCAGAAGCACCTATAGGACTTGAAGTGTGTTAGTCCCATCACACAGAGATCATATATTTTGTTCCCAGAGGCACCTATAGGACTTGAAGTGTGTTAGTCCCATCACACAGACCTATATTTTCTTCCCAGAAGCACCTATAGGACTTGAAGTGTGTTAGTCCAATCACACAGAGATCATATATTTTGTTCCCAGAGGCACCTATAGGACTTGAAGTGTGTTAGTCCCATCACACAGACCTACATTTTCTTCCCAGAAGCACCTATAGGACTTGAAGTGTGTTAGTCCCATCACACAGAGATCATATATTTTGTTCCCAGAAGCACCTATAGGACTTGAAGTGTGTTAGTCCCATCACACAGACCTATATTTTCTTCCCAGAAGCACCCATAGGACTTGAAGTGTGTTAGTCCCATCACACAGAGATCATATATTTTGTTCCCAGAAGCACCTATAGGACTTGAAGTGTGTTAGTCCCATCACACAGACCTATATTTTCTTCCCAGAGGCACCTATAGGACTTGAAGTGTGTTAGTCCCATCACACAGACCTATATTTTCTTCCCAGAGGCACCTATAGGACTTGAAGTGTGTTAGTCCCATCACACAGACCTATATTTTCTTCCCAGAAGCACCTATAGGACTTGAAGTGTGTTAGTCCCATCACACAGAGATCATATATTTTGTTCCCAGAGGCACCTATAGGACTTGAAGTGTGTTAGTCCCATCACACAGACCTATATTTTCTTCCCAGAAGCACCTATAGGACTTGAAGTGTGTTAGTCCCATCACACAGAGATCATATATTTTGTTCCCAGAGGCACCTATAGGACTTGAAGTGTGTTAGTCCCATCACACAGAGATCATATATTTTGTTCCCAGAAGCACCTATAGGACTTGAAGTGTGTTAGTCCCATCACACAGACCTATATTTTCTTCCCAGAAGCACCCATAGGACTTGAAGTGTGTTAGTCCCATCACACAGAGATCATATATTTTGTTCCCAGAAGCACCTATAGGACTTGAAGTGTGTTAGTCCCATCACACAGAGATCCTATATTTTGTTCCCAGAAGCACCTATAGGACTTGAAGTGTGTTAGTCCCATCACACAGACCTATATTTTCTTCCCAGAAGCACCTATAGGACTTGAAGTGTGTTAGTCCCATCACACAGAGATCATATATTTTGTTCCCAGAAGCACCTATAGGACTTGAAGTGTGTTAGTCCCATCACACAGACCTATATTTTCTTCCCAGAAGCACCCATAGGACTTGAAGTGTGTTAGTCCCATCACACAGAGATCATATATTTTGTTCCCAGAAGCACCCATAGGACTTGTAGTGTGTTAGTCCCATCACACAGAGATCCTCTATTTTCTTTGCAGAAGCACCCATAGGACTTCTAGTGTGTTAGTGGCATCACACAGAGCTCCTATATTTTCTTCTCAGCAGCACCCACAGGACTTCTAGTGTGTTAGTGGCATCACACAGAGCTCCTATATTTTCTTTGCAGAAGCACCCATAGGACTTCTAGTGTGTTAGTGGCATCACACAGAGCTCCTATATATTCTTCTCAGCAGCACCCACAGGACTACCGACTACAATGGCTGGAAGACCGCCAAGGGGAGGCAGAGCGTGCAGAGCCAAGAACACAGGGCAGGCAGGCTCTGTTTCTAGTGGACGTGGCCGTGGACGTGGTCGTGCATCGTCATCAGCACGTGGCCATGGGACACGCGCGTCTTTGTTTTCGGCAGCTGGACATGTGGAGCCGCATCATGCTGAAGGCTTGGTAGAATGGATGACCAAGCCCTCCTCATCCTCCTCATCCTCTCTCACCCAGGCTCAGGGTACTGGCAGAGCAGCTGCCAACGCGTACTCAATGGCATCATCAGCCACCCCTTCCCTAGACCCACCATGTCCTCCTGAGGAGTCCCCCGAACTCTTTGAGCACAGTGTTGGGTACATGCTCCAGGAGGATGCCCAACGATTCGAAGGCTCGGATGATGATACCCAGCTTGAGGAATCTGGCAGTACTGTTCCACCAGCTGCAGCTTACTGCCAGGTTTGCTCTAGTGGTGAAGAGGGAGGGGATGATGAGGTCACTGACTCCACGTGGGTGCCTGAAGGGAGAGAGGATGAGGAGGAGGACGAGGAGGAGGAGGATGCGGCGTCACATGTCCAACGAGGCAGGATGCCCCCTGGAGGCCAGGTAGAGGCCAGCACAGCAACTGTACAACACCGCAGAGCTCCGCCTGTGCAGGGCGCTGCCTCTGCACGTTATCAGAAAAGTTCTTTGGTGTGGGCCTTTTTTGAGACGAGTGCATCAGATCGCACCACTGCTATTTGCAATATTTGTCTCAAGCGTATCTCGCGTGGCCAAAACATCAGCCGCTTGGGCACCACAAGCATGACCAGACATATGTCGACCTGCCATGCAGCTCGTTGGCAGGCACACATAAAAGACCCACACCAAAGAACTAAGCGGACCTCTCCTTGCTCCTCATCAGCTGGGATCTCCATCCCCACTACACCTTCAGTCCTCTCTGAAAGCTGCTCTGAGAGGACTGAAGGTGTAGAATTAGGTGTGTCACAACCAAGTACTTGCAGTACACCGACGTCCGATTGCAGCAGGCAAATTTCCCTGCCCCAGCTGCTGGACCGTAGAAAGAAGTACACTCCCAGCCATCCACATGCCCAGCGGTTGAATGCTAGCTTGGCTAAATTGCTAGCACTTCAACTGCTGCCTTTTCAGTTGGTAGACTCGGCCCCCTTCCGTGAGTTTGTTCAATGTGCGGTTCCTCAGTGGCAGGTTCCCAAACGCCACTTTTTCTCACGGAAGGCGATTCCGTCTCTCTACCGGCATGTGGAAGGCAATGTCCATGCCTCGCTGGACAGGGCGGTCAGTGGTAAGGTGCATATTACCGCTGACTCATGGTCCAGCAGGCATGGACAGGGACGGTACCTTTCTTTCACGGCCCATTGGGTCACTCTATTGGCAGCTGGGAGGGATGCAGGACAATGTGCAGTAGTGTTGGAGGTTGTTCCGCCACCACACCTCCAAAACGCTACTACTGCTACTGGTTGTGACACACCTCTCTCCTCCACCCCCTCCTCTTCTTCTTCCTCCAGTGCTCTGTCCTTGGAACCAGCGGTGCTACGTAGGCGTACAAGGGGCTACGCAAGTACGCAGGCAAAAAGATGCCATGCCGTGCTTGCGCTGGTGTGTTTGGGGGACAGGAGCCACACTGGGCCAGAGGTTCTGGCAGCTCTGCAGGGGCAGGCCGAGAGGTGGTTGACGCCACGTCAGCTTAAGCCAGGAATGGTCGTTTCTGACAATGGCACCAACCTCCTCTCCGCCCTGCGACAGGGGCAGCTCACCCATGTGCCCTGCATGGCTCACGTCCTCAACCTGGTGGTGCAGCGGTTCTTGGGCAGGTTCCCAGGCTTACAGGATGTCCTGAGGCAGGCCAGGAAAGTCTGTGTGCATTTCCGCCGATCTTATAATGCCAGTGCTCGGCTGACTGAGCTGCAAAAGGAGCTGAACCTGCCCAAGAACCGCCTAATATCTGACATGCCCACCAGGTGGAACTCAACGTTGGCCATGCTGCAGCGACTGCACATGCAGCAGAGGGCCATCAATGAGTACCTTTGTGACTACGGCACCAGGACAGGGTCAGGGGAGCTTGGTTTTTTTCCCCACGTCAGTGGAGCATGATCAGGGATGCATGCACTGTCCTCTCACCATTTGAGGACGCCACAAGGATGGTGAGCAGTGACAGTGCATGCATCAGTGACACTGTACCTCTTGTCCACCTGTTGGAGCATACGCTGCGTGGGATAATGGACAGGGCACTTGAGGCAGAACAGAGGCAGGAAGAGGAGGACTTCCTTGCCTCTCAAGGCCCCCTTTATCCGGACAGTGTTCCTTCTGTCCCACCCATCACACAGGAAGAGGATGAGGAGGAGGAGGAGGAGGAGGAGGAGGATTGTGTGAGCATGGAGGTGGAGCCTGGCACTCAGCATCAGCAGCAGCAGTCTTTTAGGGATGATGTACAGTCCCAACAAACCAGTGGACTTGTATGTGGCTGGGAGGAGGTGGCTGGCGATCATGTCATCCTCAGTGACCCAGAAGACTCCGGACCGAATGCCTCAGCTAACCTACGCTGCATGGCCTCCCTGATCCTGCAAAGCCTGCGAAAGGATCCTCGTGTTCTTCGGATCAAGGAGAGGGACCATTACTGGCTGGCCACTCTCCTTGATCCGCGGTACAAGGGTAAGGTTGCGGACCTTATCTTGCCGTCGCAGAGGGAGCAGAGGATGAGACATCTCAGGGAGGCCTTGCAGAAAGGTCTGTGCAACGCGTTCCCAGAAACTGGGAGGTTACAAACTCCTGGTCCTGGGCGACGAGTTGCTGAGGCTTCGGTCAGTAGCAGAAGGAGCGGTGGGGAAGGTGGACGTCTGACCGATGCGTTCAGACAATTTTTTAGTCCGCAGCCCCAAGGTATGATCGGTTCCAGCAACCATCGCCAGCGTCTGATATACATGGTGCAGGAATACCTTGGGGCAAGGTCAGACTTGGACACCTTTCCCACCGAAAATCCTCTGGCTTACTGGGTCCTGAGGATGGATCACTGGCCAGAGCTTGCACAGTATGCAATTGAGCTACTGGCCTGTCCTGCCTCCAGCGTTCTTTCCGAACGCACATTCAGTGCTGCTGGAGGATTTGTCACTGATCATAGGGTGCGCCTGTCCACCGCCTCGGTTGATCGACTGACCTTCATCAAAATGAATCAGTCTTGGATCACCATTAGCTACCAGGCACCTGAGGCGGATATAACCGAATAATTTATAATGTCACATCCCTTCAAGACTGCCTATGCTGATGCTGAGTGACTGTCCTCTTATGTTCACTGACTATCCTCTTCCTCCTCCTCAATGATCCATGCCACCACACCAGTGCCTAAGGCACAATTTTTCAGCCCCTGTTTAACAGGGGCGTGTACATACAATTTTTATAAAAAAATGCTTCGCAACACGTGTGACTGCTGTGCTCCAAGTACAGTATCTGTGAGGGGTTGCAGTGTTGTGGCACCAGCACCAGTGCCTAAGGCACAATTTTTCAGCCCCTGTTTAACAGGGGCGTGTACTTACAATTTTTTAAAAAAAATGCTTCGCAACACGTGTGACTGCTGTGCTCCAAGTACAGTATCTGTGAGGGGTTGCAGTGTTGTGGCACCAGCACCAGTGCCTAAGGCACAATTTTTCAGCCCCTGTTTAACAGGGGCGTGTACTTACAATTTTTTTAAAAAATGCTTCGCAACACGTGTGACTGCTGTGCTCCAAGTACAGTATCTGTGAGGGGTTGCAGTGTTGTGGCACCAGCACCAGTGCCTAAGGCACAATTTTTCAGCCCCTGTTTAACAGGGGCGTGTACTTACAATTTTTTAAAAAAATGCTTCGCAACACGTGTGACTGCTGTGCTCCAAGTACAGTATCTGTGAGGGGTTGCAGTGTTGTGGCACCAGCACCAGTGCCTAAGGCACAATTTTTCAGCCCCTGTTTAACAGGGCCGGGTAATTACAATTTTTTAAAAAAATGCTTCGCAACACGTGTGACTGCTGTGCTCCAAGTACAGTATCTGTGAGGGGTTGCAGTGTTGTGGCACCAGCACCAGTGCCTAAGGCACAATTTTTCAGCCCCTGTTTAACAGGGGCGGGTAATTACAAATCTTGATCTAATAGTTCACAGCAGGGCCCATTCCTGCGCCCACCAAGAGTAACTATGAGGGCCTACAGTCTTGTGGCAACACCGTCCACCACCACCGCCAAAGGCCCAATTTTTCTGCCCTGTTCATCAGGTGCTTGCAATTACAAATCTTGATCTAATAACTCACAGCAGGGCCCATTCCTGCGCCCACCAAGAGTAACTATGAGGGCCTACAGTCTTGTGGCAACACCGTCCACCACCACCGCCAAAGGCCCAATTTTTCTGCCCTGTTCATCAGGTGCTTGCAATTACAAATCTTGATCTAATAACTCACAGCAGGGCCCATTCCTGCGCCCACCAAGAGTAACTGTGAGAGCTTACAGTCTTGTGGCAACACCGTCCACCACCACCACCACCCCCAATTTTTCTGCCCTGTTCAACAGGTGCATGCAATTACAAATCTTGATCTATTAACTCACAGCAGGGCCCATTCCTGTGCCCACCAGTCTTGTGGCTACATAATCTAATAGGGCAAATTTCTGCAGAGTATATACGCCAGGCCCCTACTTTCAAACATCCAACTTACAAACGACTCCTACTTGCAAATGGAAAGAGAAAACAGGAAGTGAGAGGAAATCTACCCCTAGGAAGGGAAATTCTATCCTGTTAGATTTAATTTGGGAAAAAGGTATCTCCTCTCTACTGATACTTTATCACCAATCCTTGTTTCAATTAAAACCCCACTTTTTCCAAAAACATTTGTCATTGGGACGGAAAGTGAGGTGACATGTTCTGAACAGATGTGCAAAGACAGCAAATGTTACAGGGGTGATAACCCCTCCCTATGTTCTCCAAAAAGCTTAAAAATAGATTTTTTTGGGATGGAGCTACACTTCATAATGTACCTGTTCAGATTCTACTTAAGAACAAACCTAAAGCCGCAAGTGGTTTTAAATGGCTTCTTTTTTTCCTTTACAAATGTCATTTTGTGCAAGGACAGTTCTAAACACGGGAAACACATGCCACTTCACAGGCATACTTTAGACACCCCCCAGGTACCATATTTAAAGGAAAATTTCACCTTTTTTTTTCACTTTATGCATCATTAAAATGACTGCTCCCGAAAAAACGTTAGTTTTTAAAAGTTCTTTTTGCATTGATATATGTCCCCTGGGGCAGGACCCGGGTCCCCAAACCTGTTTTATGACATTAACATGCATATTGGCCGTTGTAATTAGCACTTTTGATTTTGAACGTTCGCGTCCATTATAACGTATAGGGTTCGAAAATTCGCGCAAACTTTCGGTCCGTTCGAAGGTTCTGGTGCGAACCGAACCCGGGGGTGTTCGGCTCATCCCTATTCAGTATATTATTTAAAGATAGTCTGCTTTTAAACTGTTACAAAAGTGATTTCTACACTGAAATATCTTTAAAAGTCTGAGAAGAGATAAATTCCCCATTTTTGTACAACTAGGTGCCAACACAACTGAGCATGCTCAGACCTGCAAATAGCTCTCATTTTAGCTCCAATGTCTTTTTTACAGCGCTATAGTAAATACCAGAATGAGCGCTGTGTTAAAGAACATTTTTTGGGAGTGAAAATTGGTGCTATTATAGTCCAATGCAAGTTTTAGCCATAGATTCTAATGGTACAATTGTAACTTCCTCAAATAAATCCTTTTAATGTTGAGATGACGTATATCTTTCTCTGAAATAAATTTTCCTTTGCAACATCCTTTGCTTCTACTTCAACTATTTTGTTTTTTGGATGTGGAATGTTTTGGTAAAATATATTTTTTTCTGTCACTTTCACTTGTTACTCTCCATCTCACAACAATCTTTACCCAAACTCACACAGGTGTCTTTACAAACCACAAACAATACCATTGCTGATACAAATTTAAAACGAGTCACAAATTTTTGTGCTTTTTATTATTTCCAAATTATCATAATTTGAGCCCAAAAAATTTGATATGTGTACCAACATCAGAAATCAAAATGTAATTCCCCAAAAATTAAGGGTAATATCACTATTCTACACTGATCCACAAATAACCACCAAATATTACAGAATAAATCAGGAAGAATAACTCATAATTAATGTAATTCCATCCAGTATTTATGTGTGGGGGGTTTTCACATGTGGCAGCTCTGTGGCTTAGAGGTTAGAACTTATGCTTAGCATCCCTGAATATCTGGGTTCAAATCCCAAACATGTCACTTCATGTAGAGAAGTTTTCTCATCTACCAGGTCCTAATACTACGTCTAAATGTAGTATTTTTGTGTAGGAGGGTTTCACCACCATTGTAAAGCTTGTCTGGCCTTGGTGATTTTTGTTTCAAAGTATTTTATTAAATTTGTCAAAATGCGTACAACAGTAAATGACAAGATACATGTACATAGTAAACTCAAGCATCTGCACCATCGGGTAAAACATGACTATTAGATAAGACATGCAAGTGAATAGGTACAGGTTACAGGGAGGCTAAAGGGGACCCAGTGGTCCAACTTTGGAGGAATAGGAGGAGAAGGTCTAGTCGGTGATGTAACGAGCATGGGTACTCCACCATCAGGCACCCCGTTTGGGAGCTGTCTGTGCCTCATAGGGGAAACCCCCGCCGTCCCACCACCTATCTAAGTGATTGTTCAGCTTCAAACGTGATCTCCTCCACAAGGTTATTAGTAGTTAAGAAGGCTCCCAAAAGTATTGACTTGTCATTCAAGTAACAAATAGCAATAAGAAAGGTGAATATAGAGCAGAGGGTGGAAAAGTGAGAACCAGAGGGGGGTCAAGAGAGAGAGGAAGGGGGGGAAAAGAGGAGTTGGAGGGAGATAGGGGAGAATAGGCAGGTTATTCGGAGCATCAATTACAGGATTCATTTTAGGAAATTATGGAGTTAGTGATCCAAGGAGCACCAATGTAAATGGCCCAGGGTTCCCAGGTAGATTCAAATTTACAGACCGTGTCAGAGATAATGTTGGCTAACTTCTCTTGTGACATTATCCAAGAGACTTTCCTAATTACTGCTGGGAAGGAGATCTTGGGCTTTTTCCAGGTTTTAGCCACCGTCAGTTTGGCCCCAAGTAATATAAACTTGATAAGTCTTTGTGTAGCTTTGGATAAATTTGGGGTAGGAGCATTGAGAAGGGCCACCATAGGGGATCTGGGGATCTTGATTCCTGCTAGCCTATCAATTAGGTTAAAAACTTTTCTCCAGAATGGACGTATTCTGGGACATTCCCACCAAGTATGTGACATGGTGCCAGTGAGACCACACCCCCTGAAGCACAGTGGACTGGCCGTTGGGAAAATGGAAGCAAGACGTGAGGGGGTGTAGTACCATCTGGATATGATTTTCAAACTAGCTTCAATGAGAGTAGTGTTCAAAATGCTCTTGAAAGAACTAAAGTGTGCTGTCTGCCAGACCTCCAGGTCCCATTGCAATTGGAAGTCTGTCTCCCATTTGTGCATGTAAGAGGCTTTAGTGGTCACTGAGGTGAGGGATGAGTAGACTGTTGTCACTCCCCCCCGCTGATCCATGGACTGACCGCACCACATTTCATATTCTGTAAATCGAGGGGGGAGGGGCTTGTCCGTCCAGAGTTTGTGTAAACAATTAGAAATCTGTCGAAATCTGAATTGTTCAGATACAGGTAAGTCCAATTTTTTGGTGCAATAAGCGAGAGTAATCGGGCCCGAGGTTGTAAAGGCCTTGGCGATTTTTATTGACATCTGTGCAGAAACCTGAAATTCCCCCCACAGTCAGGACTGACATGTGGGAATGAAATTCTGTGAGTTCAGCTGAACTCCCGCTGTCAGTGTGAACCAGGGCTCAAACTGGGCCTTTGTCTTTGTAATTTACCTGCTGCTATCCTAGTGACACCCTTTCTTATCGAAACTCCCTTAAGTTTACCTACAAATATCATATGTAGGAATACAGATTTGCATATCTGCAAATAAACTAAAATAAAAAAATTCTAATTGTGGTTGCGATCAAATATTCGCAGCTGCAATCAAAAGAGCGTGGTTTCACCTTCTGACCTGGAAATGAGTCATTGTAATCACCTAGAAGTTCCTGTGCTGGTCAGGATCTCCATCTAGGTGGACATGGTGAGGTCCCTTTTTAGCAAATATAGTAGTTTGGTGTGGGTGGGGTTCATTGATTTCTTTGGCATCACCACACATTTGCTTCTGGCCCATGTGTACACATCACTTCCTGCATTTGTTCTGCTGATATAAATCAGTAATTACTATGCAAATATAAATGAGAGCTCCTTTATATTAAAATATATATACTTTTCCAGCAAATTTTAACCTCCGAGTTGTATGACAAGCTGTACCCCATGATTCTCAATCATAATCATTCTATCTATCTGTGCTACTTCAAGTTGCAACAACTTTGAAAGGAAATAGTAGATATTCTGGATGACCACCCTTCCTATAGGTACACCAACAGGGCCCTCAGATATCTGGAGATACCATGAAACAAGAAGCAGGTTGTACATTCTTAAAATGTCTGCCTTTATTAGGTGTGTTACAGTTTATATATGGTTCAACATACCAATAGAAAGAGGGGAGGGGAGAGTGGTTAGTAAATTATATATTTGTATAAAAACATATGGTTATACAAGTCAGTGACCCTTTAAGATACATTATCATGAGTTATGCATCCTGTCCAATGGCGTACAGAACAGAGAAGGACAAACCAACCCACAATGATATATATATATATATATATATATATATATATATATATATATATATCGAGAGAGAGAGAGAGAGAGAGAGAGTACAGTGCTTGTGCAAGCATCTTTCTAAGCATTCTGTTATAGTTGCAGATTCAAGATATCTTGTATACTGAAATAGCAGAGCATATTACTCACGATGGTTCGGGCATATTACTACAAACTTCAAAGTAGTCCCTGTACTACTTTGGTGTGACTTTCATGTGACAAGGTACATAGGGCGCAATATTACACAGGCATTCCCAGAAGTTGGGGCCAAGTTGCAGCAGCAAAGTGGCAACACGATAGTGTGACTTTCAGGTCGCAGCAGTGTGAATGAGATTCATGGATAATACCTTTGAATTAGGCACTATTCTCACTTGTGCATCGGGAAAGTGGGTCAAATTCATCCCTGCACTACTTTGGTTTGACTTTGAGGCGACTTGAGGCCCAGATACCGCATGATTACACAGGCATTGGTCGCACAAGTGCAAATGAGGCCTAATTCAAAGGTGTTATCAATGAATCTCATTAGGTTCCTTTCACACTTGGCCGACTCTTCATACAATTTGAGGTCAACCTGCAAATTTGCAGTGCTTTTTGCCACAAATTTTATGTGATTGGAAGGAATGCCAGTGTAATCTTGAGGTCTATGGATTCAGGAGTGGCAGGACAAGTCGCACAAGTGTGAAAGGGGCCTTAGCCCCGGTTCACACTGCTGTGCTGTCCAACATCGGATGGGATTTGCCCCGCACTGCAAATAACATGCAATGTCTGTGTGATGCAAACTCAGCCATAGAGATTGTATGGTTGAATTTGCATCGCATTTGGACCAAACTTGCACAGGCCCCTTTTTTTGGTCCGCAGCTGAATCGGATCTCATGGGTGGGTGTTGTCTAAATTTGCAGTTCGCTCTGCGATATGAAAACTGATTTCGGGGTGTCATTAGCTTTCTACTGAAACTCCCAGCAGTTTGCATATGGCAGTGTGAACTGTCTGCGAGTTGTATGCGTTGTGGGAACCCGCTCTGGATTCTGTAATGTAAAATGTAGGTCTCTTCACTCACACTGGAACAAGATCTTTAGCTTAGCTTTCAACACTGTAGGAACACAATTTCCTGACCTTGTCTTTGTATTGCTGCACTTCGGCATCGACTGGTTCATTTTATCTATTTATTCTTTGCAGCCAAACTAGTCATTGTTAGACTTTGTAACTGCAAAGCTATCCTCAGTCAAGTTCAACTATATGTGGGTTGTGTGACTGAACAAGGCTAACTGTACATTCGCTGTTTTATAAATACTATTAAAAACTGTTCACACAAGTTTGTTGTCACTATTAACGTGACTCTTGACTGAATGAGTACTGCCCCTTTATACCCCAATCCCACTTCCCATGCTCAACTCCTACCCCTTATTTCCAGGTCCCATCTACCCTTCCCGCTTCTCACCCCTATCCTTCCTCCCCCCTCCTACTTTGTTTACATTGCTATGTGAACCTGAAACTAGTGATAACTTATTTTTATAAACAATGACACTTGTATTAGTCTGTGTTTTTATGTGACCTCTAAATATTACCTTGTATTCTTAATTTTTTCTAATATAAATGAGAAATATTGATATAAATTATCACATAACTGCATAAATACATACATGGTCCATTCACCAAAACCTGCAATATACACTGCTCAAAAAAAATCAAGGAAAACGTTTGAATCAGAGTAAAGTATCAAGTCAATTAAACTCCTGGGATATTGATCTGGTCAATTAAGTAGAATGGGGGATAGAATCAGCTGCTTTGGTGTTAATGAAATTGACAATGGTGCACTAGATGTGCAACAATGAGACGACCTCCAAAACAGGAATCGTTTTACAGATGGAGGCCACTAAATTTTTTTTCCCTATTTGACTGTTTTTCACTAGTTTTTCATTTCACTAGGTCAGTGTCACTACTGGTAGCATGAGGCAATACCTGGACCCTATAGAGGTTGCACAGGCAGTCCAACTCCTCTAGGATGGCACATTAATTAATGCTATTGCCAGAAGGTTTTCTGTGTCTCCCAGCACAGTCTCAAGAGCATGGAGGAGATTCCAGGAGACAGGGAGTTACTCTAGAAGAGCTGGACGGGGCCGTAGAAGGTTTTTAACCCATCAGTAGGACTGGTGTCTACACCTTTGTGCAAGGAGGAACAGAATGAGCCCTACAAGCCCTACAAAATGACCTCCAGCAGGCCACTGGTGTGAATGCCTGTGACCAAACAATCAGAAACAGACCTAATGAGGGTGGCCTGAGAGCCCGATGTCCTCTAGTGGGTCTTGTGCTTACTGCAAGGGCACTGTGGAGCTCATTTGGCACTTGCCATTGAACATCAGAATTGGCAGGTCTGTGCCACTGGCACCCTGTGCTTTTCACTTCTGAGAACAGTTTCACCCTGAGCACATGTGAAAGATGTAAAAGGGTCTGGATAAGCCGTGGATAACGCTATGCTGCCTGTAACATTGTTCAGCATGACCAGTTTGGTGGTGGGTCGGTGATTGCCTGGGGAGGCATATCCATGGAGGGATGCACATACCTCTACAGACAACGGCACCCTGACTGCCATTGAGTATCAGGATGAAATCCTTGGACCCATTTTCAGAACCTATGCTGGTGCAGTGGGTCCTGGGTTCCTTCTGGTGCATGACAATGCCCGGTCTCAGGGTGATGAGTATGCAGCCAGTTCCTGGAGGATGAAGGAATTGATACCATTGAATATCCGCCATGCCCACCTGACCTAAATCTAATAGAACACCTCTGGGACATTATGTTTCGGTCCATCCAACGCTGCCAGGTTGCACCTCAGCCTGTTCAGGAGCTCAGTGATGCCCTGGTCTAGATCTGTGAGGAAATACCCAAGGACACCATCCGTCATCTCATTAGAAGTATGCCTCAACGTTGTCAGGCATGCATACAAGCACGTGGGGGCTATACAATTTATTGAGTAGCATTTTGAGTTACTGCAATGAAATTTCAGCAAAATGAACTAGCCTGCTGCATCATTTTTTCACTTTGATTTTCGGGGTGAATTTTACTCAAATTAATGTGGCAAAAAAAATCAAAACTGAAGAGGCTAATTAACAAAACCTACAGAAAAAAATCTGAATACATTTCTGGGTAGAAAGAAAAAAAGATAGATAGATAGATAGATAGATAGATAGATAGATAGATAGATAGATAGATAGATCACAGGAACGTGGTCGCTCACAAGACTAGCAAACCTGCAATAAATTAGACCACACTTATAGAATAAGGCAGAAAATTAATACATTGCTTAGCAGTACTTTCAGGTAGCGTACATGTAGTTAACCAGATGTACAATTATCTCGTTAGCATAAGTTCATTTACAAAAATGTTACAGCAGTTACAGACTAAAGGTTCTAATTCAGAGCAATATTGTTAATCATCTTTCAACTCAGAGCATGATGATGCCATATATTTGAAGCTTCCTGAATACTGCCTGGCATTATCAAAAAGTGCAGACTGTTCTGCCAACCAAACAGCTGTCATAGCAAACTCTACACAAAAACTACAGCACTGTCCTTACTCTTGTAAGCCAGAAAGCTATTTGGTTGGCCATACTTTAGGAAATTATTGAAAATATACTCCATGTTACACAAAATCCTGGCTCATTCTTTTCTGTCATATGGTACAGTAAAGGTAGCTACATCTGTTCCATTCATTTGCAATAGAAAGTTGTTAGAATTTAATTGAACCACTATAATTATCCAGCATAAAATATCGAAAGGGCACATTTTTAAACTGTAGAAAATCTACAATAATAAGATTACCCAAATAAAAAAAAAAAAAATGTTTTTGTTTCAAGTTATTTGCAACGTTACCTGTATCATTGTTTTAGAATATCTCTGATTGGCTCATGAATGCAGACTGTACAAACCTTCTGCTGTACAAACCTGCTTTTTTTTAAGCTATTTCAATATATTGGCAATTGATCCAAGGAACCATTACAACACACAATGAATACAGAAGATACTGCGGATCTCTTCTGCGGACCTATTTAAATGTAAATCGTTGGCTGTGTTCTCATGTTCTCTCCTTCATAAAATGAAACACAGAAGCAAGAAATACCTATATGAGCTGCATGTTTTGGTGAAAAAATATAGGATTGACTCTCTTATTTGTCTCTATAATGCTTCTCATGGGAATTATTCTAAGAGCACAAAGCAGAATTGCTGTCAACACCTAAGGGTATAAATTCAATTATACCTCATTCCATATGTCATACTAATTTCTGTATTAACATACATGGCTGCTGTAGACTGAAATATTCTAAAACAAGCATTTGTCTGAATTCTGTTATATCTGAAAATGTAATATTAGGACAGTTTGCATTTTTTAATTTCCTTTTTAATGTTGCACCATATGTCTGTTGATATTCCTGAAAAAAAATTGATGCTTTAAATAAAAGGGAAAAAAAATATGCTTTTTTCTAATGAGGCTATGCTTTTCTTTCAAATGTTGAATGAGAAATTCCATCAAAAGCAGCTTATAATAGCTTCTTTCTAAAACAACAGAAAATGTTTGTAGGAAAAAAATACTTTCCTTGCAAACAGGCCTGTGAACTGGTAGTTACCACAAATCAGGAAGAAAAAAAATGTACTTTAGCAGCAAAAGATGTGATTGCATGGCATTTCTTGCAAAGTTTCAGATGAAAACAATTTAAAGTTTCTTATATTAAAAGACTGTGCCAGGTATACCAAACTTTAAGAGCACTTCCTGTAAATATGTGCTGACTTCACAAGGTCCTATTCCCTTTTACCTGCATACATATTTCCTGCATTTCCTTTTATTTCAGACATCCCAATGTATGTAAACTTATATATATATATATATATATATATATATTGTATTTACATATATTACAGTACAGGGAGTCTTACAGTCTTATAGACCAATTCTTCCACTACCTGTTCTACAGTGACAATGCTCACCCACTGCCATATCATGCAACAGTGTCTGCCACCCTCTCATGCTTGCTACCATTGACAAACTACTGGCTTCCATTCTGATGCATAGCATGTCTGCAAGATTTCCATGACATTTAACACCCATCCTTTTCATAATTTACAGTATTTCTTCTGTAGGTCAAGAAAAGGAAGCAGAGTTGTATTCATCTTTTCATCTCTGCATAAAGAGGAAAACTGCAGTGACTGCATTTTCTTGGTAACTACTTCTGGCAAAGCAATAAAAAAAAAAAAAAAAATGTCTTACGATTTTAAACACTTTTAATAACTTGTATATTGGGATATATATATATATATATATATATATATATATATATATATATATATACAGTGGTGTGAAAAAGTGTTTGCCCCCTTCCTCATTTCCTGTTCCTTTGCATGTTTGTCACACTTAAGTGTTTCGGAACATCAAACCAATTTAAACAATAGTCAAGGACAACACAAGTAAACACAAAATGCAATTTGTAAATGAAGGTGTTTATTATTAAAGGTGAAAAAAAATCCAAACCATCATGGCCCTGTGTGAAAAAGTGATTGCCCCCTAAACCTAATAACTGGTTGGGCCACCCTTAGCAGCAACAACTGCAACCAAGCGTTTGCGATAACGTGCAATGAGGCTTTTACAGCGTCCTGGAGGAATTTTGGCCCACTCATCTTTGCAGAATTGTCCTAATTCAGTTACATTAGAGGGTTTTCGAGCATGAACAGCCTTTTTAAGGTCATACCACAACATCTCAATAGGATTCAGGTCAGGACTTTGGCTAGGCCACTCCAAAGTCTTCATTTTGTTTTTCTTCAGCCATTCGGTGGTGGACTTGCTGGTGTGTTTAGGATCTTTGTCCTGCTGCAGAACCCAAGTTCGTTTCAGCTTGAGTACACGAACAGATGGTCGGACATTCTCCTTCAGGATCTCTTGGTAGACAGCAGAATTCATAGTTCCTTTTATCACGGCAAGTCTTCCAGGTCCTGAAGCAGCAAAACAGCCCCAGACCATCACACTACCACCACCATATTTTACTGTTGGTATAATGTTCTTTTTCTGAAATGCAGTGTTCCTTCTACGCCAGATATACTTGGACACACACCTTCCAAAGAGTTCCACTTTTGTCTCATCGGTCCACAGAATGTTGTCCCAAAAGTCTTGGGGATCATCAAGATGTGTTGTGGAGAAATTGAGACGAGCTTTGATGTTCTTTTTGCTCAGCAGTGGTTTTCTCCTTGGAACTCTGCCATGCAGGCCATTTTTGCCCAGTCTTTTCCTGATGGTGGAGGCATGAACGCTGACCTTAACTGAGGCAAGTGAGGCCTGCAGTTCCTTGGACGTTGTTGTGGGGTCTTTTGTGACCTCTTGGATGAGTCGTCGCTGCGCTCTTGGGGTAATTTTGGGCGGCCGGCCACTCCTGGGAAGGTTCACCACTGTTCCATGTCTTCGCCATTTGTGGATAATGGCTCTCACTGTGGTTCGCTGGATTCCCAAAGCTTTGGAAATGGCTTTATAACCCTTTCCAGACTGATAGATCTCAATTACTTTCTTTCTCAATTGTTCTTGAATTTCTTTGGGTCTCGGCATGATGTGTAGCTTTTAAGGATCTTCTGGCGGACCTTACTGTGTCAAGCAGCTCCTATTTAAGTGATGCCTTGATTGTGAACAGGTGTGGCAATAATCAGGCCTGGGTGTGGCTAGAGAAATTGAACTCAGGTGTGGACAACCACAGTTATAGTATGTTTTAACAAGGGGGGCAATCACTTTTTCACACAGGGCCATGATGGTTTGGATTTTTTTTCACCTTTAATAATAAACACCTTCATTTACAAATTGCATTTTGTGTTTACTTGTGTTGTCCTTGACTATTGTTTAAATTGGTTTGATGTTCCGAAACACTTAAGTGTGACAAACATGCAAAGGAACAGGAAATGAGGAAGGGGGCAAACACTTTTTCACACCACTGTATATATATATATATATATATTTATATATTTAATGTTGATAGCTTATTAATTAATTATATTAATAATTATACTGCGGCAGGTTGGCTCCCCTGCGCGAGCCATTGTAGCTATATGTCGGCTCGCAGGGAAAAAAAGGACGTCAATTTTGTTTGGCACAACATTGCACGACAGCGCAATTGTCAGTTAAAGCGATGCAGTACCGAATCGCAAAAAGTGCTCTGGTCAGGAAGGGGGTAAATTCTTCTGGGGCTGAAGTGGTTAATTTAGGTTAACCCAATGTTTTTTTCCTGAAAATTTTCCATAAAAAAGTAGGGTTTTATGTCAGGGGTAAATTTTCAATTTTTTATTACTTTTTTTTTTATGTAGCGTTAATGGGCCTTTTTTAAGTTTGGGGTACTTAGAGTGGGGTATTCATGTTACTGACACCTGTTATTTATGCTGCCTTTTGTTCACAGCACCTATTTGTATCATTTGAAAGGAAAATACTAAGTGTGCACCTAAATCACCAAACATATTCACATTCAATGTTTCTTTCTTTTTTTTTTCATAAGTTCTTAGCTTCAGTATTTAGGCTATTTACTAGCTGCAGCACCCGTTTTATATATTTTGTAGAGGTTAGCGCAGATATTTACTCTTTTATACTTATTGAAACATGACCCCATGGGGCAGTACCTGGGTCCCCAAAACACCTTTTATGGCAATAACTTGCATATAAGCCTTTAAAATTAGCACTTTTGATTTTTCGCGTCCCATAGACTTTAACTGTGTTCGCATGTTCGCACAAATCTTTTGCCTGTTCGCATTTTCTGCTGCAAACCGAACCGGGGGTATTCGGCTCATCCCTAGTCATGAAAGGGGTAAAACCTTTCAGGGCCAAAGTGGTTAAAAAGCAGACAATTCATTATTGTTATTAAAGTGGTAGTAAACCGCAGATGTTTAAAAAAAAACACCTGTAAGGCAATTGCATAATGGGCATCGAATACTAGCACATAATGAAATACTTACCTTGCAATGAAGCCTACCAGGGGCGCACTGTCACTGCTGAGGGGGCTGACATTTCCCCCTGGTCTTTCTTCTGAGTTCTCACACTCTGACTATCTGATTGGCCGGAGCTGCGATAGTGTCACTCCGGCGCATGTGTGCGGGAGCCCTCAGTTCCGGCACAAAGATCTGAACCGGACCTTCAGAGTGCATGCGCCAGTGACGTAACTGGCTGCATCAAGGGTAAATCTCCTAAATGGTGCACATTTAGGAGATATTAATTTTACCTACAAGTAAGCCTTAATATAGGCTTACCTGTAGGTAAAAATCACCAAGCGGGCTTTAGTACAGCTTTAAAGTGTTGCCAAACCCACAACAGTAAAATCAGTCTATATATGCAGTGGAGCATGCTGGTTATGTTCACTGTGAAACCTAGGGGGTTAATCCTATGCATCGTGTAAAAAGGCTGTTTGGTCCTCTCTTCTCTGTTTCTCCCCTTTTTCCACTGTCCCCAATCCATCTCCTGATAAGACAGAGGCTAGGGGACAAGGGGACAAGCTGCACAAGCTCAGTTTGGTATGTATTGCTAGACAGTTTTTTTTGTTTCTTGGGAGAGTGCATGTGATCAGCACAGGACTAATTAGCACTGTCCAGACAGAGGGTCAGGGGTCCTGCAGCCTTATAGGACAGTCAGTGCAGAATGAAAGCTCCTCCTACAAGCTTTAACCAACCACAGATAGAAATCACAAGACTGCTCTAACAGCTGATAAAAAAGGTATTTAGCAGTTTATATTTACTAAAATAATTGCATTTCAATGCTATGGGTACTGTGGGAGACCAGATATAGTGAATGCAGGGCCCTGGGTTAAGTAACAGTTTAACCACTTGCCAACCAGCTGCCGTAATTTTACTGCGGCTGGTCGGCACAATCCCACAAATGTCGTAGCTATACGTCGGCTTGAGGGATCTGGATAGCAGGCACACGCGTGCCGCCTGCTGCACAACGGGGGTATCGATGCTCGTGGCCAATGGTTGCGATGACCGCTGGCCACGAGTGATCATGAGCATGAGACACAGAACAGAGATAAGTGTGTGTAAACACACACTTCCCTGTTTTGTTCTAAGAGGAGTGACAGATCGTGTCTTCCTATTAGCTAGGAACCACGATCCATAATTTCCTCTAGTCAGTCCCCTCCCCCTTCAGTTCGAATCACCTCCCAGGGAATGCGATTAACCCCTTGAACCCCCTAGTGTTAACCCTATCACTGCCAGTGACATTTTTACAGTAATCAGTGCATTTTTATAGCACTGATCGCTGTATGAATGCCAATGGTCCCAAAAATGTGTCAAAATTGTCCGATGTGTCCGCCATAATGTCGAAGTCATGACATAAATTGCAGATCGACGCCATTACTAGTAAAAAAAAATAATAATAAAAATGCTATAAATCTATCCCCTATTTTGTAGAAGCTATAACTTTTGCGCAAACCACTCAATATACGCTTTTTGTGATTTTTTTTTACCAAAAATATGTAGAAGAATACATATTGGCCTAAACTGAGAAAAAATTTGCTTTTAAAAAAAAAATGGGAATATTAATTATAGCAAAAAGTACAAAATATTGTGTTTTTTTCAAAATTGGCGCTCTTTTTTTGTTTATAGCACAAAAAATAAATACCGCAGAGGTGATTAAATATGACCAAAGGAAAGCTCTATTTGTGGGAAAAAAGAACATCAATTATGTTTGGGTGCAGTGACCGCACAATTGTCAGTTAAAGCGACGCAGTGCTGAATCGCAAAAAATGGCCAGGTCATTCAGCAGCCAAATCTTCCGAGGCTAAAGTGGTTAAAGCCCCATACACACGGTCGGACTTTTTCATGGATTTTGTCCGATCGGACAAGGTTGTTGAAAAATCAGACCGTGTGTATGCACCATCGGACAGTGTTCGTCGGTTTGGCCGACGGACAAAGTCTTATCTCCTGCTGGAAATCTTTGCCGTCAACACGGTCAGATCACACCAAATCCGATCGTGTGTACGGTTGTCCGACCGGACAAAGTGCTACGCATGCTCAGATCACATTACAAGACTAAAGCTATTGGCTACTAGCCTCTACGTAGTCCCGTCGTAGGCAACAAACGTCACCACGTTCAGAATGATCGGATTTTCCGACAACTTTGTCCGACCGTGTGTACGCAAAACCAACATCGGACAAAGTATGACGGACATGGTCCGACGGACCTGGTCCGCGGATTGTCCGACCGTGTGTATGGGGCTTAAGACTTCACAGAAATAGAGCATCCAAGTTAAATGTAGCACAATACCCCAAGGAGCCACTGTTTTACAGATCCCCTGTTTCCCATAACTCTGTCAGTAGCACTAAACACTCTGACAAACCTAGGCTGAGGGGGAAATATTTATTTCAAATTGATACAGTATCCCAACAGTTAAAGGAAATGAAACAGTAATAATTGCTTATAATAGGTAAAACAGTGTAAATTAAGATGTACTGTTGGTGACAGGTGTGTAAAAATGGGAATAGATGCGCTACTAAATAGCTGGTGCAATTTACATAATATCTGTGCTACACCTGTGCTAAAAAGCCAAAAGTGCACTACTAGATAAAACAAGTGTGCCACTACACGCACAATGAAACAAATTAACTCATTGTGAGCAAAAGTTTAGATAAAAAACAAAAAATAAAATAATGAAACAAAAATGATACAAAAATAGATCAGCATACGTGAACTGTTCTAATCAAAAAAACAAAGCTGTTCTACTCAGAAGAAAGTCCATAAAACGTACAATACAAGTCCGTTGACAATAATTCTTTAAATACAGGTTCCCAAACAGGATGATTTCTTCACAGTAACACTCCTCATGTAACAGCCGAAGGATAATAAAAAGCCAGGTGGCCGCTTACCAGAAAAGTCGGATCTCTATTATGGCACAGAGCAGGAGAGATCACTCAGGCTGACACACCAAGGACATCAACTGGATCCACTCCTCCGCTAATAGGACCGGCCTACGGTGCACTCCGTACGACCCACGTTTTATGGGTGAAGCAGTTTCAATAGGAACATCATGGGAGGAAAAAAGAGGGCTTCATAGCGTAATATGTTTAAAATCCAAGTTCGTTTATTCAAAACCATGGCACAGCACTGCACCACAGAACTTTAAAACTTTAAAACATGAAACAGCAGGCACTTTCAAAAACAGCAAGCACTTCCAAAAAAAAACGAACGAACACCCGCGGCTCACGCCAGCTGGCTGGGGCGTGATGTGTGAGAACGTCCACTCTGCTAGTTCCACCTGACACTGTGTTTCTCCGTATTAGGCTTCCACAGGGGCCTAGCCTCCTTTCCCTGTCCTTTGCCTATTAGATCTCCGTAATAGAGATCCGACTTTTCTGGTAAGCGGCCATCTGGCTTTTTATTACCCTTCGGCTGTTACATGAGGAGTGTTAAGCCCCATACACACGGTCGGACAATCCGCGGACCAGGTCGGTCGGATCCTGTCCGTCATACTTTGTCTGATGTTGGTTTTGCGTACACACGGTCGGACAAAGTTGTCAGAAAATCCGATCATTCTGAACGTGGTGACGTTTGTTGCCTACGACGGGACTACGTAGAGGCTAGTAGCCAATAGCTTTGGTCTTGTAATGTGATGTGAGCATGCGTAGCACTTTGTCCGGTCGGACAACCGTACACACGATCGGATTTGGTGTGATCGGACCGTGTTGTCGGCAAATCTTTCCAGCAGGAGATAAGACTTTGTCCGTCGGACAATCCGACGTACACTGTCCGATGGTGCATACACACGGTCTGATTTTTCAACAACATTGTCCGATCGGACAGAATCCATGAAAAAGTCCGACCGTGTGTATGGGGCTTATCTGTGAAGAAATCATCCTATTTGGGAACCTGTATTTAAAGAATTATTGTCAATGGACTTGTATTGTACCTTTTATGGACTTTCTTCTGAGTAGAACAGCTTTGTTTTTTGATTAGAACAGTTCATGTATGCTGATCTATTTTTGTATCATTTTTGTTTCATTATTTAATTTTTTAGTTTTTTATCTAAACTCACAATCACTTTTATCTAAGTTCACAATCAGTTAATTTTTTTCATTGTCCCTGTAGCGGCACACTTATTTTATCTAGTAGTGCACTTTTGGCTTTTTAGCACAGGTGTAGCATAGATATTATGCAAATTGCACCAGTTATTTAGTAGCGCATCTATTCCCATTTTTACAAACATTCCTAAACTGAATATTCCAGTTTTTGTTTAGATTGCAGCACTATCACATATATTCAGCTATCACATATTTTTATAAAGTTATTATTTATCATTTTTTTATTGATTGGGTGTAGCGCAGATTTTTCCATGATACATAACCTACTGTTGGTGACAGACACGTGGACTATGAGAGAAACTATATTAGGGGAAACCCTGCCTAAAGGAGTATTACCGCAATAATAGTTTGGCAGTCTATATCAAACCCTGTTCCCTGTGGCCAGCATTTTGTTGCCCAAATCTAATGTTGGAACTCTCAGGCACTATGACCCACAAAGGCCATACTGTCCATTATAACAGTGTGTGGTGGAGCTGGCCAGAGGCCTCTCACCAGCTCCTGCAGCAACAGATGGCTTTTCTCTGTTCCCCATCGGTGGCTCAATAAGTGAGCACCTGCAACCTTTTTTCCAACAACTGGGTAGAGGGCTCAATCAGCGCCAGTGACAATCTCAGGTACCAGAGAGTGTCCTCTGAAGTGCCTTTCTCCAAATGTGGTGGAAAGTTTTTTTACCAGCAACCAGACTCTGCCATGTGTACTTCCTCTGCTCACTCAACAAAGCAGGCTTAGTCTGCTTTGTGGACTGAGGTGGGAACTATCTCTTCCACAATCATTAGCTCCTCTCAGCATTCGCAGCAATTTAAGTAGTCCATATCATCTTCCTATGTGTGGTGGGTAGACTTGGGAAATAAAACCAAAACATTTAATATATTGCAGCTTACAAATCCTTAGATGTGGGGGCTGAATTTGTTTCCATTCATTAGGCTTTCCCCTCTGTTTTCACCTGGTGATCTGGCAAATAACACACCTCCTGTATTAGAATGGCCCCACTCTGGATGAAGGAGACAGGGACACCATTGGACAGCAATTTTGACTTGGGGGAGAGGAGTGTTATGCTGCGTACACACGTGCGGACTTTTGCCGGCGGACTTAGTCCAGCAGACAATCCCGCCTGACTTTCCAGCTGGGTCCGCTGGACTTTCCGAGCGTGTGGACTTGCCCACACACGCACGGACTTCTCCAGCGGATAATCCGCCGGCCAAAAGTCCGCGGGACTTTTGAAAATGAACGGACTTGCCCACACACGGAGCAGTCCGTTCATTTCGAACGTAACTTCAGGTTACGTAGCTAGCGTAGGCAGTAAATGCCGCCGCGCTAGCTCCGTGACCTGGCATGGATTTAAAGGGACTCCCCACGCCGAAAAAAAGGCGTGGGGGTTCCCCCCAAATCCATGTCAGACCCTCATCCGAGCACGCAGCCTGGCAGGCCAGGAAAGGGGTGGGGACGAACGAGCGCCCCCCCCCTCCTGAGCCGTACCAGGCCGCGTGCCCTCAACATGGGGGGTGCCCTGGGGAAAGGGGGGCCGTGTGACCCCCCCACCCCAAAGCACCTTGTCCCCATGTTGATGAGGACAAGGGCCTCTTCCCGACAACCCTGGCCGTTGGTTGTCGGGGTCTGCGGGCGGGGGCTTATCGGAATCTGGGAGCCCCCTTTAATAAGGGGGCCCCCAGAATACGGCCCCCCACCCTATGTGAATGAGTATGGGGTACGATGTACCCCTACCCATTCACCTAAGGTGTAAAATGTAAAGTACAAAAACACACACACTTTTGAAAAAATATTTTATTGCACTGCTCCGGGGGGTCTTCTTCCGTCTTGGGGGTCTTCTCGCCGGACTCCCCCGCCATTTACCAAGCTCTTTTACCGAGCGGGGGAAGTCCGGCTACCTTCTTCGTCGTCGCCGCCGTCGTCTGGGGGTCTCGATCCGCCTTCGGGGGTCTTCGGGGATCTTTTCTGTTCTTGCGGCGGTCGTCGTCTTCCGCGCCGCCGGCGCCTTCTTCTTCTTCTTGTCCTTCTTGTCCTTCTTGTCCTTCTTCTTCTTCTTCTTCTTCTTCTTCTTCCGATGTTGACCCGTCGCTGTCTCTGCCCGGAATGCCTGTGCCGCTCTGCGCTGGGACTTATATAGGGCCATGGGGGACAGGGTCACATGCTCATGTCACATGGTGACCCCGCCCCCTTGTGTTGTCACAGTCCCGGAGGATGCTGGGACTGTGACATCGCAAGGGGGCGGGGTCACCATGTGACATGAGCATGTGACCCTGTCCCCCATGGCCCTATATAAGTCCCAGTGCAGAGCGGCACAGGCATTCCGGGCAGAGACAGCGACGGGTCAACATCGGAAGAAGAAGAAGAAGAAGAAGAAGAAGGACAAGAAGAAGAAGAAGGCGCCGGCGGCGCGGAAGACGACGACCGCCGCAAGAACAGAAGAGACCCCCGAAGACCCCCGAAGGCGGATCGAGACCCCCAGACGACGGCGGCGACGACGAAGAAGGTAGCCGGACTTCCCCCGCTCGGTAAAAGAGCTTGGTAAATGGCGGGAGAGTCCGGCGAGAAGACCCCCAAGACGGAAGAAGACCCCCCGGAGCAGTGCAATAAAATATTTTTTCAAAAGTGTGTGTGTTTTTGTACTTTACATTTTACACCTTAGGTGAATGGGTAGGGGTACATCGTACCCCATACTCATTCACATAGGGTGGGGGGCCGGTATCTGGGGGCCCCCTTATTAAAGGGGGCTCCCAGATTCCGATAAGCCCCCGCCCGCAGACCCCGACAACCAACGGCCAGGGTTGTCGGGAAGAGGCCCTTGTCCTCATCAACATGGGGACAAGGTGCTTTGGGGTGGGGGGGCCGCACGGCCCCCCTTTCCCCAGGGCACCCCCCATGTTGAGGGCACGCAGCCTGGTACGGCTCAGGAGGGGGGGGCGCTCGTTCGTCCCCACCCCTTTCCTGGCCTGCCAGGCTGCGTGCTCGGATGAGGGTCTGACTTGGATTTGGGGGGAACCCCCACGCCGTTTTTTCGGCGTGGGGAGTCCCTTTAAATCCATGCCAGGTCACGGAGCTAGCGCGGCGGCATTTACTGCCTACGCTAGCTACGTAACCTGAAGTCACGTGCTAAATGAACGGACTTGCCGATGAGCGGCAAGTCCGTTCATTTCAAAAGTCCCGCGGACTTGCCTACTAACGGCGGGATTGTCCGCCGGACTGCCAAGTCCAGCGGATAATTTTAAAACCAAACTTAAAACTTTGGCGCCAAAAAGTCCGCCGGACTTTGGCGCCAAAAAGTCCGCCGGCGCCCACACACGAGGGGATTATCCGCTGGACTTCAGTCCAGAGGATAATCCCGCGGGATAGTCCCTTCGTGTGTACTTGCAGATTTAGATACACTAACAAATTGAAGCCAAACTCCAGCTCACACTGCAGTTACACAACCATTTACAACAGTTTTTTTTTCTCAGCACTCTAAGCTGCTATATTTGCAGGCAAGCTTGTTCTGTTGAAAAAACAACAGACCTACTGGTTGGATCACCAGAAGAAAATAAAGAAAGAAGAAAAGAAGACTAATACAACCATTACATCTAAGAATTGGTAAGTTTCAATATAATAAATGTTTGATTTTAAATTAAAATCACTTTAACAGGCTACACACTGCTTTGGAATAACAGTCTCCAATCACAACTGTGTCTGTCCCTCTGTAAACATTTGCAGGAACTAGGGATGGGCCCGGGAGTTCGATTCAAACCCATGTTCGAATCGAACATCGGTCGTTCGTCCGCTCGTCAAGCCGAGAACCATGTGGGCCGTTCGCATCAAATTCGTGTGATGCGAACGGTCCACAATGCACTGTGGCAGTCGTAGTGCATTGCTGGCTGATGATTGGCCAAGCATGCACTGTGACCCCGCATGCTTGCCCAATCATAGAGCCAGCAGCGAGGCGAGCAATAATTGGCCACAGGCAGGATGCCTGTGGCCAATTATAGCTCAGGGGGTTTAGTACACGCCCCACACTATATAAGGCCGCCGCGCCGGCGGCCCCATGTAGTGTGTTCCGGCGTTAGCAACATTGAGAGACTGTACTGTTCTGTACAGTGTCTGCTTGTGCATTATCTGCTGTTTTGATTCATCTACATTATCTGCTTGTGGATTCTGGGGATTAGTGTAGGGAAAGAGAAAAAATAGGCAGGTTAGTTTATTCTTCTCAGTGCTGTTCTCAAATCTCAATCTCTACCAATCCAGCCACCTGCAGGAGTAGTTAGTGTGTGTGCGTGCTGTGTTAGTATAGCACTGCAGTACCACATTAAACCACCTTTACCCTTCTGGCCTGTTGTGTCATCTAAGGCAGCCATCTGCGGCTAATGAATTGCCGGCTCCCGTAACACAGAGAACAGTCATTCATTGAAAGTCATTGATAAAAAAAAAGTCATTGATAAAAAAAAAGCGTGGGGTTTCCCCCAAATTCAATTACCAGGCCCTTCAGGTCTGGGATGGATTTTAAGGGGAACCCCTGCCAAAAAAAAAAAAAAATGGCGTGGGGTCCCCCTCAAAATCCATACCAGACCCTTATCCGAGCACGCAACCTGGCAGGCCGCAGGATAAGAGGGGGGGATGAGAGCGCCCCCCCCTCCCTCCTGAACCGTACCAGGCCACATGCCCTCAACATTGGGAGGGTGCTTTGGGGGTCTGTGACCATTAGCCTTTAAAATTAGTATTTTGAACGTTCGCGTCCATTGTAATTAATAGGGTTCGAATGTTCGCGCAAACTTTAGGTCCGTTCGCAGGTTCTGGTGCGAACCGAACCCGGGGGTGTTCGGCTCATCCCTAGCAGGGACAGAAACAATGAAACTTACAGCCAGACCCATGCAGTTGCTCCTATCTGCCAGCATGGCAGACTGAGACTACATATAAATCCACTTCTGTTGTATATTTCTATACAGTTATTGCCCACCTCCATATTTAGCCATTTTGTGTGTGTCATAGAATATTATGCCTTTTTATAATGTATGCTTTGATAGGGGATGCTGTTAACCACCACTTTTAAAATGGTTTTGTAATTCTTCTATTAAACTTTCTTTCTGAATGGACCACATACTGCATACATACTATTGTAAGCAATGCAAAAATGCCAACAATGAGCTACTAAAAACAGTTTACTGCATCCACCCTTTACATATGTCAATGGAATAACACTGATGTCAAGCCTCCAGTGAGTTCCTGATGTCAGTAGTATGTCAGACTGACAGTGTTTAGCGATAATTCTCACTGTGAAGACACCACAATTCTATGTATCTTGATTCTGACTGATGACAAAATTCCACAGTAAACATGGTATCTCTGCAGAGAACATTTAATTCTGGTATGCAGTACATCACAATATGTACTCTAAAAGCTATCCAAAGAGCTGTATAATTAGAGCTGTCACTCACACTGTAAAATAAAGTAGTATGGCTGGGTTCACATATATGCAAATTGGATGCGGATTTTCCCCGCATCCAATTTGCATGACAGGAGAGTGTGACCAGCTCTCAATGGAGCTGGTTCACACAGGTCTGGGCCACCATCCATATTGCAGAAGGGGCCTGCGCATCTTTTGGTCCAGTTCGGTGAAAATTCAGGCAAAAATTCGGACCTGAATCACACCTAAACCGGTGTACAGAAACGCACCAGACCCCATGATGTGAACCGCGGCCGCACATATGTGAACCCGGCCTTAGAGATTTCTATAGAAACTTTAATGACCGGTTTGCATTAATTTGATCCTTACCATTGCTCTTGCCATCCCATCTATCAGTACTTCTGCATATAGATTAATGTAAGCATTTTATTGCGCTCGTTCTCGAATATCACAGTGCTGTAGTAATCTCTACTTAGCAGCTGTGAAAAATTATATTTTGGGAAGCCTATCAGAAAAACAGAGGTTTCAGTTGCTGACATCCCTCTTGTTCAATTTTTTTGAATCTCTGACTTGGGACAAGAACTCTGTAATTCTGTAATTCTTATCTCAGCTGAGACTTTGAGCTGTGATATTCATTGGATGGGCTGAAATAGGGTGTACAATGGCATACAGCTGGATGTTGGATCTGGAAATATTGGCCTCATGTCCGACCTTGATCTGTACACAGTCCAAAATTTACACCTTCCGTTATGTTTGCATATTCGATTGAGTGGGATCTAACTACTATATTGTGACAAAACCTGTTGGCGCGCAAGGTGTGTTATACATATCTTCCTTGTCAAAAGATTTTTATTAAGTTCCAAGTAAAAAGCTTAACATTATACATATCTTCATCAGCATCATATATACAATTGAAGTCTATTTGACTCCTGAACTATATCAATCAGTAATAAACTTGGGTTATGCAACTAATATTTTCTTCACTGTCCACTCACAAGCTAAGCAGTTCCGTTGCACTGTTGATTTACAGTCATTTTGATATGATCAGAGTTGTACATTTTATGCAGCTTCTCTACAAAGGAATACTTGCTTTCTGTGTTTGCTATGTACGCCTACTTTGGTTTATATTTGCTGCCTGCATTCATTACATGTTTAATGTCTACTGTGAAACTGATTGGGGTCTCCATTTGAAGATCTTCTGCTTTTCTTTTTTCTGTACATACTACTAAAGTACTACTGAGAAAAATCCTACTGAAGTACTTATTTTGTGAGCACAAGTTTTGTCCTCTGTGCTTCAAATAGATACAACTTATAATCTGTGATTTTATAAATTTTATGATCTTCCCCGGGATGAAAAATGAGTGGAACATATTTATGTGATTGGTAATCACATAATGTGTACATTCTTGTGTAATGTGTACATTCTTCTAGCAAACACACATGAACATTTTGCATTTTAGGTTAATAGATTGACTTGGTTTATGGCTACCTACAATTATGAAATGTTTGCCACATGGTTAAAATTGATCTATCATAGCTTCCAAAGAGGGTTAAATCATTATGTATTTTTGTATTTTAACCTTTGTGTCACAGGTTATTTTTGGGTTTGGTGATTTTAATAAAGGATTTTTTGTAATAGGAAGTAAGTGTATATTGTATTTTTTTTTAATTTTCCTTGTGTGTGAGCATTTACTATCCCATACTATAACACATTCACTATACTAAGTGAAAATAAAAAATACCTTTGCAAAGAGAACATGCTTTACGCCTTTAGTACTGTAAATCATCTCCGATATGCCAAGAGTGGGGGCACTGAATCTTTACAAATCTGAACCATGCTCAGTTTAAAAACATGTATTGGCAAGAAATGATGTAGCTTGATTTTTTTCGCAAAACTATAAAATAAAAGGTGGATGTTGATTAATAGGCTCTGTCAAAACAAGGGTTATTAATATGTTTAAAGGTATATCGAAATTAAGAAATGGAAATAGTATTTTGTAAATGTTAAAATCATGGGAATGTGTAAACCAATAGCAAACTGTACACACATTAAGTTTGTTATTTGTCAACAGTATGATAATTTTCCCTGGATAGAAAGAATAATGTTATCTGTGCTGGCAAATGCTATGCTCTGTGTTGGTAAAACATTTATATTTGGAAGCTTCCTGTAATATTTGAGACATAAATGATATGGTGAAATGGGAAAACCCAAAGCTAAATAGCCTAAGGGTGTTCACTAAATATTTTTTCATAACCGCCTTTGTGTGACATTAAACAGAATATGTGGGTCCATGAATCATTGACAATATGTGCAATGGTTTTCTTTTACAATATTATTTTACTTTGGAGACTAATAAAAAATCCATAGTAATACACAGATAAGAAATTGAATATCTCAGTGACTGTGAAAAGATGCATATTCTGTTTTGGTTAAACATTAAATATTTCAGCAGAGCATTGTTTTATCTAAAAACAGAATGTGTATAAATTTTGCTATCTAAGCAATTCAGATGGGGTATTTAAAAGCACACTTATCTATACAGATAAAAAAAAACAGTCAATCGATTCCAAGCTTTAGCTAGTAAAATGCCACCAAAATTACCATTACAGGGTTCAGGTACCATTTTACATTTTCTTAACCCTTTCACTACCAATGATATAAGTCTTACGTCAGACCAGGACTACTTACAACTATCCAACTCAGTATGCCTTATGCACTCTACATGTCCTTCTGCTATAGGTGATTGTAGCTGCATTAGTGCATGAATTGATCGTTGTTTCCTTTGTGATCAGTGATCAGGATCATGCTCCAAAAGCATGTCCTGAAAATGTAAATTGCAGTGCAAACAAAACAATAAATGATACTGAATATAAAAAATAAATCCCTATATGTGCCTCTGTATGCTCACTACTTTTCCCCACCTTTCAGTGTTCTCTAATACCAACATCTGACCTCAGCCTCTCTCCTCCCTTGCTGCCTGTCAATGGGTGGGCAAACACATGGGAGGATTGGATCTTCAACATTGAGAGTGGGGAGGTTGGAGAACATACCCCTGTACAAATAATTAGTAAGACCTCATCTGGAATATGCAGTTCAGTTTTGTGCACCAGTTCATAAAAAGAATATTGAGTAACTGGAGAAAGTGCAGAAAAGGACAACCAAACTCATAAGAGGCATGGATGAGCTCAGCTATGAGGAAAGATTAGAGGAACTGAATGTATTCTCTCTTGAGAAGAGGAGATTAAGGGGGGATATGATCAACATGTACAAATACATAAGGGGATCCATATAGTGAACTTAGTGTTGAGTTATTCACTTTAAGGTCATCACAGAGGACAAGGGCGCACTCTACGTCTAGAGGAAAATAGATTTCATCCCCAAATGTTAAAAGGTTTCTTCACAGTAAGAACAGTGACAATGTGGCATAGACTCCCTCCAGAAGTGGTTCTGGTCATCTCAGTAGTTTGCTTTAAAAAAGGTTTGGATTTTTTCCTAAATGTACATAATAAAACTGGGTACTAACATTTATAGGTAACATTGATCCAGGGTTTTTCACTTTCTTCTGGGTCACCTGTGGGTATAGAATTGTGTATATGGGATTGTATGATTTTATTGGTTGAACTAGACTTGTGTCTTTTTTCAATCTGACTAACTATGTAACTATATCCCTCATGTTTACCGACTCCGTGAATGAACAATGAAGTGCTCAGTAATAAACACTCCAGAGTTCATTCACAGTGGTAGAGATAGTAAACATGAGTTGCATATTTACTATCTCCTCAGTTTGTGAATGAACACAGAAGAGCTCTGTACAGAACACTTCCCGTTCTTTGTTAGTTAGTGCCAGGGCTGTAGAGGAGAATACGATTGAGAACTTTTTGCCCTCAATATCTTTCTCAAATTAAAAAGTGAAATATCAGGAATCTGTTTAGATCCCTGATGTTTCCCAGAAGCATCCTGATAGGACCAGAAAAAAAAAAGGTGTAAGGAATAAACAAAAAAATTGGTCCTCATTCACACCACTGAAAAGGGCAATTTAATTTACAGAAGGGGTGTATTTCTTAGTTCATGTGTCACAGGTGTTTGTGTACAGCCAGAGGCAGCAGCTTGTTCAAAACAATGGCTGACAGGTGACATGGCTGTGTGTATGTAACTGTGCATCCTGGACGCAAACCAGGCAGGTTATATGTCATTGTATGCATGTAACCACTCAGATGTATTGGTACATGTGCACAGCAAGGGCATCTCACAGCTTGTAATTTATTTGTACAGGCTGCTGCCTGCAGCTGTAATAAACTAAATTGTATTAAAATGTATAGCTACATCATTTTATCACAATGCATACCAATGCAGTGCACACATGACAATGCAGATCAAGTGTTACCACAATGCATAGTTGTGAGGCCAACCTTTAGCATGAGTTATTTATTTATAATTTTTCATAAATGCAATTTTCATTCCTATTTATTAGGAAATCTGTAGGTTATGATTTGTTTGTGTGTGCTAATAATAATTTAATTATTTTCAAAAAACATATCTTTTTTAAACATTTGTGAAAATGTCATGCATAAAACCTCCAAGTAGCTCCATCTTTTTGTAGTAGTCATTTAAAAAAAAGCTCTGAAAGCTATACGCGATAAATGTTAAAAAAATAAAAGGTGGTCTAGACACCTGTGGTTGAAAAAACAAGCATGGAGGAAAATGATTAAATACACTGTATTTTGTCTCATAATATTGAGGGTAATCCAGCCACTACTGCCAGCTCAGAAGGTGCCACTACATATATATAACACTTACACGATACCTTTTAAACCAGTTTGAACATCCTCTTCACCACACTGGATACTTAGACACTTAATGGGATTCATTTATTAAAGGACTATAGGATGTAGCAACGTGAATTTTAACTTTGGAATTTTTCTTGAGATTTCTTGAGATTCACTAAGTAAAAAAAAAAAACCTTGTGCTGTGAAAACATGCAATGGGATTGATTTACTAAGGGAAAATAGGCTGTTCACTTTGCAAGGGAATTTTCTCAGAGCTTAGTGAATGAGACAAAGCTCTACTGACGTCCATAATCCAATCATACTCAAGCAAAAATTTTTAAAATTTTCCATGTAAATGATTGGGTATTATTTTCCACATGCAATTTCACCACATTCACTAAGTTTTGGGGCAAATTCCTTTGCAAAGTACAACTTCCCTTCCAAACAGCCTATTTATCTTAATAAATCAACCTCAATGTGTAAAGAGAGGGAACAGTGAACCAAGACTCCCCTCTCTCTAAAATATTTGAATGAGCACATGGATGACAAAAACTCCAGTTATGTGATTTACTTCCTCAACTTCTGGAAGAGTTAAGGCAGCTGTCATTAGCAGCTTCCTATTCTTTTATGAGATACTTATCTTGTGACATAACCTGACTTGGTCCTAACCTTCCTGAGCCTAAGCTATCACTTGCAGAAAGAACATGTACCACCAGGATAGACATCCCACACTTGGGACTTATCACCCTAGTGACATTTTAATTTTATCTCAGTACTTAGTAACTAAATAGATGTTGCACGTTATCTAATATAAAGAGTGTCTGACGTCTGTATTTATGAGAACAGGCTTTTTTATTAATGGGTAACCTTATTTTCATGTTTTCACAGTAGATGGAAAAACAGAGCATCCAGAGATAGAACAGGTCATGCAACTCAACAACTGTTGCTTGCTATAAAAAATGTAAAGTCAGGTTTTGTTTATTTATCTCATTTTGAACGGTAACTTGGTTTTTATTCTATTTTTCGATTTTCACATTCTTTTTCTCATAATGCATTGTACAGAGCTAAAAAAAGAGAAATAGACTGGATACTGCTAAAAAATAAATAAAATCAAATGAAATAAAAAAAGGCTTATCGTTATAATATGATTTTCACTGATAAACTAAAACAACTAAAATATTTGGAATAAAGTATTTTAAACAAGGTAAACATTTTCAATTTAATACAACCATACTGCCAGCATCTGATTTATTGAGGTCAAGCTTATACTTTTGAAGCATACCCCTGAATCTCCATATTTCAATAAATGGTCCCAGCAGTCCTCAGTGATCCTTCTTTCTGTAGGATGTGCAATTGAGAATGAACAGCTGAATATTTTACATCACAAAATAGTTTTGCAATTTTTACAAATAGAAAGGAAGGTGGAAAGCAGTTCTATAAAACCAAATACAAATAGCAAGAAGCAAAATTGGTAAATAAATATCTCATGTAATAGCTTGTATTTAACATAAAATGTATAATTTCAATTATTGAAAACAATAATATGAACTTTTAATTTCAATATTTTTTATTGAATTTTCAAGGCAGAAAAAATGTGCCCAAAGGGCGACTTCATAATCAGTTCTTTTAAGGCACAGTGTAAGATTGCAAAGAACATTACAAAGTGGTTTCAATATATAAAAATAAAATTAACAGTTAACAAGAAACATACTAGGTATGTACAAAAGAAAGAGTTAACAGTAATTAAGTGAGGGGTAAATGGGTAGCTCACAGTACAAAAATGAGCACAGGTTTGCATAGAAGAAATTGATAACTTGTATATCATACTGTATATCTGAATAAGGTCTAAGATAGGATAATGGTTTATGTGGGTTTAGATCTAATATACCAGTTTTCCCATGGTTCCCATTCTCAAGTTGCCATTGGCTGAGGCAAACATTAATTCTTAGGTTGCGTAGGTTTGAATTGTTTGGATAAATTTGCCCATTGTAGGAGGTTTATGATATTTCCAGTGTTAGGCGGGTCATTAGTAAAATATGAACTAGTACAGTCCTCAGCTGACAAGGGATGAGTTCTATCCCTAGCAAACAGAGTGCCAATCCTGTAGACAATGGGGACATTGATCCTTAATACTTGGGAGATAAGTGCTGAAAAGCCGGGCCAAAACAAGAAAAGGGAAGAGCACATCCATAATATGTGAACTAGTGAGCCTTCCCCTCCACATTTCCTCCAGCATTCAGAGGATGAGTGTGGTGAGAATTTGGATATGCATTGAGGTGTTAAATACCTCTGCATAGTCAAGTTCTGGGTTAGTTCTCAGGGGTTAGCACTTCTGGTTGATGCATATGTGATAAAGAGGGCCTTTTTACCAGATAGAAGATTGGTTAATCACCCCAAAATCTTGTTCCCATTGTTTTAAGGGAGTAGTTTTGATAAAGGTGTCCTTTTGCTTAAACATGGTGTAGAATAGAGATATTTTTATTTTATTGGTAGTCACCTTGTAGAACTAGGCAATGTGCCAAGGTAGTGATTAGGTCCTGTTTATATTATTTTGTAGGAAGTGTAGGATTTGTAGGTACTCATAGTAGTCTTGGGTAGAGATTGTGATTTGATTTGTAGGGATCAGAAGGTTTTTTTTTATAGCTGGGCCCACCTTAAGGTCCCCCACTGTTAGTAGACCTCTAGATATCCATGTGGTGATATTAAGGTCAGGTATAATGTTAGGTAAACTAAAGATAGGGAGTGGGAGGTTTGTGCATAGTGTATCCTTGTATGGTAAATCTAAAAATTGTTGCCAATTTGACAATGCTGCTCTAATAGTAGGTGAGAGCAATAATTGAAGGTGTGCAGCAAAGTGACTGGCTAGTAGATAATTGTATAGGTTGTTGCTTGGTATTTAGGAGCACTCTAGTTCCACCCACAATGTAGTAGTTGTAGAAGGAAACCAAGTTTTTAATTGGTTGAGAATTACAGCTTTGTGGTAGTCTTTAATTGATACATGTCCGACTCCACCAGCTTTCCTAGTAAGAATTAGTTTACTAAAGGTGCATCTAGCATTCCTCCCTTTCTAGAGATAGCAGTTTAGTAGGGATTGTGCTTTTAGACAAAAGGTGTTAGGAACAGCTATTGGCAATGTTCTGAACAAGTAAAGAAGTCAGGGAAGCAATAACATTTTGAACGATGCTAGTCTTTCTGATCAAGCCATCTCTACCTTTGCTAGGTTCTGGAGTTTTGATTTTAGGGTGGTTAAGAAGGGAAGGTAGTAGCCTGCTAATAAATCTTTTGCTTTAGGAGTGAGAGTGATACCTAAATATTTAATCCCTGTTTGCTTCCACACATAAGGAAAGGTGGAAATCTGTTTTTTTTTTTAAATAAAAGTAGGAATACCAAGATCTAGAACATGTGACTTGGAGTCATTTACCTTTATAGTATGACACTCGGTTGAATAAAGCTAATGCATTATGTACCGAAGCCAGGGATTTTTCCACGTCAGTTAACATCAATATGATGTCATCTGCTAATAGGGTAATAATATGCATTTTGTTCTTAATGTATAAAACAGAAATATTAGGGTGAGAACGAATATATATCACCAATAGGGATGAGCCGAACACCCCCCTGATCAGTTCGCACCAGAACCTGCGAACAGACCTAAAGTTTGTGTGAACTTTAGAACCCTATTAAAGTCTATGGGACTCAAACGTTCAAAATCAAAAGTGCTAATTTTAAAGGCTTATATTCAAGTTATTGTCATAAAAAGTGTTTGGGGACCTGGGTCCTGCCCCAGGGTACATGTATCAATGCAAAAAAAGTTTTTAAAAACTGACATTTTTTCAGGAGCAGTGATTTTAATAATGCTTAAAGTGAAACAATAAAAGTGTAATATTCCTTTAAATTTCATACCTGGGGGGTGTCTATAGTAAGCCTGTAAAGGGCGAATCTTTCCCGTGCTTAGATCTGTCCCTGCGCAAAGTGTCATTTCTGCAGGAAAAAAAGTCTTTTAAAAGCACTCGCGGCTATAATGAATTGTCGGCTCCCCATAATACAGAGAACAGTCCCTTCAGGTCTGGTATGGATTTTAAGGGGAACTCCACACCAAATAAAAAAAAAATGGCGTGGAGTTCCACCCAAAAATCCACACCAGACCCTTTATCCGAGCACGCAACCTGGCAGGCCGCAGGAAAAAGAGGGGGGACGAGAGAGCGCCCCCCTACTGTACCAGGCCACATGCCCTCAACATTGGGAGGGTGCTTTGGGGGTCCCAAAGCACCATGTCCCCATGTTGATGGGGACAAGGGCCTCATCCCCACAACCACCCAGCGATGGGTGATCTCTTCCGATGACGTCCAGCGCAGTGCATCCTGTCTCCACTGAGACACTGTGGGGATCCCAGGTCTTAGCTGAGGAGGACCGGGCCACCCGTCACCTGACCCCGCCCCCCTCTGATGCAAGGGGGAAGTCAGGCTTCCCCAGTGATGTACTGGTGACCCCGCCCCCCTCTGATGTAACGGAAACCTGCGTTACATCAGAGGGGGGCAGGGTCACCCGTACATCACTGGGGAAGCCTGGGTTTCCCCTTGCATCAGAGGGGGGCAGGGTCAGGTGACGGGTGGCCTGTCCTCCTCAGCTAAGACCTTATCAGGCTGTCGGGATTCCCGCAGTGTCTCCGTGGAGACAGGATGCGCTGCGTTGGACCATCGGAAGAGATCACCCATCGCTGGACCCCAGAGAAGAGATCACCCATCGTTGGATAAGAGTGGATTACCACCGCTGGAATCTTTATTTTTATTTTTAATAAAGGACTTTTCCCAACAGTGTCAGTGTTTTTTTAACAATATTTTACACTTTCTTTGTGAAATGGTAGGGGTACTTTTGTACCCCCTTACCATTTCAAACGGGGGGCGGGATCTGGGGGTCCCCTTGTTAAAGGGGGCTTCCAGATTCTGATAAGCCCCCCGCCCGCAGACCCTCACAACCACCGGCTAAGGTTGTGGGGATGAGTCCCTTGTCCCCATCAACATGGGGACATGGTGCTATGAGGGGTCACGGACCCCCAAAGCACCCTCCTAATGTTGAGGGCATGTAGCCTGGTACGGTTCAGGAGGGGGCGCTCTCTCATCCCCCCTCTTTTCCTGCGGCCTGTCAGGTTGCGTGCTCGGATAAAGGGTCTGGTATGGATTTTTAGGTGGAACTCCACGCCATTTTTTTTTTAATTTGGCGTGGAGTTCCCTTAAAATCCATACCAGACCTGAAGGGTCTGGTATGGATATTTGGGGGGAACACCACGTAATTTTTTTTTTTTAAATTTGACCCAGGGTTCCCCTTAATATCCATACCAGACCTGAAGGGCCTGGTAATTGAATTTGGGGGAACCCCACACATATTTTTTTTTTTTTTTAATCAATGACTTTCAATGACTGTTCATGGGGAGCTGACAATTCATTATAGCCACGAGTGCTTTTGATTGACTTTTTTCCTGCAAAAATGACACTTTGTGCAGGGACAGTTCTAAGCACAGGAAACATGCGCCCCTTACCAGGCATACTATACACACCCCCCAGGTATAAAATTTTAAGGAATATTACACTTTCATAGTTTCACTTTAAGCATTATTAAAATCACTGCTCCCAAAAAACGTCAGTTTTTGAAACTGTTTTTGCATTGATACATGTTTCCTGGGGCAAGACCCGGGTCCCCAAACTATTTTTATGACAATAACTTGCATATAAGCCTTTAAAATTAGCACTTTAGATTTCTCCCATAGACTTTTACAGGGTGTTCGTGGCTTTTCGAATTTGCCGCGAACACCCCAAATTGTTCACTCTTCGGTGAACAGGCGAAAAGGCAATGTTCGAGCCAAACATGAGTTCGACTCGAACTCAAAGCTCATCCCTAATCACCAATGGTTCCATCAGCAAGTTAAAAATAAGTGGCGAAAGGGGGCATCCTTGTCATGTACCATTTGTTATTGGAAACAGGTTGGATAGTGCACCCCTGAAAACCAAGAGCGGACAATGTTTGGGCGAGGTATATCTAATGTATCTTATCAAACACCTTCTCTGAATCTAATGCTATAAGCAGAGAAAGCACTTTTTTCTTATTAGCAATATGTATAACATTGATAAGTTTGCGGGTAGCATCTGTTGTTTGACTTTTTTTGTAAAGCTGGATTGATCCGGGTGGATAAGTTGGGGCAGAATGTCAACCATTCTCATGGCAATAAGTCATCGTTCAGTAATGATGTAGGATGACAATTTTGGGGAGAGATGGGATCCTTCCCTGGCTTGGGTAGTGTCCCTATTGTTGCTCTTAGGCAGATGAGGCAGCAGCAGCGTTTTTTCCATATGTGAAGATAGGATATGTTTAAAAGTTTTGTACTATTCTTCCGTAAAAATGTCCGGCCCAGGGGACTTGTTGAGTAGAGATTCAATAACTTTGGTTATTTCAGGAAGAATAAAAGGGTGAATTCAGAAGCTTTAAATTCTCAGATAATTGTCTATAAAATTATTATAGTTTCTGGGTTGGGTTGGAATGTGTTTTTTTCAAAACTATCCAGGAGAAGCATGCAGAGTTCGTGTCTCGCATAAGCCAATTTCTGTGATATATATGTGGGGGGGTTCATTTTATTCTGGATATCAAGTGTTTCAATCTCTGTTGTAAGATCTAGGCGCTTGAGCCGCTGCCTCTTCAGCCGAGCCCCCAATTTAATAAAGATTCCCCTGATAAAAGCCTTATGGGCATTCCAAAGTAGGAAAGGGTCTTCAACAGAAGGGGCATTACTTCATAAGTAGTTAATCAAAACTCCTCTAGTTCAGCTTTGGGTTCTGGTTGTTGGAGAAGCCTTGGGTTCGATCTCCAGATGTAGGTGGTATTAGGGCATAGTGAGTCCTCAAGGGTTAGTAAAACCGATGCATGGTCCGACCATGTAATGTTATTTATAAGAGAGGACGATGCCGAGCATGCGTGTTTGTACTTTGGACTTTTGTCCGACGGACTTGTGTACACACGATCGGAAAGTCCGACAACACACATTTGTTGGCGGAAAATTTGAGAACATGCTAGCCAATATTTGTTGGCGGAAAGTCCGACAACAAATGTCCGATGGAGCATACACACGGTTGGACTTTCCGCGAACAAGCTCACATCCAACATTTGTTGTCAGAAAATCTGATCGTGTGTACGGGGCATAAGAGGTTTACTTTTAATATTTCCCTGTATTTGGCTCCATCCATCTTCCCATCAACTCTGACCAGCTTCCCTGTCCCTGCTGAAGAAAAGCATCCCCACAACATAATGCTGCCACCACAATGTTTCACAATGGGGATGTTGTGTTCATGGTGATGTTCAGTGTTAGTTTTCCACCACAGGCCAAAAAGATACATTTTGGTCTCATCTGACCAGAGCACCTGCTTCCACATGTTTGCTGTGTCCCACACATGGACAAAAAAGAACACTGGTGTGGACAGACAGCCGCCCTTTATGGGCTAAGAAAAAGGTGGTCCTGGAGGGTTCAAATGGGGCGGAGCTGACCCATAGCAGGCTGACATGGGGAGGTCCAGGAAATATATATATATATATATATATATATATATATATATATATATATATGTGTACACACACACAGGTATACCATGCCTTGAAAAAGTATTCATACCCCTTAAAATTTTCCACTTTTTGTCACGTTACAACCAAAAATGTAAATGCATTGTATAGGGATTTTATGTGATATGCACATAATTGTAAAGTGGAAGGAAAATGATAAATGGTTTTCCAAATGTTTTAAAAATAAATATCTGAAAAGTGTGCCATGCATTTGTATTCAGTTCCCTTTACTCTGATACCCTTAATTAAAATCTAAAGGAACCAATTGCCTATTTATGAGTAAATAGAGTCCACCTGTGTGTGTAATTTAATCTCAGTATAAATGCAGCTGTTCTGTGAAGCCCTCAGAGGTTTGTTAGAGAACCTTTGTGAACAAACAGCATAATGAAGACCAAAGAACACACCAGACAGGTCAAGGATAACGTTGTGGAAAAGTTTAAAGCAAGGTTAGTTTATAAAAAAAATATCCCAAGCTTTGAACATCTCACGGAGCACTGTTCAATCCATCATCCAAAAAGGAAAGAGTATGGCACAACTGCAAACCTACCAAGACACCGCCGTCCACCCAACCTGACAGGCCGGGCAAGGAGAAAATTAATCAGAGAATCAACCAAGAGGCCAATGGTAACTCTGGAGGAGTGGCAGAGATCCACATCTCAGGTGGGAGAATCTATCCCTGGGATAACCATTAGTCATGCACTCCACAAATCTGGCCTTTATGGCAGAGTGGCAATAAGATAGCCATTGTTGAAAGAAAGCCATAAGAAGTCCCATTTGCAGTTTGCGAGAAGACATGTGGGGGACACAGCAAACATGTGGAAGAAGGTGCTCTGGTCAGATGAAACCAAAATTCAACTTTTTGGCCTAAAAGCAAAACACTATGTGTGATGGAAAACTAACACTGCACATCACCCTGAAAGCACTATACCCACCGTGAAACATGGTGGTGGCAGCATCATGTTGTGGGGATTATTTTCTTCAGCAGGGACAGGGAAGCTGGTTAGAGTTGATGGGAACTTGGATGGAGCCAAATACAGGGCAATCTTAAAAGAAAACCTGTTAGAATCTGCAAAAGACTTGAGACTGGGCAGAGGTTCACCTTCCAGCAGGACAACGCCCCTAAACATACAGTCAGAGCTACAATGGAATAGTTTAAATCAAAGTATATTCTGACATTTTTCTAAATTCGTACGAATCCGAATTACGAATTTTTACAAATACGAATTCTGTACGAAATACGAAATTTCGTTTACGAATTTCGGATCCAAATTATCCGAATCCAAACTGCCAAATAACTAATTTCAACTAATACGAAAGAAATTATAGCGGATATAATGAATGATTCGAATGAATTTGAGATTCAGTATAACGAATATCGACACTCTACGAATAATAACAAATTATCCGAAAACGTATTAACGTTACATAGTCTAGTGTCTAACAATCACTCAGAGGAACTACGAAATACGAAATTTCGTATTTGTAAACGAAATTTCTTATTTCGTACTTCCTCTGAGTGATTGGTGAACAATAGACAATAGCCTTGTGTTATGTGACGTTAATACGTTTTTGGATAATTTGTTATTATTCGTAGAGTGTCGATATTCGTTATCCAAATTAACAGAAACGTTTAAAATTTACGATTCCGAATTACATTTCGTGAACAATAGACAATAGACTTGTGTTATGTTATGTTAATATGTTTTCGGATAATTCACTATTATTCGTAGAGTGTCGAGGTTCGTTATCCAAATTAACGATTCGTACGAAATTCGTATTTCGGACAAATCCGAATTAAATTTCGTACACTAATTACTTTATACGAAACGGAATGGAAACGGAACGAAACTAAACAAATTTTTTGACGGCTCCCATGTCTAGTATATTCATGTGTTTCGAAGGACCTAGTCAAAGTCCAGGCCTAAATCCAATTTAGAATCTGTGACAAGACTTGAAAATTACTGTTCACAGATGCTCTCCATCCAATCTGTTAGAGCTTGAGCTATTTTGCAAAGACAAATGGGCAAACTGTCGCTCTCTAGATGTGCAAAACGGGCAGAGACACCCCCAAAAAGACTTGCAGCTGTAATTGCAGCGAAAGGTGGTTCTACAAAGTATTAACTCGGGGGGGGGGGGGCTGAATACAAATGCACACCACACTTTTCACATATTTATTTGTAAACATTTTTGAAAACCATTTATCATTTTCCTTCCACTTCACAATTATGTGCCACTTTGTGTTGGTCTAGCACATAAAATCCCAATAAAACACATTATGTTTTTGGTTGTAACATGACAAAATGTGGAAAATGCCAAGGGGTATGAAGACTTTTTACATATATATATATATACAGGTTTATGTATATATAAAATGACACACGTAATTTAGTATTTTACCGGTAATAAAAAGTAAATTTGTGCATTAAATCTGCAGCCAGTGACGATAATAGTGGTAATCATGAAAATTTGGGCGAATTGTACACTGTCCACAGAAAGCCCCTAGGAATAATAGTTCCTGTTCATATGATTGGCTATGACTAATCATGTGACTATAGCAGGCAAATATATTAAGCATGTATGAGAAGTGAAGTAAGTTGTAGCAGCAGACAAGGCTTGCTTGAAGCTTTGCCATGTATTTACCAGACTAGGTGCACATTTTTCCTTAACATAAGTGGAGTTACTATTTAAATTTGCGTTAGGCATCACTGCATCCAAGTGGACCAGTAGTGAAAGAACTCACAACCCAAATAAATGTGTCCCTAATGTTTAAGTAGACAAGCAATAAAATAAAATAACTTGGACTGTTATAATAAGATAAAAAAACAGATAAAATGTCCACATGCAGATTCCCTTGTTGACATTCCAGAATTATACATTAATCACATAATTAAAGTGTGTCCATAGGTCATTTCTATAACCTAAATTGATCACAATTTACAACTGTCAAATGGTAAACATATTTACTGGTTCTAATTTTTCATAATGCATCAGTAGTTATCTATGACATTATTGCCTAAATGGTGTAACTGATTTGAAAAGACATAAAAGAGCGTACATGGAAGTTCAGTGCAGTGACCTTGGCATTGGCAAAGTCAAAGATCTCATGGTAGAAAGTGTTGTTATCATGTTAATTGGGTGACATTTTCCAGGGCTGACCATGAATAAATTACATCCTGTCAGATTCCTACATAGTGAGCATACAAAAGAACTCTTAAAAAAAAATAAAAAAATAAAAACATGCAATGTATTGCAGACACGTTCTGAAATCAAACAAGATTACTTTTATGTTTTGAAAACAAATATTCACATAGAACAAAATAGTCCAAGTAGTGCTGTTGCTCTCTTTGTCATCAAATACTATATTTCAATTGACAATACGATCAATTGATTTAAAACTTAATTTCAAGGCCAAGACAATCAGACAAACATTATTGTAAATGTGATATATCCATTAGGGACATCCTATAGTAAGCTTTGTTTTGCTTCTTAGTATGTATTCAAACTATTATCATCACCCTATGGAATTATATTGAGTCCTGCCTATACTGTAAAGCATGATATGTTTTTGTTTTTTAAAGAGTTTTATTAACACAACAAAAAAAGTATAAATACATAAATGAAATACAGTACCAGCATGTATACTGCCAAAAGAAATGTAATCATGTTCAATCAATCTTGTGATTTACTAAAAGTTCACATTGCCACTCTGTTATTAGGAAGGTGACATGCTTATGTCTTGGATCAGCAACTCTTTTACTCATCCCGTATCTCTACCTTTGACCTTTTTAATTGGACAAAAACAAATTCACATAATCACTTCTGTCCAATGAGGGGGAAGCTAAACCTATGCATTACATGAATGGCTGACCAAAATTAAAAATACTTTGGAAGGTTAAACTGCTAACCTATATATATTTGAATCACACATTAAGATGTTTTCTAGAAGTTCCACTTTAAATACCATGATTTGGAGCATTAAATAATTTCACTGGGGCATCGCCAAACCATACTATAGTGACAATTATAATGATTATGACAATGATAATATTATTATTTTAAAATATTACATGTTACCCTGAGTAATACATTAAAATCATGGGTGCATATAAGGAGAAAAGGGCCCTACTAAAGCTAAAACTGGAGCACACAGAATCTGGTGCAGCTGTGCATAGTAACCAATCGTTTTTTGCTGCTTTTGGGACAGGAGCTACATGCTGACATCTCACCACCACTTCCATGTTTTATTTTTAATAACAATAGTTTTACTAACATTTGGATGAAGCCTTTTATTTTTATGTGTGGAATCTATACTTTTTAATAAATATACTACATTATATGTGGTTCCCTGCTTGTGGCTCTGTGTGGTGAGCACTTTTTTTCCCCACACAGTATCAAGCAAATGTTATGACTGTCCCCAGCGGTGAGAAGTTGTACTGTGTGGTGTCCCCATTGTGAGAATACAGCTGGTTGACCACGTGTGAAGGATCTTGCTGACACAATCACACCTGTTGCTGCTTTCCTCTGGCAGCTTTAATGTCGGTGAGTGCATTTAGCACTATTGCTCATGCATGGTGGAGAGGATTTCCATTAGCTGGTGAAAGACACTTTCTTTGCGGTGATTTAATGACATAATTTGGTCTCTTTTGCATTGGACTTAATTCACACTGATTTATATTTTAAAATGTTATTATCGTTTTTTTTTATATTGTGGGTGCCTTTTGACATTATGAATGCTGTGTTGATAGCACAGGTTTTACGTTTGTAATATTCTATATTTGAAGGTGCTGCTTTATTTTCTTTGTTGGTTTGTTTGGGTACTGTATGTTTACCTATTGCAAGGTGCCCATTTCTTTTCTTTTCTTTAGTGCTGACCCCCTTTTATGGTTTCTTTTTAGGTTTTATTGTCAAAGCTTAATTGAACAAGCTGAAGTTAGAATCTTGCATTTGCATTCAATGATTAATTTCTACTGGAATGGTCACACACCACAGTGGTCTTTTCGGGCTGTTCATTTTAAGGGTTTTTCTCTTCTTAGCCCCGTTAGTTGCCTCAGCCATGGGCTTGCTCCCCTTTCAGCTCCTGGACAGAGCTGACTCTGTGGGTTTACCCCCACACCATTGCTACCCTTGATACATTTATCCTTTGGATTGTGTCCTTTGTGCTTTTAACATTTTGTTTTGGTTGATATATACACTAATTGTGTCTGTCTCCTGAGGAAGTGGGCACTATTTCATGAAATATATCGAGACAACAGTCCAAATGTGCACCAGTGTGAATGTGTTTACAATATTGGATATATGGAACTAACATACACCAACATGTAGTGTCAAACATGTCTGATTTTAACTTCCATATGAAATACATTTTCATTTTTTAAGAATATTGTTTTTAATTTTATTAGGCACAAATCATATAAGTCCCATGGGCAAAATTAATTTTAGTTTTTTACATGTTTTAAGAGACTGAGTTCTGCCATTGTCTCAGTATTTGTGGCCTTTCTATTCCTACACATGAAGTTAGAAGTTTATTGGTTACAAGACACAGCTTTCATGTCCTTACTAAAATATGAACTATACTGTATGTTTACCATGAAGACAATATAAAAACATGGTCCTACCTAAATAAAAATGGGTCACTTTCGCTCAGTGGGGCTGACAGATGGACCATGGTAGTAAAAGTATCTGGAGTGTTGTAGTGTCAGCAGGATAAACATGTGGCAGTATGTACATAGAGAAGCAATAGTTAATCTACAAACAGGCTGTAATATGGAGGTAAAGCAGCAGTGCTAGGTGTTAAACAGAAATAAAAATCATCTTTCCAAGCTGACACAGTCAACAATCTTCCTGGAGCTAAGTAAGGATATATATTAGCAGGCAGTACTTTATTGCACTGGGTGGTCACTTATGGACTTTGTGATCTCCATTCCAATTTCTCCTGTAAATAGCAGCCACTGCCCACTGCTCGTCCACTCATCTGATGATTCCTGTATCCTCCAGTGTCGCTGTCATGCGGCTATGTGGCCCACATATCGGCTCTCGGTCCCCCATCACCAGGGCATTCCATGAGTGGCATTACATGACGCTAATGACATCAACACGTTTCGTTAGGAACATAGCATAGCTTTGTCTGGACAAGGAGGGGCAGGCAGCCGCCTGTCCCTTATAAAAGTAACTTATTTGCAGTAGTGCCACCCCTCTTGTAAAGCTTAAAGGGACAGAGGCTTTTTGTTTGTTGTCACTTTGTGTTCTCTAATCTCCAGGGATTACTTACTCCCAAAGGGATAATTCTAGGTGATGGCTCAGTAATAACTACAGTTGGGCAAACGGTTCTGATTGAGCATAAGTTCGGGTGTCAGTTTAGTGTAAATCTAGTTAAAATGCAGTGTGAGTGGAGTGGTACTATTAATTTTTACTTTATTGTCACATTAGTGTGAATCTAGTGATAGTACAGTGTGAGAGTAGTGCGACCGTTCATTTTTACTTTAGTGTCATTTTATTTTGTCAGGGCAGGTTTCCTGCAGTATATTTCAGTGCATTACTGCACGTTTACCGCAGTATATTGCAGTGTGTTATTGCAGGTTTATTGCTGTGTATTTCTGTTTGTTATTGCATGTTTACCACAGTATATTGCGGTGCATTACTGCACAATTAATGCAGTATATTTCAGTGCGTTATTGCAGGTTTACTGCAGTATATTGCAATGCGTTACTGCACATTTAACACAGTATATTTCAGTACAGTATATTTAAGTGTGTTTGTGCATGTTTACCACAGTATATTGCAGTGCATCAGTGCAGTTTTACTGCAGTATATTGTAGTGTGTCAGTGGAGTGTGTCTGTTTTGCAGGTTTACTGCAGTATATCGCAGTGCATTAGTGCATGTTTAATGCAGTATATTTCAGTGCATTACTGCACGTTTAACGCAGTATATTTCAGTGTGCTTGTGCACATTTACTGCAGTATATTACAGTGCGTCAGTGCAGTTTTACTGCAGTATATTGTAGTGTGCCAGTGGAGTGTTTCTGTGTAGTGAGTACTCAAGTTAAAGTGCACCAAACACCACTTTCCATTGATTAAAGTGCATCCACGTACACATTTCCCCATATTTATTACATTTTGTAATAAACCTCCCTGTATCATGTCTGGGAGGCCAACAAGGGGAGGCAGATGTTACCGTGGCACTGTGAGGGGGCCAGCGGTGTCTGTGTCCACAGGCAAAGGTGAATGTGGTCTGTCCCACAGGCAGGGCATTATTACCTATGTTTAGTGATGTTGCCTGTGCTATCCAGCTAAAGCATGCAGAGGAGGTGGTGGACTGGCTTAATAAACCATCATCATCCTCCATCACCCAAGCAGAGACTAGTGCGCCATCCACCACAGCTGACAGAGTGGCTTATTCTGCCTCCTTGTCCACAGTAGACATGTGCGATTAGTTTCGTACGAATCGGAAATTCATACGAATTTTTCGAAATTCGTACATTCGTACGAATCCGAAATACAAATTTTTATGCATACGAATTCCGTACGAAATACGAACTTTCATTTACGAATTTCGGATCCAAATTAACAGAAACGTGACTGGTGTTTATGCATAAGTATTCTGTACGAAATACAAAATTTCGTTTACGAAATACGAAATTTCGTAAACGAATTTCCGTTCCAAATTAACAGAAAGTATCAGAAACGTGACTGGTGTTAATATGCATAAGAATTCTGTACGAAATACGAAATTTAGTTTACAAAATATGAAATTTCGTTTACGAAACACAAAATTTAGTTTACGAATTTCCGATCCAAATTAACAGAAACGTTTAAATTTACGATTCGTACGAAATTCGTATTTCGTACGAATCCGAATTAAATTTCGTACACGAATTACAAAATCCAAATTTTTTTTAATACGAAACGGAATGGAACGAAACGAAACAAATTTTTTGACGGCGCCCATGTCTAGTCCACAGCTACTCCTGCATAGCACCAGCATCAGGCATGGAGGTGTCAGCTGAGTTATTTGAACACAGCACCAACCACTTGCTCCTTGACGATGCACAGGCATTATTTGATTCTGATGTTGGTTCTGAGGTTGAGGAAGATAGGAACATTGGCCTTCAGAGAGGGGAGAACACTGGTAAACAACAAATTGGCAGTCATGTTCCCCCAGCAGTGGCGTATTGCCAAGTTGGCTCTAGCAACAGGGCAGCACAGTGGTATAGTGGTTAGCACTTTCACCTAGCAGTAATAGGGTCGCTGGTTCAAATCCCGACCACGACACCTTCTGCCTGGAGTTTGCATGTTCTCCCTGTGCCTGCGTGGGTTTCCTCCGGGTACTCTGGTTTCCTCCCACACTCCAAAGACATGCTGGTAGGTTAATTAGATCCTGTCGATAAAATTGGCCAAATATGTGTATGTGTTTGTAAGCGTGTCGGGACCCCACAAGGCAAGGACCACGCTATACCACAGATGGACACCAGTGGCAAAAAGCACCCTGAGGCGATTCAGTTCGCATAGGTTGCACTATACAAGTCATTCATTCATTCAGTGATGATTAGGATGGAGGGGATGATGAGGTCACTGACGCGACTTGGGTGCCGGATAGAGCAGAGGAGGAAAGTGAGGGTGAGACACAACCCTAACAAGGCAGCCATCATGGAAGAGTAGAGAGCAGCCATCCTATTCCACCAGATTGTGAAGCTGCTATCTTCCGGTCCACTTCCCACAGCCCAGCTGTCTGGACATTTTTTTAGCAAATGTGCAGCGGATCACACTGTTGCAATTTGCAAACTTTGTCTCAAGCAGGTCAAGCATGGCAAAAAAAAAGCTGGCCATTTGGGTACCACATGCTTGACAAGGCCTTTAACCTCCCATCACTCAGCCCATTGGCAAGAGCACCTGAAAGCCACACAAAAGGGACTCAATTCTGCTTCTCCTCACTCCTCAACTTTCCGGTATACCCCTACTATACCTCATGACCTCTCAGCAGCCTCCACTTACAGGGATGATGGTATAGCAAATGGTGCCACAGGTCCTTGCAGCATGTCTGCCAGTAGCACACCACCAGCTGTAGATTATAGCAGACAAATTTTTTGTCCCATCTGCTGCAGCGGAAAAAAAATACAGTCACTGCCACCCACATGCCTAGCGTCTAAATTCAAGCTTGTCAAAGTTGCTTTACAACTCCTGCCTTTCCATCTGGTGGATTCTGCCCCTTTCGTGATTTTGCAGAATGTGCTGTACCACAATGGCAGGTTCCCAGTCACTATTTGTTTCATGTAAGCTCTGTACCATTATGTGTAAGGCAATGTGGCATCGTTAGGCAAAGCAGTCAGCAGCAAGGTCTACATTTCTGCTGACACGTGGTCCAGCAAGCATGGTCAGGGACGCTATAATTTTGTTCACAGCACAATGGGTAACTCTGCTTACAACTTGAAAAGATGCAGAACAAGGCTCAGTGCTACAGCTTGTTGTGCCACCATGTCTCCATACAGCTACTGGTGATGATGTATAACAAAAAAATACAGTGCTTGTGTCCAAGTAAAACTAAAAAGCAGCTAGCACCACAAAGGACAAATATGTGTAAATAAACATGTAAAAAACGTGCAGCTCTGATCTGGTGAGAAAATATATATGGAATTTACAAGGACCCTAACTAAAGAGTACAACTAAAGTTATAATGAAAAAATATTTATGTGTTCAATACCATTTGATTTGAAAATATATATGGCAATATTAAATGACACAATTACAAATGGTGATATTCATGTGTAGTATGATAATAAATGGTTTAACCACTTTCAGACCGGACCAATTTGCAGCCAAAGGACCAGGCCCCTTTTTGCAATTCGGCACTGCGTCGCTTTAACTGACAATTGCGCGGTCGTGGGGCATGGCTCCCAAACAAAATTGGCGTCCTTTTTTTCCCACAAATAGAGCTTTCTTTTGGTGGTATTTGATCGCCCCTGCAGTTTTTATTTTTTGCGCTATAAACAAAAATAGAGCGACAATTTTGAAAAAAAAATGCATTATTTTTTACTTTTTGCTATAATAAATATCCCCAAAAAATATATAAAAAAACATTTTTTTTCCTCATTTTAGGCCGATACGTATTCTTCTACATATTTTTGGTAAAAAAAATCGCAATAAGCGATTATTGATCGGTTTGCGCAGAAGTTATAGCGTTTACAAGATAGGGGATAGTTTTATTAATAATTTTTTTTTATTAGTATTGGCGGAGATCTGCGATTTTTTTTGTGACTGCGACATTATGGCGGACACATTGGACATTTTTGACACATTTTTGGGACCATTGTCATTTTTACAGCAATTAATGCTATTTAAATGCATTGATTCCTGTAAAAATGACACTGGCAGTGAAGGGGTTAACCACAAGGGGGCAGTGTAGGGGTTAAGTAGGCCTAGGGGTGTGTTTCTTACTGTGGGGGGGCGTGGCTGTCAGCTAGTGAATGCTGATCTCTGCTCCAATCACAGGGAGCAGAGATCGGCGTCACTAGTTGCTAGGCAGAACGGGGAGATGCTGTTTATCTCGGCATCTCCCCGTTCAGCCGTCCCGTGAGATGATCATGGATGTCCCCGCGGCGATCGAGTCCGCGGGGACCGCGATCGGACTCACGGGGGTCCCGACCGGCGCGCTCCCGATGGCACGGACAGGCAGAAAGGAAGGACTTATATATACGCCCTCCTGCCTGTACGTGCCATTCTGTCGTTGTACATCTGTGTGCGCCGGTCGGCAAGTGGTTAATATGCTTTTATATAACTACAAATCAAAAATAGCATTGAGCATACAGTTGACATGTATATCCCATGACAACAACACTAAGAAAAGTCCAAAACATGTAGATTGATGACAAAAGTTTAAAGCAAGTGAAAGTGAACAAATAATCAGGATGAGGATCCAAAAAAGGTTGATAGGTTGATGATGACGTGTTTTGTCATCACAACCTCATCTGAGGGCATGGCCCTATGGCGTGGTGCTCCGGTATTTATATCTACAGACTGCAATGCAAATTGACCATCCCAGCGAGCGTTCCAATCTCTTAAAGTACACACAAACGGCCATTAATACACCACATGGGAAGTGGTATACATAGCGCTGCAATCAATCTTGGACAGTCTGCGTACCTCTGCATACCGTAATACATTGATCAGTTAAGACATAAATTCATAATACATCTAACATACCATAAAATATGTTCATAACATATGAACATAATTAAAATAGCTCATATCCCTACATCATAATAGTGCATTAAAGCCAATTAGTTAGTTACATAGTTACATAGTTAGTAAGGTTGAATAAAGACAACAGTCCATTTAGTTCAACCTGAGTGAGTGTGTGTCTACAATTGTCCCTACCCTCAATCCAAGGTCCCCATTCATATACTAGGGCCAATTTTGGACAGAAGCCAATTAACCTACCAGCATGTCTTTGGAGTGTGGGAGGAAACCGGAGTACCCGGAGGAAACCCACGCAGGCACAGGGAGAAAATGCAAACTCCAGGCAGGTAGTGTCATGGTTGGGATTCGAACCAGTGACCCTTTTTACTGCTAGGTGAGAGTGCTACCACTATACCACTGTGCCACCCAAATTAAATTAATAATATATTTATCATAATATAATGTCACCTGTTTCGTAGTGCATTACTTTAAAATACAATTAATACAGAATTAAAAATCAAGTTTAAAAGTTAATGATAACAATTAAATATAAAATATAAACTGAATGTGCAAGCCTCAAAAGTCGCTAATGAAACAATTTATGTCTAAATCAACATTTAACCCTTTTGGGGTGAGCGTGTCAATCAAATAAATCCAGTGAGTTTCACGCTTGGAGAGTTCCCTGACCATATTCGAACCTCTCCACATGGGTTTATACGATCGACACCCCAACATTTCATGCCAGAAGGGATTATGGTGTAATTTGAAATGCAGTGACACATTATGGTCTTTAAAACCCAATTTTATTTTTTGTAGGTGCTCCGCAATATGAACTCTCAGGGGTCCCTTTGTGCGGCCTACATACATTAGCCCACACGGGCACTCCAAGATGTACACTACATGTGTTATATTACAAGTGATGAATTATTTTATAGCAAATTCTTTATTATTGGAAGTTGATATGAATCTATCTAGGCCCCTCATAGGCACAGAGACCTCTCTGCATGCCCTGTATTTGCGGCATGCAAAAAAACCCATCTCTGTCCCAAAAAGAGGCTGGCCTGGTAGGAGGGTCCAACACCTTTTTTACCACTGCGTCACCAAAACTAGGTGCCTTACGGTAGATGCATTTAGGTGTCGGGGTAATACATTTTTGAGGGTTTTGTCTAGACATAAAATATGCCAGTGGGCCTTAAAAATAGACTCAATTTCCCTATACTGGGTGTCAAGCGGCTAGATATTATTATTATTATAGATATTTATTATACTCGTATTATTCCTCGTCGATGTCACATCTTTCAAACAGTCCTCTAGTGGGATGGCCTTTATCTGCTCAACAATTGCATACAACTGTTGAGGACTTTAGCCCTTCTCTATAAATCTTTATTTTAATACTTCAGACTGGGCAACATAGTCATCCACAGTTGAGCAATTTCTTTTTACCCACATTATTTTGCCCTTAGCAATGTTACTCAGCCATAAAGGGTGATGGTCACTTTGAAGGGGCAGAAAATTATTGCTGTCGGTTGGTTTGAAATAAATCTCGGTCTCTAATTTATCATTGGTCCTATATATGTTGACACCTAGAAAATTGATGTGATCGTTACTCCAATAACTCATTAGTTTAATATTATTCTCATTACCAATCAGATATTCAGCATAGCTAATTAGAGAAAATTCTGGTCCTTCCCATATAAACATTAAATTGTCAAAGTATCATCTGTAAAAGAGTAACTCCTCTCTCTTCTTTCCAAAGACATACTTGTCCTCCCACTCCCCCATAAATACATTTGCTATACTGGGTGCGAATTTCGCGCCCATGGCTACACCTTTCTTTTGTGAAAAAAAATTATTGTTAAACCAAAAATAACTATGAGAGAGGCAAAATTCAAGGGCATCTCGCAAGAACATTTTCTGGTGATGGTGCAAAGCCTCTCTTTTACTCAAAGCCAAATTAAGCATTGTCATGCTGTATTACCATATGCAGCGATGAGATGTCCAAAGTAACAAGAAATATGTCACCTCTCAGCCAATTTAACCCCTTGCAAGAGCTGCTAAGGTAAGCCTTAGTGATTACAACACTTTTTTGAAGGACTTGGATTAAATATTGCCCCATTGTAGATGTGACTAACCCAATCCCATTGACAATGGGCCTAGCGGGGTGATTTTGGGGAGGGTATAGATCATAGGGATGTTGATACTGCTCGGAACAAGATATTTTTTCTCTTTCATTGTTAATATTTGTGTTTGGTAACTGTGTTATAACAGGACCTCCAGCTCTATCCTGGGGGGGCTACTTCCCTTCCCAAACTCCTTATTATAATTTGTTCTATAGTGCATATATCCCACCAGGTTCTGACCTGTTTTTCGAATGCACTGCCTAATGCCGTAATAATACCATAATAAATTTCCTCAGGACTGATATGTTCATTGACTGAAAATAGATTATTATAATCAATCTGTCTATTGTTTGAAAATTGTATAGCATCCATAGCAAGTAACTAAACAAGAACAATTTTATAAAAAGTGAAACAAGGCCTACATCCACTACCTCGGCTCTATGGAGCCTTAAACTTTAAAACATAAATACTTCAATATTTCAATATTTCCAAAAAATAGCAGCCACTTAAATTCATAAAATGTATAAATGAAAAATAGTAAAATGTCAACAGGTACCTCAGTGGGTACCTATATATACCATAGCAGCGCTACTGTCATTAATTATTATGACCAGCTTTTATATAGTATTAAAATATGAGAAAAGATGTATAACAGAAGGTGATAGCCAGTCCAAAAGACACAGGTGGTGATATGAATGTGGAATTATTGAAGTGCACCTCACACCAGAGATTCTCAAACTGTGTGTCACACTCCCCCTAGGGGTTCACTCTCACCAGAGGGTTAAAAACTTCAAGCATTGGAAAGTTTTTAAATGGCCGTTATCCTCCTTCCTGAACAGGGTCAGCACTGAAAATCACCTCAACCGTGTACACAGATAAGGGAAAAAATCTTCAGATAGCGTAATTCCATTTTTTAAACCCTTTATTGCAATTTCCACTGACACACTTTAGTAAAATCCAACAATATAAAATGCTATAAACTGCAGCATTACTCACAGCACAGGATTAGCATAAGAGACACTAGTACTGAGAAGCCGGCATCCACCGCTTACTTCCAGTTGTCTCTTCCTGGCTGTGGAATGGAAAAGGTCAGTTCCGGTCGTGTAAGGTCACACAATGGCGCGTTTCATCATCACGACTTCATCTGAGGGCATGGCCCTACAGCACAGTGCTTCAGTATTTATATCTAAAGACTGCAGACGCGGCCGTCCCAATTTCTTAAAGTGCACACAAACAGCCATCAATTCACTACACGGGAAGTGGTACACATAGCGCTGCAATCAATCTGCGACAGGCTGCATCTAATATAGAATACTAGCGTACCTCTGCATAACGTAATACATTGATCAGTTAATACATAAATTCTTAATATATCTAACATACCATAAAAAAAATTCATAACATGTAGGCCCTTATGGCCTGAAATTTTGGGGTGTTGATCGTATAAAACTCCCATGTGGAGAGGTTCAAATATGGTCAGGGAACTCTCCAAGCGTGAAACTATTTGATCGCGCTCACCCCAAAAGGGTTAAATGTTGAGTTAGACATAAATTGTTTCATTAGCGACTTTTGAGGCTTGCACATTCAGTTCATATTTTATATTTTATATTTAATTGTTATCATTAACTTTTAAACTTGATTTTTAATTCTGTATTAATTGCATTTTAAAGTAATGCACTATGAATAAGGTGACATTATATTATGATAAATATATTATTAATTTAATTGGCTTAATGCACTATTATGATGTAAGGATATGAGCTATTTTATGTTATAAAAATGTTTTATGGTACGTTAGATGTATTATGAATTTATCACTTTTTATAATATGGTAGGGAAGAATAGGTCGGCACCCATGCTGCCCTCATTGAGGTGCCTCTAATTTGCTGGTAGTAGTTCACGGTGAACTGGAAGAAAAATATTCGATAGAGGAAAGTCAAGCAAGTCCACAACAAACTCATTCTGTGGGCCGTACTCAGGGTAGTGAAGTTCTAAAAAGGTTTCCGCTGCTCTCAGACCAGGGGGGGGGGGGGGTGGGGGATCGAAGTATAGAATGATTCAACATCTATTCCTATTAGCCAGTCATCATCCTCAACCTGCAGGTCTGCTACTTTCAGTGGCGTTTCCAGCTTTCATATTTAGGGGGGCACATGGGGGGACAAAAGTAGGGGGCAACTATAAAATGCAATTTTATATATATATATATATATATATATATATATATATTTATCCTGGGGCCCTTTACTTTGGTCCCACAATGGGCCCTTTCACATTTTCTGCAGGGAGCTCCCTTCCTACTGTATTAGGGCCCCCAGGGTGGCAGAAAACAAGAGATATATGTCACCAGCATACCAAGAAAATATAAGGGTCTAAAGCAGTGGGAGAACTATCAGGGTTGCAAGGGTTGTCTTGCCACCCGGCCCTGGTGTTCTGCCACTGTGGGGTTCCCCAGCCTCCTCTTGCTGTCCTGCCCCTGCTATTGACAGTGCTGGTCTGGCATCTCTTGGAATTTACAGGTATGTTCTCCTGTCCTAAGGATGGGAGAAATCAGTCTGTTTTTTCCCGGTGGAGTCCTTCCTGCAACTTGCTCTTCTCCTTGCCAATGAGTATACAGGGGAAGAAGCAGATCGGGCGGCCGTGGTTGTGTGAGCGCTCGCATTATGCAGAGGGAGGGGGGAGGTATCACCCACAGGAGCGGACTGGGGACGCTCTCCCTCTCAATAGAGACTGTGTTAAGATGTGGTGCATCCGCTACGAATGCAAACAAAAAGACATTGCCTTTTTGTAAAAAGTCACTCTGCCCCCCCTAGTGACGCCATTGTCTACTTTACCAGCACATTATGAGAGTATGACCTTAATTCTTTGACCCTCTACTTGAATCCATGTACCTTCCAATTTTCTCTAAAGGGCCCTTTACCCTGCAAACAATGGGTTGTCCATGTAGACACATTAAATTCCTTCACAAGGAGATGTTCACGTTCTCATTTATTTTGCCTCGTTGAGTCTTTCATTCAGTTCACGCACTACATCCTGAAAGGGGTTGTGGTCAAGTGTCGTTGTATGTCGTTGTATGTCGTTAAGTCACTAAGTAGTCGCTTGACCTCCCCTTCATAGAGATTTCTGTCCATTAATTAGGATGGCGTTACCCCCTTTGTCGGTTCCTTTTATGATAATGTGTTTTACCTTTCCAAGTTTTCTTAGGGCTAATTGTTCCTCACGTAAAAGGGCCATTTTGTGTCCAGTCTACACCACTTTCAGTATCTCACAAAAGTTAGTACAACCCTCACATTTTTGTAAATATTTTATTATATGCTTTCATGTGACAACATGTGACAACACTGAAGAAATTACACTTTGCTACAATGTAAAGTAGTGAGTGTACAGCTTGGATAACAGTGTAAATTTGCTGTCCCCTCAAAATAACTTAACACACAGCCTATAATGTCTAAACCACTGGCAACAAAAGTGAGTACACTCCTAAGTGAAAATGTCCAAATTGGGCCTAATTAGCCATTTTCCCTCGCCGACATCATGTGAGTCATTAGTGTTACAAGGTCTCAGGTGTGAATGGGGAGCAGGTGTGTTAAATTTGGTGTTATCACTCTCACTCTCTCATACTGGTCATTTGAAGTTCAACATGGCACCTCATGGCAAATAAATCTCTGAGGATCTGAAAAAAATAATTGTTGCTCTACATAAAGATGGCCTAGGCTATAAGAAGATTGCCAAGACCCTGAAACTGAACTGCAGCACAGCGGCCAAGATCAGGACATGATCCACTCAGAACGCTATGGTCGACCAAAGGAGTTGAGAGCACGTGCTCAGCGTCATATCCAGAGGTTGTCTTTGGGAAATAGACGTACAAGTGCTTCCAGCATTGCTGCAGAGGTTGAAGGGGTGGTGGGTCAGCCTGCCAGTGCTCAGACCATACGCCGCACACTGCATCACATTGGTCTGCATGGCCGTCATCCCAGAAGGAAGCCTCTTCTAAAGATGATGCACAAGAAAGCCCACAAACAGTTTCCTGAATACAAGCAGACTAAGGACATGGATTATTGGAATCATGTTCTGTGGTCTGATCAGACCAAGATAAACTTATTTGGTTCAGATGGTGTCAAGCATGTGTGGCGGCAACCAGATGAGGAGTACAAAGACAAGTCTAAAATGCTGTTTATTTTCCTTGCATGTCTCCCTCAGATCTACAGCGACTACACTTCCAAGTGCACTGAACCCCCCCCCCCCCCCCCCCCCGTCTCATACTTTTACATCCCACATATTTTTGTTTTATCCACCAAGGTCAACTAGTTACAAAATGTTTCAGCAGCTTTCTGCCCACTAGATTCATTATGGAAGATTTATATAATCAGCCTTACTCAAAATCTTCCTAGCCTTTTTATTCCTGATGTTTACACTACCAAAATTAATGTATAATTCAGTAGAAAGGAGATAAAGAGAAACTGAACTTTGAAAGACAGGCATAGGACACATGAATAGATTCCTGTGGTCTCCCTGCAGCTGATCTTTTCCCCATTACCAACTTACTATGCCTTGTTCTGCATATGTAGAAATTACGATCTTGATAGAAGTAGGGATTTGCTTCCTCATGTCAAAAACTCCAACCAGGTGAACAATGGACAGCACAGTAATGCCATCACCAAATCTCACCCCAAATCTGTAAAGACTAGCAGTCAGAGGAAATGGTGCCTTAAATCTCACTTCAGATATACAAATTTAAGGATTTAGCAAAGGACTGACTAGACACACTCATGTATCAAGAAGTGCACTGTTTGGTTGGAGAAATTTCAAGCAAAAGGTAAATTTTTCAGAATTCTGTTTAGGCATAATTAATGTTTCTAAATGTTTCCTAATAGCCCTAATAGAGATAGCCTGATGCCTAGGTCAGGAACTACAGTATAGTTATCGGGTGTTTCCTCAGCCTATAATTGCCCCGTTTCCTTAAGGCAAGCAAGTCTACCAGTACGTGGTTACCCCAGGTCTTACAACATGATGATACAGTTCCTGGCCAGATGGCACCAGGATTGAGCAAGAGATGTAGTTCCAAGAGGGGGTTAAGTACTTGATAGTGGCTGGTAGCAGAATGAGTGGCTGGTAGCAGACCCAGTAGCTGGTAGTGGAGAGTTCAAGATCGGGGCAGGGAGTGAGCAAGCGTAGTCCAAAAAGAATTCCAAGATCAGGGCTGGTAGAAAGCAAACATTGTCCAGTTAAAAATTTGCAGTCAACCCTCACTTTATTTAATCCCTTCTGCTTCCATAACATGTCCCCCTTGGTCTTTTTTGATTCTACCCTACTCCCTCCCCCCCATTTTATTTCCCCTTTTCCCTCTTTTTAATGCCTTAGACAAGGTTCTCCAGATGATCTGTTTGATTCAACTCTGCACATTATCTATCTGCATTGTTTTCTTGATTACCCTTTAAGACCTTACTTAAAAGAGAAGTAAAGGATTTACACTGGGAACCGAGCGATCGAACACCGCCAAACTTTAATAAAAATATTGAACACATTTTTTTTTAGGTCAAATTCAGGCAGCAATCCAAAGAGTAATCCAGGTGCAATGCAAAGGTCATTAACAAGGGAATCCAAGATAATAGCAGTGCTTGGTCAGACAAGGAAACAGACAGGGAGACAGGAAGCTAATGATATAATAAGTACAGACGTACAGGCCTAAAATGTTTAAATAAGAACAAATCAAGCTAGGGGTTGTGTGGCCAGAATCCTTACCCTGCAGCTGATGGGAGCAATTAGAAGCCTGAGATGACCCATTAACCCTTAGCTGATAAGAGAAGCTAATAGGCTGCCTAATGCCGCATACACACGAGCGGACTTTCCCGCGGGAATGTCCGCCGGACTGAAGTCCGCCGGACAATCCCCCCGTGTGGGGGCGCCGGCGGACTTTTTGGCGCCAAAAGTCCGGCGGACTAGGTTTTAAGTTTTGTTTTAAAATTGTCCGCTGAACTTGGCAGTCCGGCGGACAATCCCGCCGTTAGTATGCTAGTCCGCCAGACTTTTGGAAATGAACAGACTTGCCGATCATCGGAAAGTCTGTTCATTTAGCACGTGACTTCAGGTAGACGGGGCTAGCGAAGGCAGTGAATGCCTCCGCGCTAGCCCCGTCACCTGGCATGGATTTAAAGGGAATCCCCACGCTGAAAAAACGGCGTGGGGGTTCCCCCCAAATCCATCTCAGACCCTTATCCAAAAACGCAGCCTGGCCGGCCAGGAAAGGGGTGGGGACGAGCGAGCGCCCCCCCCCTCCTGAGCCGTACCAGGCCGCGTGTCCTCAACATGGGGGGTGCCCCAAAGCACCTTGTCCCCATGTTGATGAGGACAAGGGCCTCTTCCCGACAACCCTGGCCGTTGGTTATCGGAATCCGGGAGCCCCCTTTAATAAGGGGGCCCCCAGATCCCAGCCCCCCACCCTATGTGAATGAGTATGTGGTACGATGTACCCCTACCCATTCACCTAAGGTGTAAAGTGTAAATAAAAAAAACACACAATTTTTTAAAAATATTTTATTGCACTGCTCCGGGGGTCTTCTTCCGTCTTGGGGGGTCTTCTCGCCGGACTCCTCCGCTATTTTACAGCAGAGGAGCCCAGCTACCTTCTTCGTCGTCAACGCCGTCATCTGTGGCTCTCGATCCGTCTTCGGGGGTCTTCCGGGGTCTCTTCTGTTCTTGCCGCTGTCGTCGCTTTCTGCACCGCCGCCTTCTTCTTCCTCTTCTTCCTCATCTTCTTCCGATGTTGACTCGTCGCTCTCTCTGGCCGGAATGGCAGAGCCGCGCTGTGCTGGGACTTATATAGGGACAAGGGGGCAGGGTCACATGCTCATGTCACATGGTGACCCCGCCCCCCTATGATGTCACAGTCCCAGCATCCTCCGGGACTGTGACATCATAGGGGGGCGGGGTCACCATGTGACATGAGCATGTGACCCTGTCCCCTTGTCCCTATATAAGTCCCAGCACAGCGCGGCTTTGCCATTCCGGCCAGAGACAGCGACGAGTCAACATCGGAAGAAGAAGAAGAAGAAGGTGGCGGCGGTGGCGGCGCAGAAAGCGACGACAGCGGCAAGAACAGAAGAGACCCCGGAAGACCCCCAAAGGCGGATCGAGACCCCCAGATGACGGCGTTGACGACGAAGAAGGTAGCTGGGCTCCTCTGCTTGGTAAAAGAGCTAGGTAAAATAGCGGAGGAGTCCGGCGAGTAGACCCCCCAAGACGGAAGAAGACCCCCGGAGCAGTGCAATAAAATATTTTTAAAAAATTGTGTGTTTTTTTTATTTACACATTACACCTTAGGTGAATAGGTAGGGGTACATCGTACCCCATACTCATTCACATAGGGTGGGGGGCCGGGATCTGGGGGCCCCCTTATTAAAGGGGGCTCCCGGATTCCGATAAGCCCCCCGCCCACAGACCCCGACAACCAACGGCCAGGGTTGTCGGGAAGAGGCCCTTGTCCTCATCAACATGGGGACAAGGTGCTTTGGGGTGGGGGGGCACATGGCCCCCCTTTCCCCAGGGCACCCCCCATGTTGAGGGCACGCGGCCTGGTACGGCTCAGGAGGGGGGGCGCTCGCTCGTCCCCACCCCTTTCCTGGCCGGCCGGGCTGCATGCTCGGATAAGGGTCTGAGATGGATTTGGGGGGACCCCCACAACGTTTTTCGGCATGGGGATTCCCTTTAAATCCATACCAGATGACAGGGCTAGCGCGGTGGCATTCACTGCCTTCGCTAGCCACATCTACCTGCAGTTACGTTCTAAATGAACGGACTGCTCCGTGTGTGGGCAAGTCCGTTCATTTTTAAAAGTCCCGCAGACTTTTTCCCGCAGAATGTCCGCGTGTGGGCAAGTCACACGCTCGGAAAGTCCGGCGAAGCCCCGCTGGAAAGTCCGGCGGTTTGTCCGCCAGACTAGGTCCGGTGGACAAAGTCCGATCGTGTGTACGGGGCATAACAGTAATTTTTTAGGTTAGAGAATTAGAGGGCTGACATGTCCCCAGGAAGGGGAAATTACATAACAAAGAGCATTGTGATATGGCACCAGAATTTCATTAGATGGATTATTTTTTTACATTGCAGTAGTAAGGTTACTGAGTGGTGGAATTATATATTTTGATAAAAAAATTCTATACATTGGTTTCAGGATGAAAGGGTTGCTTTTGACCTTTTTATTTGCTTTTGACCTTTTTATTGATTACGCAATATGAGAATATTTACACATATTAAACAACAAGAAAACAAGACATATCTTGCTATATCTTACATCAATTTAGATTCTAATTTTTGAAATATCCCTAATTTCTAGCATTCTATTTATGTGTACACAAAACATCTTAAATAAGACCATAAGCCATGATGTCAGTAAACATTTATTACATTTTTGCACAATTGTTGCATGCTATTACATTTAGCAAATTCTCTGCACATACTTTTCTTTTTCCTATGACGTAAAATATTTGAGCATACCACCCACATAATTCATTTGCAGAGCACATCTTTAGAGAATTCCTTTCTTGTAAGTATTTTCAAAATGTTGTTTATATCTGGTTGGAATTCCATCCCTAGCTAGAGGATTTAAATAATGCCTGTGAATATGTCCTTCAGTGCAGTAATTCCTTTGTGGTTCCAGATGTTATGTTCAGCATTGGAACTAGTCATGCCAAGACTCAATAAGGTATTACATGAATGGATAATCTTAGGTTAACAATCCCTGAAAATCACGTTTAAAAAAGATCTTGTCTCTCATGGTTTTTAAAAGAAACCTCCCCTTTCACAGAAATAAAACAACATAACATAAAATTGCTAAAAAAAATTGTAATATTATGTGTTTAAAAATGACTTTTCCATTTTATTCTACAACCTCTATAATTTTCTACAACTGTCAAAAAACAAATATGACAATCTGAACAGCGATCAAGATCCTTGAGTCAATGTAGCTAATCATATTTTGTTTTTCAATGTACCTGACATGGCCCCTGGTTTTCTGTGCATGTTGAACATACAAACAATTCTTCTATGAAGGCTTTTGTGAACAAAGTGAACTAGGGCACATCTGCGTGCCAAAATTTTTACTTGGAAAAAAAAAGCTAAAGTGACTGGTCAGCTAAGCTATAAAGTGTGCAAGAAAGAAAAGTGCAGTGCAAACAACTAGAAGACAAATAAAAAGCAATGCAAGATGCATTAAGTCCAAAGTTCTCATCAGCAGGGATAAGATATCACCAGCAAGGATAAACAGTGAAGGTAAAAAGTTACATGTTTGACATCAATGTGAAAAATGTGCTGGATCCCACCACCAAGGAACAAATCTGCTACTCACCTTATGGATATGACCCCTGAATTAACAGGACAATCATGACAGGCATTCTCATAAGGCAGTGGTTCTCAACTCCTGTCCTCAGGACCCACTAACAGGCCATATTTTAAGTATTACCTTGGGGAGATGCAGACTAGAATACTGCAATCACTGAGCAGCAAACTATATCATCTGTGATGTATTTTAGTTATCTTGCAAACCTGGCCTGTCAGTGGGTCCTGAGGACAGGAGTTAAGAATCACTGCCCTAAGGGGTAAATCTAGAATGGAACCAATAAGATCGCTGCCCCAGCTAATGGACTCCATAGCAGGGAATGGTATATATGTAAAATCAAAAAAGTAACAGAATAGTGCTTTCTGTTTTAAAAGTGTAATAAGAATATATATAAAATCACACTCACATATATTAGCACTGTCCCCAGTGCATGTAAAAGCAATGTGCAATGCAATGTAGTATACACCAATCATTAGATAGCCACCGGGGACATCATTAAAATGGTTCCTCCTCCCACCCGCGTTAGGTCCTGGGCGGGACTTCATCAGCAGGGTGTATACTAAATTGCATACAAGCGCTTTTACATGCACTGGGGACAGTGTTGATAAATGTGAGTGTGATTTTATAAAAATTATTAGTAATAGTTTTAGAACACTATTCTGTTGCTTTTTTTTATTTTACATATATACCATACCCTTCTATGGGGTCCAATACCTGTAGCATTAATGTCGAACGTGTCACTTTTTACCTTCACTGGTTATCCTTGCTGGTGACATCTCATCCCTGCTGGCGACAACTTGAGGACTTAATACATCTTGCATTGATTTTTATTTATCTTCTAGTGGTTTACACTGTACTTTTCTTTCTTATATATTGGTTTTATAGGTATCCTGAAAATTACCTTTAGTGTTCAGATTGCATTCACATTTGTTGAGTTTTATGTAGATTATTGTTTTGTTTGCACTGATTGTTTTTTCTTGTGTGAAGCTATAAAATGTGCAGGTGGCAAGCAAAAACAGGAAGTGTATTTTTTTATACTATGTACAATTGGGGCAACAAATTTAGCATATGTATTGGTGTTTATTACTGGAAACCTGTGCAGAGGCACCAGCATATAAACATGCTCAGGACTGCCACAGCTGGCACATCTGTGCATGCACACTCTGATCTCTGATACCAACACAGCATACATATTTGGCTTATACACTTTTACTGGTGTTTTTACATGATTACATAGTTAGTCAGGTTGAAAAAAAAAACACACAAAACACATATACTATAGTTCCACCAGCTGTTGTTTTATTGATAGTGCACACTTAATGCAGTATTTTCCTACATGAGATGCATATCTAAAAGTCCCAAAAGCTGTCACACAGACTCTAAAATATTAGAGAAAATAATTTTGCATTAAAGACATACCACTGCTTAGCTGGCACCCATTCAGATGTTGCAGCTTGAACTTCATTGTTTGTACAGTCAGTATACTGTATGTGCTTTGAAGCCTGTGAATGTGTGTCCATGTCAGCTTTGGGCCAATAGTAAAAACCCTTCAGATTCAATTATGTTTTCTTCACATTTTATTGCCACTTTGTTCCAAACCTAGTTTGGAATGTCTTTTATTTAAAAAAAGCCAATATCTACCTTCTTTCAGAGCGTTTCCCGGCGCAGACGTGACTCCTTGGCTCTCTCCTTCTCTCCTTTCACATCTTACATAGCTTTGCTTATAAACAAAGCCATGACAGAAGCCAATTCTATCTTATAGTGTCACATCACAAAATATCAGTGAAATTAAACTATTGTTTGTAGAGAAAATTAGGTTTGGTGAAATTATCTGCTCATCCCTATCTAATGCTAAAGGGTGCTTAGATTGATTTACCTACAACATAGAGCCTGCTCAGGTGGTTATCATGAAAGTAAATCTATTCAAGTTGAATTGACTAAAGCTGGCCATAAAATCGCTAGATTTCACCATCAACATGGTCAGTGTTGAAGGGGAATCTCTCCCGCGGAGCCATATATAGTTGAAATCTTGTCCGTTCCCTGCTGAACCAGTCAAGATTCAAACTGTCTATGGCGACTTAACTTTCTGGGCTTTACTATCATTTATTATTATCATTAAATGTTCCTGATATTTGTTTATTGCACATATTGGGTACCAGATCTAATTTAATCAAATCTGTATTGATAAGGAATAGTGCAGAATAAATATATCAAACAATTTACAAAAACACCTTTCTGTCTAGTTTTCAATGAAGTTTGACTTTTAATGTATTTCAAAATGTGTTACTGTAATTTTGTGGTAGCTGCTGTGCACATATGAGTAGGGCTTCCAAGTACAAAGGCATCATCCAATGTTTCAATATCGTTAAGCATATTGTTCAAATTATTTATTATAGTAGCATCTTTACTTGCAAGCTTGTTCTTACCTAAGCAGACTAGAACAAACCTGACCAATTCAGATATGGTAATCACCCCTACATTCCATGTAACATTTAAAAAATTGGAATCACCATATATACTCGAGTATAGGCCGACCCAAATATAAGCCGAGGCACCTAATTTTACCACAAAAAACTGGGAAAACTTATTGACTCGAGTATAAGCCTAGGGTGAGAAATGCGCAGCTACTGTAAGTGGGATCTCTGGACCCAAATGACATTGCTGCGTATGGACACAGTTGACCGACTTTGGGGCCCTGTATCTCGGGGCCACTTGGTGCTAGGGACCCCAAATCTGGTGTGCAAACCCAGTGGAACCAACACTACAACATATCCAATAGCACCAAGTGGCCCAGAGATAAATTTGGATATGTTGTAGTGTTGGTTCCACTGGGTTTGCACACCAGATTTGCGGTTCCTATCACCAAGTGGCCCCGAGATACAGGCCCCAAAGTCGGGTCGAAAATGTCAAGCACTTTTCTGCAGCAGAGAATGACATTTTCTGAACCGACTTTGGGGCCCGTTATCTTGGGCCAACTTGGTGCTAGGAGCCCCACATTTGAATATGTTGTAGTGTTGGTTCCACTTGGTTTGCATGCCAGATTTAGGGTTCCGAGCACCAAGTGGCCCCGAGATACGGGGGCCCCAAAGTCGGGTCAGAAAATGTAATTCTCTGCTGCAGAAAAGTGCTTGACTCGAGTATAAGCCGAGGTGGGCACTTTCAGCACAAAAAAATGTGCTGAAAAACTCAGCTTATACTCGAGTATATACGGTACCTGTATAAACTAAAGTTAATGCCATTGTCAACCCTAAAGCCCCATACACACGGTCGGACAATCCGCGGACCAGGTCCGTCGGACCATGTCCGTCATACTTTGTCTGATGTTGGTTTTGCGTACACACGGTCAGACAAAGTTGTCGGAAAATCCGATCATTCTGAACGCGGTGACGATTGTTGCCTACGACGGGACTACGTAGAGGCTAGTAGCCAATAGCTTTGGTCTTGTAATGTGATCTGAGCATGCGTAGCACTTTGTCCGGTCGGACAACCGTACACACGATCGGATTTGGTGTGATCGGACCGTGTTGTCGGCAAATCTTTCCAGCAGGAGATAAGACTTTGTCCGTCGGACAATCCGACGTACACTGTCCGATGGTGCATACACACGGTCTGATTTTTCAACAACATTGTCCGATCGGACAGAATCCATGAAAAAGTCCGACCGTGTGTATGGGGCTTTACAGTGTTTTCTTTATATGTCTAAAAGGAACAAACATTTGTTCTGGGACAATCTGTGTAATCTTTTTTTATTCCTATTTGCTTAACTGATGTTTTATATATATATATATTTTCTCCCTGAAAATCGGGTGTTAATAGTACGTGTTATATGCCAATATTTGCATTTGGGCTGCCTCGGAGGGGTTGGACTCAACGTCAGCTGTCATACGTAGTCCTATCTCTTGGACCGGCATTGGACCAGTGTTCTGTCTATCATAAGAGCTGGGACTTCATATTAAAGAGGCCGCTGAGTAAACAGGAGATCCTCACTCTATGTAATGGCGCTCGTCCCACCCCCTCCCCGTCCCCTCCGAGGCAGCAGTTATCTGACATGAGGCTGCAGATGGGCACTGGTGAGGCTGCAAATGGGCACTGGTGAGGCTGCAGATGGGCACTGGTGAGGCTGCAGATGGGCACTGATCAAGCTGCATTGATGGCACTGATCAGGCTGCAGATGGACAATGATCAGACTGCATTGATGGGCAATGGGGAGGCTGAAGAAGGGCACTGATCAGGCTGCATTGATGGGCACTGACCCTTATTTTGCTTCAAAGTTCTTTATTTAAAATTGTATTTTTTTCCTGAAACTTCTCTCTTAAAATGAAGGTGCGTGTTATACGCCGATAAATACAATATATACAGTATCTCACAAAAGTGAGTACACCCCTCACATTTTTATAAATATTTTATTATATCTTTTCATGTGACAACACTGAAGAAATTACACTTTGCTACAATGTAAAGTAGTGAGTGTACAGCTTGTATAACAGTGTAAATGTGCTGTCCCCTCAAAATAACTCAACACACAGCCATAAATGTCTAAATCACTGACAACAAAAGTGAGTACAGCCCTAAGGAAAAATGTCCAAATTGGTCCCAATTAGCCATTGTCATGTGGCTCGTTAGTGTTCTCAGGTGTGAATGTGGAGCAGGTGTGTTAAATTTGGTATTATCATTCTCACTCTCTCATACTGGTCACTGGAAGTTCAACATGGCATCTCATGGCAAAAAACTCTCTAAGGATCTGAAAAAATAATTGTTGCTCTACATAAAGATGACCTATTCTAAAAGAAGATTGCCAAGACCCTGAAACTGAGCTGCAGCACGGTGGCCAAAACTATACAGCGGTTTAACAGGACAGATTCCACTCAGAACAGGACTCGCCATGGTCGACCAAAGAAGTTGAGTGCACGTGCTCAGCGTCATATCCAGAGGTTGTGACTTTGGGATATAGACGTCTGAGTGTTGCCAGCATTGCTGCAGAGGTTGAAGGGGTGGGGGGTCAGCCTGTCAAAGCTCAGACCATATGATGCACACTGCATAAAATTGGTCTTCATGGCTGTCATCCCAGAAAAAAAACATCTTCTAAAGATGATGCACAAGAAAGCCTGCAAACAGTTTGCTGAAGAAAAGCAGACTAAGAACATGGATTACTGGAACCATGTCCTGTGGTCTGATGAGACCAAGATAAACTTATTTGGTTCAGATGGTATCAATCGTGTGTGGCAGCAACCAGGTGAGGAGTACAAAGACAAGTGTGTCTTGCCTACAGTCAAGCATGGTGGTGGGAGTGTCATGTTCTGAGACTGCCGGCACTGGGGAGCTACAGTTCATTGAGAGAACCATGAATGCCAACATGTACTGTGACATCCTGAAGCAGAGCATGATCCCCTCACTTCAGAGACTGGGCTGCAGGGCAGGGCAGTATTCCAACATGACAATGACCCCAAATACATGTCCGAGACGACCACTGCCTTGCTAAAGAAGCTAAGGGTAAAGGTGATGGACTGGCCAAACCCTATTGAGCATCTTTGGGGCATCCTTAAATGGAAGGTTGAGGAGCGCAAGGTCTCTAACATCCACCAGCTCTGTTATGTAGTCATGGAGGAGTGGAAGAGGACGCAATTGGCAACCTGTGAAGCTCTGGTGAACTCCATGCCCAAGAGGGTTAAGGCAGTGCTGGAAATAATGGTGACCACACAAAATATTAACACTTTGGGCCCAATTTGGACATTTTCACTTAGGGGTGTACTCACTTTTGTTGCCAGTGGTTTAGACATTAATGGCTGTGTGTTGAGTTATTTTGAGGGAACAGAAAATTCACACTATACTCACTACTTTTGTAGCAAAGTGTAATTTTTTCTGTGTTGTCACATGAAAAGATCTAATAAAATATTTACAAAATTTGAGGGGCGTACACACTTTTGTGAGATACTGTATATATATATATATATATTTTTTTTTACCATTCATATACAATCATTATTTTACTAATATACATATATTATAGGGTGCACTCATAAGAGAGTATTCACTGAGAATTTAGGGCAGCTAAAGAGAAAGCACAGAAAAAGCTGTTTGCTTTTAGACATTGATAGATTGTATGCAACCACATTGAGGAAAAATAGATTGGGTCAGTTACTACTCTGACCCATTTAGCTGTATGTGTAATTTTATTGTTAATTGTATGTTGCTATGTTATTGCTCTTCAAACTTTTTCTCAGATTAATCTGAAGATTGTGCAAAAAGAAATATAAGATTTAACCTGCTAGCTGGAAATGTAAGATTTTGAAATATTCATTTGCAATGTGCACAGTGAGCAAATAAGGTGCAATGTTGTTTGCATAGCACTTGAACCTTTTAGACTATCAAGTGCTTAACTTGCTCTAATGCCACATTGATTATTTGTAACCTAAAAATCTAATTTAATGATATGGCTAAAAGAATCAACTGAGGGTAAACGTCCTTGTGGAGTCAACATCAATGGTCTGCGACATGGTAATTTTGGTTTTGGCACCAATCGCCGGACGGCAGAGCTATCTAGTTGATGGCACCTCCTTCTCTTTCTGCACTCCAGAGTGACGTTGGGGGCTGTGATATGGCGGCGCTCCCTCATTATGCACCGTCCAGAGGTGGGCCAGGCATCCTTGGTTCCTTTTTCCACATCACAGACACCATGCACAGTCATGATCCATGGTTCTCACCTCCTCACTTTAGGTATGCCATTCCTCTTACATGTCACTTCTCAGTTCTGGTTTCTTTCTATCCTCAACTCAGCATTTCTACTTCTTTCTTGGTGGTTTCCTTTACCACACTTCACTCGCCCCCTTTTTTCCTTCCTTCCCTTCGTTTTTTCCTTGTTTTCCCCCTTTCCTTCTGGTTGTCTTATTCTCATCACCAGGTGTGTATCTGTTCCCCCACACATAACATTCATCATTGGGGGTCACCCCAACCATGTTAATTCCCTACCTGCACATTTTTTCACAGAGGTCCCACAGGATTTAATTTTCATCATACATCAGGAACGCGCCATGGATGCCTGTCCACCATGAATGCTGTCTTTGTTGGCTGGTCTCACTGTGCTTGCTCCCACAGCTCCCATGGGAGATGTCCTTGGATGGCACATGGTTTCCAGCATTAGACAATCATCACACATATGGTTTTGTAAGTTTGTAATAGGGAGTCCCATATTTTTACCCTGTCTCATCTTTTATCTGTGTCAGATCACTTTTATATATATATATATATATATATATATATATATATATATATATATATATATATACACACATTTTTTTTTTTTTTAGATAGATAATATAGGCTTGCTCCTGAAGAGTGACCTAAAGTCCCGAAATGCATTGAGATACCAGCTGCCATATTCTATACCAATAGAATAGGTAAGGAATTTTGCGCAAATAGGGATAAATAACAGTAAAGTTCACCAGTGCAATGATTGCTAGCTGATTGTAACACTAATAGAGGTTAATGATCTGGAGGTAATAAATAAATACAGTCCTAAATAGGTGTAAAAATAAATACAGTCCTAAATAGATGTAAAGATCAGAAATGCATATAAATATCACAAAATGGATGTAAAAATCGCATACAAATATAAAAATCGCATAGAAAAATTAGTGGATGTTGTATCGCAAGTAAATCGCATAAAAGATAAAAACCACGTGGGTAAAATCAACAATGGTGACAATTGGCTAAAATTGTGAGTGCCCAGTGCTAAAAGTAGCTACAAAGTGAATCGCATGAGTAGCATAATTAATAAGCAAATTATCAAATAAAGTATCTAAAAGTGCATAAAATGCATCAAAGTTATAATGCTATTGATAATAGTGAATAATGTGTTAAAGAAGAGTGATAAATCAATGAATAGATGGTGTGATAAATAAATGAGTAAAAAAGTAAATAAATCAATGGTGTGATGAAAATAAATAAATAAATAGATGAATCCATTAGGGGCATAAAAACAGATAATATTGATATCAATAGTAGTCCAATATTGCTCCAGAGTGCTGTCAGATATTTCCGAGCATAAATTCTATGCGTTTGGCTATGTGGATAAAGCAATTAGGTTTCATCTATTTGTGGGGTATCCTTGACTGGTCTCTCTAGCCTCTCACCTCAGGTCTGATTAACATACGCCTTTCTGGGGTGTCCTGTATCCCCAATATAGCGGTATCTGGAGATTTGCAGAGCCTCAAGCCTGTTGGGTATGTGCCTTTAAGGGGTATCTCCTGTCCGCACTGCTGGGATATCCAAAGTCTGCAGAGTCTAGTGAATGCTCCGGTCAGGTCCTTCTCCCTTTAATGCCTCTGTGCTAAGTACCTACAGTGCTTAATGTCACTGGCTCAAAAATGACATAACACCAGGGGAGGTAGAGAGGGAAACAGAGAAGCCTCCACTAGTGTAGTAAGTTTGTAAACAATTAGTTGAATTTATTTAAATAGTAAGATGTACTCGTACATTAAAGAAATTAAAACATGGCATGAAGAGTTAAAATTTTTGAACATCACCGGCGTTCTCAGCGCCTCCTCGCGTCCTGTTCACTGTTGGTTTGCCTACGGCTACTTCCTATGCATTACGACACGTCACGTGTCTTCATCTGGGGAACAGTGAACAGGACGCGAGGAGGCGCTGAGAACTCCGGTGATGTTCAAAAATTTTAACTCTTCATGCCATGTTTTTAATTTCTTTAATGTACGAGTACATCTTACTATTTAAATAAATTCAACTAATTGTTCACAAACTTACTACACTAGTGGAGGCTTCTCTGTTCCCCTCTCTACCTCCCCTGGTGTTATGTCATTTTTGAGCCAGTGACATTAAGCACTGTAGGTACTTAGCACAGAGGCATTAAAGGGAGAAGGACCTGACCGGAGCATTCACTAGACTCTGCAGACTTTGGATATCCCAGCAGTGCGGACAGGAGATACCCCTTAAAGGCACATACCCAACAGGCTTGAGGCTCTGCAAATCTCCAGATACCGCTATATTGGGGATACAGGACACCCCAGAAAGGCGTATGTTAATCAGACCTGAGGTGAGAGGCTAGAGAGACCAGTCAAGGATACCCCACAAATAGATGAAACCTAATTGCTTTATCCACATAGCCAAACGCATAGAATTTATGCTCGGAAATATCTGACAGCACTCTGGAGCAATATTGGACTACTATTGATATCAATATTATCTGTTTTTATGCCCCTAATGGATTCATCTATTTATTTATTTATTTTCATCACACCATTGATTTATTTACTTTTTTACTCATTTATTTATCACACCATCTATTCATTGATTTATCACTCTTCTTTAACACATTATTCACTATTATCAATAGCATTATAACTTTGATGCATTTTATGCACTTTTAGATACTTTATTTGATAATTTGCTTATTAATTATGCTACTCATGCGATTCACTTTGTAGCTACTTTTAGCACTGGGCACTCACAATTTTAGCCAATTGTCACCATTGTTGATTTTACCCACGTGATTTTTATCTTTTATGCGATTTACTTGCGATACAACATCCACTAATTTTTCTATGCGATTTTTATATTTGTATGCGATTTTTACATCCATTTTGTGATATTTATATGCATTTCTGATCTTTACATCTATTTAGGACTGTATTTATTTTTACACCTATTTAGGACTGTATTTATTTATTACCTCCAGATCATTAACCTCTATAAAGCCCCATACACACGGTCGGACTTTTTCATCAATTTGGTCCGATCGGACAAGGTTGTTGAAAAATCAGACCGTGTGTATGCACCATCGGACAGTGTTCGTCGGTTTGTCTGTCGGACAAAGTCTTATCTCCTGCTGGAAAGATTTCCCGTCAACCCGGTCCGATCACACCAAATCCGAGCGTGTGTACGCTTGTCCGACCGGACAAAGTGCTACGCATGCTCAGATCACATTACAAGACCAAAGCTATTGGCTACTAGCCTCTACGTAGTCCCGTCGTAGGCAACAAACGTCACCACGTTCAGAATGATCGGATTTTCCGACAACTTTGTCCGATCGTGTGTACGCAAAACCAACATCAGACAAAGTATGACGGACATGGTCCGACGGACCTGGTCCACGGATTGTCCGCGCGTGTGTATGGGGCTTTAGTGTTACAATCAGCTAGCAATCATTGCACTGGTGCACTTTACTGTTATTTATCCCTATTTGCGCAAAATTCCTTACCTATTCTATTGCTTATTTGTGTATTTTGTGAACACTACTCATTTTGCTGCAAATTACCTACCCACCATTATTATATAATCACTTATTGACCCCAATTACTCACAGTAGCACCAGGGACCTACATTATATCATATTCTATACCAATCCTGCTTTGACAATGAATTTGATGTCATCTGTTTACATAAGACATGTTCACGTAATATATATCTTTTTATCAACAGTGGCATGAGTAACAAGATAGGCTAGATAGACATTTTGTATTATGTGTATGTATATAGATGAAATTTTATTGAATCATGACATATTGTTATGTGATTATTGTTGTTATTATGGAAAATTGCCCTGGAATTAATATTAACAATATATATATATATATATATATATATATATATATATATATATATATATATATATATATATATATATATAGATAGATAAACTAATAAATATATTTTTCTATATTCATTTGTTATATTCATTTATTGTTTACCACCACACACTTCATATAAAGTCCCAATTTCTCACCCCTTTTTTTTCTACTGATTAGGGATGGAGGCATAGGACCACCGCAGGCCTTGCTTCATTTAAAGTCCCACAAACCCCCATTCTTTTAAATATGTGTTATACTGTCTACCTTTACCAACATCTATACTCACCCTGTTTAGTGGAAGCTTTCCTTGTTGAAGGGATAGGAAGTCAGACTGAAAGGTCTTGAATGAGTTGCTCATTCTCTTTCTGAATTGAAGCACCGTGTCCTTTCATTAATAATCTAATGTGGCCACAGACTTTACTGCATATAGATGTAATCTGAAATGTACTATAAAGGGTTGATTTACTAACGGCAAATAAACTGTGCATTTTGAAAGTGCAGCTGCTCCAGAGCTTAGAAAATTAGGTCATCAGTCAACCAACTTGAGTCAGCAGAGCTTCTGCTCATTTACTAAGCTCTGGAGCAACTTATTTTACAGGGTGCAGCTACAATTTACAAAGTGCTCAGTCTATTTGTCTTTAGTAAAGCAACCCCTAAGTCTCTGCAACTCACACTGGTATCACTCCTGTTTCAGAGTATTGATGTTTGTCCAGTCTCTATAACAAGTACAAGTTACACTGTCATCTATCCTGTCTCTGCCATCTGGCCTTTTGTTGTCAATTCTTTATAAGACTATAATATTGCCCATCTATCCAGAACTATAAATATAATATCTTGTAAGCCAAAGTGAGTATAACCTCTGAATGGTTTACCATTAAAATTAAATTCTTTTTTTTATTTGAGTATTATAAATGTCTGTAGGTTAAGAATAGTGACACTAACTAAAAAGAATGTATGAGTTAAATCGGAGTTCCATCCACTTTTACAAGGTGGTCCTTAACTAAAGAACTCCTCCACCCCTCGTTTTTTGTATATCTATTTTCTATTTATTTTTTCCATACCTACCTTTTTAGAAAGAATACATTTACTTCTGTCCTAGCCTGGCCGCGGTGCAGTACGTCATGTCCTCTTCTGCAGTGAGCCCTCCTCCTTCTATCCTGCTGCCTTCTGGGATCTGCGTTTGTCCCAGAAGATGAGCTGGCCATTCACAAAGTGCCACGCGACTCGCACATGTGCAGTAGGAAACCGGCTACCGGTTTCCCTTAGTTGGAATGGCGGTGCCTGCACCCAAGGTGGTGGATTTACTCACCTCGGGGGGGGGGGGGGAAACATTGTGGGCTCCCTGGACAGGTAAGTATGGAGCTCTGCTTTAATAAATTCAATGATGTAATGAACTACAGGATATTTCCTAATAAGATCTCATAATTCTGTTTCAACCAAAAGCAATTTACATGAATTTTCTTTAAAACTGCAATAATTATCAAACACAGAGCTCTTCGCAAATATGAAAACTCTTCGCAAATATGAGAAAAACATAGTCCATGCGTCCCACCCCCAATCAACAGAGATAGCTTCTTGTTATCCTCATCTAGACCAGGGGTCTTCAAACTATTGCCCTCCAGTTGTTCAGGAACTACAATTCCCATCATGCCTAGTCATGTCTGTGAATGTCAGTGTTTTACAATGCCTCATGGGATGTGTAGTTCCATAACAGCTGGAGGGCCATAGTTTGAGGATCCCTGATCTAGACTAACCACCTCCTGCATACCCTTTCTGCCTCCCTACTGATGTATTTATCAGTTGCAGTCATTGTTGTTTCAGTGGACTGTCTCCAATGGTGATCCATGTCCTCCCCATTATGAGAAACCAGACATTCTATCCATAGGATTAATTCCTCTTGTGCTGGAAAGAGCAATTTTAAATGATCCTTTTTATAAGTCACTCGCATTTGGTGGAAAAAGCTCAATATTTACTAAATAAATGTCTTTAAGGCATGTAAATGTTGAAACATTAAATGCTCTGGTGCAGAACAACTAACAACTGACATTTAAGTTGAAATTATACAATGATATTATTTTAGTAGTCTTTATATAAATTTTCAAACATTCTCTATAGCTATGCCATCAGCAGCCTACCAATGAAACATTCTACAAATGAACACTTTGACATCAAGAAAAATACATATCTGTTTTTCATTTATTTATTTTTGTGACTGTGATGCTGAGATGTTGACAATGTATCAATATTAATCTTAGGTGTCTATATGAGCAAATCCCTGTGTCATAAGTTCCAATCATTTTTATTTTCAGCTGTCACAGGGGAAGAGAATAATTAATACAACATCAACAGCTGTCTACCAGGGTTACTCCAGCAAAGGCACATGCAATGCATTTTATATTAAACCTTCGACTGATAAAAAAATGATATATTTTCTTTTGCTACCTTAAATTTTAAAATGTTCTAGACATTTATTTTTATTTCTGTTTCTGGTTTTAAAGTCCCTTTGTTAAAAAGCAACTTAAATACAATTTTGCAACATGCTATCTGGAATACTTGGGATTGAAATATTCTCAGATCAGAAGCTCCGACCTAAGCATGGCCCTTTAATAGAAAATGTATTTAACCACTTCAATACCAGACACTTTTACCCCCTTTGTGCGCAGGCCAATTTTCAGCTTTCAGCACTGTCACACTTTGAAAGACAATTGTGTGGTCATACAATACTGTACCCAAATACAATTTTAAGCATTTTTAGCATTTTTTTTTCACACAAATAAAGCTTTCTTTTAGTGGTATTTAACAACTTAAGGATTCGGCAGAATGGCACGGCTGGACACATCAACGTACAGGTACGTTGCTCTTTAAGAGCCCAGCCTTGGGTCGAGCGTGCGCCGCCGGTGGCGCACTCGGGACCTGGTCCTGAGCTCCGTGATTATACCCTCAGAACCCTGCGGACCCGATCGCTGCCGGTGTCCCACGATCGGGTCACAGAGCTGAAGAACGGGGAGAGGTATGTGTAAACAAACCTCTCACGTGCTTCCTAGTGAGGCTGTCACTGATCGACTGTTCCCTGTCATAGGGAAAGACAATCAGTGATGTCACACGCCAAGCCACGCCCCTACAGTAAAAAAAAACATAGTTCACACTTAACCCCTCCTGCCCCCTAGTGGTTAACCCCTTCACTGCCAGTGTCATTTACACAGGAATCAGTGCATTTTAATAGCACTGATTGCTGTATAAATGACAATGGTCCCAAAAATGTGTCAAAAATGTCCGATGTGCCAGCCATAATTTCGCAGTCACAATAAAAATCGCTGATCTCCGCCATGAGCTATGAGTAAGCACTAGTTGTGGTGCGAAACGCGTCAGCTCTGTACCCCCCTTTTTTGCCGTGTATGGATTGCAGTGTTTCTTGCTTTTAAATAAACTTTTTGGATTTTATTTTCTCGGTGTGCGGCTGTCCGGAGTTCTTCCTTTTTTGATTTTTGATCTCCGCCATTACTAATAAAAAAAATATATTAATAAAAATGCTATAAAACTATCCCCTATTTTGTAAACACTTTAACTTTTGCGCAAACCAATCAATAATCGCTAATTGTGATTTATTTACCAAAAATATGTAGAAGATTACCTATCGGCCTAAACTGAGGAAAAAAATGTTTTTTTATATATTTGGGGATATTCATTATAGCAAAAAGTAAAAAATATTGCATTTTTTTTCCAAATTTTTGCTCTATTTTTTGTTTATAGCGCAAAAAAGAAAAACCGCAGAGGTGATCAAATACCACCAAAAGAAAGCTCTATTTGTGGGGAAAAAAAAACTCCAATTTTGTTTGGGAGCCACGTCGCACGACTGCGCAATTGTCAGTTAAAACGACGCAGTGCCAAATCGCAAAAAGGGGCCTGGTCCTTTAGCTGCAAATTGGTCCGGGGCTTAACTGTTTTTTTTTCTTTAAAATAAACAAAAAAGACCAAAAATAAAAATAAGAAGGGTTTTTCTTTGTTTCTGTTATAACATTTTGTAAATAAATAATCTTTCTCCATAAATGTAGGCCAACATTTATACTATTAAATTTGTTGGGTGAAAATAACCCACATCAGTGTATATTATTAGTCATATATACATATATTAGTATATGAAAATCGATCAATCCTGATGTACTGACGGCTCTCTTATTTCTTGAGGTCCAAAAATGTCAGGACGCCTTTTTGGAAAGTAGACAGCCCAACCTAATTTAATAAGAGGCATGGTAAGTTTTTTGAAAAAAAAATTTTTGGGAAAATTAAGAAATGCATTTTTTTTTTTAAATGTTTAAATTGTTTTACATACTATCACCAGTACAGTACAGTACAGCATCATCATATAACTGGTGTGATGGTGATCGGGGACACTGACTGGTGACAGTATGTAAAAAAAAAAGAGAAATCTGTTATTTTTTCACAATTTTTTGAGTGACCAGGGAAATACAGTGTTACCATAGTAACACTGTACCACTCGGGGGAGGTGATCAGGATTTTTTTTTTTACACAATATGATTGCTTATACATAACTGAATTTTACAGTTATAAGCAACCCTTTTTTCTGAATGAAAACTTTCATTCAGTGTTTACTATTGTGATTAGGGATGGGCAAACAGTTCGGCCCGAGCATAAGTTCTGGCTGAACTTTCGCTGTTCGGACGTTTGACGAACAGCCTTACAAACTGGTCGTTCAACCGTTTGTTCGGCCCCCGACCAACCACAATGCATTGCAGCGCTGAACAGTGCATTGCAAGCCCTGATTGCCTGAAGCAGTGAAAGCTTCAGCCAATCAGGGCACAGAGCACTGTCAGAGTCATGACTGGACACTGTCATCATGACTTTTTCCAATCATGGTTTATTGGCAGCCATTTTCAGTGTGATTTTGGTGTGGAGAGAGATAGAACAGGGCTCTGTTCAGTGCTATTAGTTAGTTAGTGTGTAGGGTGAACAGTTCGGCCTGAACATAAGTTCGGTATGTGGTGTTCAGGGCGAATTCGAAAGCCGCCGGAACACCGGTTAAGTCTATGGGACATTAACATGAAAAATCAAAAGCGTTAATTTTAAAGGCTTATATGCCCCCTCTTTTCCTGCGGCCTGCCAGGTTGTGTGCTCGGATAAGGGTCTGGTATGGATTTTTGGGGGGACCCCGCGCTATTTTTTTAAATTTTGGTGCCACGCAATTTTTTTTTTTACATTTTGGTTCAGGGTTCCCCTTAATATTCATACCAGACCCAAAGGGCCTGGTAATGGACTGGGGGGATCCCATGCCATTTTTTCCCATGACTTCTTTTATCTCTTTTGCCGGGACCGACAATTCATTATAGCCGCAAAGTACTTTTAAATGACTTTTTTTCCTTTAGAAATGTAATTTTGTGCAGGGACTGTTGTAAACAGACAAGGTGCTTTGGGGGGCTACCCCAAAGCACCCTCCCAATGTTGAGGGCATGTGGCCTGGTATGGTTCAGGAGTGGGGGTGCTCTCTCATCCCCCCTCTTTTCTTTTCACCCTCTCTGCCAGGTTGCGTGCTCGGATAAGGGTCTGGTATGGATTTTTGGGGGGACACCCAAGCCATATTTTTTTTTAAATTTTGGCGTGGGGTTCCCCTTAACCACTTCCCGACCGCCTAACGCCGATATACGTCGGCAAAATGGCACGGGCAGGCAAAATCACGTACCTGTACGTGATCGTGCATGTGCCTGCCTGTGGGTCACGCGCGCGCCGCCAGCGGCGCGCTCGCGACCCGGTCGGGAGCTCCGTGACCCCGGCCGCGGGACCAGCGGACCCGATCGCCGCTGGTGTCCCGCGATCGGGTTACAGAGCTGAAGAACGGGGAGAGGTTTGTGTAAACAAACCTCTCCCCGCGCTTCCTACACTGACTGTCAGTGATCGGCTGTTCCCTGTCATCGGGAACGCCGATCAATGACGTCAGACGTACAGCCACGCCCCCTACTGTAAAAAAAAAACACAACACGTCACACTGACTCCTCCCCGCCCCCTAGTGGTTAACTCTTTCACTACAACTGTCATTTACATAGGAATCAGTGCTATTTAACCACTTCAGCCCCGGACCAATTGTCAGCTTAAGGACCAGAGGTCTTTTTTCAATTTCGCACTGCACTACTTTAACTGGTAATTGCGCGGTCATGCAATTTTGTAACCAAACGAAATTTGCGTCCTTTTCTTCCCACAAATAGAGCTTTCTTTTGATGGTATTTGATTGCCTCTGTGATTTTTATTTTTTTGCGATATAAACGGAAAAAGAGCGAAAATTTTGAAAAAAAAAAGAGATTTTCTACTTTTTGTTATAAGAAAAATCTAATAAACTCAATTTTAGTCAAACATTTGGGCCAAAATGTATTCAGCCACATGTCTTTAGTAAAAGAAATGCCAATAAGCGTATATTTATTGGTTTGCGCAAAAGTTATAGCGTCTACAAACTAGAGTACATTTTCTGGAATTTACACCGCTTTTAATTTATGACTGCCTATTTCATTTCTTGAGGTGCTAAAATGGCAGAGAAGTACAAAACCCCCCCAAATGACCCCATTTTGGAAAGTAGACACCCAAGCTATTTGCTGAGAGGCATGTTGAGCCCATTGAATATTTTTTTTTTTTTGTCCCAAGTGATTGAATAAAGACAAAAATAAATTTTTTTTTTTTTTTTTCAAAAAGTTGTCACTAAATGATATATTGCTCACACATGCCATAGTTATATGTGGAATTGCACCCCAAAATACATTTTGCTGCTTCTCCTGAGTATGGGGATACCACATGTGTGGGACTTTTTGGGAGCCTAGCCGCGTACGGGGCCCCGAAACCCAAGCACCGCCTTCAGGATTTCTAAGGGTGCAAATTTTTGATTTCACTCCTCACTACCTATCACAGTTTCGAAGGCCATAAAATGCCAAAATAGCACAAAACCCCCCCAAATGACCCCATTTTGGAAAGTAGACACCCCAAGCTATTTGTTGAGAGGCATGGTGAGTATTTTACAGCTCTCATTTGTTTTTGAAAAAGAAGAAAGTAAAGAAAAACATTTTTTTTTTTTTTTTTTCAATTTTCAAAACTTTGTGACAAAAAGCGAGATCTGCAAAATACTCACCATACCTCTCAGCAAATAGCTTGGGGTGTCTACTTTCCAAAATGGGGTCATTTTGGGGGGTTTTATGCCATCTGGGCATTCCATGGCCTCCGAAACTGTGATTGGCAGTGAGAAGTGAAATAAAAAAATTACACCCTTAGAAAGCCTGAAGGCGGTGCTTGGTTTTTGGGGTTCCGTACGCAGCTAGGCCCCCAAAAAGTCTGTGGTATCCCCGTACTCAGGAGAAGCAACAGAATGTATTTTGGGGTGTATTTCCACATATGCCCATGACATGTTTGAGCAATATATCATTTAGTGACAACTTTTTGTAAAAAAAATATATATATTTTTTTTTTTCATTATTCAATCTCTTGGGACAAAAAAAAAAAATATTTAATGAGCTCAATATTGCTCTCAGCAAATAGCTTGGGGTGTCTAATTTCCAAAATGGGGTCATTTGGGGGGGGGGGGTTTGAACTGTCCCGGCATTTTATGCACAACATTTAGAAGCCTATGTCACACGTCACCCACTCTTCTAACCACTTGAAGACAAAGCCCTTTCTGACACTTTTTGTTTACATGAAAACATATTTTCTTTTTTGCAAGAAAATTACGTTGAACCCCCAAACACTATATATATTGTTAAAGCAAAGGCCCTACAGATTAAAATGGTGGGTGTTGCATTTTTTTTTCCACACAGTATTTGCGCAGCGATTTTTCAAACGCATTTTTTGTGGAAAAAATACACTTTTTTTTATTTTAATGCACTAAAACACACTATATTGCTCAAATTTTTGATGAAATAAAAAATATGATCTTAGGCCGAGTACATGGATACCAAACACGACATGCTTTAAAATTGCGCACAAACACGCAGTGGCAACAAACTACATACATTTTTGAAAGCCTTTAAAAGCCTTTACATGATACCACATTAGATTCACGGAGGAGGTCTACTGCTAAAATTACTGCCCTCGATCTGACCTTCGCGGTGATACCTCACATGCATGGTGCAATTGCTGTTTACATATGACGCCAGACCAACGCTTGTGTACGTCTTTGCGCAAGAGAAGGGGGGGCAGGGGTGCTTTTTTATTTTTTTTTTAGTTTTTTTTTTATTTATTTAGCTTTTTTATTTTATTTTTAAACTGTTCCTTCCATTTTTTTTCTTTGTTATGATTTTTATTGTTATCTCAGGGAATGTAAATATCCCCTATGATAGCAATAGGCAGTGACAGGTACTCTTTTTTTGAAAAAATTGGGGTCTATTAGACCCTAGATCTTTCCTCTGCCCTCAAAGCATCTGACCACACCAAGATTGGTGTGATAAAATGCTTTCCCAATTTCCCAATGGCGCGGTTTATATCCGGGAGGGGGACATTCCCTCCCACTGCTTGTAAAAGCAGTCTAGAGGCTAATTACCCACTAGAATTGCTTTTACATGAAAGCCGATCACTGGCTGAAAAGAATGATACCAAGATGATACCTAAACCTGCAGGCATCATTCTGGTATAACCATTCAAAGTCCAGCAACATACTGGACATATATTGTAATCTTTTTTTTTTCATGCAGCCTCTTGGCTGAACGAAAAAAAGAGATTGATTGGTGGGTATGCCCACCATTAGAATACCTCCCTTCATCCACCCACTTCTAATGATGGGCATACATGCACCATTTATATATGCCGATGCATGGGGGCATCCTCCCGCAAAAGTTATGCCGTGTACACACGGTCGGAATTTCGACCGTATGTACGTGGCATTAGGAGCCAATCGCTCCTCCCCCCCCCTGCTGCCCCCATGCTTCGGCACATATGCTCTTTTTTTTAACTGTGGTGGTGAAATCACCTCCTACAGCGTTGGAGTCGCGGCTTTATGTATCGTGGGAGCAAACGCTGTTGCTGTCAAGATAAATAAATCCGCGCTGCAACTGAATGGCGCACCTGAAAACAAAAAAATGCTTAACACTAAAACACAGTAAACAAAATTACATACCTGAAAAGCAAGCATGATAAAACATAATAAAACATTGCAGAATAGAATGGAGTAAAAAAAGAGCAACAATAGAGAGAGAATAGAGAGAGAGAGAGAAACAATAAAACGACAACTATTTTTGTTTTTTTTATTTTTTTGAGATTCACAGGTAAAAAAGCTCCTGACTGTTAGCGACTGAATCAAAACGCTACCACAAAAAAAATGTTAGCGATCGCAGGGATCAGGCCTGACTCTGCGAACGCTGCAGTTATGTGTGCTTAGTGTTTTGTAAGTGACAGTGATCGATCGATACTGCACTTGGGTGGGCTGGGCTGGGCGGAGGGGGAAAACGCAGGTGCTAGCAGGTATCTGGGCTGATCCCGCTAACAATGCGTTTTTTTGGAACCCTAAACTGCTGGGACGCTAGTATAGATCTGATCAGATCAGATATTGATCTGTTCAGATACTGTGCCACTAAGGGAGGTGTATGTTTTGCGCGTGGGTGTTTGCGGTACGGGCACTAACCTGGGGCGACGCAGACCTTATTTGACCCTAAAACCTAATTGATATCACCCGCCGGGCGATCAGGGGGTTAAACCGTTATTGGGTAATAAATGGCGGGTGCCCTGACAGTATAAAAAACAAGCTAACTAACCAGCGTCACCCGTAACAGTAATACAAAAAAAAAACTGGCTACCTAGCGGCACCAGTGACACTAATGCAGCGATCAGAAAAACAATCGCTTAGTGACACTGGCAAAAGGGGGTGAAAGGGTTAACTAGGGGCAAACAGGGGGTTAAACCTTTATTAGGTAATATATGGGGGTACCTGACGCTATATAAAAACCTGACGGGGAACCTAAATAACGAAATAACTAACTGGCTAACCAGCGTCACCAGTGACACTTATACGGTGATCACTGGTGAAAGGGTTAACTCTAGGGGCAATCAGGGGGTTAAAACCTTTAGGTTGTAATATGGGGGTACCTGACCTATAAACCTATTTATGAACCTATATAAACCTGGCGGGTAACCTAAAAAAAAAAACTGGCTACCTAGCGGCACCAGTGACACTAATGCAGCGATCAGAAAAACGATCGCTCAGTGACACTGGCAAAAGGGGGTGAAAGGGTTAACTAGGGGCAATCAGGGGGTTAAACCTTTATTAGGTAATATATGGGGGTACCTGACGCTATATAAAAACCTGACGGGGAACCTAAATAACGAAATAACTAACTGGCTAACCAGCGTCACCAGTGACACTTATACGGTGATCACTGGTGAAAGGGTTAACTCTAGGGGCAATCAGGGGGTTAAAACCTTTATTTAGGTTGTAATATGGGGGTACCTGACCTATAAACCTATTTATGAACCTATATAAACATGGCGGTTAAAATAAAAAAAAAATGGTTACCTAGCGACACTAATGCAGCGATCAGAAAAACGATCGCTTAGTGACACTGGCAAAAGGGGGTGAAGGGGTTAACTAGGGGCAATCAGGGGGTTAAACCTTTATTAGGGGGGGGGGGGTAGGGGGCTACCTTGGACCTAAAACTAACTGCCCTGACAGTTATTACAGTCACACTGACACTAAATGCAGTGATCAGTAAATAAATGATCACTGCAATTAGTGACACTGTGACTGGGGGGGCAGGGGGTGATCTGGGGGGTGATCAGGGGGTGACAGGGGGGTGGAATATGTACCTATGTGTACTGGTGTCAGTGTACTGTTTGTGCACTAACCTGTACATGTTCTCTCCTCGGCGTTCCGGTCACATAGACCGTGCACCGAGCGTGACATCACTTCCGCCTTCCTGTCTATACAATAGACAGGAAGGGGAAGCTTTTCATTCGCCAGGAGCGATCGCGAGGGGGTGGCCAGAAACCACTGGCCGTCCCCTCGTCCCGGATCGCTCCTGAAGCGATGCCGACCGTCCCCGCCGGCGGAGGGGGTTCCGATCGGACACCCCACCCACCGGAAGAATGTCACGTACAAGTACGTGATTTTGCCTGTACGTGCCATTCTGCCGACGTATATATACATGGGGCGGTCGGCAAGTGGTTAAATAGCACTGATTTCTGTATAAATGACAAATGTCCCAAAAATGTGTCAAAAATGTCCGATGTGTCCGCCATAATGTCGCAGTCACAATAAAAATCGCTGATCGCCGCCATTACTAGTAAAAAAAAAATATTAATAAGAATGCTATAAAACTATCCCCTATTTTGTAAACGCTATAACTTTTGCGCAAACAAATCAATAATCGCTAATTGCGATTTTTTTTGCCAAAAATATGTAGAAGAATACGTATCGGCCTAAACTGAGGAAAAAAAATGTTTTTTTTTATATATATTTTTTGGGGATATTTATTATAGCAAAAAGCAAAAAATATTGCATTGTTTTCAAAATTGTCGCTCTATTTTTGTTTATAGCACAAAAAATAAAAACCGCAGGGGCGATCAAATACCACCAAAAGAAAGCTCTATTTGTGGGAAAAAAAGGACGCCAATTTTGTTTTGGAGCCACGTCGCACGACCGCGCAATTGTCAGTTAAAGTGACGCAGTGCCGAATCGCAAAAAGGGGCCTGGTCCTTTGGCTGCCAATTGGTCCGGGGCTGAAGTGGTTAATATCCATACCAGACCTGAAGGGCCTGGTATGGAATTTGGGGGGACCCCCATGCATTTTAGTTTTAAATTCCTTTTTTTCCTTTAGAAATGTCATTTTGCTGTCAGACTGTTCTAAACACGGGAAACATGCGCCACTTTACAGGCATACTATAGACACCCCCCCAGGTATGAAATTTAAAGGAATATTACAACTTTTATTGTTTCACTTTAAGCATTATTAAAATCACTGCTCCTGAAAAAATGTCTGTTTTTAAAACTTTTTGTTGCATTGATACATGTCCCCTGGGGCAGGACCCAGGTCCCCAAACACTTTTTAAGACAATACCATGCATATAAGCCTTTAAAATTAGCACTTTTGATTTTTTATGTTCGTGTCCCATAGACTTTAATTGTGTTTGCATGTTCAAACCAATTTTTTGCCTGTTTGCATGTTCTGGTACGAACCGAAGGGGGGGTTGTTATGTCCATCCCTAATGATGACTTGTCTGAGACAGAACCCTCCGAATACATGCTAGGCCCTTACAATGTGAAATGGAGCTGTAAAGAGCTTCCACATCAATGGTGACTAAAATGGAGCTATCGGATATTTGCGCTCCCTCTAGAATTTTAAGCAGAGTACCTGACCAGAATGTGTTTCCAGCGTGATCCCATCGTGCTGGTTTTCGGTGACAGGGCACTGTACATCTCCCGACAACAATGGCCGTTGGTTGTCAGGGTCTGCGGGCGGTGAACTTATCAGAATCCGGGAGCCCCCTTTATTAATTAATTCCTATGTGAATGAGTATGGGGTACATCGTACAGCTCAGTTTCAGGGTCTTGGCAATCTTCTTATAGCCTATGCCATCTTTATGTAGAGCAAAAAAAAATTCAGATCCTCAGAGAGTTCTTTGCCATGAGGTGCCATGTTGATCTTCCAGTGACTAGTATGAGAGAGTGAGAGCGATAACACCAAATTTAACACACCTGCTCTCCATTCACACCTGAGACCTTGTAACACTAACATGACACCAGGGAGGGAAAATGGCTAATTTGGCCCAATTTGCACATTTTGACTTAGGGGCGTACTCACTTTTTTTTTTCAGCAGTTTAGACATTAATGGCTGTGTGTTGAGTTATTTTGCGGGGACAGCAAATTTACACTGTTATACAAGCTGTACACTCACTACTTTACATTGTAGCAAAGTGTAATTTCTTCAGTGTTGTCACATGAAAAGATAAAATAAAATATTTACAAAAATGTGAGGGGTGTACTCACTTTTGTGAGATACTGTGTATATATATATATATATATATATATATATATATATATATACAGTGGTGTGAAAAAGTGTTTGCCCCCTTCCTCATTTCCTGTTCCTTTGCATGTTTGTCACACTTAAGTGTTTCGGAACATCAAACCAATTTAAACAATAGTCAAGGACAACACAAGTAAACACAAAATGCAATTTGTAAATGAAGGTGTTTATTATTAAAGGTGAAAAAAAATCCAAACCATCATGGCCCTGTGTGAAAAAGTGATTGCCCCCCTTGTTAAAACATACTATAACTGTGGTTGTCCACACCTGAGTTCAATTTCTCTAGCCACACCCAGGCCTGATTATTGCCACACCTGTTCACAATCAAGGCATCACTTAAATAGGAGCTGCTTGACACAGTAAGGTCCACCAGAAGATCCTTAAAAGCTACACATCATGCCGAGACCCAAAGAAATTCAGGAACAATTGAGAAAGAAAGTAATTGAGATCTATCAGTCTGGAAAGGGTTATAAAGCCATTTCCAAAGCTTTGGGAATCCAGCGAACCACAGTGAGAGCCATTATCCACAAATGGCGAAGACATGGAACAGTGGTGAACCTTCCCAGGAGTGGCCGGCCGCCCAAAATTACCCCAAGAGTGCAGCGACGACTCATCCAAGAGGTCACAAAAGACCCCACAACAACGTCCAAGGAACTGCAGGCCTCACTTGCCTCAGTTAAGGTCAGCGTTCATGCCTCCACCATCAGGAAAAGACTGGGCAAAAATGGCCTGCATGGCAGAGTTCCAAGGAGAAAACCACTGCTGAGCAAAAAGAACATCAAAGCTTGTCTCAATTTCTCCACAACACATCTTGATGATCCCCAAGACTTTTGGGACAACATTCTGTGGACCGATGAGACAAAAGTGGAACTCTTTGGAAGGTGTGTGTCCAAGTATATCTGGCGTAGAAGGAACACTGCATTTCAGAAAAAGAACATTATACCAACAGTAAAATATGGTGGTGGTAGTGTGATGGTCTGGGGCTGTTTTGCTGCTTCAGGACCTGGAAGACTTGCCGTGATAAAAGGAACTATGAATTCTGCTGTCTACCAAGAGATCCTGAAGGAGAATGTCCGACCATCTGTTCGTGTACTCAAGCTGAAACGAACTTGGGTTCTGCAGCAGGACAATGATCCTAAACACACCAGCAAGTCCACCACCGAATGGCTGAAGAAAAACAAAATGAAGACTTTGGAGTGGCCTAGCCAAAGTCCTGACCTGAATCCTATTGAGATGTTGTGGTATGACCTTAAAAAGGCCGTTCATGCTCGAAAACCCTCTAATGTAACTGAATTAGGACAATTCTGCAAAGATGAGTGGGCCAAAATTCCTCCAGGACACTGTAAAAGCCTCATTGCACGTTATCGCAAACGCTTGGTTGCAGTTGTTGCTGCTAAGGGTGGCCCAACCAGTTATTAGGTTTAGGGGGCAATCACTTTTTCACACAGGGCCATGATGGTTTGGATTTTTTTTCACCTTTAATAATAAACACCTTCATTTACAAATTGCATTTTGTGTTTACTTGTGTTGTCCTTGACTATTGTTTAAATTGGTTTGATGTTCCGAAACACTTAAGTGTGACAAACATGCAAAGGAACAGGAAATGAGGAAGGGGGCAAACACTTTTTCACACCACTGTATATATACACACACTCACCGGACACTTTATTAGGTTCAATTGCTTGGTAACACAAATTGCTAATCAGCCAACCATATGGCAGCAATTAAATGAATTTAGGCATCTAGACAGCTTGCTGAAGTTCAAACTGAGCATCAGAATGGGAAAGAAAGGGGATTTAAGTGACTTTGATTGTGGTATGGGTATGGTTGTTGGTGCCAGACGGGCTGGTCTGAGTATTTCAAAAACTGCTGATCTTCTGAGATTTTCACACACAACCATCTCTAGGGTTTACAGAGAATGGTCCAAAAAAATATCCAGTGAGCAGCAGTTGTGTGGACGAAAATGCCTCGTTGATGTCAGAGATTAGAGGAGAATGGGCAGACTGGTTTGAGATGATAGAAAGGCATTAGTAACTCAAATAAGCATTTGTTACACCCAAGGTATGCAGAATACCATCTTTGAATGCCCAATACATCGAACCTTGAAGCAGATGGGCTAGGGAAAATGGCCTTTTGATTTCTACAGATCTCAGAGCTGTAAATTTGGCCATGAGGTGCTCTGTTGCAGAAAACACTCCACCAGCTCCACCAACTAACCTCTTGCCTACTGTTACACAAATCTACAACTACCACCAATTTATCCTATAAAAATAACAGCCTAGGTGGCAAGTAAACCCTACACCTGATGCTGCCTTGGACTGGAAGGGCCTGTTTGTCACTTTACTGTATAAAACATGATAAATATATATATATATAATTTAATATATTGCATGTGCATTTTAAACAATAAGGAAGCCCAAGGTCAGTCACATATGTATAGATGTTGGAGCAGTGGAATATGCTTTTGCTGGTGAAAATAATGTTCCTTTCACCAAGTAATATTCCTCTCAGTCAGGTGTGCTACCATTATAGACCAGCCTGAGAATATCCATGATTTTTCAAGTAAAAGAGTGAAGGAAAAAGCAGAAAACAACAGCATAATTAATGAGTTAAATCAATTTGAAATAAGAAAGAAGAGGTGATTGAATTATCAGCAAGGCAAAATGACCTTGCTATGACCTAGGTAAAAATTCTGTCAGTAAAGAAAATTGCACAAACGTGATTTGTTTGCAATTCTGTGCTTTTTCTACAGATCATTAGAAGGACTCACCTAAGTGCCATCACATCAAGGGTCTAAATATAAGGTTAAAGCATTTTTTATAAAAAATATAAGTACCAATGTATACATTATTGCTCATCTGATTGATATTTCCAAGAAAACTCTTAAACCTGAGCTCAGTTTCCATTAGTTAGATTTATCAAAATAATGAACAGTTAAGATGTTTTATGTATAAACAAGATAGACAGCATTATATATAACTATGTAAGCATATTGTATACTATATCCAGCGCTCTGTATAATTAAGGATGAGGTTTGGGTTCATCGTTATCATTTGTTGAGAAAAATCCTGTGGGGTTTAAAATGTGTTGTCCTGGTGAATCATAATGCACTGCATAGTCTTTTAACTATGGTCAGCAGGCTTAGAAGGGCCACTAAGGGTTTTTTTTGGATAAGCCAGATCCTTGAGTATAAAAGGGGGTTTGCAAAGTGAATTGGAATCTGCTGTATGGAAAGGATAGGGAAAACTGACAAACTCCATAGAAAGCTATTATGATTAGTTAGGAAACTGTATTCTAATCCTGATTGCTAGCTCTTTGTACAACCAACACTTTTATTTTGTTCTTAATAATGGTAATGGGGGCTTTTGTTTTTTTGATTTGATGTCAGCAGTTAATTTTAGCTTGTGTTGAATCACAATCATTTTCAATCTATTTTGGCATGGACCAGTGGTTAGCTGAATGTATCTGGATTTGGTTAGGGTGGGATTGCAGAATCTGAATTCCATTGAAGTCAAAGGGAACTATGTCTTCATAATCATAATGCTCATCTAGACTAATAGGATAGAGATTGTTAAACAATGGGCTTGGGGGGCTGGGTACTTCCCTGAAAAACATGTACCAAAGCAAAAAACATTTTTTTTAATTGTGTTTTGAAGGGGACAGTGATATCAATGCTTAAAGATGAACAGTAAAACTCAGAGACTGACACAAACACTCCCCAGTGACAGCAGCACGAGGCAATTTAAATGCATGTTACAGCAATCTCTTAAAACAACATCTGACTAAATAACTGATCACCTCTCACGTGAGATCTGTGACCTCAGACATTGCCTAGATGACTTAGAGACCTGTGTAGAGACCTTGGAAACCACCACACAAAACTATAATGGGAACCTGGAGATCTTTAGGGATGAAAATCTTACCCTCCAAACCTGGGATGGAGGACTTTGCATATAGATACCAACTCTGTAGCCTAAGGATCTGAGTATCCTAAGGTATCCCAGAATCGGTCCTAGACCCACAGTCTACGTCCACAGCTCTATTCCAAAAACTCTCTCCCTTCATTCCGATTGAGCATCTTGAATTGGGCCGCATCACTTTCCAGATGGCCCTCCTAGGGGCATTAAAGCTAAAATCAATATTTCCATACAAAACAACTTCAGCACGTGAGAAGGACTTTCTTGTCTTCAAATGTCATCCCTACCAACTGTTTACAGACTTGGACCCGCTCACCATAGCCAAACTCAGAGCTATGAAGACTCAAATGCAAATCTTTACTTCTTCTCCTGGCCCCTCCAAACTATCTTTCCAGACTCTAAGACAACATCACTTCCTTGTTGATACCTGATGTGAATGTGACCCTGCTCATCACCAATATACTTTTTACTTTCATCCCTACAATACCTTTTCCAGAACAGACCATATTCTAGTTTCAGTAGGATCCACATCAACACTAATTTCATTGTCTATTAGGCCAATACCCTGTACTGATTATAAGGCAGTCATCATCTCTCTATCTGCTTACCCTCAGGAAAACGAAACCATTCCCCTAAGCCAATTTGCCTTTAGTTCTCTAAAGATTCTTACAAAAGTTATCCTGTCAAAGTATTAAACATATTTCACAACTTTATGAGGCTAAAGGGAACATTGATCTGTCCTGAGCAAATACACATTTTTCTAGTATTAAACTTCCTTCTTTGTCTTTATCCCAGTAGGACTTCCTGGAGTGACCTATCTTGCCAGAAGAGGTGCTTTCCACCATCAAATCCCAATAAAAGAACAGGTCTTAACAGCCTGATAGCCACCTATTATAAGAGATTTGCTTATTCATTGGTTCCACTTCTTACCAATGCTTTCAACTCCTTACTGGACCAACCGTCACTCCTGATTGCTATTATCATAGTTATTCCTAAACCCAACACTGATGTCTCTGTTTGGTCTAACTATAGACGCAACCCCCTTCCTCAATATAGATGGTAAACTACTAGCAAAGGTCCTTGTGACTTGCCTCAATACATTGGTCATCTCTCTATCCCACCACCCTAGGGCATATGTCTTGTATGTTGGCTACCATTCAGTAAACCTCTTTTAGAGTTACCATACTTTACAAATAGGATGAGGGACCAGAGAGGGTCCCCCCTTCTCTTCACCTTTGCCATTGGACCCTTAGCACAACTGATCCGCATAGAAATCAGCATAAACTCTGCCTCTTTGCTGGTTATATTCTTTTGTTCTTAACATCACCAATCATATCTGGTCCAACTTCCTTCAAGTGATAGATAACTTTGCCAATATCTCTGGCTTGACAGACAATTAATCCACATAAATCACAAGCTATCAATATCTCTTTGCCTCCAACTGGCTTTTTGCAAAAATTTACAAGAGACCCTCCCATTTACCATATACACCACCTACTGAAATCAAGACCTTTGAATCTCTTTAGAAATGATTGATTGGTCTGATGTATGGGTCATAACCAAATCCCCAGTGCCAAACATTAGAGCTTTGGAACCCAATTACAAAGTCTTGAAATACTGGTACCTGGTTCCTGCTAGCCTCTCTAAATTTACACCAAACTATCCACCAACCTGTTTCCATGGCTGTGATGATCATGATAGTGGCACCCGATGCCATATATGGTGGTCCTGCCCCATAGTAAAACAGTTTTGGATGGAAATATTTCAAATCATCCCCACACTCTTTTCTACCATAATCTCACCCGATCCCCGCCTAGCATTACTTAAGTCGATGTAAACCCTCACATATACCCAGTGAAGTGCACATGCTCAGATGATACACAGGGATGAAACAAATCTCCCTACATAAGTTTTACATGTATATCTTCTGTCTTCATCTTTATATACTCGTTAGAAAGTGCACGTTCTGTTAGATTGTTCTGTTCCTCATTCATCTGTAGGAGTGGATTATTGCTAGACCCTGTGAGACAGCTGACTGGAGGAAAGGCACCCCCCCCCCCCACACATACACACACACATGCAGAGCATGCCTGTGGATAGTTTAGCAGTCTACTAATCCATTTATAGCAACCTCCCTTCTATCTCCCGTCTTGGAGAACTTGTCAAGTTATCAGGCTGATAACAGAAGAATGGAGCAGGACAAAGCTACAGGACACAGTGCTTTGAAGAGAGATGACAAAACACTGCAGATATATGTGTCCAGCTTAAATTTCATGAATCGAGTTTACATCCACTTTAACCTACCCCCCCAACCTATCCCAGATTGAGTTTAAACTATTTCATCAGGTGACCACAGCTGTCAAACAAACCATAGCAAAAGCTTGGAAGATTAACTCCCTTAATATAGCAGAGACTAAGTTTAGGATTGCTAAGGCTATGTGTAACCACTTGCCAACCGGCTCACAATATACGTTGGCAAAGTAGCACGGGTATGCAAAACAATGTACTCATACATCGCTGTGTCATCGGCGGCTATCAGGCGTGTGCAGGCTGTCATTACTAATAAAAAATTATAATAAAAATGTCAAAAATCTATCCCCTTTTTTGTAGACGCAATAACTTTTGCGCAAACCAATCAATATATGCTTATTGTGTTTTTTTTTTTTTTTTTACCAAAAATATGTAGAAGAATACATATTGGTCTAAACTGAGGAAGAAATTTGTTTTCTTTATTATTTTTTTGGGGATATTTATTATAGCAAAAAGTAAAAAATATTGCTTTTTTTCAAAATGTTCCCTTTTTTTTTTGTTTATAGCACAAAAAATAAAAACTGCAGAGGTGAGCAAATACCACCAAAAGAAAGCTCTATTTGTGGGGAAAAAAGGACATCAATTTTATTAGGGTACAATGTCGCACGACCAGGCAATTGTTATTTAAAGTGACGCAGTGCCATATCACAAAAAGGGCTTGGTCAGGAAGGGGGTAAATCCTTTCGGGACTGAAGTGGTTAATGTCAAAATTTATGCAACTCTCCAAGAACACTATACAAAACTTGGGCAACTATGGGTGCGTCACTACCTCCCTAATATAATTATTCCTTCCATAATATGTCCGCTTTGGTTTCTCATTCCTGTATCCCCTCAGTTTGCCCCCCAAGTTCCTCACCCCCCTTCCCCCTGGTCTTTACCCCTCTCCTATTGCTCTTTGCAAAACACATAGTTTTTTTTTTCTATTTACCTTTTCCTTGCTCTGCTTACATAGCTGCCTTGACTGTACAGATTTTACCAATTCACAAACCTGTTCTCTATTAACCAACTGACCAATCAATATATTTGGTATTGCTCTGTTATATACTTGTTTTGTATACTGTGATTTTCTTATCGTTATTATTTGTACCATGAGCACCTTGTCTCATAATGTGTTAAAACAATATAAATATTGAACAAGAAAAAAAAATGGCAACTACTGTGTGAATATAGCAGCTCTAGCACCTGCTGCTGTCAAAAGGCCATCTAAAACAGTGATTATTGAAATTGTTTAGACGTAAAATAGAGAAATATCAGTTAGCATTATTACTTTGTATCTACACTGTTTTATTCATCTCCAGATCAAAGGGATTCATTTTAATCTAAAGATGATGTCAGTTAAAGCAACCTGACAATTAGAAAAAAGTTTTAAAATAGCATTCTTCTCTATTTAACTCCTTATTAACCCTTAGCTTAGCCTAATCAGTCCTGATTAACTCCTTCTCCCCTTCACCCTATTTTTTGTTCAAATTTTTTTTATTAACCGATAATATTTAAACTTTATTTTTTCATATTTTAGTGTAGCATTAAAAAAGTGCACAATTTCATTTGTAAATAGCTTTGCAATTCTTTGTACCAGAGTTATAATTGTAATGTCATTTTGAAAAAAAAAATTGTAGAATAAATGTACACTTGTATATACAGTAACACCATTTTTTTTTTTTAAATCAAACGCTGGACAAAAACAAAAGTATTTTTTTTCATTTTTTTTTCCAAGGACTGTATGGAAATTTTATTGTCAGGCAATATCATAAAAGTTCATGAAAGTTCATGTCATGTTTGTCCTTAAAAAATAATATATGTTTTACTTGAGATGATAAATGACAGGTTCTGGCTGCTTTCCTCTGTATCTAAACAGGGCAGCCAAACATTTCCTTAATTATACCAGACTCTTATCCTAGATGAGTGTCTAGTATAGATGCTACTGGAACCCCACATGAAAAAATAGTGTGGGACCCCTTAAAATACATACCAGTGCAGTAATTGTGTAGATCCAATACACTCCACATGTAGACTTGACACATTTCTATAGCTCTTCTTTGGCGGACAATCTGACACTAAACTGAAACTTTTGATATTTTGTGGGAAACAGTGACACTAATACAGGGATCAGTGCAAGAAATGTACGCTGTCACTGTACTAATGACACTGGCTGGGAAGGGGTTAAACATCTAGGGTGATCAAAGGGTTAAATATGTGCCTAACTAGTGTTTTTGTGTTTATTGTAAGGTGCTTTTGCTAAGGCATGTGCTGGTTTTTATTCCATGCTTTACAGGGAAACAAAATCTAGCATGTCCCCGCTGACAGGACAGAGCTCTGTCTTGTTTACATAGGCAGATCTCTGTCCTGTCTTCCTGCTTGCTAATTAGCGGGTGCCAGCAGACATCCATTGGCCGGCACCCACTGATCGGCTTGTGCTGTGACTAATCATAGTGCACACCCCCTACCCAAAATAGCAGAATCATGTATATATACCTGATTCTGCCTAGTTGGCCCACACTGTAGCTTTACTGGGGATGGGAAGTGGTTATAGACATATATGCAGATATGCTAGCCTGGAGGAAACCATACTGTATATTATCAGGCTAAAACTGTGAAGGCCAATTCCTGAGAGGCAATAGTGCTTGTGGCAAACATGGCGCACATTTGCTGCTAGTCTTCCTCAGACCTAGCTATGTTCGGATCCTTCTCCCACTTTTAAATATGAATTGAAGGAGTGGGTAATAGAGTGAGATGTGAGCAGATATTAAAAATAAGTTCAGGAATTAGGGGAGTGTATTAGCAATTATATTAAAAAATTGTTAGCCACGTGTCCACATTTGTTATCATGTAATAACAATGAGATTCAATGTCTGAGCTCATACAGTATATCCAAAGACTTATGTATCGGATGTTTGCAGGTGGTCTTTAGAATCATAGCTGTGAATGGGCCCTTGCTCTAAAAACAAAGGTAAAATTATGAGAAGCCCACCAGTCAAAAGCTGCCAGGGATTCCAGTCCTGGAGGAAACGCAGCATTTTGGAGTATAAAAAGTAATGAGAAAAGGTTGGAATATCAATTTGCTAAAATATTAAGTGCGTGGGATTCAGCAGAGAGCATGCAGAAATGTAATCCAGGCATCCAGTTGATTTAAAGGCTTCCTGCCCATGTTTATTGGTAAGCTTTGCACCAAAGCAAGACCCAGAACAAGAAGTTCCCTATAGTCCATTCAAAATAAAAACAGTCCAACAAAAAATGATTAACCTGTTCCCGTCTGTGCTATAGCCGAATGACGGCTAAAACGCAGACCTACATTGCAGGGAGGCCATCAATTGCCGGGAGGCCTTTGCACGATCCCCATGCACCCTTTGCAGGGTGTGCGCAGCGCGTGCTGTGATCACTGAGTAAATGAGACTCGAATAATCACAAATCGGAGTAAGGAGTCAATCCCTTACCAGGTGATTAGCTGTCAGCCAATGACAGCTGATCACGTGATGTAAACAGAAGATCGTAATATTTTTTTTTTCTCCTCACGCTAACTGCATGAGGAGAAAAAAAGCCAATCATCAGCTTCTGTGTAAGGGACATCACCAATCAAAATAAACAAATCAGGGGGGCGTGGCTTGGCCAAGCGAGGAGATGGCCGCTTAGGAGACTTGCTCCCGCCGTTACCTCTCCCTAATCTCATTTAGCGGTGTTTTTTCGCCTCACAAGACCTCTGAAAACAATGGGTACAGCCTCCAGACATACTTCTGCCTCCAGATCCCGCTCCCCCCGCGAACAACCGGGCAACGGGAGCCAAAACATCCCTGAGGTGTTCAGAATGCAGAGGAACAATATGGCGCCGGCCCGCCACAACGCCTCACATTCCACTGAGCCGCCACTAACTGACCCGACGATTGACATCCGGCGTTCACCTCAAGATGTGGATACCGACCGACCCTTGCCTCCTCAACCACAATTATCCCTACAAGACCTGAAGGTAATCGCGGCCGACATTAAAGACACGCTGTCGGCCGCCATCTCGGACCTGAGGCAGGACATCCGCGCGCTTTCCGAACGGGTCGTTGATGTGGAGAAAACCACAGCACAACATGAGACGGTCCTTAGGAGAGCTACCGGAAAAATTGACACACACACCCTGCAGTTACGTGAAACTAACCGTCACCTTGAAGAATTAGACAACAGGGGACGCCGCCACAATCTCCGGATCAGAGGAATGCCGGAAAATATTACTCCGGAGAACCTTACCACTGAGGTGACAGCCCTCTTCAATACACTGCTCCGCAAGCCATTGGAGACCCATATTGAATATGAGCGGATCCACAGGGCTTTACGTCCCAGAGGCAAAGAAACTGACCCGCCAAGGGACATCATATGCTGCATTGTGGACTTCCATATTAAAGAGGATATCCTGAGACAAGCCAGGGAGACCCAGCGGCTGCAGCATAACGGTACACCTATTCAGATCTTCCAGGATCTGTCGGCAATCACCCTACAACATCGCCGTCATCTGAAGCCTCTGCTCGAAACCCTGCGTGCACAGGGCATTCAATATAGATGGAAGTTTCCCTTTTGCCTGTCCGCTTCCCGCCTGGGCCGAACGGCCCTCCTGAAAGTTCCGGAAGACCTCAGCCACTTCTGCCGCACGCTGGATATCCCTTTCACTGAGGTACCAGAATGGTATGCTGAATACCGCCCGCACCCCTTCCGACGCCCGTCGCCAACAGAAGAACGGATGGACACCCATGACGCCCAGCAGTATCGTCGCCGATCCCCTTCGGGATCAAGAATGCGCTCTGCCCGGCAACTGGATCGTGGACACGGTCCGGCTGACTCTCAAAGGTCCCGGAGAACACACAGGGACTTCTGAGACTGCCAGATTACACGGCCGTATGCGGCTCCTGACTGTTAGATTTTTGATCCCCGGTCGGGCATTCTAATCGTTCTGCTGTTTTATTTTTCATTTTTCTATCTCCATTTTCCCTTAGGTTGTTTCCCGCCATGGACGCCGCTACACGTGCAGTCACTGTGCAACTCTCAGTTCTACTGTCAAAGGCATTTTCTTTTTTTTTTTTTTGTCCCTTTTGAAATGCCACTCTTCAAGGATACACGTGAGTAACTGTTCTATAAGCAATATCTGAGGCTGCTTGGCTAACCCCTGCTCTTTATACTGCAGTCTTCACCACCATTATCTATACCTTACCAAGCTCAAACCTACCCTGGCATGCAACTCGTCTCTCACCCTCTGCTCTTAGTCACTTAACTACCTGTCCATCCTGATTGCATGCTACATCTAAGCTCACTCTCTGATTCCCTGAGTCACTGCAATTACTCGACTTTTATTTACTTATTTTTCCTTTTTCTTTGCACGCCGGTGGCGAGATGGGTAATATATTTCTACTAATGTACTTCCTACAATTGCTATTCTCTGATTGACTTTGCTTATATCATTATATTTTTAGTGAGTGATAAATTATAATTCCGCACATGACGTTGTCTCATATGTTACCAACCAGATAAGGCAGCAAATGGAGAACGGGTGTACTGTAGATTTGCTCCTACTATCACTCACGGACACACCATTTCACACTTTCCCATTATATTATGCCTATCCTATTGTCGGTTATAGAACCGACTTAGTTTCCCCAAAATAACACTCAAACACTTTTGTTCAAAACGGAAACAGTGTTTCTCCCGCATGTATGGGGCTCACTCCACTCAGGGGCAACCTAAAATGGGACCTCCCTCCTTAACAACCGTCCGCTGACCCCAAATTTTCTAGCCAAAGTTTTCAGTTATACTCGTTCTCCATGAGCACCGAATACGCATATCAGGTGAGATTCATAATGATACAAAAGGTAACGTTCAAGCCTTCAGTCCCATACGCTGTGGCCCTTGATTGTGTATCCCCCCTCTCATGTACCATCTCTCTGCTTTCAACATTACGCCTCATACCTATCCCGTTTACTCCTATTAGCGCATATGGTCTGACACCTCCTACACCCCATGGTCTCCTTGCTGATTTCATCTCCCTTTACGTATCACAGGATCCAGCCCCGTCTTACGCCCTCATTTAAATACTCACCTCTCCCTTGCACCTCTTTACAATGTATAAAACACATGTACCTATATATAAACAGATGCTGGCTCAGGATTCAAGTCTTTTTACTGCACTTTTAACATCTCTCACCCACTCTATATCTCCCTGAGGGGTAACGGCGGCACCTTCTCCATCTTAGTTACTTTAATATACTAGTGGCCGCTCTGTTCGGTCCAAACCAACCCCCTTACAGCGCAGTACATTACTATACTCTTTACTTCATAGTTAATTGGCTGACTGCTGACTGTATCTGTCTAACCTACATCCAGTTTGACTGGATTAGGCTAGTTTTTGTCTACCCTCTTCCCACCTTATACGTGGGCTCCCTCTGATATAACCCCCAAAACCTAAAACTCAAAACTTAAAACCTAGTCTTTATTAATTCTCTACTCGGTAGTTAGCTACCTACTTACACATCACTACCGTTTTGACCTCACAGGTCCATTTTAAAGCAACACAGCATAGCATGACGGATACAACTTGCACATCAAGAGATAGGACCTCTCCCCCTAATGTTTCACGATTCCCCCCGGTCAAATTTTGCTCGCTGAACATGCGTGGCCTGAATATTCCTGAAAAACGGTCACAACTGTTATATCATTTGCAGAAGGAAAGGACTCATATTGCATTTATACAGGAAACCCACTTCCGAACGGACAATATTCCTAAACTACATAACCATGACTTCCCCACAGTATACCATGCAACTACAAATATCTCCAAATCGAAAGGGGTTTCTATATTATTGTCCAAACATTGCCCATTACTGGTTTCCGACGTCAAGCAGGATAGCGACGGTAGATACCTTTTCATCAAAGGTACACTACATGACAGACCTGTCACATTAGCGAACATATATGCACCCAATGTACGCCAAGTTCCATTCTTCAGAGAAACTCTGCATTTGCTTACAGAATTCCACTCTGGTATTATCATTTTAGGTGGAGACTTCAACGTAACGCTCACACCTACCCTAGACTCGTCCACCGGATCTTCTACCCTACCATACAGAGCTTTAAGAGATATTAAAAAAAGGCTTCAGGAATTGACCCTCCATGATACTTGGCGTACCCTTCATCCCAACGAAAAGGATTTCACATTCTTTTCTCCCCCACATAACAAATATTCCAGACTCGATCATTTTTTCATTTCCCAAGCCGACCTACCACTCCTTACGAAAGCAACAATAGACCCAATGATTCTTTCAGATCACAACCCGATCTCCATGACACTATCTATACCGTTTGCCCGAAATCCTAATCCCATCTGGCGCCTGGACAACTCTTTACTAACCGACATATCTAATGTCCAGAAGCTTAACACTAGACTAGCCCAATTTTTTCAAGAAAATCCCATCACGGACTGCACTCCCCCGACCACGTGGGCGGCTCACAAGTGTGTAATCAGAGGTGAACTCATCTCAATGACTGCGCATAGGAATAAATTAAGACGACAACGCATCTCAACCCTTTCAGCTAAGATACATGCTCTAGAGCGCCTACATAAAGCATCCCTGGCCCGCCAAACTCTTGCAGACCTCATAGTAGCCAGGGAAGAACTTAAAGATGAACTCCATAATAGACTTAAACGCAAATATCTGTTAACACAGAAATTATTCTATGAGTTTGGTAACAAAACGGGTAAAATACTTGCTAGAGCACTTCAACGTAAAAAAGCTTCTACAACAATACATAAAATTATTGACCCTGATGGTACAGCACACGTGTCCCCAGAAGACATCTCCAATCAGTTCCTCTCATACTTCTCTAAACTATATAACTTACCTCAGACTGACTCCTTGCACCACCCCTCTCGTAGACAAGACCTTATCTCAACCTTTTTAACGCAATTTGGTATTCCCCAGATCTCTACAACAGACTCTGAATCCCTAACTGTCCCTATCACAATAGAAGAAACTAAAGCTACGTTAAAACAACTTAAACCTGGCAAAAGCCCTGGCCCCGACGGACTGACTGTTAGCTATTACAAGACTTTTTTCGACGTACTCGCAACCCACCTCACTACGACCTTTAACTCTCTTGCCTCCCCCGACTCGGTTCCTAATGATCTCTTAGAAGCACATGTCACACTGATTCCCAAACCAGGCAAAGACGACACTATTGTATCCAATTACAGACCCATTTCGCTTCTGAACGTAGACATAAAGTTGTACGCCAAAATTCTTGCCAACCGCATTCTTCCACTTTTACCTAAATTGATTTCCCTGGATCAAGTGGGCTTCGTCCCCGGAAGAGAGGCCAGGGATAATACCATTAAAGCCCTTAACATTCATCGCTGGCTCTCGCACAAATCTACCCAACGGGGATTCTTTCTGTCGCTGGATGCAGAGAAGGCGTTCGACAGGGTGGCATGGGACTACATGTCCGCTACGCTTACAGCCCTGGGTTTCCCTACTAAATTTGTACAAATGATACTTTCTTTGTACTCACATCCGACAGCTCGATTACGGATTAATGGCCGCCTGTCGAGCGCCTTCTCTGTCTCCAATGGCACCCGCCAAGGTTGCCCACTATCACCCCTTATTTTTATTCTTACCTTGGAACCCCTCTTGAGAAAACTCAAGGCTAACCCGGACATATCCGGGATAGAGGTTCACGGTCAACAATTCAAGCTAGCGGCTTACGCGGACGACATACTCCTCTTTCTGTCAAACCCACTCACAACCCTACCCAATCTCTTAAAGGACTTTGCCCTATTTAGACAAATATCCAACTTGCAGATCAATTTTTCTAAATCTAAAGCCATAAACATCTCTCTACAACCACAAACTGTAGCCCAATGTAAATCTAACTTCCCCTTCACCTGGGAGGAAAAATCCCTTACATATCTGGGAATCCAACTACCTGCCAACATGTCTGACCTCTATAGCCTAAACTATCTTCCAATATTACAAACGATTCAACATGACCTCCTCAAATGGACCTCGGGGCATTTCTCATGGTTTGGGCGTGCCGCCATACTAAAAATGAACATTCTACCCCGCATACTATATATTCTACAAGCCATACCAATTAACCTACCCAACTCTTTTTTCACGACTTACAAGCGACTATGCCGTAACTTCGTATGGGCAGCAAAATCACCTCGGATTAGCTGGACTACGCTCACACTCCCAAAATCTAAAGGAGGTTTGGGCCTCCCCGACATCCAAAAATATTATTATGCTTGCCATCTCACGAGAATAATTGACTGGCACATCCACTCAATCTCCAAAGATTGGATTAAAATAGAAGACTCTTTCGACACTACCCCTCTCGCCCACTTGCCATGGATTTCGGGTTCTAATATTCCCAATATATACTCCTCTCACCCCCTCACAGGCGCTACCCTACAAGCCTTCAAAAATATATCTCGATCACTTAAGTGGACCCCATCCCCAGGCCCTCTGACCCCATTGCAAGGAAATCCAGACTTCCCCCCGGGGATTCCCTCTCGAAATTTGACCAATAATTTAGAACCCCTTCTACTTAGAGCCTCTAATTTTTTTCATAACGGCACCATACTCTCCTTTCAGGACATTCTATCGCATTTCCCTGATCATCACATTCAGTTTTTCACTTTTCTCCAAATCCGACATTTTCTTACAGTGGTTCCTACCACAGCCCTCTGGTCCAGGGATCTCAATCATTTTGAAACTCTATGTACCGCTGACTCCCCCCAACGACATCTCATATCACAAACATATGCACTCCTGTTTGAAGGTGTGGATCCCAAGCAGAACACCATAATACAGGCCTGGGAAAGGGATCTCGACATTGATCTCTCTAGTATGGACTGGGAACGTATCTACCACTGTATTCACAAAAACACTATCAATGTCTCAGCACAAGAAAACTCGTACAAAATTTATGCCAGATGGTACCGAACACCAGACATCATACACAAATACCACCCCGAAATTCCACCACTATGCTGGAGATGTAATCTAGTAACGGGCACCCCGCTCCATATTTGGTGGGACTGTACTCTAATCCAACCTTACTGGAAGAAAGTCCATACTACTATAACACACATTTCCACATATGATGTAGAATATACACCCGCCCAATTTCTCTTGCAACATCTCTCACTACCCCACTCAGTATATAAAAAATCTATCCTTCCACATTTACTCAATGCAGCTAGACAGTGCATACCATCTCGTTGGAGATCTACGACTCCTCCAACTGTCACAGACTGGTTTCGACGTATTGACAGGATCTCTGAGATGGAGAATATCATTCATCAAGCCAGAGACACTCCAACCACATATAGTAATATATGGTCCTGTTGGCTGCAATTCAAGACCTCACAATCCTATCAGGAACTTATTGCTTCCCCTTAAGGGTGCTTCTGCGGTTGGCTGTTCTGACCTTCCTACAGTGACCCCGTCCTGACCTGAATCCGTTATGCTATGCTGACCTCCTGCTAATGACCTTCCTTACAAAAGCGGTCCCCATACTATGGGACTTCATTCCCTTATACCCTGTAGATCCCCTAATGGTCCTCGAATAGATTAGTATCTGTCCTCCGCCTTCCATCCCACTTTATCATACTTCATATCACATCAGGCTTCTGACCCTCGATGATGATCATGTCTCTACCCCAGCATGGTCTGAATTTCCTAAACCCTTCGTACACCTTTTAGTCCGCCACTCCTCTCATACTTTTCACTCCTCCGTCTCCCTCTCCCCCAGCACAGCATGTTCCCATTTGGGGTGCTGGGGTTGAGAGGGATCTGCACTGGACCTACTCCATGACCCACACACCCATACACGCGTCTTAACCCCTTGATGACTCTGTATATGGTTGAGTCGCCATAGCTTATGCTCTAATATGATTCTGTCCACAATCCGACTTGATAATATGATAAACTGAATTTTCACATATACTTGCTTTAGGTTACTGTTATGTTTCGTTTACAACTTTTATCGCTTGTTTGCGTTGTACTGTATAAGATATGCAACCTTACCATCTATTCCCTCTCTTACCTGTTATATTTCAAGTGAACGCCCTTAAAGGATGTATAATGTATGTATTTACTTATATGCATTTCATAAGGATTTATTGTATCTGTTGCTGTTTTATCTTTCTCAATAAAAACTTTATTGGAAAAAAAATAATAAAAAAAAACAAGTTTATTTAAATAAAAAGGCCCACACCCCCCAAGTACATGAATGGGTACCAAAAATAAAATTACATGAAGCATTAAATAAAGTGCACTGTGCCTGATAGATGATAGCTCCATTACAAAACCTTAAGGAACCATCTTAGTTTGGAAACTAAGACTATAGGACTACACCATTCATAAACTTTTCTATAACCACAAGGTCTAACAACCTCTGTACTTTTTCAGCTACTACTTGTCTGAGGGCCTATGGAATACAATAAGGCTTAAGCTGCACTTGAACTTTGGGGTCAGTGACAATATCATGTTTTATTATATTTGTACAGCCTAGAAACTCTAAAAGAAAAAAATATATATTTTGTTATAGAAACTCTCTCACCTCATGTTGTGATGCAGTCATGGACTCAGATATCTGAACCTCTCTTATGCCTTCCTCTTTCTTCAGGGGCTTATTTAACAGGGCTAGGATGGCTACCCTACCTTTCCAGGCTTTGATTGAATATACTTAACAGATCTGTTCCTTCTTCCACTTGTCTTGTTGGCACACCTTATAGTTTATCTCCCCAACCTTTTTCAGTATTTCATTTCTTACTTTCCACCGTGTGGACTAAAGCAAGTATGCAATTTCCCCAGTAGAATGTTCAAGCCTTCACTGATCTATTGTACACTTGACTCTGTGCTTCCTGTGCTTGCTGCATGTGTTCTCGAACCATGGACATTACCAAGCTAATTCTATACTTCAGGGCTGAAATATGCTCTATGACAGCTGGCACGGAGTAAATTCAGTCTCCCAGGTTTCTTTCACAATATCTGCCAACCCTCGAGATGCCTCCCCTACAGAGGCTCAATGGCTGAAAACCCTGTGTCAGACTAAGGTACCTTCCTAATGGCAAACCACAAATAAAGACAATCCCAGTCTCTCCCATCCATATTCACCACCTTTTTTAGCATACTGTTGAGGGTTTTGTTAAACTATTCTATCAAACCATCCATCTGAGGGTGGTAAACAGAAGTATGCAAGTGCTCAATATCCCACAATTTGCACAGCTCTTTTATTACCTTTGAAGTGTGGTTTTCAGAAACATTTTGTGTGAAGGACATTTGAATTGTTTGTGTAGAATCTATGAAAGTGAGAAGGGAATCACAGCACCATAAAAAACATTTTGGTGGTGTGATAGTGTAGGGGCCTAATGTAGATTATAAGGGTAAATCCCAAGCAACAGTACATTTTAAAAAATGCATGAAGACACCCCAAAATCTGCACCAGATTTTTATCTGAGTATGCAGCCTGGCTAGACAAGTGAAGGTGGGGCATGCATTCTTTCTCCCCTCACTTAACCATACCAGGAGAGTATCTTGCCAAAGGAGACTCCAAAAAATATCTTGTCTTCATATTAATGAGGACAAGGGACTCTTTCCCAAAACCCTAGCATCTTAATTAAAGTAAGGCACCTCCAGATACCGCCCCCCACATGACAACAGGCACATTGTCCACCCTTACCGACTACTGCACATTAATGACAGATTCCTGAGCTATCATCTGGAATGTAAGCAAAGGGATGGGGATTATGGATGAAATTATTAACTAAATGTTCCCATTACTATAATTGGTCAGTTTCATTGAGGAAGAAGATGTAAAAAAATTCTACACCAGACCTTTATCCTAGATAGGGGTTAGGTATGGATTTTAAGAGGAAACCCCTTGCAAAAAATGAGGGAAAAATGCACCACACCCAAAATACATACTAGATCCTTATCTGAGCATGTGGCATGGTCAGGAAAAGGAGGGGGGGGGAGAAAGCATACACTACCCGAACCATACTAGGCCACATGTTTTTAACATGGTTAAGGTTACCTTGCCAGGGGATATGCCCTTGGTAAAGCCCTTTTTCCCCATGTTGGTGAGGACAAAGTTCCCCACCTATTTCCCCGCAACCCTGGTTCGGTGGTTGTGGGGGTCTGCAAGGCGGAATTATCAGAATTTGGAAGTCCCCTTTCATCATAAATCACATCATCCAGCATTGTACATCCACATAAATCAGGAAGAACAGTGCCACTGTTATGATTCTAACAAAATGCCCATGGTGAGTAACAGTTCCCAGCTGATGTCACTGACCAAATATGAATTGACCTGGTTGATGATATCATTGGGGATTCCCTGCCAATTTGTTTACATTCAGCTGCAGGGCCACGCAATTTAGGGTCCATCAATTAAAAAAAAATATTTGTAAATGTCACTTTTGCTATAGTACATCCTACAGATGCACCACATCACAGACAGGATTAAGGCATTCCCCCAAGTAGGTTATTTAACCACATGCCGACCAGCGCACGACGATATACATCTGCAAAATGGCACGGCTGGGCAAATGGACGTACAGGTATGTCCCCTTTAAATCACGGCATTGTGGGGCAAGGCGGGGGGACTTGGTAAACAAGGCATCTCCTGTTCTGCCTAGCAACATGACAGAGATCTACTGCTCCCTGTCATCGGTAGCAGTGATCTCTGTCATGTTCTAGTGAGGCAACACCCCCCACAGTTTGAATCACACCCTAGGACACACTTAACCCCTTTGATCGCCCCCTAGGGTTTAAGTGCTAGTGTCATTTACACAGTAATCAGTGTATTTTTATAGGACTGATCGCTGTATAAATGACAATGGTCCCAAAATAGTGTCAAAAGTGTCCGATGTGTCCGCCATAATGTCGCAGTCCCAATAAAAATCACAGCTCACCGCCATTACTAAAAAAAAAAATGCCATAAATCTATCCCTTATTTTGTAGACGCTATAACTTTTGCGCAAACCAATCAATATATGCTTAAAATACCAAAAATATGTAGAAGAATACATACCAGCCTAAACTGAGAAAGAAATTAGTTTTTATATATTTTTGGGGGATATTTATTATAGCAAAAAGTAAAAAATATAGCTTTATTTGTGGGGAAAAAAAGGATGTCAATTTTGTTTGGGTGCAACGCCGCACAGCCGCGCAATTGTCAGTTAAAGTGTTGCAGTGCCGCATCGCAAAAAGTGCTCTGGTCAGGAAGGGGTTAAATCCTTCCGGGGCTGAAGTGGTTAAAGGAGGTATGCATTTTAGTAATATTTCTCTTTAACCCTTATTAAAAGGAGCTGGTCACTGCCAACAGATTCACTCATTACTACTAGTCACATATAGAGAAAATTAAACTATTTAAATTAGTCTCTGTTCCCGAAGGATCTTTCAGTTTAATGCATTTTCCACTGTCAAATAATCCCACAAAACCACATGAAAAGTATATACTTTTGCATACGAACCTTTGGTATGAGCCAATCCTCTGGCCATGTCACATGAAAAGCCACATAGATTAGATAGATAGATAGATAGATAGATAGATAGATAGATCCTATCTATCTACGGTATCTCTCTATTAATTATCTGTCAGAAATTTCTTAAATACTAAATATTCACTGAACATATTTCACTAAACAGGTTGTATCTGATGTTTTCTGTATGTAGAATGTGTCATTATATATATAAAAAAGTACAAATCTGGTGTCTTTTATTTTGGCATACATAAGATGTTTTTGCTAGATGAGTTTTAAAATCAGCCAACAATATGTTCTAAATTTTAATTTCAGATCTGTTTTTGAGTTCCACTTGTGTTGAACCCCTGGGGATGTTTAATTTACACTTCAAGCATTTTCAGCTCATCTTAGGGGTGTTTTCTAAAGCTGTGATTTATACTGAACACAATAGATTCACCCTTGCGAGATAGTCTTTTTTCTTAAAAACTGTCTTTTATTGGAATATAGAACAAGAATAAATTTAGTAATGGTGCTCACTTTCGCATTTGTTACCTATTTGTATTTAAAGATAATCAACATTCTGTGCACGATTGTTACACCGTTACTGTTACACTGTTATATTTAAATTGGAAAACACATGTACTGTATGTCTATGGGCATATTGCAGTCTCTACAGATACTCCCTTACAAATTTAGCTGAAACCATGTTTATGTTTATGGATATATATTGTGTACCACCATATCTGTGGCTAGCCTAAATCAAAGTAGATACAGTGCCTTGAAAAAGTATTCATACCCCTTAACATTTTGTCATGTTACAATCAAAAACGTTAATGTATTTTATTGGGATTTTATGTTATAGACCAACACGAAGTGGCACATAATTGTGAAGTGGAAGGAAAACGACTTCCTATTTTTTTTACAAGCTAATAGCTGAAAAGAGTGGCGTGCATTTGTATTCAGCCTCCCTACCAGCTTCCCAGAGGGAAATTGTTGCCCAATATTCTTTTCAAAATAGCTCAAGCTCTGTCAGATCGGATAGAGAGCATGTGAACAGGAATTTTCAAGTCTTGCCACAGATTCTCAATTGGATTTAAGTCTGGACTTTGACTGGGCCATTCTAACACATGAATATGCTTTGATCTAAACCATTCCATTGTAGCTCTGGCTGTATGTTTAGGGTTGTTTCCCTGCTGGAAGGTGAACCTCTGCCCAAGTGTTATGTCTTTTGCAGACTCTAACAGGTTTTCTTCTAAGATTGCCCTGTATTTGGCTCTATCCATCTTCCCATCAACTCTGACCAGCTCCCCTGCTGAAAAAAAGCATCCCCACAACATGATGCTGCCACCATGATGCTGCCACCACCATGTTTCATGGTTGGGATGGTGTGTTCAGGGTGATGTGCAGTGTTAGTTTTCCGCTACACATAGCGTTTTGCTTTTAGGCCAAAAAGTTCAATTTTGGACTCATCTGATCAGAGCACCTTCTTACACATGTTTGCTGTGTCCCCCTCATGGCTTCTTGCAAACTTCAAACGGTACTTCTTAAGGATTTCTTTCCACAATGCCTTTCTTCTTGACACTTTTCCATAAAGGGCAGATGTGTAGACTGTACGACTAATAGTTGTCCTGTGGACAGATTCTCCCACCTGAGCTGTGGATCTCTGCAGCCCCTACATGGTTCTCTTGGCTGCTTCTATAATTAATACTCTCCTTGCCTGGCCTGTCAGTTTAGGTGGATCGCCATGTTTTGGTAGGTTTGCAGTTGTACCATACTCTTTCCATTTCAGATGATGGATTAAACAGTGCTCCGTGAGATGTTCAAAACTTGGGATTTTTTTTATAATCTAACCTGCTTTAAACCTCTCCACAACTTTATCCCTGACCTTCATGATGCTGTTTGGTCAATAAGGTTCTCTAAAAATAAAAGAAAAAGAATTGCGCTAGGTGTGTGAAAAATGAAAAGATCAAATTGACATAAATAAACCGTGAAGGAAATCCTGCAGCTGTACACTATAACCCCGATATAGGGCGCAATGATGGATGTATAGAATAAAAGTGCAGCGCTGGATAATAAATGGGGAGTAAAAACTCCTAGTAAAGGTGATTAATCAGAATACACAGTGTAAACCCAAATAATAATGACATGAATGAAAATTGCTGTATATCAGCAAACGTGCCTAGTAAACCAAAAAAATCATAAGTAAGCGTTCAAACAATTCATATGTGAAAAAACAGTTCTTGTGTAGAAACATCCAAAATATCCAAGTGAAGTTAAAGTGGGTATGCATTTTCACCGCTTGTGCTGCCCGTCACCATATAGTGTAACAATGGAGGCTTACCAGAAAGCCTGCGACCACCCTTATTCAGGGAGGTCAAACTAGGCTTAGTTGAACAGCCTTGGTGCTATTGGATCTCCCAGGGTTCCTCTGTGAAACAATCTGCCTCTAAGAAGGACCCTTCCAAAGCTCACTTGTTATGGTAGACTGTGGCCAGGCACTCCGTTCCCACAAAGTGGGTATGGACATCCAGTGGGTAAAAAATAGGGAAGAAGAAAAAAATCCAGTAGTGTAGACGTTCCTTTAAAATTTTATTGAATAAAAAGGATCTAATACATAAAAGTAACCTTGCAAAGTAAAAAAAAAGCTCTGTGTGTCTCCGAGAACGGTTCGCGCATGCGCAGTTCGTGTGTGCGCAACGTCCCCCCAATAAGGTTCTCTAGCAAACCTCTTGGGGCTTCACAGAACAGTTGTATTTATACTAAGATTAAATTACACACAGGTGGACTCTATTTACTAATTAGATGACTTCTGAAGGCAATTGATTCCACTAGATTTTAGTTAGGGGTATCAGAGTAAAGGGGGCTGAATACAAATGCCCCACTTTTCACATATTTATTTGAAAACGACTTATCATTTCCCTTCCACTTCACAATTATGTGACGCTTTGTGTTGGTCTATCACATAAAATCCCAATAAAATACATTTACATTTTTGGTTGTAACATGACAAAATGTGTAAAATTTCAAGGAGTATGACTACTTTTTCAAGGCACTGTTGGTAAAACATATTAACAAAGTGATACATTAAATGGATAGCTAAAAAAAATAATACTCCATTACACATGACAGAATGAGCAGTGATATCATGTACAGGCAGTGGGTTGAGCTTCAGAACGTAGAGAAGCCGAGGGCAAATAGCTGGTGGTCAGGATGGATTTGAAGATCTGCTGGAGGCCTGACAAGCAATATCCTACTTCTCCACTGTTAGCTGTTCCCAGGTGAGTATGAGATGTGATGGGTGTATGATTTTTTAGATATGCATGATGGAGTGTCCTTAGTAATCACTATACTGTATATGGTATACTCCAGACTTCCCCACTCAGTACAATGTGCGGTAGATTACATACTCCACATTGATCCATGCGGAATGCTGTTCTCTAAATTATAGTTGCTATACTGCTAATCCTCAATGTATTTTCATAGTAGACAGTTATTTGTACCACCAAGACTTCTGAATACATTTTTTTTGGAAAATCTCATTGCCAACTTTTATCTGTTTTGTCCTGTTGATACTGGCACAAACATGTCAGTCCGTGCCTGTAATAATCAGCCACAGTGTCTCCAAAAAGGGAAAAACTCTTGGAAAAAGCAATGATTCAATCAAAAACAGCAGCATATGAAATTACTAGGGGAAATATGTATGTAAAGAGTGTTCAAAAGAAATTCAATTTAGTTAGAAATATTTCTGATTTCTTATAAAACAAAAATGGACTTTATTGTGTCAATACGCTAGCAGATATCTTTTTGATATCACATGATAAATGTTTATTATCCCAAATACAGCATATACAAAAGTGTATGACATTTTGAATAATTCAACATATACAACAACTATGATACAATATTTATGTCCATATATATTTATTTATTTTAGATAAGCAAATATGTATTATTTAGGTACATTTTATACCACATGTTTCCTTTTACTGTTCATAATAATTTATTTTTGTTGTGAAAACTCAGAAGATTGCTGGTTTGTGACAGCTGTATGTTCACATTAGAAAAAAAAATGTGGGCCAATTCTTATCCTTCTGTGGCTTTATCTTTGTAGTGTCAGAAATGTTATTATGTGACTTGATAGAAGGAAAGCATAGTGATGCCTTGGCAAAACATAATGCACATTCAGAAGAAAATGAAAATCGTTATATTTGTTAAATTGTGCCGCACCAACCAGTTCAATAACATCATTAAAAAAATTTCTCCTTTCCTTTTGTTATCCTCCTTTCTTTGATATAGTTCAGAGAGAGAAAGGTGTAGCAGTCAGCAAAATAACACTGTATAAAGTAGAGAAAGTGACACTTTTTATGTATAGTTAGAAAACACTAACTATTGAAGCTGCCACAAGTTTTGAAAAGGCTTTAGGGTCTCAAAAGATTATAAATGTACATTTAGAGTACTCAAAATGCTGTTTGACAAACACTTTTTTTTATTTTTTTGCTAAGCTCGTGCTTTTTTTCTCAAGTTCAATTTTAGCAATGTAGTTTATAAAGAAAGGAAAATGTTTCTCAGCATTACAAAAAAACCTTTGTTATATTGCCTCAAATCTCAGATTACCTCTTATTTTGTTAAATAGCTTTCTAAAAGTCTTTAGATAGAAAAGATTTACTAGAAACTGTTACAATGATGCTGGTAACAGTGATCTATTTTTTTGCTGCAGAAATAAATATTAGCCACCATGCTGGTATCTTACTTTGGCAGTGTGATTTGTGTCTTTTGTTCTGTTCTGCCTTGCAGCACTATTGTGCTGCGTTTGATTCCTTCCAGCATATGGTTTGTATCAAGTCATATGCTTTCCCTATGTTTGCCTTGATTTTTTTTTCTGATGCTCCAAGGTTTCCTAAAAACATCCAATCTACTCAGGGTCTTCTGTTGAGCACTGTGAAGTTAAATTAGTTGTCTACCCTTTATCCCTGGGGATGAAATAGAGTCTGCTGATTTAACTTTACTGAGCCTAAGACTGAACTTAGGTTCTTGGCTGTCAAATGTTAGAAAGCCATCATTGGCTGTGTTATTTTGTTAATAAAGATAAAACAAGAATATTTAACCAGCTTGTTTGCAGGGGCATAACTACAGAGTACCCATAACAAAATGTTGATGTGCTCCCCATTAACATTCCTAATGTTAACAATCATAACATAAAGTAGTATATATAAGTGCTGCGCTATTTTAGTGCATGGTTTAACCCAGTGGTCATCAAACCTGTCCTCAGGGCCCACTAACAGGCCAGAATTTATGTTTTACCTTGGGGAGATGCAGACTAGAATACTGCCATCACTAAGCAGCAAATTAGATCACCTGTGATGTATTTCAGTTATCTTGCAAACCTGGCCTGTTAGTGGGCCCTGAGGACAGAGTTGATGACCACTGGTTTAACCAATCACAAACCATGTGTTAGTTTTAGATAAACATATGATATTATTCAAAAGCATGTGCGCAACACTCAAAAATAAAAACAGTCCAATAGTCAATATTCTTTAGTGGCAAATACAGAAATAAAGACATCTGTCTAAACCTGCGGGCATCGTGATTGACAGTGAATTTACATCGAAGGACTTACTTTTTGGTGCTTTTTTTGGTGAATGGGTATGAGTACGATGTATCCATACCCATTAACATAGGAAGTGCTTCCACATTCCGATAAGCCCCCCACCTGCAGACCCCGACAACCACAGTCCAGGGTTGTCGGGAAGAGGCCCTTGTCCCCATCAACATGGGGACAAGGTGCTTTGGGGTGGGGAGCACAGAGCACCCACCCCCCATGTTAAGGGCATGTGGCCTGGTATGGTTCAGGAAGGGGGCAATTGCTTGTTCCCCTCCTTTCCTGACCTGCCAGGCTGCATGCTCAGATAAGGGTCAGATAAGGGTCTGGAAATGTCAGTTTTGCTGTAGCATGTTCTGTATTTTCTACAAATGGGCCACTTTACACATTAAAGGGACCCCCATGCACTTTGAGCATCATTAAAATCACTGCTCCTGAAAAATCTATTGTTTAACAAAAAAAACATTGATACATGTCCCCCAGAGCAGTACCCAGACCCCCATACCCCTTTTATGGACAATTATTTGCATACTGTATAAGCCTTTTTTCTTTCTTAATTTTTTTACGGGAACTTTTTTTAATTCAAACCCATTGACAGCTGATGACTCAACGGTTGTTAATGACGCAGCGGCCGGCTTCCTGGCCCTGTTCCTTAACAACCAGCTTACACAGCTTTGCCCAAGGGCACAGAATGCACTGTGCATTGCAGGGTGTTCGTTGGGGTGGACACCCGGCAAACACCCTGCAAATTCGGGTGTTCTGTGAATGGCAAATGTTTAGCCCAAAATCATGTTTGGGCCGAACCTTTCACCCATCCCTAATAGACATGATGATCTGGCTTTTTCAGATGGGCCCTTCATACTGTAGTATTCCAGACATACTCGCCTGACACCACCTAGGGTGTGATCCAGTGTCTGTCAGACTTGGTCCTGGGTTCTGGCACTATGGACTATAAGGTCACATGTAAGCTGGGTTCCCTTTCATACTGGAAGCTGCACACAGCTACAATTTGATGAAATTGGTGAGCGCTTTATGTATTTATTATTATTTCTATGTACTATTGGTTTTGATTTTTTTGCTATTGTAAAATGATACATTTACCTGTAGATTGTTGTGATTGTAATGATGTCTTTTTCAAATTGAATGATATCGATATGCCTATTGAGAGTCCCTGAAGAAGTGGAAAAACAACTCTGTGAAACGTGTTGGAATAATCGATGCCTATGAACCTCTTTACGCTAATGAAAACAAGCATTATGGTCTTTGAGCCATGTGTTATTCACATATCTACATGTTCTTATGATGTTTTTACCTATGTTTATAAAATATTTTTTTTTTTTTAACCAAATCTTGCTTTCATATTCTCAAAAGATCTACTTACTATATGGGTGGGAGCGTCTCCTTCCATTTCATTGGTGTATATTTCAGGATGTGGATGTGATAATTGTTCCTGGAAGTGGTTAACTGGAATAGACAAAATAATAAAAAATGTATACCATTTCACAAAATACTGATTTGGTCTCATCTTGAATATGAAGTTCAGTTTTGGTCCCTAATCCTTAGGAAAGACATGATTGAATTAGAAAGAATTCAGCAAAGGGCAATACAATTAAGAAGGGGGGGAGGCGGAGGACCTCAGCTGTGAGGATTTATTACATAGATTATAGTTAACTCTAGGGAAGAAACACCTAAGATGGAATATGATTATATTGTACAAATATATCAAAGTTGATCCAGTAACTATGATAACCTGTTTAATCTAAGGACTCTGAGGAGGACACGCAACCATGACTAGATGTTAGAAGAAAAGAGGTTTAACCTTAGAATATGCAAAGAGTTATTTACTGTTAAAGCAGTTAAAATGTGGAACTCTCTCCCCCAGAAAGTGGTACTAGCTGAGAGTTTTGTCTTCCTCAGAAAGCAGAATATACAGGGCTATGGGAATTGTTTGAAAATAAAATCATACACATTTAGGTTGAACCGGATAGACCTGTGTCTTTTTTCAACCTTATATACTATGTAACTATGTAATGTTTTGTAAATATACAAGGTGAGGTTGCAACAAGTAAATTGATACCAATTAGCATGTCAAGTGTTAAAAAAAAAATTTTTCAACTTTTACAATGAACTCTATTGCTATCACACAGGGGGCCCAGGTTATCTTTATTGAAACATCAGGGGTCTATTAGACAACTGAGGTCTTTCCTGCCTTCTACTGAAGCTAATGGAGCACAGATAATGGTGAAAGGTAAAGGAAATGGTGTAATATGCATTGCTTCTATGTTCATTTCCAAGAGGGGAAATCCGCAAAAGGGTCTTTCCTGCTATCCCTCTATTCCATCTGCTAACACCCAGTTCCAGGTCCATAAGTGGGACGGCAGAGCCCGGGATACATAGCAAGGGCAGTTGGGTGGGGGGTGGTACCTTCAGTTGGCTGTGGAAGTAATGTGGTAGTAATTGGATGGTTGCAAAATCACTTCCAAATGAAAGCCCATCACCTGCTCTGCAAATTTACAGATCTACAGATCAACTTCTGTACAGCCTAACTGTTGGGTTTTTCTTGCTCTATTAGCACCACAGGCTATAGCTGGCAGTGATGATCAGTGTATTCTGACAGCGGTGAAGTCTCCCCTCTAGCAGAATACAAAGGCTCATTGGGAGGATTGTCCTATCCACCTTGAGTGTGTGGAGGCTTCTAGTGGTTTGCAACCTTACACAAACTTGAATTAATGTATAAAATCATTTTAAAAATATCACCCTTTACATATTCTTTTCTTCAAACACTAAACATGAAATACACAGAACAGATAGTCTTCTTTTTTAAATAGTGTTTTTGATTTAAACTAAACACATTGTATTTTATTTTCATTGTCCATTGAACAACATAATTACATAAACCTAAAAAGTATTTGAAGTTAAACATTAAAAATGAAAAGCTTCCACGAGCACATTTGACATGTCAAGTTTAGCTTTGACTGCCTACTGTCTTATTTTAAAGGTTGAACATTGGAAAAATAGCATTGCTGAGGGGTAATTGATTTTTCATATATTATTTTTTTCTAGTAGCCTTACGCAATGGAACTATTGATCCAGATTTTTTTATTTTCATCAAATACATGTTGCTTCAGCACTAAGTCTTTAAAAGTAAAACCACATGAAATGCTATATTTTTTAACCCAGGATTTGTATAACAGAGATTTGTATAATGGTATTACAATGTAAACTATGATTAAAGGTATAGGTATCCTAAATTTAAATAATAATAACATAATCAAAACAATAGTTTTTGCCATCAACGTTAAGATGTATTATTTTACTAGTATACCACATAACCATGGGCTTACAGGTGATGGAATAGATTTTGAACATGCATACTCCATTCTTATTTATTAGAAAAATATTTAAAATTATAAAAAATATATTAATGATACAGCACAAAATAATAAGTATTGAGTAACTTATTTGGAGAGACTAGCCATCCAGATTATAAAAATCTGAGAGCCCATTATGAGTAAAACTCAAAGCCGTCCAACAAGCATTAACAAGAAAGACATTAAATTTGTATCTCTGTGACTTTAACAACTTCCAAAAATTGCTGAAAAGTATAAATTACAGGCACATAGAGAAGCTATCAGCGGCCATACTCTGCTTGATAAATCTTCAGAATTTCCTAGTAGGTTAGAACTTGTTCCATCATCACCTTCCACACATTCCTATTTCCCGTTGATGCAGCACGGGCCAATCATAACTTATGTGGGGCCAATCATAACTTATGCGGTGCAAAAGTAGTGGACTGCCAGGAAGTGCTGTAGCTTAGCCAATTCAGAAGGGTACTTTTTGATGTCTGTACTATAAACCTGTGATTAAGCAATGGACATTCAATTGTTTACATATTTTAACAATCAGTAATTGAATCGCAAAGCCTATTTACTGTTTAATCTGAAGATTATTCACAGTCAAGCTTGTAACAGTTTTAATAATTTATTTGAGGAATCACACCAGCCTTACCTATTGGATTCCTTGCACACATTAATGTGTATATAAAGCCTATTTTTTTTTTACTTTTGCATAGGTATGGAAGGGTAAACCCCTTTAAATTTTTTTCTTTCTGTCTGTGTATGCTATAAAAAAAATCTATTCACTTCCTGCTTTGGAGACACAACAGGAGGTGAAAGGAAATATCCAAAAAGTGAAGGGATTTTTCCATCTTAGACAGTTGTCATCACAACATTTTTCCCATTTTAGAAGCTTAAAAGCTTTCAGCTTACCTATTGCTCACACGGCAGCTGTACAACATTGGATTTCCTGTTGTATTCGGTCTCTGTGACAATTATAACCAGGACAAATCAAGGGGTAAAATTAGCCAGCAGGGGCAGACAGTAGTAAAAACTTGGCAGAGTATCTAACCCTTCTCCATTTTCTCCATTGTTCATGTCTATTTGGAGTGTAAAAAAGTTCCCTGACAATCTTCCTATGTTTTGTTTGTTTGTTTTTTTTCTAGCAAAGAATTACCTACCCAAAGATAATTTGCATGAAATCACCTGCCATTCACGCTGTTGAAAAAGCTTCAGAGTCTTGTATTAGGGATGAGTACAGAGAGTCCTGTTGGTTCAGTCAGCTGGCCAACCAATCATCAACCCATATTATAAGTGGGTTTGACCTAGCTTTGGCAAAACAATGTGAAAATATTTTGGAAGGGTCCTTTCTGGGGAGAGAAAGTCCTTAGGAAGCTCTGCCTGTGTTTGTGGAATATCATCCCTCTCCTCTGAACAGGCTGGGTAAAGGCCATGTGTGCCTAAAAAGATTTTCTGCTAGACTCATTACTGGAACAAAGATACACCTAAACCTCTTGTCTTCTGGCTGCAGTGCTCCAGAAACCATTATGTGTGATGCTTCTGAATGCCAAAATCCACACAGTGATCTTTAACCACTTACGGACTGCCCGCCGCAGTTTTATGTCGGCTGTTTAAAGGATGATATCATTGTTATGGCAGCAGCTAGCTGCCATAACCGCAGTATCCTCCTTTTTATCGGCGGTCGGCTACAAGATAAAAGTGGTCTCTGTGGCGGATTCATGTCTTTTCATTTGCTGTGAATCGAGAAGAAGGAAGGGAAGATGGCCCCCACCCATCTCCATGACCCCACAGCTCTTAAAGGGCAATTTGTTTTTTTAGTTTTTTAAATGACATTTGTTTTTTAGTGCATTTTAGTGTAAATATGATATCTAATGGCCTTTTGACCCCAGATCTCATATTTAAGAGGTCCTGTCATGCTTTTTATGTATTGCAAGGGATGTTTACATTCCTTGTAATAGGAATAAAAGTGACACAATTAAATTTGTATTTTTAAAAACTGTGTAAAAATAAAAAATAAAAGGTAAAATAAGAAAAAAATATGTAAACGTGCCCCTTCCCAACGAGCTTGCGCGCAGAAGCGAACGCATATGTGAGTAGCGCCCACATATGAAAACAGTGTTCAAACCACACATGTGAGGTATCCCCACGATCGGTATAGCGAGAGCAATAATTATAGCTCTAGACCTTCTCTGTAACTCAAAACATGCAACCTGTAGAATGTTTTAAATGTCACCTATGGAGATTTTTAAGGGTAAAAGTTTGTCACCATTCCATGAGTGGGCACAATTTTAAAGCATGACAAGTTGGGTATCAATTTACATGGCGTAACATTATCTTTCACAATATAAAAAAAATTGGGCTAACTTTACTGTTGTCTTATTTTTTATTCAAAAAAGTATATTTTTTCCAAAAAAGTGCGCTTGTAAGATCGCTGTGCAAATACGGTGTGACAGAAAGTATTGCAACAACCGCCTTTTTATTCTCTAGGGTGTTAAAAAAAATGTATAATGTTTGGGGGTTCTAAGTCATTTTCTAGCAAAAAAACCTGTTTTGAACTTGTAAACAACAAATCTCAGAAAGAGGCTTGGCCCTTAAGTGATTAACCAAGGACTGTATGAGCTCATGTGAGTTTTGGGTAGTCCAACAGCACTTTGTCCTCTTTCTCCTATTTTAAGTTCTAGTAAAACTTTGAAACTGCCTTTAAATGTGGACCTTCTTTCCTTCAAGGGATGTAAAAGAAATATATTCTTAATAGTATGCTTTTTCCATATGGCATTATAGTGTTAAACACATGAGGAAATTCTGCTTACTAGAGGCTCAAGATCCTGTAACATTAGGATGTAATGGCTGGGAGGTGAGGGTGATCTTACATTACCTACAAACCACCCCCCCTCTCAAATGTTTGCTTATGTCTCCACTGGGTAAATGTCCACTCATTTTTATCATGGGTTAGAGAACAGGAAGCACAGGGATATATTCTTAATAGCAATCTCCACAAACAGCATTCATAACCAGAGTCACATCCTTTCCTAAAACAGAAAAACTGAAAAAGAAAAAGAAAAACTCTATAAAATTATCCCCTATTATTTTCCTTCATGTGTCTACTCAGTTGTTTTCTAGTAAATACGACTTTATCTCTCTGGACTTACAAAATAAAAAACATATATATGGTACACCAATATAGAAGGTGTGCTTTAATACATTTTCAATACCTAAAACTGAAACTTTAACAGGGTATCTTCAGCAGATGTAGTAACTGAAACAAAGGTTTACATTCAGTAGACATTGTAGTCAAACACTCTTCTACTCTTCTAATTAGTTGATGTATTCATTAAAAATGGATAGTGAAACTTACAAAATGACCAGAGCTAGCGTAATTAATAATTTCCTGTTTTACAAATCCTCCCTTTACCATAAAAGTATAATATATCTATTTTATGTTGATTTTCATCAAAATAGAAAAAACTGAATATCTAAATAACCATTTAATGGGGCCCCATTATTAACCCTTATATCCCCGATATGCAAAAAAACTTTTACATGAATATTTGTAGATACAATTCACTAATCCTAAACGTTTTTCTTCTCATTAATTATAGGGATAATTATTAGGGATATTTGTACAATCCAAGATGATTATAATTAACTGCACTGCATACAACCAGTATGTAGTATTCATATTCACAAAGCAATCATGCTCCAGTGTGTAACCTCCAGAGACTCCTATATATTCTATAAATGCATATAAATCACAATATAAAATCTTCAAATAGGCATGTGTGATCAGGCCAGTATAGCCATTAGAATGTGCAATTTTACTACTTCAAATCACAATACAATATAAAAAGGTTTTAAACTGAATAGCAGATTATAAATGCCTGCAAAATATAAGCGATATGTCAGTCATTCTGGGAAAATATCCATCAACAGTATAATTCTGTTAGCTGGTAAAACAATATACCACAGAGACCTGCATGGTAGTACCACAAATCAATAGAAGTAGTGACGATGGAATCAGAAGAATTGACAATGACGACTTATCACTTTTTTGATTTCCCAGAACGTTTGCATTTAGATTTGTCTGCTCTGCAAAGAATCTTGCAATTTTGTAAACCAGGCAATCATGATTTATGAATTTTATGATTCATGTAGACTGGCTAAACATGGGTGCATTTGTTCAGAAAAAGTAGCATTGTGCAAATTTTTGTGCTTGCTAATCACAGTATATGCTTAAAAAAATAATTATCAGCAGTAAGCATAATCTCCTGCAGCATGTGAATGGTACGGCAAAAGTTTCTGGGACAATTGTTTCAACAGTTAAAATATCTTCCAGAATTTACTCAAATATATCTCAGTCTGTTGTTACAATATACTGTATAGAGAGTAACTAACTGGATGCAATATGTACAAAAATGGGAGATTATATGGATTCAATGATATATATGCATGTAGGCTGGCTGAACTATGTTTGGTTTAGCAAGTGAGTGCCTAGGCTGGGAAGCTGTTAAACTTGCTTCTGCAATTTCCTGCTCTTTCTGGGATCTGCCTCTCTCCTGTGCTGTATAAAAAGGGTAAAGTGCTGTGCACACAGAGAGATGCTACATTAGAAGAAGACACAGACAAGCCACAGCATGTAATGAGAATGTGGGTATCAGTGGATTAAATTGCTGCAGGTACCTGGAATTGTAGAGAACATCCAAGCCATGGAAAATGCCATAATAAACTCCAACCTCATGGAGGTATGCATTGGCCACAACATTATTCTAGTTAGGATCAGGGAAAGGATGTTTTTCATATTGAACTGTATGCCGCATCATGTTCAGTAAAGTTATAGTAAGCATTCTATTTCATCGGTCTCCAAACCCACATTCTCAGATTCTGTGAAACTTTTAAGGAATAAACATCCAAACATGGGATTAAAAGCCCGGAGACCACCGACCACACCAAAACTTCCGGATTCTTGGACATAATGCATATAGGCTTAACACCGATGATGTAATCACACTCAGGGACCAGGATTACTGTTTGGTGAGATAGGCATAGTATTATGAGACTTATGTAAAGTGCTGCATAGCTCTTGGTTGTGCTGCTATATTTTTAAGTGCATTTTTATCTTTTATCCTGTATTTTCGATAAAACAGTGGTGAGCACTATTAGTTCCTTCTTATTTATATATCTGTTGCAGTGGTACTTATCTGTGGATGAGACAGATGGGACCCATTTATTGAGGAGCAATTTAAAGAGACCACACACCCATTGTGGCAAAGAATGATTCATGCTGTATTTGACCTCATTTGAGCGATTAAGAGGTTACATTGCAAGGTGAGAAGACTGAATAGGAATGTGGTGGAGAGCACTGGTTTTAAGGATGTTTATTGGGAAGATTTGAATTTCAATATACATGCATTTTTTCTGGCATCAGGAGTCACCTTTGGGACGTTGGACCTTTTTTGTTCTTTTGATTATGTGGGATTACTTATAACAAATTACATAGGTAGCTTACTATATAAAGGATAGATGTACGGGCCTCCATTACCGCTGAGGAAGTCCCGCTTAGTGGCGATACGTGTGCAAGAGGACTTTGTGACGTCACTGCAGCCACCTTATTCACCTATGTATACCAACAATACTACATGCCATTCAACCTAGCACTGGGGTTACAGTGCTTTTTTATTTGAGTACCTAATTTGTATGAATAAAAAGAAAGTATTTTAGCCACACAGTGTGCACTATATATTTTTTCATATTTTTTTTCATTGTATTCCAGGTTGGAATTTAAGAGTGACAACGTGCGGTTTTTAAAAGTGGTTGGACATTGTATCTTATTCATCTGTACATTCAAGCTTCCATCTGGGACCACTTTAAGTGGCAAATGCCTGTTTGACCCATCTGTTAGCTCAGGGGTCCAGTGATTGAGGTGAGCGGTTTGGCTAGCTGCTAGAGGAATCACTGATTAGGAGATATCACATGAAAGTCTATGAACACACTTATCACCACTGAGGAGATCTTATCTGTCAACTTTTATATCCATCTTTTATACCAAAGGGGACTTTTTTACATTTTATGCTATGAGCAATCTGTTATTTTGTTTCTGTATATATTCTTAGCGCTGCACTGTTGTTTACCTATTACTTATAACACATATAATATTGATGGTTGCTCTATACTATTAATATAAGGTTGATGTATATGAGACACGTTTTTTTACTTTTTCTTTACTAAATTATAAATGCTGCAATCATTGACTTTGTTAGACTATATAAGAAGAGCTATTGGGATTATACATGCGAGAAAGATATATTTGTATATTTAGTTAAAATAAATGGTTATTTCTACTGTCAAGTTATTCTTATAATGATATTTGTTGCTGATGTTGGTTTTTTAATTAGTTGATTAGTATCATCTTACTTTTATAAAGCACTTTCTATCTGGTATGTAAATAAACCCAATTCTAAACAGTTTTTCTACATCTAGAGCTGTAACTTCCTGCATCTACAGCTTTCAAATTGTTGATTTTACTGAAAAGTCCCTCAAACACTCCCTGCTTAACCACATGACCAGGACACATTTTCACAAGTTTCTTATTAAATGTGTGACCAGTGGACAATGGTAGATACATACACTAGGAAAGCATGCAAGTGACAGTTCTAACTCAGGGGAAATGTTATGAACAGAAAGTGTATTTGGCTTGGGTAAATACACAAGAGGTAAATCTGGGTTGGATACAACTATTCTTTAACTTCCTACCCTAGGGAAAGCCCAGTGAACTAACTATTCACTAGATACTCTAAGTACCTGCAATATATGCAACAAAGCGTATCCCCTTATTCCTGTACAAGTCCCTTGTAAGGAAATTCCTCATAGAATATGGTGTACATTTAGGAGATAGTAGGTAAATACCACACAATTATCCCCCTGAGGTCCCCCCCAACCCTAGGGGGGTTCTGTGGTTGAGGATTTGTGACATGCAAATTTACCTTCCTGATAAACCTCATTGCAAAAAAAGTGTTGAAGAAAGAGAAACCTCCCCTACTTCATCTACCCAAAGTGAACTGTACGTATATTTTAATTACCAAATAATCTGCATATCATCTCAGGTTATATATTGCTGTGTACATTGTAGTTTTAAGGAACATAGGGTGGTTGTCCAGAGAATTGTTAGAACTTGTGAACAATATAACATATATACAAGAAGTGGAACAAACTCTTTAAAGATATTTAAATAAAATAAAATATTTTAATGGTATCCTTGTCTTAAAGTGATATTTTTTTAACCACTTCAATACTGGGCACTTTCACCCCTTTCCTTCCCAGGCCAATTTTCAGCTTTCAGCGCTCTTGCACTTTCAATTAGAAATTGCACGGTCACGCAACACTGTACCCAAATAAAATTTTTATCATTTTGTTCACACAAATAGAGCTTTCTTTTGGTGGTATTATTTAAAAAATCTGTTTTTTATTTTTTTTTGCGATATAGGCAAAAAAAAGAGAGCGGAAATTAAAAAAAAAAAACAATATATTTTCTACTTTCTGTTTTAAAAGTAGTCCAATAAAATCGAATGTTGTCATAAATTTAAGCCAAAATGTATTCTGCTACATGTCTTTGGTAAAAAAAATCCAGTTAAGTGTATAATAATTGGTTTGCGTGATCATGGACATATGTACGCAGATGATCATGCGCAGATGATCACGAACATATGTGTGCAGAAGATCATTGGGACATATGATTTTACTGTGTGGGGACATGTGTGTGGGGACTGTGTTTTGGGGACATTGTGATTTTACATTGTGTGGGGACACTGGGCCAGTGATCAGTGTGTAAAAAGCTGTAAAAAACAGCTCATACTCACTGATCACCGAATGGCTTCAGTGATACGGTCTCCTCACTGACAACTTCCATGTGAGGAGAGGAGATCCGATCGCCTAGCAACCGGCTCTCTATTTACATCACATGATGGCTGTGATTGGACACAGCCGTCATGTGATCAGGAGGGCCAATCACAGAGCCCTCCTGCCGATCAGAGATGCGCCGTGTCTGGGTGACACGAGCGCATTCAGGATTGCACCACTGTGCAGGCATGTGCGCGCGCGAACCCCCTCCTTCTGAGGGACGTTCCTGAATGTGCACTCAGGAGGAAGCGCCCACCCGGCCATATATGTGCAGTGGCCGCGTGGGAGGTGGTTAAATAACAAGCATGTTATACCTACAGTACCTGCTCTGTGCAATGGTTTTGCACAGAGCAGCCTTATCCTCCTGGTCTCCAGAGTTTTTTACCTTCATGCATAGAATAACCTTCAGATATTAGAACCACTTTACTTGTGACACCCTAAAAGTCCTGTATTCACTTACTTGTTCTATTTATAGCTCTTAAACTCAAATGAAAACGTTTTATTATATTTTAAAAAACGCTAGTTAAATGTTTCTCAATTAAAACCGTTTGAGGTGTAATAATAAGGAAAATTTGCAGAACTATTTGTCCTGTGAAACTGCATGCACATTTGTTCGGTGCAAAAAACTTTTTTTCATTCATAATAATAGAGTGAAATGAAAATCTTTGCCATCTTTGCCAATATAGTGTATATTATATATATATATATATATATCAGATCAAAATACCTCCATCTTGTACTACCTGCAGTGCTGGAACTTGCTATAGTTACCCAATAAAGGTGAGTTACAGTTTACAATAATCAATAGCCTTATGAGGTGATCCAATGTGTTTCAAACAAATGGTGTTCCTTCTGAGGTCTTCCTAAGAACCGTAATCTTAACTAGTCTTTGACTATATCCTATAAAATTATAATAATATAAATAAAATAAAACTTCTGTGTAAATCTTCCATATAAAAATACATACTGTAATTAATAACATGATTTTTAGATCAAAAAAGCAGGCTAAATCCAAAGAATTTAACATAATAATCACTTTTTTTTGCCAAATATATTTGACAAAATCTCTTCTCTAATAATTCTGTTGCAAAGTGCCCATCTACTCTCCATGCTCAAGCCCTCTTAACTCCATTTCCCACAACTCCGAGTTCTGGAACATACCCAGATAAGATAGGATCATCTTACCTCCTTTAAGAGCTCAGAGAGGCCATACCTGAGACAGAAGTAGCTTAACAAGTAATCTGCAGCATGGTATTAGGCTCCCCAACTGTCAGAACCGGCATGAGGGCAGCCAGGCAGAAGCCTATAGCATGCAGTTTCTTCAGAAGACCCAGGTACTGTGGGGAGCATCTCCCCAATTGCTACCAAAGTATTCTTGTTCCATTAGGGTTGCCATTTTGTTCCTGAATCTGTCCAGCAGCTGTTTATAAATATAACCACAAATAGGTGTTTGTGTTCTAAACTGTTTTACTTAAGTAGTGAATCTTAGCAAGACTTTGTAGTTATTGAGTCTTATAGTGACTGTGCTATGCATACAAATGTCACCCCGATTGAGCCACAGAGACATGCATGGTTGTGCAGCTTTCATAATCTGTTCTAAAAAAATTTTCAGTGTTTGAATGGTCTTTGCCATCCTGACCCTGTTTTGCACTGCTGTTAATTTTGCCCTTGTTTAGTAAAGTGCAAGTTACTTTTTGTTGGCAAATTACCAATCAAAATATGTCACTGCTTAAATCCACATACTGTATTTGTTGCTATGTCTATAGATAACTTCAGGCTCATTTCCTTTTTCCTTAAATTTTGACACCAAATGTTGTTAGGCTATTTTTGAGTTACCTATAAATTGTGATTAATAGATCCTTCTAAATGGTAATGAATTTGGGTTGGGGCTTGGGTTTGATCTAAACCAAAGTTCATAAAAATCAGAAGGGTTGTCAATGAGCTGGAGGCAGGAAATTCCCTGACCCACAGCTGACATACATAATGGGGCAGTTCATGTGGTCATATTGGCCACATTGTCATCCACACTCATTTGTATATGTGCAACTGTGGTGCGAGGAATCTCCCACCCATAGCTTTTGGTCGAGCCCGACATAAATGCAGGTTTAGCATATCTTATCTTAGACTGTTGAAATGCAGTGGTGAATGAAAATTCTTCTTTACTATTTTACAGATCTAGGAAATATGCTCCACAAGCCATACGTCTCAAATTAGTAACAGTTTGAATATGCGAACACAGTTTCTATTCAGTTACTAGCATAACAATTTTTTCAAATGCAGGGACAGCTGCTCATTCCATATTTGCTCCCTGCATCTGCACATAAAAGTCCCTGTCTAAGTGAAAACAATTACATTTCAAAATACATTTAAAGTAATATGAAAAAAGAAAGACAATTTGTGAAAAAAAACATGTTTCGGTAGTTATTCCTCAATGTTTTTCAAAGCTTCTTAATGAAGAAATATAACATGTCCAATGTATAAAACCAGGAATTGAAAGGCATATGCCCCCAACAACCAAATCGACTAAAGTCTGCTAAAACCTGTATCTGCTAAAAAATTGAAATACGGCATATAATCATCTGCAAATTATAGTTAGCATGTGGTAGGGGCTGAAGTCGCTGACAAAATATTTGGTCGGTGACCATGGCCATATTTGGTCAATGATATTGACCAAATATGGCCATGTAATTATTTGTTCAACAACATCAGCAACCATCTTCACCCCTTTGTTAACATTTCAGCTATAAGCAGGGATAAGGTTATTAGGCTAGTGTAGCAATGGGGAGCTGACAGGCTGCAACATGTTTTTGCTTGGAAAAGTGTCATGGATTGTTCATTGTGATTGATGAGGATCTGCATTGCTGGATGCTGTAATTGACTATGGCTTTACATTGTGGGACATTTTATGTTTTATTTTTAAATAAAAGACATGTCAAAAAGTGTGTGGAATTATTTGTTACTCACATTTTGTTTTTGTAAATGAGTAGGGGTACCATATACCCCTTACTCATTCATGTATGGTTATTTTTTTTTTTTTTTAGCCACATAAGCAACACTTTTATCGGGGACCTATGTCAGCTTAGTCGTTCATCTCTGTCCCATCTCATCTTGGCATCATTGTGGATTTCTTTATTTCAAACTTTCGCAGTTTACATTTTATGTAAATATTTCATAAAAAAACCATTAAAATGTTACTTCTAATTTCCCATCTTCTTACATACTTGTCTTTTTCTATCCCCTTATCTATCTTCATTACCCCCCCGCCCTACTAATCTACCCCCCCGGTCCCACCATCTTATCTCCTCAATTTAAATCTGCAGTCCAATTACTTCACTGTACCTCTCCGTTAACCTAAATTTTTTCCAGGCTTCCCACCTGATATTGAGGTGTTCTCTTCCCCCCTCTTCGCCTGCCCTAAGCCCTTCCATTTCAAATATTTTGTTTATTTTATCAAACCATTCCTTTACTTTTGGTCTATCTACTGTTTTCCATTTTTTAGGGATCAAGGTCTTGGCTGCATTCATAAGATGCACTATCAGAGAGTTAGTGTATTCTCCATATGGGGTTTCAACTCCATGAAACAGACAGACCCAGGGGTCATACGGTACCTGGGTATTCGTTATATCCTTGATGTAGCTTAATATTTCCTTCCAATATAATTCAATCTTGGGGCAGCTCCACCATATATGTGCCATGGTCCCTCTCTGACCACATCCCCACCAGCAGCCAAGAGCCTGGTCTCCTTGGAAATTCATGTATGGTTATAAAGTATAAATAACTACTGCGCTTGTATCCACAACTTGAGTAATATGACTAAATAAACAGCAATCAGCACAATATTAAAGAAATAACAATAAAGAAAAAAATATAAAAGTAGTGAAGCGCTCATAGATTCAATAAGTCCAAAGGAAGTGAATCCAAAGACAGTGTTCAACACACTTCACATCAAAGGTGGTTAACAGAAGGTGAAAGAGGAGTAAACCATCATGGGCACCCGATAACACAGCCGATTACCCTCCTCAGTGGACCTCATTACAAAAGGTCACACAAGCAGTTGAATAATAAAGGATGCCCTTCATTCTCCATGCATCTCAGTCAGGGCCAGCAAACAGGAAATAGATGTAACAACCCCTGTCTGAGCCTTCCTTCTCAAAGTGCTCCATAAATTAATACCAAAGGTTATTCCATCCTTATTCATGTATGGTTGCAGTATATGTGGGTCCCCTTATTTTTTAAAAGATTTTTAAGATTTCAATAAGCCCTCTACTTGCAGTTCCTAAAACAACTCTGCTAAGGTAGAGGGAAAGAGGCCCTTGTCCGCAATAACATGGGAACAATATGATGCAAGGGGTGCATGCTCAACCCCCACCATTTCCTGGCCTTCTAGGCTGCATGTTCAGATGGCAGTCTGGTGTGCATTTTGGACAGGACCTTACTTTTTTTTTCTTGTTTTTTTGTGTGTAGGGTTCTACCTTAAAATCCATACCAATCCTTAACATCTAGGGGAACACAGATTTTTTGTGTTTTTTTCTGCATGAGGCCCTTGACATCCATACTTTATCTTGAGGTTCAAATTTGGCACCTGAACCTCAGTAAATTTTGACAAGCCCCAAAACAAATTTAGGTACAGTAGACTCATGACTACTGTGGAGTTCTTCATTCTCACAACAGAGACTCTGAAATTAGGTTTAAGTTTGTTTCTACTGCTACCATAGGAAAAAAGGGGAGAGTTGTGATTTCAGAACCTGTGTTATGAATTTTGTGAATTCATTTCTCCATAGTGCCTGAAGCCAGAGAAATCAATGTGGGCGTGTTTAAAAGGTCCGTTACTTTTTGTTAGGTACATGTAAGTACTTCAGTGTTGATAATATGGGCATAAATGCACTTTAAAGCGTAACTCCACTTTTGTTGAGAAACAAAACTTTTCCCCCCGGATGATCTATGTACATTGCAAGGTTTATAACAACCTTTGTTGTAGATTCTTACCTTTTGTTATTCTGAAGAAATCCACGTGTGTTTGATTGTGCCTCTGTATTGAGTGGGTCTAATGGGAGTGGTTATAAAATCAACTGTCAGGTGTGTAGCTGCTGGGCACCAATAAGGAAAACTGCTGGGCCTGCATCCATTCAGATGTGCTCCTATTGAAAGTATTTCTCCAAAAATGACATTTTTGTTGTAGGGGATGCCTGAAATCTGACTTGTATCTTAGGCAGATTTCTGGGAAAATTGGTGAGCCAATCAAACAAGCAGGAATTTATGTTTCTTGGGAGTGTTCAGTACACACTCTGTGTACAGAACAACTCCAGGTAGCCATATTGCAATGCATTCTCAGAAAATTACAGTGGCTGCAGATTGAAAAGGAATGGTAATTTTTAATAACATTCAATTACAATATGATTAGTATCACAATTATATGTGCTATATTGTTTTTTCTTTATTTACAATTTTTCCTCCCACATAAGTGGAGTTACCCTTTAAAGTAATCCAGCCTTTGGCTGTTAATAATGCCATCACCATGTCCATATTTTTGCACTTGAGATAATTTGCTTTTGAAATCACAAGTGAGATAATACATTGCTTACAATTACACGTCCTGTGCCTGACTTATCAGCAAATGACTGAAAATTATGAATCAAAAATGTATGAGGGGAATGGAAATTTCATTCGTTTTTTTTTAAGATTATACGATTTGAAACTGATTATATATTTTTATTTTACTACTATATATATACAAACAACCATGTACAACAGATTAGACTCATGAAAACTTGTTTTATGGCACCCCTTCATCCTTAGCAACCAGAGACATCACTTGACCTATTAAAGCGGTTCTGCACACATTTCATTTAGTAAATCTCTTTGCCTTCCAAATCAGGCAAAGAGTACTAAATGAAATGTGTTTTTTTTTTTTTTTTTTTCACTTACCTTGTAATCGATGACTTCCGGTCCTCTGTCTCTGCGGGGGTGGGCGGGGTCTGTGCGGGGATCCTCGTCACGACGCACTGTCTCCTGGGATCTGGTGTCATTGATCCCAGGAGTCTGTGCGGGCACATCTTCCGAAATCTCGCGAGATTTCGGACAAATCTTCCGAAATCTCGCGAGATGTTGGCAGATGTACCGACATCTCGCGAGATTTCGGAGAACGTGAGCTGCACTTTGCCGTTACTGCGCACGCGCAAGCTCGGCGCAGTAACGGCGGTGCATACTGGGCCATCTAAAGTGCCTGTGGGGTTTCACATGCCCACAAGCAAGATGGCCCCCAGCAGGCAGGATGATTCTTCTTCTTTTTTACAGGACGAAAACCGGCAGCAATGACTCGGGGAGCAGGAAGACGTGAGTACTAACAAAACATCTGGCAATCCATAGCATCGCTAAAAAAAAAAAAAAAAAAATAGACAGTGCAGAACCGCTTTAATTTGCTGGCCAGAAAAACAAAGGAAAAAGGATGGTGGCTGACATCACCTACATTACAAATGACAGCTTGGGGAGCTGCCATTAGTGACAAGGAGTGCAACAAGTTGACAATTGGAGAAGATTGTTCATTGTAATTGAGGAGGACCTGGATTTTATTTATAAATGTTTTTATTGTTTTTAATAAAGAGCCTGTCAATTGTTTGTGTGTGTTTATTTACGCTTGTCATTTTTGTTTTTTTTTTAATGAAGGAGAAGGGTTACTATGTATACCTTATTTATCCACATAGGGAGGCTAACGGTATATCTGGAGCCCCTTATCTTAAAGGGGGTTTCCAGTTTCTGATTAGGATCCCCCACACCGGCACAACAACAAGGCCAGGGTTGTGGGGAAGAGGTCCTTGTCCTCCTCGTCAACATGAGTTTCCCCATGTCTATGGTATGTGCCCTGGTATGGCCTACCAGGCTTCATGCTGGGATTAGGGTCTTGTGTGGATTATGGTGGGACCCAAGGACATTTTTTACATGGGGTTCCCCCTTAAAATTTATACTAGACCAAAGATTCTGGTATGTTTTTTTTTTACATTCAAAGTAACAGAAGAAATAATCACTGACAATTTACTTTTCCCAGCCAGCTTTTATTTTGTAAAAAAAAATGGCATGAGGACCCCACAAAAAACATACAAGATCATCATTTACTTTGATGGGTATCTTCGATGTACTTTGGGGGGTTACCATACATTTTTTACAAAATAAAATAAGTTTGCAGGCAAATGTAAATTACCTGCAGTTTAAATTATTTTTTTTTACTTTGTAAATGTCACATTTGCTGTAGCAATCTGTATACACCCTGGAGATGTGTCACAGATGATGCCCCCAGGGAAGTGCCTAGCCCACGTGCTCTTTTTTTTGCCAATCCCTTGCCTTGAAAATTGGGATAATTAATTTTACAGTTCTCCTATTGATATCAATAGGATTTGAATTTGTCATTTGACCTTGTGATCAAATGCCAAACGTCCTACAAACTGGACCTGGGTACTTTCTGCCCATCTGTAGCCATCAATATCATTGTGGGTAATTGGTTTGCAACAAATTTGGCCATACAGATTGACACAATCTCAATTCATCCAACCAGCTATTCAACTAATAATCTCACAACCTATCAATTCCAAATAAACACAGAGCTTTGACTCTCAAATGATCACACATTAACTAAGGGGATATCTAATAAACAACAGCTCATATACATGTCAAATAATCTGCACCCTTATGGAAATGTGACCCAAGTTATTGCCTGCTCTTTTTTCAGGCATTCACAGAAGTACATACATACACAGTACACATTATCAGCATCAGGGAGGTGTGGGACATGATTAAGTAGCTCAGTATCCTCCTTAGCAGTGGTAGTATTCTCACTCATTTAGCATTTCTGGGCAGTTCAAAGAGTTATGCGATGCATACTTTATTAAATTGATATTGCTTCCTTTGCCAATTCACCACTATTCCACAAAACTACAGTGACCATGCCTGTGTATATTTGATAATATTAATAAAAATATAGAAAATATCAAAACTACCAAAAGTTGGTATAGTTATGAAACATTTCAAATGTGGTCCAATGTTGATTGCAGGTCATCATAAACTAAAGTTGGGAATTTGAGACCCACTGACTAATCACTAGCTAAGCCTCATGTCAGTAAAAATATAGTATTATCACAAATGAATGTCTTGTCATTTCAGAAGTTACATTCCTAGTGAAAAATATTTATGAATAGTATAAACAGTTTATGTACAGTGCTATCATATCATACTTTTTAAAATAAAAGTGATAAGCTACCAGGATATTGGGTATACAATTGCTAATTTGCTGCAGATATTCCTGGTATATATTTTAAATGTAAATGTCTAATGCCACGTACACATGATCGGAATTCTTGTCGGAAAAGCCTTTTATGTTTTTTCCGATGGAATTTCGCTCAAGCTTGTGTTGCCTACACACGGTCACAATAAATTTCGACCGACAAGAACGTGGTGATGTACAACACTACGACGAGCCACGAAAATGAATTTCAATGCTTCCGAACATGCGTCGAATTGTTTCCAAGCATGCGTCGGAATTTTGCGCGTCGGAATTGCCACAGACGATTGGAATTTCCGATAGAAACTTTTTACAATCGGAAAAATTGAGAACATGCTCTCAATCTTTTGCTGGCCGAAATTCCGCCAGCAATAGTCCGATGGAGTCTACACATGGTCGCATTTTCCGATGAAAAGCTCTCATCTGTCTTTTGCAGGCCGAATTTCCAATCGTGTGTACGCGGCATTAGTCATCTTTTCATTTACTTCTATTCTGATGCTTACTGTCTGACTTTGCAAGTAAAACTGAGGGTTATAGGTGCCTAAGCAATGCCACCAATGTCTTCTATTCTACATTTGTTAACTGTCTGAAAGAACAGTCTATAGAAAATATAAACTGATTAAATGTTTTAAATTGAACTTGCTGTAGTATGGAATTAACAGGGTTTTTTGTTAGTAAGGAATGTCAATACAATACTTGTATCTTTGCAGATGTGTTAACCATCTGCGACTAGAAATCTATTTTTGATAGACAGTCTGTGATCTGTTCAGTCTTTTAGTAATAAGCTAATTTGTAAGGTGCTGCTGGAAATACGTTTTTAACATATACCAATGAAGTGAAGCGAATTCTGCTCATGTCTGGCCACTTAAACTTTTGAGAATCAATCTATGCTCAGTCAAAACTTTGTCAGGTTCCATTGAATGCCTTTGCTGAAGGTTACTGATTTTCCAATAAGGCTTAAAATGAAGGTTTTAAATATAACATATTTTGTACAAGATTTTTGTAAATTCTATATCAGACACATGTACAAATTGAAGTTTATACATTTACTGCCACTATAAAAGTCACAGGCATAGTGAAAGAAAAATATTTTTGTATAACTATACAGAATATGCCTTTTGCGTATCTCTAGTAAACTTCTGAAAGAATGCACGTTATAGAAAAAAATGGTAGCCAAGCGGCCAAAAGTGTAATGGTAAGATAAAGTGCTTAAAGCGTAACTCCACTTTTGTTGAGAAAAAACACCCCCCCCCCCCCCCCCCCTGGATGATCTATGTACATTGCAAGGATTATAACAACCTTTGTTGCAAATTCCTACCTTTTATTATTCTGAAGAAATCCATGTGTGTTTGTGTCTCTGTGCTAAGTGGGTCTAATGGGAGTGGTTTCATAATTTTCAGTCAGCTGTGGCAGCTACAGGGCACTAATGAGGGAAGCTGCTGGGTCTGCATCCTTTTAGATGTGTTCCTATTGGAAGTAGCTCAAACATGACATTTCTGTTGCAGGGAATGCTAAAAATCTGACTTGTATCTTAGGCAGACTTCTGGGAAAATTGGTGAGCCAATCACACAAGCAGGAAATTATGTTTCTGGGGAATGGTCACTACACATTCTGTGTACAGAAAAACTCCATGTAACCATATTGCGTTGCATTTATAGAAAATTACAGCGGCTGCAGATTGAAAAGTAAAGGTCATTTTTAACCACTTGCCGACCAGCTGCCGCAGTTGTACTGCTGCAGAATGGCACAGTACAAGTCGCCCCCGGAGCCAATGCACGTGCCCGGCGGTCACGATCACTGCGGGGCTCCCTCGATTGCGGTTGATACATGGTGAACCGGTATCTGTGTGTGTAAACACACAGTTTTCGGTTCTCTGAGGGGAGAAAAGACAGATTGTCTGTTTATACAGAGTATGAACAGCGATCTGTCATCTCCCCTACACAGTCTCCTCCCCCACTTCAGTTACTAGAGAACACAAAAAAAACCTTGATCGCCCCCTAGTGTTAACCCCTTCCCTGCCAGTGCCATTTTTACAGTAAATCAATGCATTTTATAGCACTGATTGCTCTATAAATGCCAGTGGTCCCAAAAATGTGTCAAAATTGTCCGATGTGTCCGCCATAATGTCGCAGTCCCAATAACTAGTAAAAAAAAAAAAAATTATAAAAATGCCATAAAACTATCCCCTATTTTGTAGACGCTATAACTTTTGCACAAACCAATCAATATACACTTATTGCATAGAAGAATACATATCGGCCTAAACTGAGGAAAACATTTTTTTTTATATATTTTGGGGGGCAATTTATTACAGCAAAAAGTAAAAAATATTGTGTTTTTTCAAAATTGCCGCTCTTTTTTTGTTTATAGCGCAAAAAATAAAAACCACAGAGGTGATCAAATACCACCAAAAAAAAGCTCTATTTGTGGGTGTCATGAACCTTGAAACACTGATGTATTTCTCCTTTAATTCTATTACACAGTGGGGGGTCTTCTGCAATGTCTTAAGGCTAACCCCCTCCAGACGTCTCTGTGGTCTGGAAGGAATGCATTGTTCTGTGTCTGACCGTTTGTTTATGTACTTTAATTACCTCCTGGGGCTTCTCTGTGTCATTACACCTTATCAGTCCTCCTATTCAAGCTATCGGACCAATCCCTGCTGACCCTGTTTCAAGTCCTAATTTGCATGGAAGAGGACCTAATTGAAAGCTACAGTCTACTTTACAATTGACCAATAGGAAAGTGGTTGTTGGGGGCGGGGTGTTCAAACTGATGTGTATAAAAGAGTGTTGTTGATCCAATAAAGAGTTTCCTGTTTGAACTTACATACAGCCTGCCTGGTGTTTGTTCAGAGCCATCACAACTGGATTCGAACAGCACATAGCTGTAGTTTGAATCCCGGAGCATCGCATGACCGAACCATCAGATGTTGCGATCTGTCGGGAGACATAGGAGTGTCGGGAGAGTGGAACCGAGCGAGCAGGGGCTCGTTACAGTGGGAAAAAAGGACGTCAATTCTGTTTGGGTGCAGGGCCGCATGACCGTGCAATTGTCAGTTAAAGCGACGCAGTGCCGAATTGCAAAAAATGCTGTGGTCAGGAAGGGGGTAAAATCTTCTGGGGCTGAAGCGGTTAATAATTACAATATGACTTGTATCGCAATTGTTGATGTTATATATTTTTTTTCTTTGCTATTTTTTTACACACGAAAGTGGAGTTACCCTTTAACTTTTGATACTTTCCCTTTGTCCTTCTCTGTATTATCTGTGTGTTTTAATTTCATAATTTATAGAAAGTCTGAAATGAAAATACATATCCTGCATGGTACCCCTAAGTGACAGATTAATTTGGTTATGAATAGAAGTGAGCAAACGCTACAAATTCACTGTTTCCCCCTCATTTACAAAAAAAGATGAATTTCCATGGAAAGTATATTTGATTTGTTTACATTTGAACACTAGTTCTGCCTGGCTCGGACTCTCAGCTGTGCAATAAAAGGTGTAGCCAGCTGTCAATCAGTAAGCTGGGTGGATCCAGAAACATTGTTGAGGTCCTTCCTGCATATTGCAATGTTCTGCCCCTCAGCTGATAGGGGGAAATAGCCCCCCCATTAGATGACTCTGGGTCGCATTAGTAAATGTACTCTTGTGACCCAAAAGAGAAGTATAGCCAAAAAAGCTTGGGCATACTTCTCCTTTAAAGTCCTCATTTGAAATGTTCAGTGAACATATTCTGCTCATGCAGGGCTTGAAAATGGTGGCAACTTGAAACGTGTTGCCTAGCGAATTGAATAACGAAGCAGAGACCTAAAATACATAATTTTCATCGCTCCACAACTTGTAAAGACACCACTGTTATACAGTCACACTCCTTGAGTACATATAGAAAGACTTTGTCCTCTGGCCATTGAGGGTTGTGGATTTACTGTCAGAGGCCGTCTGAAAACATGCATTGCTTATTTAAAATGTGAGTGGAATGATTGTTTTTACTTGTTAATATTGATCCTTTTAACTTCCGGACCGCCACAATATGAGTGATTTTGTAGAAAACAAGAAAACTGCGCCACAAAAAAAAAAAATGTGAGTACTTTGTATACACCTATTTTTATTAAACGCAGTGTTTTTACAGTATTACGCTATGGTATCTTTAATTTAACTTACATGGTCCATACTAATATGTCATCCACTGGCTGCTGAGTATCCACTGACTGCTGAGTCTAAAGGCTTGTGTTCTGTCCATTTGGAGAAGTGTGGCGTTGGATGTCCGTTCCTGTTTGTGAGAAGCTGTGCCTTTTGAAAGCTTCTTTCTGGTAAGCAGCCTCAATACTGGTGGCGGGATTCACTTGCTTTATTTGTGTGCACCATGGTGGTTCTATGAAGAACTGGATATATCATAGACTGTAGACTTTTTTGTCTACCATCATTTTGCCCATATCTATGGACTGTCATCACGTTTTGTGAAATCCTGCATTAGCTATCATTTTGATTATTGCTTAATGTTTAAATCCCACTGGGTTTTGCTATTTACATATTTTTTTGTGGCACAGTTTTTCTTGTTTTCTATTGCTATCTGGTTATCTCGTATTACTGCAGCCTTTCATATAGATTTTATGTCCATATTTAGGTCAGCGCAGTCTTTTTTATACCATGAGTGATTTTGTGCCCGCAGTTTAGGGGTGCGCGTGCTGCCGGCTCATCACTCCCGCTGTGATTGGGCATAGTGGGAGCCAATCAGCGGGTCCGGTGGCCGAGATGGCCGCCACGACCCACCGAGCGTTCACAGGAGAGATGGAGCAGCGCTGAGCCGATGTAAACAGAGCACGCCACTGATCTGTCAAAGAGGAAAAATAGAGAGATTGTGTTTCAGCTAGGGCTGCAACTAACGATTATTTTCATAATCAATTAGTTGGCCGATTATTGTTTTGAATAATCGATTAATCGGTTAATAACCTTAAAAAAAAAAAGTGTGGTGTATAATTTAGTTAATATGTAAAGTTTAAAAAAAAGACAATTTATTCCTAAATATCTATATGCAGTGGTAAATATAAATAACCAACTATATGGTTAGGGAGCAAAATATCTAATCCACTCTGAGAATAACAGACAGAAGAGATATACTTTTTTTGGCCAATTAGTTGTTGGGCATATTAAAAAACACAAATTGCTGCAAAAACACATTACATCCTTTTCTGCAGCTTCTCCATTGAAGTATATTGAACCAAAAAAGCACTGTTTTGCGTTTAAAAAAGTCCATGACCCTTTCCAAACAGCAGCGGCTGAAAAAAGCATAGAAGTGAACGTGTCCCATAGGAAACCATGTGAATTAACTGTAGTGCGTTTCTGCAAAAAGCACCAAAACACACATAGGTGTGAACCAGGCCTGAGACATTTAGTAACATAATGGGGGTTAAAAAAACTAAAATTAGCCCTTTATAGTACAAAAAAAAAAAAAAGCAGATAATCACTACTGTAGGGGTTCATTTTTTTTTACTGTAGAACTGTGAAAGTAATATTTACAGTAGCGATTATTTGCTCTTTTTGTACAATAAAGGGCTCATTTTAGTTTTTTTTAACCCCATTATGTTACTGGCCGATTAATCGATTATGAAAATAGTAATCGATTAATTTCATAATCGATTAGTTGTCGATTAATCGATTCGTTGTTTCAGCCCTAGTTTCAGCTAAGCTGAAACACAATCTCTCTTTTCCTCTAGTGAATCCACTCCCCCTCCACAGTTAGAAACACCTTCTAGGGAACACAGTTAACCCCTTGCTCACCCCTGTAGTTAACCCAGTGTCATTTATACAAGGATTAGTGCATTTTTTTAGCACTGATCACTGTATTGATGTCACTGGTCCCCAAAAAGTATCACTTAGGGTCAGATTTGTCTGCCGTAATCCCACAGTCCCGCTAAAAAAAAATCACAGATCTCTGCCATTACCAGTAAAAGTAATAAAACAAATTAAAAGTCCCTAAATCAATCCCCTATTTTTAGATGGTATAACTTTTGCGCAGACCAATCAATATGCGCTTATTAGGATTTTTTTACCAAAAATATGTAGCAGAATACATATTGGGCTAAATTGATAAAGAAATTTGTTTTTTTGTTTACATTTTTTTTGCATATGTATTATAGCAAAAAGTAAAAAATACTGTTTTCCTTTCAAAATTGTCTGTCTTTTTTCATTTATAGCGCAAAAAGGGAAAAAAGGACATCAATTTTATTTGGGTACAGCATCACATGACCGTGCAATTGTCAGTTAAAGCGATGCAGTGCTGTATCGCAAAAAATGGCCTGGTCAGGAAGTGGATAAAACCTTCCGGGGGCTGAAGTGGTTGATGCACTATTGTGTTTTTATTGCGTTCTATACCAGATCATTCCCAAGAATACTCCCAATGCTGTTATAGGTGGTTTCCTACAGCAACCATGATGGGCTTGTGTTACTTTACATTTTTGTGAGTTATACTTTATTTCTATTTATTATATACACTAGTTATCAAGCTTAATACAGTAGGTCCTCTCCTTTTTGTTTTGCAATTCACTGTGAATGGCATGCAGGTTGCGTCTCTCAGACACACCCAAACTGGCAACAACTGGCATAAAATTAGATAACAGAATAGTGAGTCATAGATAAAGATAAAGAGTGTAAAGGGCCTCTTCACTTTACAAACGATTACTCAAAAAATGGTGCAAGGACATGCAATGGTGTGCAGCCAATTCTTTCTAAATTTCACGCATTGTGGAGGCAAGCTGGGGCGTGGGACAGGAAACCATGTGCATAGACCATTATGCACCGTTCACACTTGTGTGACTTGTCCTGCAACTTGGGAATGCAAAGTCGCATGACAAGTCGTACCCCATGATTTCCAATGAGTACCATTCATATCTGTGTGACTTCAACTCCCTGTACCAACTTTGATGCGAGTTGAGGTCCATAGACCTCAAGTTTACATAGGCATTCCCTGAAATCGCTGCAAAATTACGGCCGCAAAATTGTGCAACTTTCAAGTTGCAGCAGTGTAAAAGGGGCCTAGCTGTTAAACCTCACCTGCAGCAGTGTCTCCTTTTACTATTAACTTCCCAAGGGTCTAAGAGTTCCATCCTATTTGATCGGCTGCAGTCCCATAGGAATCTACAGTATTTACATAGTATCATGTGCAGTGTATGTAAATGTATTAAATATTATGTACAATTATTATATATTGTCACAATCATGTGTAGTATATATAATCGCGTTACATTATTATCAGTTTATATACTTGTCCATTTTTCTTTCCATTCATGTCTGAAGAAACAAATCCTATCTGTAAAATATGTAACAGCTATAGCCATTATTTGCCTGTGAAATCAGTGCAATCTGCAGTAGATAATCAGTTTGATATTTATAACAGAGTGTAAAGCCCCATCAGACAATTGATATATGGCATACAATCTGAAAGTTATATAGTTTTATCATGCTGTGATGTTTTTATATTAAGATAGTAAATACACATCTATGTTTTTTTTGTACAATCTGAAATTATTTTAGCAAAGATGTGGATACAAACAAAAAGCCAGTACAAAAGATGGTACAAAGCATAGAATAAGCTTATACATAAAACTTCAGGTGTACACATGCAATGTATATCAAAAGAATGTGAACATAACAAAGGGTATATAGTATCAGCTTTGTTATCATTGTTATTTGTAATAATAAGGTAAAGTTCCATAGAGAACAGTGTTCAGAATAGGAAAATGATGTGTATGCTGTAAGGATCATCAGAATATCATACACATCCTTGACAAATTTTCAAATAAGCAACACTCCACACCAACTAAATCCATTCACATGAATCATTTTCCTCCACTGTTTAGACCAAACAGAGTCAGAGGTGAATACCTGCCTCTCTTTGTAATTTTGTGTTATTGTATAACTAAGTATGCACATACAGTATATCTAGTTATTTCTCCCAACTCTTATTCTTCTTACACTTGCCTTAACTTCCTATATCCACCTTCTCCTATCTGGTCTTGACACTATCAACATTGGGGCTAGATGCTGAGACCCTTAACTACCTTACAGTTTGCATTTCATAGTGTGATATATCCACTGTTTGTAATTACCAAGATGCTAATTCATCATTATCAGTTCTGTAATCTCATATCTGGGATGACCCCCCCCCCTCCCCCATGCGATTTTCATACCTTGTATCTTCTGCTTTTGTTTTGTCCTAATAAAGCTGATTTAAAAATAAAAAAAAAATCTGAATAAAAGAGTTAAGAGAAACATAAAGTACAGAGAGTAATGGCGCATGCGTAGAGCAGGTTGGCAAAAAGAGAGAGTATATGCACGCCGTCATGGCTCGGGGGAAGATGGATGCTGAGGCTCCCATGGCCCAGGTTAAAAACTCAAATGAGTGTTGGAACATAGACCATGATGTTCAAGTTTGTGTAAACTGTTCTTCCTTTCCTGCCTCCTGTGCCAACAGACTTTCTAGGTCTCTTTTAGAATCTACCCCAGTGGCCCATTTCCCAGGGGAAGAAGAAGAAGGGCTGCTTCAGGAGAGACTTGAAAAGAATTTGGGTGCCCCAGGTGCCTCGATCTTTCTGAACCCTCATGGGATCCGAGCGGTGAGTTATGCCTACCTATATTACTCTACTCCAGCTATTATCGTTTGATTTTTCTAATGTTGTCACAAGGAAATGACCTTTGTAACTATGAGACTGTATTTCCTCTTGCTTCAGATGCTATGATTTCTCCTGAAGAAGCGACCCCGTCACGAAACTAGTCGAGAAAAATTGCCGGCATCTGCACTCATCCCCATAGTACGGGGGTGTGGACCCGATTGAACTGTGTCTATTGTCCTATGTTCTAAAATTTGTAATTCCGTGTTAGCAATCCTATGTTGGGCTTGCACACACTAAATGTTTTATGTTATTTTTCTTAATAAACTCCAACTTTTATATATATCTGCTTCTAACTCTTTGGGTATCGAAATAGTCCATCATTTCCACAGGTGTCGTATGGTAATACCAGGGAGTAGTCCATGCGGATGCACCTATATCTCTACATTAACTGTTTAGGATGAGGATACCCACCCCTATCTTTTTGTCATACACAATAGAGGCTACACCAATTTCTCTATAGTTTACAATATAAGTCAAAAATATGTTGCCAAAATGTCCTAATAGAGGAACAGTCCCACCAGACATGGATCATAGTTCCCTTGGCGGAATTACAACACCAGCAGGTATCAGGTATAGATAGGTTGAAATGATGAAGAGCGGACAGGCACCTGTAAAATTCTGGTAACCACTTTTTACCCTGTTTCCTGATTCTTGGTGGCTAGGGAAAGTTTATGGGTTAAGGTAAAACACTTTTGCCAATCAGGGAGGTGAATAAAGTGACAGAGCTCTGATTCCTAGACCTGTGTATAAGGGGGAAGATCAGAGGACGTAGTCAAAAGTAAAGAGTATAATTGGGAACCTATGTGTAAAGGAGGATTGTGTATAGATTTAAATTCCAATGGCTTGGTGAGTATGCCTACCCCTGGTATAGAGCATATATATTATAAGTCCTGCTGTTGCTGTAGTCAGTTTGGTAAATTATGTGAAGGCATTGTGGAGGAAGTAGCTGCAGTAAAGGACAGGACTGCTTGGAGAACCTGGGCAAGTCTCCTATGTTTTTGTTGGTTCCAATCCCAAATCTCATTGCGTGGAGAGCCAGTGGAAAAGCCAGCGTCTCAAAAAATGGGGTCATATTGACCATGCATTTGGATGAGTGTAGGACAGGGTTCAAGCATAATCCAAAGATGAATCATCTGTTGAGTAAGATCATTAGGGGTTGAGAGCCCTGGACGATTGGCAGGTAAGGTCCACGAGAGGGTGCGGAGGTCAATAGGGTTCATGTGACCCTCCAGTTAAACCTATAATTTAGAAGAAGAGATGTGGAACCAATCTAAAATTCATGTGAATACTGTGGTTTGTGATAAAAGAGCTGCATGTGGGACTCCTGTCCAGCCTTGATGTTTTGAAAGAGATAATGTGTCAAATTGAATTCTGGGACTTGCCAGATAAACTTAGAAAATACCCGACATAGTGTCTGAAATACGAGGTGGGGAGGCAAATAGGGACTATTTGGAACAATCACAGAAAGCAGGGAAGAACATCCATCTTCAGTGTGTTGACTCTGCCAAGCCACAAAAGCCTATTGGTAGAGTACGTTGATAAGTTCACTTTAGTTTTGGGTAGTAGTGGGAGGAGTTGAGCTGCCTCCATCAGAATCCAAATCCCCAAATAGAGTATAGAGGTGGAACCAGTTTTAAAAGGGAAGGAAGTTGGGAGTTGTTTTAGGACCACTGATGTTAGGGATATATTGAGAAGTTCTAATTTGTTGTCATTTACTTTTAAATTTCTGACATCTCCAAATTTTTTCCAGTGGGGTACTAGCAATAGTTTTTGCAACCTTATCTTCAGAGACAGGGATCTTGAGCTTGTAAACAGTATCTCCATCTAAGGTGGGGAATGCAGTTTCTACAATATAGGACATCACATCCTCTTCCTATGTACTTGTGGATGGTGCCAAAAGCGGAGAGGGAATATTGTAGAGGGATTGGTAGAAATACTGGAATGGAATAGATATTTCTAAAGGCAAGGAGATAATATCTCCATGAGGTCCCTGTAGATAAGATATGAAGGTGGAAGAGAGTGTTTTGGTTGTAGGGAGCAGGCAAGCGGATGGCCGCATTTGTCCAGAAATATATTTATGCAGTGCTAACTTGTCTGCAAAGGTGCGGATAGACGATAATTCCCTAAGCTGTGACCATGTCAAAGTAACTTCCGAGAGAGTTTCAACTGAACATTTGTGTTCTGTTTTTAAAGTCCTGAGATTTTGCACCATGGAAGCTACAGAAGCCAATCGCTCTCTTTTTAGGTGTGTACCTATCTGGATAAAGAAGAATCAATAAGAACAGCGCTTGCAGGCTATAGTAAATCAGTGCAAATAAATTACCATAATGAACATTGTACAAACATTTATTTACACAAATGATATCTCTTAAATAAAGTGCTAAGTGCTCAAAAAGTGCATAAATGCTCCAATATTGTTGCTGGTGATCCACACGGTGTGCCTCACTCCCCTCTTGTGACCCCATTTACGAAATGGCTCATTGCTAAATCGTATGCCTTGTACACACAGTTGGACATTCCGACCACAAAATCCATCCGAGGATTTTTTCCAACGGATTTTGTCCGAAACTGGTGTTGCATACACACGGTCGGGCAAAGTTGTCGGAAAATCCGATTGTTCGGAACGTGGTGATGTTCGTTGCGTACAACAGAAATATGTAGAGGCTAGCAGCCAATAGCTTTGGTCTCGTAATTTGATCTGAGCATGCGTGGCACTTTGTCCGTCGGAATTCTCTACCAACGAACGGAAAAAGTCAGATCGGATTTTGTTGTCGGAAAATTTTAGGTCCTGCTCTCAAATTTTTTCCGGCGGAATTTGCGATGGAAAAAGTCCGATAGAGCCCACACACGATCGGATTTTCCGACAACATAATCCGTTGGAAATTCTGACCGTATAAGGGCATAAGACAGGGCATAAGACCTGTAATAAAAACTCCTTTTGGGAGGCGCATGCGCGGCAGCTCCCAAGATGGCCGCCGACATCTAGAGCTCCGCTCCACCACAGCCCGCCGCTGACCACCGGAGCAATCAGAGCGCCCGTACGCCCCACTCTTTGAGCCATCCTTGTAGGGGAACACCCCAGGCACCCGGAAATGTCGATCCCGCTGGCCAGGAGGGATCTATCGGGCCAGATGATGGCCGCTCTCGGCCCCCTCAGCTATGCCAAGATGGCGTCGGCAGCACGAGGCCCGCAGGCCTCAGAGGAACATGAAAACTCTATTGCTGACCAGGACCAGAACGGGCCTCTGTACTCAGGTACTGACTCCCCCCCCCTTCAAGCAGTCAGCTCTCACTCTTCCACAGAATCATTATTAGGGGGATTATGCCCAGGCTACCCCACAACCCCACTGATGGATCCTCATACAGGCATGTTGCTCACAGTCAGTGAAGCACAGGAGGACATCCCTACCCCCACTGACTTCCCATCTATGATGGCAGCTTTCTCCCAAATGTTATCCAAAAGTCTGACCCTGAACGCTGCTCAAATCACTACATCTATACATGCATCTTTACATGCTGACTTGCAGCAATTAGGGATGAGGATAGATACCATAGAACAGAAGTCTGACCAAGCAGTGGCTCAGATTAACCATAACTCTGCAAGATTTCAAGAAGTACAAGATCAATTAGAATCTGCGTTCGCCAAAATCGACGACCTCGAGAACAGGTCAAGAAGATATAACTTTCGGTTAAGGGGGCTCCCGGAATCTGAAAAGGACGTGCATGAAGCAGTTAAAACTTTTATTAAGGGCCTTCTCCCTGACATCCCTGACCACCGTTTAGAGCTTGACAGAGCACACAGAGCGCTGCAGGCCCCCCGTTCTGACGGACTGCCCAGAGATATTATTGTCAAACCACATCATTACTCGGTCAAAGAAAAAGTTATGAGAAAAGCTCGATACTCAGATAATCTCACTTTACTCGGATACAAGATTCAAATCTTCGCTGACCTGTCGCCTTACACGGTACAGAAGAGGCGATCTTTCAATCCGTTGCTGCAGGTGTTACTGGATAAAGAAATTGCATACAGATGGTCTTTCTCGCTTCGCCTGAACTTTTCCTACAAAAACAGAAGTTTCTGCTTCTCCTCTTTCCAAGAAGGCGAGCGTCTTCTCACTCATCTCGGCTTGATAAAGCTGGAACCTTCACCTGCTCAGACCAACAGAGGGCCCCCTTCCTCATCTAAGAGACCCCCGCCAGTGAGCCGCTGCAACAATCCTGGCTGAAGCAAGGACCCAAACGCCCCAAGGAAAACATGCCGCCTTGAGCAAACTCCCTCCTCCTCCATTTGTTCTTGACTGAACTTTCCCCCAGGTTTTGGGGCATTACTTGGGGTGAAGGACTGGTTAGGACTCTCTCTTCTCCCCCTCTTCCTTGTAGAGGATGGATTATGGGGGTCCACCTTCCCCTGCAGTAAAAACTGCTATTCAGAGTCATTTCTAAAATTTATATGGTTCAGCTCCAACAAATACTGACTTTCTATTTTTTTTTGTTTTATAGGAGCTCTGCCTGGTTCCATGTTTTGTGCACTTTGACCTGGTCCCCTCTCCACTGAGGGCATGTTCTGATTTTTGGCAGTACATGATCTCGGTCTCTGGGGCCTAAGTCAATCTCCGTGACTAGAGTTTTCTTCCATTAAGCTTTCCACTAACACAAATTTTTTTAAATAAAATTTTACTTTTCTTTTCATGCAGTAGCCTGCCTGGTCATTGGGCACTTTTCTAGTTCTGTGTTGTAACTATGGTTTACCAAGTTTATTGCATTTCTTTGTATACACTTCAATTTAAATGAGGTCAGGTACACTTGGGGTCACTCTGGGGGACTCGCCTGGACGTAGGAGAAAACTGTATGTGCTAGTTGTTTTTTTTTTGGAGTCTGGCTCGCTCACAGGCTCTTCCACCTGTGGGAGGGCTGAGGGACGGGCCAGTCCAAGGCGAGTCGCACTGAGTGATTCCGACACGGAAGGTATTTTTCTAGGTTGTGATGGGGCTCACACCCTCAGGGGGCGCTCTGGCAACTGTTCATAAAGGGGCTTCTTGGACCCCTCAGACACTACTGAGTTGAGGTGGGGGGGCTGTGGTGAACCCAGTACGCCTCAATTGGATCAGTAGCCCACTTGGCATACCTGGATCCTCCTCCGGATTTTCCTTGCTAGGAAACTCCGGTTCCGCAGGGTTTATGGTGGGTTTGGCGAATCCAAACCGACCTGGGGTTGGGAAGGGGTCAGGGGACCCCCCTGTTTTATTATGTTTTGAGTCTAACGTTGAAATGTCACATCAGCTTGTTACTAATTTTATTATTTTTGCTTCTCTCCTTTTCCCTTTCATCTCTTTTCTCTCCCTTTTCCCGGGTACTTTTGGCGGAGTTCGCAGATCTCACAGATTCCTCCAGTCGTCTCTCCCAGGTTCCAGGTACTTCTCTGCATGCAACGCGGGTTATACTCTGTTTCCTCTCTGTCAGGGAAATACCGTACTTCTTCGCCGGGTTCCGGGTATGCGCACGCGCGGTAGAGCGGCTCAGCGAACAGTACAGGTACGCCGGGTAGCGGGTGCGCATGCGCGGGTCCATGGCGCTCGGGTATCGGATGCAGCTCAGCCAGTGCGGCTCACCGCTGTGTATCCCACTTGACCACTTACCTGGCCTATAAAAGGCTTCCTCTGTCTCTTCACAAATCGCTGGTTTGTTGTCTCTTCCTGAGTCCTGGCTCCAGTCCTTGTATCCAGTATCCTGTATCCTGTACCTTGTATCCAGTACCTTGTATCCTGTACCTGCTTGATTACCTGTGCCTGACCCGGAACCCGCTTGACCACCGCTGCTGCTACCTGTGTTTGACCCCTGGCCTGCTTCCTGGATACCTCTGCTGCCTGATTACCTGTGCTTGACCCTCGGCCTGCTTACTGGACATTCTCTGAGTTACTTACCTGTGTTTGACCCCTGGCCTGCTTCCTGGATACCTCTGCTGCCTGATTACCTGTGCTTGACCCTCGGCCTGCTTACCGGACATTCTCTGAGTTACTTACCTGTGTTTGACCCCTGGCCTGCTTCCTGGATACCTCTGCTGCCTGATTACCTGTGTTTGACCCTCGGCCTGCTTACTGGACATTCTCTGAGTTACTTACCTGTGTTTGACCCCTGGCCTGCTACTGGATATCTCTTCCGCCTGATTACCGGTGCTTGACCTTCGGCTTGCCTACTGGACATTCTCTGAAGTTACTTGTGTTTGACCCTCTGCTCGGTGTTTTGGACTTCTAGTTCTCACATGCACCTAAGGGTCCTCCTCCAGTACCCGTTCTGGTACCTACATAACCTCTGCCTCATCACGGTCCTGCCAGGTCTCTACTTCCAGTGCAGCATCAGCCTCTTCTGGTCAACGTCGCTACTGCACACCACCTGCAACACACCTGCTGGCAACCCGTGCATCTTTGTGCCCGGTGACCTCTGTATCCACTCCAGAGGCATCGTGCACCTAGTCGCAAGGGGAGCAGCTCTCAGCATTTCGGCCCGGGTGAGTACCTCTGACACTCTCCTTCGCTGGCAGGGTAAGTCAAAAAATGTTTGTATAGGCCACTCCCTTCTGATCTATGTCTGATACACCTACCTTGTCACCTACCCTGAAAATTATCTCTCACAGCACACAACGTCTCAACTCCCCGATCAAGCGTAGGAAAATCTTCCAATTTTACCACTCATTACATGCTGACGTCATTCTGCTTCAGGAGACACACTTCCCCTCTACATTCAAACCCACTTTTTTGCATCAACGCTTTCCACAATTTTTTTTAGCATCGGCGGAGAACAAAACTAAAGGGGTTGCGATTTGTTTTGCTAAACACGTAAACCTCTCCCAAACTGACACTATAGTTGATCCCCAGGGACGCTATATTCTGGTCTCAGGTTTCATAGATGGGGAACTCTACACCTTTGTATCCTATTATCCGCCGAATAAGGGCCAAAAATCCTTCCTGGAATCCCTGATTACTAAACTGCATAAGCATCTTAAGGGAACGGTATTCCTGGGTGGGGACACGAACATAGCCTTTGACTTCTCCTTGGATAAGTTGGCTGACAAAAAGTCCAAACCCAAACGCCCTACTAAGCAGAGTGTTAAAATTGCCAAGATGCTCAATGAGGCGGACCTGATCGATATATGGAGGGAGGCCAACCCACGTGTAAGAGATTACACACATTTTTCAGTTCCCCACAACTCCTTTGCCAGGATAGACCACATCTTCACCCGTGCCTCCACACTCCCTCTCATTAAGTACTCCAAGATCATTGACACGTCTCTCTCGGACCACTCCATAGTATCCCTGTTGACATGTAAACCAGCGGGAACTGACAGCCATCCACGTTGGCGTTTACGGGAAACCCTCTTGAACGACCCTATACAATGTACGTTACTGGAAAATGCTATCCAAGACTACTTCACTTTAAAACTCGACAGAAGGGGTATCTCCTGCTATCATCTGGGTAGCGCAAAAAACTGTTATCAGGGGTAAACTGATTCAATTATCCTCTAAACTCAGGGCAGAACATAGAGCTGACACAGTGAAACTTACGGAGGAGTTCGGTAGGTTATCGAAAGAGCATAAACGTAACCCCAATGCTGACTCGCTAGCAGAATTAGATACAGCACGGGCACTCCTAAACATTTCATTGACTACATCAGCAGCCCAACACCTTAAATGGACTGGGGCCAAATTTTACGCGCGATAGGATAGGCTCCAGACTGGCGGCTAAACTTTCCCCTAAACTACGCACACAGGCCTTCCCCAAACTTAAGGTGACCTCCGGGGAACTTTCACAGAATCCGAGCAAGATAATGGACGCCTTTAAACAGTTTTACGCAGATCTTTACAATTGTAGCCCCAGTACATCCACTGCTCTGAGGGATAGTTTCCTCAATAACCTCCCGTTGCCCTCCCTAGAAAAAGCACATGCTGAACTCCTGGAGAGCCCGTTCACCCACGAGGAAGTCCTGGACACTATTAAAAACCTTAAGCTGGGCTCCTCACCTGGTCCGGATGACCTCTCCACGGGATATTACAAGAAATTTGGACACTGCCTAGCACCTCATTTAACTAGACTGTTCAACTCTCTCAGGGATGTAGACACTCTGAATTCGGACTTGAACTCGGCTTATATTTCAGTCATCCCAAAACCGGATAAAGATACTAGTGAGGTGGGCAATTACCGCCCTATATCACTTATTAACAATGATATCAAAATAATGACTAAGATACTTGCCAACAGACTCTCCAGCTTTATCTCGTCATATGTTCACAAGGATCAGGTAGGCTTCATCCCTGGGAGACAAGGCCCGGACCAGATCAGACGAGCGATTGACATCATATCGCTGCTCAAATCTCAATGGGATGGGGGTCCCGCACAAAAGGGCTTTTTACTTTCCATTGACTTACACAAGGCATTCGATTCGATAGATTGGGCATACCTGTCTGAAATCCTAAGGCGCTGGGGTTGTGGCAAATATTTTCTTAATCTTATCGACTCCCTTTATTCCGCTCCATCGGCGCAGGTACGCCTGCTGGGCAGATATTCGGAGTCCTTCTCCATAGGCAGGGGGACCAGACAGGGGTGCCCACTATCACTGCTTTTATTCGCGATATCAATCGAGACTTTAGCCATTGCTCTGAGAACAAACCCCAACGTTAAAGGGGTTACTTGTGGCCCCCTGGAGCACAAATGTGCACTATATGCGGACGACCTTCTCCTCTTTATCACTTCCCCCCTGACTTCAATGCCAGTGATTCTTCAAACTCTTCATGAATTCAGTGGGATTTCAGGCCTACGGGTTAACATGAACAAATCACTGGCTTTGAACATAACTCTCCCTCCGGATCTCCTCAAACAACTCAGACAATTTCTCTTTTGCTTGGGCACCTCACCAGATTCCGTATTTGGGCATCAAGCTTACCTTGAATATTGACGAGCAAATTATCCCCCCATGGTACAGAAATGTAAACAGGATGTGGAGAGGTGGTCTAGATGTGGTCTATCCTGGCTGGGCAGAATTCATGCGGTCAAAATGACCCTGCTACCAAAGCTCCTGTACCTTTTCCGCTCACTACCAATCCCGATACCCAAACGTTTTCTTACCAAAACGCAGTCGGACATATTACGTTTTATTTGGGGTAATAAAGGTTACAGGTGTCCTTCTGTTATGCTCTATAGATTAAAGACGCAAGGGGGATTGGGACTACCCAGCCTTTGGGGATATTATCAGGCGGCTAAACTAGCGCAAATATCCTTAGCCTACTCGAGTCATAACAAACCAGATTGGCTTGCTATGGAACGACAATCCATCCCCTTGAACACGATAGATTTCCTTTTAAGCTGCGCGCCGAAAGACAGACTGGCAATAATGGCACCCACTCTCTCACACTCTATAGCACTTAGCTCCAAACTTTTCTCCCTTGGCTCTCTAATTTCTCCACTGAGACCCCTGACACACATTTTTCACAATCCTGACTTTCCCCCTGGGATGAACATTGAGGCATTTAAATGGTGGACCGACAAAGGCCTCTATCGTATTGGACACTTTTTTTCCCCCGCAGGGCCCCTCTCACTGACACACTATAAGAAGAAATTGGACATGCCCGACTCAGAACTTTATAGACACGCACAAATCTCCCACTTTTTACACCCCATCTGGAACACCTAACCCCTACCCCCCGATATTACTCCTTTTGAACACTGGTGTATCACTACGGAAGATCAGAAGGGAGGCATTTCACTGATTTATACAGCACTTATGACTAAACAGTCCAAACCCTCTTATGCCCGAGCCTGGGAGCACGACATGGACGAGTCTTGGGATACTACGACTTGGTATCGAGCCTCAACGAGAGCATTCAAAGGTATTCTTAATATCTCTCTTATCGAAGCCGGTCTAAAAGTCCTAACACGATGTTCCTTCCAGGCTAGCGACTCTATTCCCAGGCACATCGCCAGTTTGTTTCCGAGGTTGCGGACTGGAGGGCTCTATGATCCATATTTGGTGGGCTTGTCCCCGCATACGGTCATTTTGGCGAAAAGTTTTCCGCACTATAAGCTCACTGACGGGCACTACTGTTGTGCCACATTTTCAGATCCCGAAGCTATCCAAAACCTCCCAGACGTTGTCATTGTTCTTATGCTTAGGGGCTAAAATGACAATCGCCAAGGCCTGGAAGACACATACCATCTCTTTTCGTATGTTTAAGAGAAAGGTTACATGGGTCATGGTACAAGAACAAATTGTTGCTAAACTCAATGACAAAACTGAGAAGTTCAGGGACATTTGGGAACCCTGGGCAACCCTCTGTAATATCTCACTCATGCCTGGCGTACCTCCGGGTGTTCTGAACTCTCGAAGCTCTAGTAAATGAGTTTGACATTTCTTTCCTCCCTTCTTTCCTGTCCCCTCACACGTTTCTCTCTCCCCTTTTTTTTTTTTTTGTTGCCTCTCTCTCATATAGATTGGATAACTGACATTTGATTTTAATGTGTAGTTATATATGCACTATTGACACTGACCCAAGGTTCATATAGCATGGGATGGCTCTGTGACCTCGACTCCTGGGATGCAGCAGGATCCCAGTTGGGGCCCCTGGGAGCACGGGGTTCTCAGGGTTCTTCCAGCCCTGGCTCATTGTCACGGACAGCTGGGTTAAAATGGACCTTTGCATCCTGGACTGAAGGGACGGATACCTGTTGACTGAGGTGACATCCACGGTTGATTTGACAAACTGATGTGATACTTTTGATTTACCTGTTCAACGGCATGCCTGTATCTTTTTTGTTGTTGTACAGTTACACTTGTTCTCTCTTTGTTATGTATGTGACAAACCTTAATACAAATTTTCGAACGAAAAAAAAAAAAATCCTTTTGTTTGGATTTGATATGTGTATTTCCTAGGGCCCATTTTATTGCTTCTAAGGCATGATGCTGTTGGATATTGGTATAAAGTGAATTTACATCCACACAAGCCAGGATATGATCCTCACCAACTGGCATGAGTTTCAACAATTCTATGAGATCCTTGCTATCTTTAAGATAAACTGGATGTTTCTGGGTGAGAGGTTGTAAGAAACAATCCAGATATTCCCCCAGCCTAGAAAAGAGTGAGTCCACCCCACTAACTATCAGTCAGCCTAGGGGTCTAAGTGGATTCTTGTGCACTTTTGGCAACTAATAGATGACCGGAACTTTGGGTGCATCTGGTAGGAGGTATCTTGCCTCTTTTTTGTTTAATATTTCCTCCTTGTGCGCCCCTTTAATTAATATTTTCAATTTGACTTTAAATTAGTTTGTGGGATTCCCCTTTAATTCTTCATAAGTTTCTCTATCCTCCACCAGTCTAATTAGATCATCCAAATAATCTGGATAAAGGTCCCTTGCAGGACAGCTTTTAATGCTTCCCATTGATTGGGGAGCGAAGTGCGATCAGAAACGTAATCAGATAAGACATCGGATATGGTCTCTGAAATATAAGTGACCCACTCTGAATACATCAGCACCACGTCATTCAGTCTCCACGTCCTGGAGCAGAGGGGACTGAGAATAACAGATAAATAGGGGAATGGTTAGACCAAACCATAGTGTCTATATCACATTCACGAGACCAGTCCAAATAACTATGCATAAGAAAATGGTCAAATGGTCAAGACCCTTCAGGTCTGTTATGGATTTTAAGGGGAATCCTGCGCCAAAATTAAAAAAAATGGCATAGGGGTCCCCCCAAAATCCCTACCAGACCCTTATCCAAGCATGCAATCTGGCAGGCCACAGGAAAAGAGGAGGGACGAGAGAGCGCACCCCTCCTGAACCATACCAGGCCACATACCGTCAACATGGGGAGGGTGCTTTGGGGTCTGACCCCAAAGCACCTTGTCCCCATGTTGATGGGGACAAGGGCCTCATCCCCACAAACCTTGCCTGGTGGTTGTGGGGGTCTGCAGGTGGGGGGGCTTATCGAAATCTGGATTCCCCGACAAGAGACAGCTTGGGACAAGCCTTTTATTAAAAAAAAAAATGTCCCACGATGTCCATTCATCTTCTTCTATCACTCCGCCCGACGGACCGAAAAAGATTAAAAAAAAAGCCACAACCGACCCGCCTCCAAGGGAGGCTCCCGCCGTCTAACATGTCTTCGCTGTGACAGCTGTTATATAACTGGCTTCCCTGTGGCGTCAGAGGGGGTGGGGCCATCCGTTTACATCACCAGGTGGCCCGCCCCCTCTTACGCCACGAGGAACCCGTGGGGAAGCCCCGTGGTGTCAGAGGGGGTGGGGTCACCCGGTTACATCACCAGGTGACCCCGCCCGTTATATAAGAGCTGTCACAGCGAAGACTAGGTGCTACTTACAAGAAACCAAGATAAACAGGCATCAGCATGAAGCTCTGGGGTCTATTGCGGCTTTTTTCTTTTCTTTTTCGGTCCATCGGTTGGCGTGATAGAAGAGGATGAATGGACATCGTGGGACATTTTTTTTTTTTTTTAATAAAGGACTTGTCCCAAGCTGTCTCTTGTCTTTGCAATTTTGACACTTTTTTGTGAAATGGTAGGGGTACATTTGTACCCCGTTACCAAATTTACATGGGGGGGGGCGGGATCTATGGGTCCCCCTTGTTAAAGGGGGCTTCCAGATTCTGATAAGCCCCCTGCTCGCAGACCCCCACAACCACCATGCAAGGGTTGTGGGGATGAGGCCCTTGTCCCCATCAACATGGGGACAAGGTGCTTTGGGGGGCCAACCCAAAGCACCCTCCTCATGTTGAGGGCATGTGGCCTGGTATGGTTCAGGAGGGGGGCGCTCTCTCACCCCCATTTTCCTGGGGCCTGCCAGGTTGTGTGCTCGGATAAGGGTCTGGTATGGAATTTGGGGGGACCCCTACGCAATTTTTTTTTCAATTTTAGCGCAGGGTTCCCCTTAAAATCCATACCAGACCTGAAGGGCCTGGTATGGATTTTAGGGGGACCCCCACGCAATTTTTTTTTCTAATTTTGGTTCCCCTTAATATTCATACCAGACCCAAAGGGTCTGGTAATGGACTGGGGGAATCCTATGCTCTTTTTTTCATTTTTTCATTCAGTTTTATCTATATTGCCAAGACCCGACAATTCATTACAGCCACGATCAGTTTTAAATGACAATTTTTTCCTTTAGAAATGTAATTTTGCTGTGGTACTGTTCTAAACACGGGAAAAATGTGCCACTTTACAGGCATACTATAGACACCTCCCAGGCACGATATTTAAAGGAATATTTAATTTTTATTGTTTCACTTTAAGCATTAAAAAAAAATCACTGTTCCTAAAAAAAAACACTCCCCAAAAACACTTTTTATGACAATAACTTGCATGTAAGCCTTTAAAATTAGTACTTGATTATTCATGTTCGTGTCCCATAGACTTTAACGGTGTGCGTGTGTTCTGCCAAATTTTTTGCCTGTTCGCATGTTCTGCTGCGAACCGAACAGGAGGGTGTTCGGCTCATCCCTACTCTGTATGTCCTCCAGTACAAACTTCCTTTGGATGTCATAAAAAAGACTATATAGCACAGTGTAATGGGGACTTTACACATTATTTGTGTAGGTAACATCACTATCTGTAGTGGTTGCAGCAAACTAGTAAAACCAGCAGTCTCATTAACATATTAATTTGTTCATAAATTACCTGGAGGATGGGGTAAACAGTTCAATCTCTGTATTTGCGGACGATACTAAGCTAAGCAAGGCAATAACTTCAGGATGTGGAAACCTTGCAAAAAGATCTGAAGAAATGAATGGGGTGGGCAACTACATGGCAAATGAGATTCAATGCAGAAAAATTTAAAATAATGCATTTGGGTAGCAAAAATATGAATGAAATCTATACATGGGGGGGGGGGGGGCTCTGGGGGAATCTAGGATGGAAAAGGACCTGGGGGTCATAGTAGATGATAGGCTAAGCAATGGCATGCAATGCCCAGCTGCTTCTAACAAAGCAAACAGAATATTGACATGCATTAAAAAGGGGATTAATTCCAGAGATAAAGCGATAATTCTTCCGCTCTACAAGACTCTGGTCCGGCCGCACCTAGAGTATGCTGTCCAGTTCTGGGCACCAGTCCTCAGGAAGGATGTACTGGAAATGGAGCGAGAGCAAAGAAGGGCAACAAAGCTAAGGGTCTGGAGGATATTAGTTATGAGGAAAGGTTGTGAGCACTGAACTTATTCTCTCTGGAGAAGAGACGCTTGAAAGGGGATATTATTTCAATTTACAAATACCGTACTGTTGACCCCACAATAGGGATAAAACTTTTTTGCAAAAGGGATTTTAACAAGACTCGTGGCCACTCATTAAAATTAGAAGAAAATAGGTTTAACCTTAAACTATGTAGAGTCTTTACTGTAAGAGCGGCAAGGATGTGGAATTCCCTTCCACAGGTGGTGGTCTCAGCGGGGAGCATCGATAGTTTCAAGAAACTATTAGATAAGCACCCTAACGACCACAACATACAGGGATATAAAATGTAATACTAACATATAATCACACAGATAGGTTGGAATTGATGGACTTTTTTCAACCTCACCTACTATGTAACTATGTATATCCAAAAATAAACAGTATAACATAATCATGCAGTTTTTATATACTTATTGTATAACTAATTATTTAATAAATACAATAACTCATGCATAAAATACCACAATTAGCAAAAGCAAGTATGTCATCATATTGCATTAATGGGATTAAATATATGCAGATCATGTAGTCATAAAAAAAAGAAAACACGTTTGATCAAAACAATATATGACCAATGACTGATTCCTATATTATAAGATAAAGAAACTTACTTAAAATCATAATTACAATACACTAAAACTAAATCAATGCTCCCTAATTGAGGCAATCCTAATTATAACAGCAAAAAGAATGATCTCTAACAAAAGATAAACACATGAATTCTTCATTAATCTTGCTCCCTCATTAAGACAATATTGCCTCCTTTGTTTAGGGGTTTAATTATTGCTGTTTCATTTTTTTATTTTCATAACATTTTATTTGAAAGTTATATAAAAAGAGAACATACAACAGATCACTGTGACAGGTGCAGTACAACATGCAGAATATTGTGGATCATTCTACAGTTACAGCATAACATATACAAACAAAACATGATAGGTTACAGAACCAGACTACCCAAAGACATACAGTATTATAGAATAGCTTTGAAGAAGCAGGTCAATAAACCATAAACGGGAGTCCCAGAGGAGCAGAACATCCTGGCAATGGGCCAAATGTTGCAATTCTATAAATGGTCGCATGTTACAGCTTGTGAGTTTTCCCTCCTTCCAAAGAGGTACCAATTCTGCATAAAAGAGGGCAGAGAGAGTCAGCTCCTGACTTTCTTGAGAGACAAGACCCACCCTCGGTGGGTGTGATGCCTCCTTAGTTCACTAAGGTCACTGTGACAACATAATTAAACAGAAAGAAGGCAAAGAATCTACAGGGAGGAAAGCGATAGGGGGAGAAGAAATCAAAGTAAAGGGGGGTAGTGTAAACAAAAGGGGGGAAGTGGGTTAAAAGGCAGAAGAGGGAAGACAGGAGGGTACCTCCAACCTAAAACATATGCTCTATGAGGTAATTTGTTCTCAAAGCCTGCCACACGATCAGCTCACCACATATTGCATGAGGGGTGTGTCTGTGAGAGTTATATGCACCAGAGGGATAAGCTAAAAAAGACAGATAGGTGGTCATAGCATTGTGATACTCTCCAGTGGTCTGATAGTGAATCCACCATGCCCAAGTTTTAATGTAGTTGTCCAGTCAGTCCTGTAAAATGGAAATTAGCTCCTCCATCTCTGCCACCCTATTTAGCCTAATAAAACAATCCCTCAAAGAAGGATCATTAATCATATGCATTACCAGGGATTTGTGATAGGATATGAATTTGTGGACCTGTGCCCAAAATTGCTGAATTAGGGGACATTTCCACCAAAGGTGTGGCATCGTACCAAAATCCCACCCACAGCACCAGCAAGTATCAGCAGCCAGAGTGAAAATTTTCGTGTAGATAGGTGGGGGTCCTTTACTAACATGTAAGCACTTTGAAAGTATGTTTTCTTTTGTAAGGACATGCTCAGTGATGCCTTGTTGACCATGGTGTAAATCCTCTTACAATCTGGGGTTAAACAAGGGTTGGTCTGTAAGAAGGGAGGAGATGTCTAATATCAAATGTCTCTGCAGAGAGGTGGACATGCACAGTTTTTATAAGGGACTTGGGAGTTGTAAATATGTCCACATAGGGATAAATGAATGTTTAGAACTAGAAGACAAATCCTCTCCAATTCAAAATGTTCCACGAGAAAATAAATTTTAGGCTCTGAGATGGAAGTCTGTGAGGTAGGAGTGCAGAAATCCCTTATGTGAGCCTGGAAGAAAGTTAGGGTCATTTCGAATAGGAGTCAGAGGGCCTGGCACCATACAGTAGCAATGGAGGTCGTCCTAAGAGCCTCCCGAAAGCAACGAACGGTTGATCCAATAAGCGGGTAGGACTTATGCCCTGTACACATGATAGGATTTTCCGACAACAAAATCAATGTTTTTTTTCCGATGGATGTTGGCTCAAACTTGTCTTGCATACACACGGTCACACAAATCTTGTCGGAAATTCCGAACGTCAAGAAGGCGGTGACGTACAACATGAACGACGAGCCAAGAAAAATTAAGTTCAATAGCCAGTTCGGCTCTTCTGCTTGATTTCGAGCATGTATGGAATTTTGAGCGTCGAAATTGTGTACACACGATCGGAATTTCCGACAACGGATTTTGTTGTTGGAAAATTTGAGATCCAGATCTCAAATTTTGTTTGTCATGAAAATCCGATGGAAAATGTCTGATGGAGCCTACACATGGTCGGAATTTCCAACAACAAGCTCCCCTCAAACATTTGTTGTCTGAAAATCCTATCATGTGTACGGGGCATTAAGGGGCATTAAGGTGCTTTAAACGCTTGTGAGAAGTGAGCTATGGAATAGCAGGCAAGGTCTCCTCTGTAAGGTGTTTTTAAATCAAAATCCAGTCCTTGAAGGCCTTTTGAATGTACCAGTCAACCATGTTGTTCTTGAAGTCAGGCAGACCAATGCTTCCAGGAAACCTAGGGGCGGAAGGGCGGGCCAAAATCAATCTAGGTGTTTGCCCATTCCAGGTGAAAGTGCTTCAAAGAGAGTGAAAATCGATACAAAAAATGCTGCTGGCACACTGATGGGGATGGCTTTTAAGAGGTTAAAAAAAAGTGAGGTAAAATGGTCATTTTGATCACAGCGGCTCGTCTGAACCAAGAGAGATTTGTTTGCTCCCAATTAGTCAGATCCGTCTTTATATCTTAAAGGATGTAATGGAAATTTCACAGGTATGAGTCCAAGAGATTAGAGGGATGTTGAATCCCTAGATATGTAAATGCCTAAAGCCCCATACACACGGTCAGATTTTCCGATGGATTCTGTCCTATCAGACAATGTTGTCGGAAATTCCGACCGTGTGTAGGCACCATCGGACAGTTTCCATCAGATTGTCCGACGGACAAAGTCCTATCTCCTGCTGGATAGATTTTTTGACAACAAAGTCCGATCACACCAAATCCGATCGTGTGTAGCGAATTCCGACGGACAAAGTGCTACCCATGCTCAGATCACATTACAAGACCAAAGCTATTGGCTACTAGCCTCTACGTAGTCCCGTCGCAGGCAACAAACGTCACCACGTTCAGAATGATCGGATTTTCCGACAACTTTGTCCGACCGTGTGTACGCAAAACCAACATCGGACAAAGTACGACGGACATGATCCGACGGACCTGGTCCTTGGATAATCCGCGCGTGTGTATGGGGCTTTAGAGTGCCAAATGAAAGGACAATCTTCCTGGCAGTTGGCGACTACAGATTTTGGGAGTGTCATGTTAAAAGCATAGGATTTGTTGAAATTTATTTTAAAATTAGGCACAATGCCAACTAGTTGGAATGCTTTAACCAAGTTATGTAGCATAATAAATGAGCAGGAGAGAAAAAGAAGAATATCATTGGCAAAAGCCACAATCTTATAGTCACTTTCTCTTATGCACATGCCATTTACGTCAAGGTTCAGTCTGACACAATGAAGAAAAGGTTCCAAAATTAAGACAAAAATAATTGGGGACAATATACATCACTGCCAATTTCCATGTCAGATGGGAAAGGCGTCAAACAGGTGGCCATTAAATATAGTATAGTATAGGAGTATACGCTCAAAATGCTAGCACTCACAAAATCGTCAAGGCCTAATGATATCAACACTGCTTCCATGCAGTCCCAGGCCACTCTGTCGCATGCCTTTTCCGCTTCCATAGATAGAAAAAAAACCTCTGTATCAGAGCTGTTTTGTGTTTTTGTATTTGGTATAAAGCCTGCCTTGTTTAGGCCAGGTCACATTTGCAGTTATGTTTCAAGCCTTTGGGTAGGGTATGTAATTTTGTTTTAATCTATTTCAAAACTTTTAGACAAGGGTGTAAATATTAGCTGAATCACAAGATGTATCTTACTTATCTTACTATGGGGGTTATTTACGGAAGGCAAATCCACTTTGCACTACAAGTGAAAAGTGCACTTGAAATTGCACTGAAAGTGCACTTGGAAGTGCAGTCGCAGTAAATCTGAGGGGAAACTCTGCTGATTTTATCATCCAATCATGTGCAAGCTAAAATGCTGTTTTTTATCTTCCTTGCATGTCCCCCTCGGATCTACAGTGACTGCACTTCCAAGTGCATTTTCAGTGCAATTTTAAGTGCACTTTGCACTTGTAGTGCAAAGTGTATTTTCCTTTAGTAAAAAAAACCCTATGTATCCTTTTATTTTAAGCAGTTGTGAGGGCAGTTAAATGTTAATGAGCAATTCAGGCTGGGTTCACACATATGCAAATTGAATTTGCATGACAGGCAATTGTTACCAGCTCTCAGTGGAGTCGGTTTTCACACATGTCCAGAGAGGCCGCCGTTCAGATTGGAAAAGGGTCTGTGCATCTTTGGGTCCGATTCTGGTGCGAATTCAGGCTAAAATTCAGACCTGAATCGCACCTGAACCGGTATACAGGAACGCACCAGACCCTAGGCACTAACCCGCAGCCACACATGTGTGAACCCATCCTTAACATCAGTTTATCTAAAACTCCAACACAAAACCACCTAAAGATTTACATTAAAAAAGTGTATTTTCAAAATTAATTAATATTTACTTTCAAGGGAAAAAAAAATGTCAGACTCTATGTTCTAGAGTTTCCAAAAATTCATAAAAGAACTGAGAATTAACATCCTACTGCCTCTGCAAATGTATACTGAATATCTCCAACATCACCTAAGGCTCATTAGAGGACAAAGCAGTCTTGTTGGGAGCATATGCACCCAGTAGATTATTTACCACCATGGATTAGATTTGTGGATGATGCTTTATTTTTATGCCAGCAATGTGAAAATTATTCATTGAATTTTAAACTCAATTACTCAGGTTTAAAATGTCAATGTATTTTTCAAGTAAATCACATTTTTTACATAAATAATTTGGAAATAATGATTTCAAGGATAACCTGTAAAATTTTGGATAAGCTGTAAAATTTCCACAAGTTTTTTTTTTTTTTTTTTCAATTAATATTCTAGACATGTCATATTTTCATCCATTGTCTCTTGTAAGGCCAATCACTATACAAGTTTATGTAGTATGAAGAAACTTGCAGCAAGGGTAAGAGTTAGCTTTATATTAATATAATTAATTAATTATTAATTATTCACAGAACAACACTAATTACGAATTATTGCAAGTTTAATAATCTTGTGTTGATGAGACCATGTTTGAATTTACAGCAACTTACTTGCCATAATAGGTTATCTAGTAAGTTATCAGAGATAGTTTTTTTACTTATTTATCTACGCATGCTCGGAAACAATTAGACGCATGCTCGGAAGCATTGAATTTAATTTTCTCGGCTCGTTGTAGTGTTGTAGTGTTGTACGTCACCACGTTCTTGATAGTTGAAAGTTCAGAGAACTTTTGTGTGACCGTGTGTATGCAAGCCAAGCTTGAGCGGAATTCCATCGAAAAAAACATCCAAGATTTTTCGGACGGAAATTCCGCTCGTGTGTACGGGGCATAACAGTATTTGAGCCATGTAAAAACTTGTCAGAATGGTATAAACGGCATAGTAGAGTTTTGAGGGTGAGGATGAAGATTAAGGGAGAGAGAGGGCAACCTTGCCGTGTTCCATTTGATAATGAGAAGGCATTCAATAGGTGGCCATTAACTCAGACTTTGGAGGTGGGAGAAGAGTAGAGGGCTAAGATGAATTGTAGCATACGTTCCTGAATGCCGAGTGCTTTAAGAGCTTCAGACATGTAGTCCCAGGCCACTCTATCGAATGCCTTCTCCGCATCCAGTGATAAGAAGAAGCCTCTTTGATGTGTTGAAGTTAACCATCTATGTATATTTATTGCTTTCAGGTGTTGTCTCTCCCCTCTCTGCCCTGTATGAAGCCTACTTGGTCCAGAGAGAGGTGTTTAGACAGTAATGCCCCGTACACACGGTCGTGGTCACGGTTGTCGGAAAATCCGATCGTGTGTGGGCTCTAGCGGGCTTTTTCCGTCGGAAAAAAATTTGAGAGCAGGATCTCAAATTTTCCGACAACAAAATCCGATCTGACTTTTTCCGATCGTGTGTCGAGAATTCCGACGGACAAAGTGCCATGCATGCTCAGATCAAATTACGAGACCAAAGCTATTGGCTACTAGCCTCTATGTAGTTCTGTCGTACGCAACGAACGTCACCACGTTCGGAACGATCGGATTTTCCAACAACTTTGTCCGACCGTGTGTATGCAACACCAGTTTCGGACAAAATCCATCTAAAAAAAACTGACAGATTCCGTGGTCGGAATTTCCAACCGTGTGTACGGGGGCTTAGGGTAATAATCGATTGGCTAAGATTTTGGCAAAAACCTTGAGGTCTATGTTAGTAAGGAAATAGGGTGGTAGTTGGTCACTAGGGTGGGGTCTTTTCCTGGTTTGGTGATCACTGTTATGTGGGCTTCCAAAAGTTCTCAGGGGGGAGGCATATCAGACGAGAATAAGTTGAAAGCGCTTAAGAAGTGTGGTTTCAGCGTTTCAGTAAAGGCTTTATAATATCCAGCCGTCAGGCCATCTGGGCCTAGGCTCTTTCCTGCCTTAAGCTGTTTGAGTGCGAAGTCAACTTCTACAGAAGAAAGAGGGAGTTTTTGTATCTGCTTCTGTATCAGATAGTGGTTTGGGGCTATATTTTTGTAAGAAATCCTAAATCAATTTGGTCCTGGTAGTGTTGTCAGTCTGTGGATCTGCAGTACCTAGATTATAGAGACGTGAATAGTATTGGACAAATTGGTCTGCTTTGCCATTGTTGGATACTATCTTGTGACACATAGGGTCGATAAGAGTGTGCACTGTTGTGGTTGCTTTTTTGGACTTGAGGGCTCTTGCCAGGAACTTTCCTGATTTGTTCCCAAATTCGTAGTATAGTTTTTGGGATAGTATGTAACTCCTTTTGATTTTTTTACCCAACTTCTCCAGTAACTCTGTCCTAATGTGGGTGAGCTCCTGGAGGGAGGATAAAGCCTGGGTGAATTGATGTGCTTGTTTCCTTAAGTGCGTATGCGGGTCGTCAAGTTATTTATGCAATCTAGCCTTTCTCGTTTACGTTTTGCGGAGATTGCGATCAGTTCCCCTCTTATGACACATTTGTGTGTTTCCCAGTATGTCATTGGAGATATGTCTGGAGAGTCATTCTCTCGAAAGTATTGAAGGAGGTGATCGTTCACCTTGGAAACAACTGTTTGGTCTGTTAGCATGGAGGGGTCTAGCCGCCAGATTGAGGGTCGGGTCGGAATGTCTGAATATTCTATGGACATAGAAATGGGATGGTGATCAAATAGATACATGGGGTCTATAGAAGCTGCCTTTAGCATCTGTAAATCTCTTTGTGAAATGAATAGGTAGTCAAGTCGGGAGTAGCAATTGTGAGGTGATGAGAAGAATGTGTAGTCTTTTTCATTTGGATATAATGTGCGCCAGGTGTCGTGCAATGTGAGTTCATGAAGGTGCGTTTTGATTGCTCCTAGTGCTTTGTAAGGCAATGTGGATGTTCCCGTCGAGGTATTGTGTAGGGGTTTCAGGGGGACATTAAAGTTGCTGCCTAGGATTAGCATACCATTTTGAAAAGTTGAGAGCAATTGCGTCATGGATCAGAAGAAGGGGACTTGTTTCGTATTAGGTGCGTATATCTTTGCCAATGTAACTAGTTTCCCGTGGAGGGAGCCCTTTACAAAAAGGAATTGACCTTCCTTATCTGGATATGAGTCAGTCACTTGGAATGGACAGTGTTTAGAAAAGAAAATAGAAACCCCTTTGATATGTAGTTGGGCACGTGCATGGCTGGGTAGTAGGAGTTGATAAGTTTCAGAACAGCATCTGTCTTAAAGTGGGTTTCCTGTAAGAAGATAATGTCGGCTTTATTTTTATGCATTGAAAGAAGTAGTTGGGAGTGTTTTTCCGGGATACTAAGACCATGCGCGTTCAGGAAAGTGATTTTTAGAGTGAATTTGGTACGTTTGGATACAGAGGCTGATGCCATTTTATGAAAGGAGTGTTATCCACTGTTTGAGCAGCTGGGTTACTCAGTGGTACTTGGTATGTTTACGTCAGAGGAGGAGAAGGAAGAGGAACAGTTTCTAAGGGGGATATAAGTTAGTACGGAGAAGAATGGGTGAGGGGTTATCCATTGAGGGATGAGCAGTATGGTCAAGATAGTTTACGGTACAAGGTTGAGTCCGGTGACTCGCGAGAACCTGCTCGCTGGTCTGGGTGAAATATACACCTGTAATAGGGTGTGTTCGGATGGGGTCAGTGGTACGGTCTTATAGAGTGAGTGGGTTTAAATAAGGGTCGTACAGGTCACCACTGTGCGGGAGTTGGTTGTGAGACGGTGGAAAGTCAGTCCGGTAAACAGTAGTAAACATCCCGCAAGTCAGAGGTGGTAATGGAGCACATGGGAGATGGTTTGGTAGGGTAGAGTCTGTGGACATAGAGGAGAAGAGTGAATCCATAGAATGGGTGACATGTTGTCAAGATGGGAGTGGGGCATCTAAGTGTTAAGAGTTAAGAGTGTCCGGGTTTGAAATAAGTAGGTCGGAAGTAGTGAACATTTCTGTGGTGCTATGCTGTATAAAGATGTAAACTTCAATACTAGAGCGAAATTTGAATACAAGCATAACATCAATAGAACAAAAAAATTAATAATTACTAAAACAAGAAAGTAATTAATTACCATTATAAACCCAATACCAGGATTGATAGAATTGTAGTCCTGTTGTAGCAAAACAAAACTTGCACCCAAGAACCTATCTGTAAATAATTTTCTATGTATTACCTAGTGCCTAGAACCTTATGTAGCAGCATACTTGGGTATTAATATGAGTGTCACATCAGGGTTTGGATATGGCTATTGCTCTTGAATAATCCATTGGAGGACAAGAGCAGTGGGTGGGTATCAAAGTATCAGCATCCATTAGTAAGCTTTCGGGTTGTACAGTTCTATTGTAGGGAGGATGTGAACCCTGTTAGTGTATGTGTTCTAGCTTTAATGAGACCATTGGTAGCTGCTCTGGCTGAATCGGGCCTTCTTTAGTTGAACTTGTGTTCTGGTCTAAGCTCACTCTCACTCTCTAACTCTCTAAACCCAGGGCTGTGTATTAGGAGTTAGGGTTTTAGCTTGCCGTATATGCATGTGAGGAGTGAGCATATGGGCCATACAACAGGCGGGTAAGGGTATATGTGGTAGTTAGGATGATATCCTGTTTTTATCCGGAGGTTTACCAGTGGGCGTGCTGACAGACTAACAGGGATGTATAAATATCTGGGCTTTTTGTTGTACTGTTCCGACCCCGTATTGTGGAGGGGGGTGCTCATACCTGCTAATACGGGATGGTTCACTGCAGGTTAATTGTTTTATCACAGAGAGATTAATATCTGCTCGGCGTTTGTGGTGAATATGGAACCAATTTTGTTTAATGGTAAATGTGTATTTGATCCCTATGAGGCTGTGCAGCACCTGGATATTTCACTTTGATATATTTTTACAAGCATGTACATCTTGCATGTATGCATGGTTATCTTAGGAGCAGGTTATAAATGTAGCGCAGGGGTTTTATTACCAAAGCTATCATGTTAATATGCTGTTGAGAATTTTAGTTAGTTTCTGTGAAGCACACTACAATGCAGTGTGGAATTGGTAGTTTAATAAGGAAGTGCTAAAACTCAGTCTGTGAACTACTGACCCATAATGCCCAGTTCACCTACCCAGAATGCCAGGTCACTAAATAAAAGGGACAGGCGTGGCATGCTTTCTCTCTCTACAATGCCATTCAATACACAGCAGGAGGCCTGTGTGTGTGCCCATGGCTAAGAGAGCCTGGGGCCTACAGCGGAGCGTGGATACCCGCCCCAAAGGGATCCTTGTGAACGGCCCTGCTGATCGAGCAGGAGGATCGGTCTGTGCTTCAGAGCAATTGAAGCCATTTGCACATTAGCCATCTGAAGGAACAGAATAGTTTGGCCTCTGAGGAGTTCCAGAGCACAGTCAGCTGGACCAGCATGTGGATGGACCGGAGGATCCAAGATTTCTAAAGGTTTCCTGCATTACAGTCACCAGCCATCAGAAAGAGCGGTGTGGTGTGGCGGCGCCAGCTTGGATCGGGACTGAGATACCAGGAAAGGAGCATCTGGGCCTGTTGTGGTGAGAGGGCACTTACCCAGATCAATATAGTGTACTGTTAATCAAAGTGTGTTCATCGATGGACTACAAGTCTCACCAGCATTTTCACAGAAGTGCTCTCACTTATCTGTACACTGCATACAGTGGAACTTCAGGGTTGCCTTCCCTGTGTTATAAAGTTAATGTTGCATCGCATCCACTGCTAAGGAGAAAGTGTTACAAGTATCTTCTGTTTGCAGCGCATCACTTATCATACAGTCTGCTGTCCAGTTGTTTCCCTGTTGGATTTGCAAATACTGCAGTCTAATACCTTGAGCTAGCTGAAGACCAAGAAGACAAGGGATCTCTACCACCTCCTACAAAGTACTGTAGTTCACTTTGCAGAAGCGAACGTTGTATTACAATCTAGGGAGAGCCCTTGAACACAGGATATATTTATTGTGTGTATTACTGTGTGTTCACAGTTATTGCAGATTTGGTGTGCATGCTTCAGTGTGAAGGCGCTCAATATAAGTGTTTGAGGATATTGAGCGCCTGTCTTACCGTGTGCCTGTCTGCATGTACATCCTTATGGTGGTCATTGAATTTTGAGGTTTCATGTACATATTGACTGTTATCTATTGTCATTCTTTATAAGTTACCACAGTGTTTATTGTGCTAAGTATTTTTTCAGTAAACTTCTTAAGTGGTTAATTGACAATTGGTGTAAGACTATATCTATTACTGCAACTGGTGAAGTGACGGGCTCCAAGGTTATGGTAAATATACGGTATAGTGTATCCTTGCTGTGTTTCTCTTTACTGCTGGGTCTTGCACTAACATTACCACACAGGTGTGCCAGAGGGGTTGAGTCTGTTCTTGGGGTTGATAGGCAGAGTACATGATTATACATTCATCAGTAGGGAGCATGCATCAGCAAAAAACTATACAATACAATACAAAAACAAGAAAAAATAGCTACTATTTAAATGCATAAAATATAGTTGTTGCACTAACCATAGGCTCAGAAAGAAAAGACAGCAAAATCAGAAAAAAATTAAGATAAAGATCTACATCGCAAAGGTAATTCAGTCTATTGGATTTTCTAGTAAGAAGCCTGAAGATCCACTACACTTTACGTTCTAACAGGAGGCGGTGTAGATTTCCTCTCCTTCGATGTGCTGTCACTCTCTCTATGCCATGGAAAGAAAAGTGTGCCATATTCCCTACATGTACTGTACATCTCTAAAATGCTTGGAAGTATTTGATAACTCTTTCACCTTGGGATTAGCTCCATCGCAATAAGTAAGGTTCCCCAATGTGAAGGAGACTGATAGTACATAGAACACATTTTTTTACAGTACCTGCATGTTGCTACCCCACAGGGATAGGAGCCAATTGTAGTTAACCAAGTTTGGCACATTCTGTTGTCAGTTATTAAAAGACTAAAGCCCCATACACACGCTCGGATTATCCGAGGACCAGGTCCGTCGGATCATGTCCGTCGTACTTTGTCCGATGTTGGTTTTGCGTACACATGGTCGGACAAAGTTGTCGGAAAATCCGATCATTCTGAACGTGGTGACGTTCGTTGCGTACGACGGGACTACGTAGAGGCTAGTAGCCAATAGCTTTGGTCTTGTAATGTGAACTGAGCATGCGTAGCACTTTGTCCGTCGGACAACCGTACACACGATCGGATTTGGTGTGATCGGACCGTGTTGTCGGCAAATCTTTCCAGCAGGAGATAAGACTTTGTCCGTCGGACAATCCGACGTACACTGTCCGATGGTGCATACACGCGGTCTGATTTTTCAACAACATTGTCCGATCGGACAGAATCCATGAAAAAGTCCGACCGTGTGTATGGGGCTTAAGAGACAACAAAGAACCTAAAGTGGGAACCCGCTGACTAGAAAAGCACACCCATCTTGCAAAATATCATACAGTTCTTTGTCAGAAAAAAATAATTTGTAAATTTCTTTCTTATAAATTCAGCGAGGTATAGTTCCAATTGTTATATAGTGTAATGGCTACTAGCACTGACTCAGCCCTTGGTGAGTATAGCTCAGAAGATTTGAATTGTACTACTGTCTGTGTGGAAGATTGACAGAATAAATTGGCCAAGGTATTCTCACTGGGCTTGGATACATCGTCTGTGGAAACTGCCTACATAATGAACTATCCTCTGCTATAAAGAGTGAAACGAAGCTACATAGTTACATAGTTGGTAAGGTTGCGTAAAGACACCAGTCTATCCAGTTCATCCTGTGTGGGTGTGTGGGTGTTTATGTCAATGCCATTTCCCATATCCCTGTATATTGTACTTGTTAACCACTTCTGCTCCAGAAGGATTTACCCCCTTCCTGACCAGAGCACTTTTTGCGATACGACACTGCATCACAATTGCGTGGTTGTGCGACGTTGCGCCCAAACCAAATTGCCGTCCTTTTTTTTCCCCACAAATAGAGCTTTTTTTTGTGGTATTTGATCCCCTCTGCGTTTTTTATTTCTTGCGCTATAAACAAAAAGAGAGCGACCATTTTGAAAAATAAGCAATATTTTTTTACTTTTTGCTATAATAAATATCCCCCAAAAATATGTAAAAAAAATAATTTCTCTTTCTCGGTTTTTTGGTAAAAAAAAATAAAAAAATCGCAATAAATGTATATTGGTTTGCGCAAAGGTTATAGCGTCTACAAAATAGGGGATAGATTTATGGCATTTTTATTATTATTTATTTTTATATTAGTAATGGCAGCGATCTGTGATTTTTATCATGACTGCGACATTATGGCGGACACATCAGACACTTTTGATAATATTTTGGGACCATTGTCATTTATACAGCGATCAGTTCTATAAAAATGCACTGATTACTGTGTAAATTACACTGGCAGGTAAGGGGTTAAACACTAGGGGGCAGTCAAGGGGTTAAGTGTGTCCTAGGGAGTGATTCTAACTGTGGGGGTTTGCCTCACTAGAACATGACAGGGAGCAGTAGATCTCTGTCATGTTGCTAGGCAGAACAGGGAAATGCCTTGTTTACAAAGGCATCTCCCCGTTCTGCCGCAACGTGACAGGATCACGGGCCCCCGGAGGACATTGAGTCCGTGGGACTCACGGACACATTTACAGAGTATGCGGCGGGTGCGCGCCCACAATGCCATGATTTAAAGGGGACATATCCTGTACGCCAATTTGCCCAGCCGTGCCATTGTGCCAGCGTATATCGTCATGCGCTGGTCGGCATGTGGTTAAAATGCTAAAATCTAAAACATTTTTGAAACTATCAACACTTCCCACTGACACCATGGATTGTGGAAAGTAGTTTCTAATCCTCATTGCTCTGACAGTAAAGAAGCCCCTATGCAGTTTAAGGTTCAATCACTTCTCCAACAATATCATTGAGTGGCTACAATTCTTCTTAAGCTCCCTAAAACTGAATAATATTTATTTCCCTTTGCTAGGGTTACCATTGAGGTATTTGTATATTGCTATCATATCTCCTCTCAAGTGTCTCTTCACCAGGGAGAAGAGAGAATGAGGAGGAAAAATTTGCTTTGGATATAAAAATAGCAGGACTTGCTGGTCAATAGGAAACGCAGCACTTTGAACAGATGCAGGACTGACAATCATGTCACTTTTGTTACCACATATTTGGAGGAACAGCTAGATGTTTGAATTATAGAAAAGAATTGATTAATCCTTTTTTCTAAACATCTATATGATGTTTTTTTAAGATGGGTGCTGCTTTTCTAGCTGGTGGGTTCCCATTTTAGGTTCTCTGTTGTCTCCTGGTCTTTTTGCAGCTGACAACAAAATGTGTCAAACCTGTTTATCTACCACTGGCTCGTATCCCTGTGGGGTGACAATGTGCAGGTACTGAAAATGCATAAGGAGAGCAAAGAGGTTGTGTCTTGCAAAGCAGGTGAGAGGCTTCCAATCAAACAATGTATTTATTGCAATATTACTAATGTGTATGTAATTGAGTGCACAGCATGTTCTATTCAATGTATCAGATGCTTTACATTTTCTTTCGGGAACAATATTGCGATGAAGCTAATCCCAAGGCATAACAATTATTGAATGTTTCTGAGCATTTTAGAGATATACATGGAGAGAATATGACACACTTTTCTTTCCATGGCATAGAGAGAGTGACAGAACATCGAAGGAGAGGGAATCTAGAATGTGAAGTGTGATGGATCTCCTGGCTTCATATTAGAATACCCAGCAGACTCAATTAACTTTGGAATGTGGATTTTTTCAGATTTTTACTTCTTGTGATTTTAATCCATTGTGATGTCTTAAGATGTTACCAAGTAAAATCCTTTTGCCCCTCCATTATCTCTGTTCTTTCTGTTTGCCCGAACCAGCATGCACCAGTCTGTGACATCATAAGGAGGCAGGACCACCTGGTGATGTAGCCAGGTGGCCCCGCTCCTTACCTATATAAGAAATGTCAAACGGTGGAGTCTGCAGTAGGTGGACAGCCTTCATCGACGGCTGGACGTTTTTGCTATTTTTTCTATTTCGGGTCAGGCAGGAGGCATGATTGGTGATGGATTTACAGCAGAGCGAACCCTGTTTTTTTTTGTCAAAAAATGTCTCGGTGTTTTTTTTTTTTTTCATATTTAGATTTTTATTCATTTTTCTATTCAAACATCAAAAGTAAATACAGTTGGGCGGAAGAGGGACAAATCATGAAAATACATACATAAGATTAACCGGCCATTCTGGGCCCAAAGGGTGCAATTTAACATATATTATTAGACAATTGTCTTATCAACTTAAATTCAATCATAATTTGTCTTTTCTCATCCTCCTCCTTACTATAAAGCCCCTATCTTTTATTTCCCAGGTCTTTTGATCTTATTTACAGGCCCTCCAGTAATTTCCCTTGGCATCATTTCTTCCCCTTTCCTAGGTCTCTCCTCCCCCCATCTTCGTTTCCTATATACCCTCCCTCTTAACTCCCCCCCCCCCCCCCAAAGGAAAAAAAAAAAAAAAAAAAAAAAAAAAAAAAAAAAAAAAAAAAAAAAAAAAGAAGAAAAAAGTGGGGTCTTCCCCCATCTCATCTCCCGTCCACCCCATCCCTCCTGTCTCCTCTCCTCTCCGTCTATCCCTCCTCTCCGGTATCTTGTTCCCTTAATCTCCTTCCTTCCTCTGAATCCATAAATTTATTCCACCCTCCCCAGATTTTATTATAACTCTCTATTTTGTTTTGACCAAATGCGACTAAGTCTTCCATAGCCCTGATTTCCAAGACTTTATTTAACCACCTTATTATAGACGGTGGATCAGGTTCCTTCCAACTTATAGTAATGTTTGCCTTAGCAGCATTGAGCAGGTGACATATAATAGATTTTTTATAAGTCCGTTTTGGTATTTGGGAGGAATGTAACAAAAAGAAGGCCGGGTCCTCTGGGATTTCTATTTCCGTACATTTTTGAGTTATCCTGCGGATTTCTACCCAGTACTGCTTAATTTTAGGACATGTCCAGAGTATATGATAAAGGGTTCCCAGGTCCCCTCCACATCTCCAGCACCGACCGGAGGTTTCGGGATAGAATCTCTGCAGTTTGGATGGGGTGTAATACCACTGCGTCATTATCTTATAATTTAGTTCCTGGAATCGTGTACAGATTGACGTATTCTGGGACATGTGAATGATATCCCCCCATTGGGCCTTGGTAAAGGTTCTGTTAAGATCCTTCTCCCACTTAACCTTACTGGGTGGTACATAGTCTTCCCGTGGGGTATTTAAGATTCCAAACATTTTGGAAATCAACCGGGGAATCGGTTCATGCCCGTCGCAGTATTTTTCAAATATCGTCAATTGACGATCATATTTTCCCGCTTCTCCAAGGGAATGTAGGAAGTTCCTGATCTGTCTTGCCCTCCACCAATTTAACTCAAAGGGACCCCCTCTTTGTAAAAGAATCGCAGTAGTAGGCCAAACCCCCCTTTGCAAAAAATGTGAGACCTGAAATATACCTTTGTTTTTTAGATTTTTGAAAGCTCCTTCTTCTGTCCCTGGAGGGAACCCCGGGTTTCCCAATACTGGGAATAGTGGTGAGTCCTCCGATGAGATCCTAGAATCTCGGAGTAAAGATGAACTGATGCGTAATGTAGTCCCTATAGTAGGGTGTTTCATGATTTCCCTTGGTATTTTATCTATACACCAGGGTGCTCTCTGCAGAGGTATCTCGCTAACTTGCTGTTCTAATTCCACCCATGCCTTAAGCTCTCCATGTCTGCACCAATCCACCACCCTCCCCAAGTGAACTGCATGGTAATATCTCACTATGTTTGGGACCGCTACTCCACCAACACTCCTAGGCAACATCATGGTACTTTTTGCTATCCTGGGGCGTTTCTTTGCCCATATAAACTTTATAAATAAAGAATCTATTTGGCGAAGAAAGGTTCCTGGTATTGAAATTGGTAAGGCTTGAAATAAATATAAAAATTTGGGCAGGATGTTCATTTTAATAATATTGCATCGGCCAAACCAGGAATGCGTATCCTGGTGCCATTTGTCCAATTGCCTCCTCACTAGTTCCAGTAACCCCGGAAAATTTACCTCATATGTCTTACCTATGTTTGGTGGGATAAGTGTTCCCAAATATTTCATTTTTTCTCTTACCCACCTAAAATTAAAGTTTTGTTGGAATACCTCACGGTCTCCCTTTCTTAAAGCGACTCCCATTGCTTCAGATTTTGAATAGTTTATTTTTAAATTTGACAGTTTACCATACATTTCAAATTCTTTCATGAGGTTGGGGATCGAGATGTGTGGTGCAGACATGGAGAACAACAAATCGTCTGCGTAAGCGGAGACTTTATGGATTCGATTTCCGATCTCTATACCCTGGATATCTCTATTTTGCCTAATTTTATTTAGCAGGGGTTCTATTGATAAGGTAAATAACAAAGGGGAGAGAGGGCATCCCTGTCTAGTACCATTCGCCATTTTAAAGGGGCTAGAAAATACTCCGTTTACTTTCACCTCTGCCCTCGGGCAGCTATATACACTTTTGATCCATGAGATCATCCGATCTCCCATGCCCACAGATCCCAGTACATCAAACAGAAAGGACCACCTCACCCGGTCAAAAGCCTTCTCGGCATCAGTACTTAAGAAGACACTGGGGGTTGCTGACTTATTAGCGTAATAAACCAAATTTAAAATTTTAGTAGTATTATCCCTCGCTTCCCGCGAGGGAATAAATCCTACCTGATCTCGATCTATCAACCGGCTCATCAGAGGCTGAATCCGAGTTGCCAGAAGCTTGGTATATAACTTCAGGTCCACATTTAAAAGTGAGATAGGTCTATAGCTGCCGCATTCCGAGGGATCCTTCCCCTCCTTTGGCAACACTGTAATGTGTGCCAGAAGGGAGTCTGGAGGGAATGTGGCATCTCGGCCAAGGGCATTAAACATTTTTGCCATCTGTAAACATAGTTGTGCAGAAAATTTCTTATAATAAAGTACTGTAAAACCATCCGGGCCGGGCGCCTTTCCCGACTTCATTGATTTTAACGCCTGTTCTATTTCCTCCTTCGTGATTGGTTCTTCCAATCTTTTCCGCTCTACAGACGTTAATCTCGGCAATCTCGCCGATGAGATATATTTTTCCTGTACTGATAGTGCTGTAGGTGCTGACTCTAAATTATACAGAGAGGTATAAAAATCCCCGAATGTCTGTGATATCTCTTTGGGCTGAGAAATAAGTTTCCCTTCCCTTCCTTTTATGTGTGGTATGTATACATTTGAAGTTTTCTCTTTCAATTTACCTGCTAGTAACTTACCACACTTATCTCCTAATTCATAGGAGGTCTTTCTACCCCTCTGTATAATTTTCCTCGCTCTGTATCGTAGGATATCTGAAATCTGGCGTCGCAGATCCCCCAAGTGTCTTCCCACAGAGGGTGTCTGGTTCCTCTTATGCTGTAATTCTAAGTCATATATTTCCTGCAAGAGTTCCCTTACCTTTTTTTCCCTTTCTCTCTTTAGTCTCGATCCCCCTTTAATCAGTATGCCCCGAATCACTGTCTTATGCGCCTCCCAGATTATAGCGGGGTTGATTCCCGGAGTCTCATTTATTTCAAAATAAAATTGAATTTCTTTTGCTATTTCTTCTTGAATTTCAGGATTATAAAGTAGGCTCTCATTTAATCGCCATTTTCTCTCGGTAACTTCCCTCCCGCCAAATAGAGAGATACACAAAATAACCGGGGCATGATCTGACCACACTATATTCCCTATTGATATCTCTGTTATTTTGGTCATCAAATAATGGGGTATCAAGAAGAGGTCTATCCGGGTATATAACTGGTGAGGATTGGAAAAGAAAGTATAGTCTCTTTCCCCTTCATGCATGATACGCCACGCATCCACCAGTTGTAGTTCGTGTAATTTTTTTAATAGTCCTCTTCTGATGCCCGGGGTGATGGATGATGTCCCTGAGGACGTATCAAGTTTTGGATCTAGAGGGATGTTGATATCCCCCCCTATAATTAGTTTACCCTCCATGAACTCCATTAGGCCTGTTAAGACTTTTTTCAGGAAGACATCTTGTTTTACATTAGGGGCATATACTGTGGCCAGTGTCACCTTCACTCCTCCTATTAAGCCCTTCAAAAAAAGGAACCTTCCACTCTCGTCTGCTCGTTTTTCTATTAGCGTCCACGGGATCCTATTAGATATCATAATCGAGACCCCTTTAGATTTTGCCTCTTGATTAGAGGCATGGTATACCGTTGGGAAAAATCTGTTTTGTAGTATGGGAAATCTGCTCGCCCTAAAATGTGTCTCTTGAATGTAAGCTATATCTATGTGCCTATGTTTTAAGTCATTTAAGAGCATCCTTCTTTTTTCAGGGATATTAAGTCCCTTCACATTCATGGATATCAACCTAATTTCCTCCATCTCCACCAACCTCCACTAGGGGGAACTCGATCTAAAAGCAAGAAGGGAGGGAACAAGCCCCGGTAAGGGGGGTGGTGGAGAGATGGGGCAACGGAAGAAGAGAGAGAGAAGAAAAAAAAAAAAAAAAAAAAAAAAAAAAAAACCCCCCCCCTCCCCCCCTACTCTACACCCCTTTCCCCTACTTTCCTACTCCCTCCCCCCACCCTCTTTTTCTCCCCCTACTTCTACTTCGACCCCTAAGGGAGACACCCTTTCCTGAGACACCCTCCTATGGCCCAGTGGGTGTAACACTATTTATGGGGGGATAAGCCTAAATGGCGGGGGGGCTCCACTCCCCTCCCCGGGGTCGCCCCGCCTCCTTCTTAAGCTGCATTTATTACCAATTTTATATTTCATATTCTGTCATCCGCCCCCCCCCTCCCCCCATATGGGGGAAAGAGAGGTGGGGAGGAGAACAAACCCAAACACAAACACCAAAGAGGGAAAAGAAGAGAGAAAAGAGAAAAAAAAAAAAAAGGGAAGAAAGAGAGAACCACTCCCCCCTCCCCCCCATGTCTCGGTGTTTTTATTGCTTTTTGACACTATTTGGTGAAGGGATAGGGGTATGATATACCCGATACTCAATAACATTGGGGGGGGGCGGGATCTAGGGCCCCCTTCTTAAAAGGTGCTTCCAGATTCTAATAAACCCCCTGCCCGCAGACCACCATAACCACCAGCCAAGGTTGGGGAGATTGCCCTTGTCCCCATCAACATTTAGACAAGGTGCTTTTGGGTGGGGGGGCAGATGCCCCAAAGCACCCACCCCCCATATTGAGAGCATGTGGCCTGGTATAGTTCAGGAGGGGTGGGGCACTCGCTCGCCCCCCTTTCCTGCCCTGTCGGGCTGCATGCTCGGATAAGGGTCTGATATGGATTTTGGGGGGACCCCATGCAGTTTGTTTTTGGCTTGGGGGTTCCCCTTAAAATCCATACCAGACCCAACGAGCATAGTATGCATTGGGGACCCCATGCTGTTTTTTTTCAACATTTTTCATTGTCTGTATTTTTATTTTACATTCAGCTGTTAGCGGATGAGTCATTCTTTGTTATGGACGTGACTACCCGCCCTGCTCCTTAGCCACCAGCTCAATTCAGTAAGTTACCTAAATCGAACAAATACCGCATTCAGTATTTAACCCAAAATTCTTAATGAATTGAACACTTGTACAATTGTTACCACATGCAGTATTTTACCGCATTTTATGAGCCATTATTTAAATTGTTTGTTAACACAATAAAATAAAAATCCTGTTCCCTTAAAGCATGTTATACATCACAGTGCTTGTGCTGTGTCATTTGGACCCCTCTATCACCTGTCTGATACTGCCTGGTTCTGCCCTCCCCCCTGTAAACTGACCACGGTGTATCATGGCTGCTGAGACCAGACACTGTGGTGCCTCCGTCATCAGCAGCCTGCTATCTGTCTCCTCTCTGCTCCTGTGTCCTCTTCCCCCTCCCCTTTCTGTCTGTGTCTGTGTGTGAGCTGCCCCCCCTGCTGCTATCATAACACTAACCTGTATACACCATCAGCACTGCCTCCTATTGCAGTGCCCCCCTCTGTGTGTGATTTATAAATATAAATGATGTAAATACCTAATTTAAGAGCGGAGATTGCGATCACATGACTAGACAGTTCTCTCCTTTCGCAGGTTTCCGTTACATCAGAGGGGGCGGGACCACCCGCACGTCACTGGGGAAGCCCGGGTTTCCCCTTGCATCAGAGGGGGATGGGGTCACGTGACGGGTGGCCCCGTCCTCAGCTAAGAGACCTGTCAGGCTGCCAGGATTCCCACGGTGTCTCCGGTGGATGCGATGCGCTGGACATCATCGTTGGACCCTGGACCTGGAGAGGAGAGATCATCCATCGCTGGACCCCAGAGAGGATATCACCCATCGCAGGATACCGAGAGTGGATTACCTGGAATCTTTTTTTTATTTTTAATAAAGGACTTATCCCAACTGTGTCTGTGTGTTTTTTTACAATTCTTTACACTTTCTTTGTGAAATGGTAGGGGTACAAGGGTTGCGGGGATGAGGCTCTTGTCCCCGTCAACATTGGGACGTGGTGCTTTGAGGGGTCACAGACCCCCAAAGCATCCTCCCCATGTTGAGGGCATGTAGCCTGGTACAGTTCAGGAGGGGGGGCACTCTCTCGTCCCCCCCCTCTTTTCCTGCGGCCTGCCAGGTTGCGTGCTCAGATAAAGGGTCTGGTATGGATTTTTGGGGGGAACTCTACGCCATTTTTATTTTAAATTTGGCGTGGAGTTCCCCTTAATATCCATACCAGACCTGAAGGGCCTGGTAATTGAATTTGGGGGGATCCTCACGCATTTTTTTTTTATAAATGACTGTTCTCTGTATTGCCGGGAGCCGACAATTCATTATAACCGCAGGTGCTTTTAAATGACTTTTTTTCCTTCAGAAATGACACTTTGTGCAGGGACAGTTCTAAGCACGGGAAACAAGCGCTACTTTACAGGCATACTACGCACACCCCCTAGGTACGAAGTTTAAAGGAATATTTCACTTTTATTGTTTCACTTTAAGCATTATTAAAATCACTGCTCCCAAAAAAACGTCCGTTTAAAAAAAAACAGTCAATGAGTTTGACTCAAACTCGAAGCTCATCCCTAGTCACTACGTTCATGCTTGTCGAATCACTATTTGCAGATAGTTAGTATGCTAGACAAAATCCTGCACACGCGCTTTTGACAAAAATCAGATGCTCAGTGGTACAACAATTAAACCGTGTACACGAGGCTTAAGTCAGTATCTTAAAATCCCTTTTTTTTCCCCCTTAATTAGTCTGACTGCTGCTCTGGTCTCCACTGAATGTATAGGAGCATGGCTTTCAGACAGTTCATACCAAGTAATTTTTTTTTTCTGTTCTTCACCATCCATGCACAATCACAGAAAAGTCTCATACAGACTTATCATAAAGATCCCGGCCAGCAAAAGCCAGGTTACTGTATATGGCCTAGGAATGTATTACACAGCTAAAAGTAGGCACTGCGTAAATTGATGGTGCTATATAAGTACCTGTAATAAATAACAATTAAAAAAATAAATACAATTATTTACCAAGTGAAATTTTACCACATTCACTAAGCCCTGGGGAAAATTTCTATGCAAAGTTCAACTTCCCTTGCCAAAGGGTGGTGCTTGAGAAATGAACATCCTCTTTATACTCTCATAGTACGTCACTACGTTCGTGTTTGTCAATTGACAATTTGCGGATAGTTAGTATTCTAGACAAAATCCTACACGTGCCCTTTTGACAAAAATCTGATGCTCGGTCATCCAACAATCAGACCGTGTGTACGAGGCTTTAGAGTGGTTCCACTTGTTGGCAGGAGGTCCTTTGCCAACTACACCAAGTGTGTGTGTGCGAGGTCTACTTTGCCCTGCATGTGGGAGTACCTTTCACTTGGAGTGCGCTCATTAATGCCCAGGGTCAGGTGGAGCCTGCGGTTTTGTAAAGATTCTAACATTAAGGCAGTTCTCAGTGTGTGCAGTAATAAAGTGCACAGTTCCTCTGAAAAGCAACTTGTTCCACCTCACTATGCACTGTAACTTGTATGCTACATTAGGAGGGATGTGCTGAGCCTGTACCCTTCTCCACCAGTCCAGCGTGCCTCTGTTACCTCAATCCCAGAAACAGAATGGGGTTCCATGGAGCACATAGCATGGACCTCATGCATGCTCTCACATAACTCTTTATTTACAGTATCCCGTGACTTGGCTATAGATATCCATAATGTGGGATCAGATCTGGTTTCTACTGGAAAGAGAGGGAGCCAGAACATCAATGTCCTCACTACCTGAGGACCGGTTACCTATACCATGCCTAATGATTGTTTGCTTGTAACTTAAACTTGTATTGGTTACTCTTAGTGACTACACTCATCTTCTTGTCTTACCAAGTTAACCCTTTTTGTAGCAGCATTTCTTCATACCCACTTGTGCTTTACAGACCCAGGTTCTTTGGTTCTTTGGAATACGCCTGAACCATCATGCAACCCTTTTAATAACTTCAGTCCAGGCTCATGACTGTTAATATAACTTTACTGTAAAAATTCAGCTTGACAGTACAAAACTAACAATATCCTGTCTCTGATCCTAACTAAAATAGCGTAGTGGCCCAGGCATACCTCCATAAAATGAGAGTCTCTTATGGAATTGTCCATGACTTGATTGCTGTCTGTGATCCACCTGTACCAAAGTTCCCATCCCATTTTATAGCACAGTTGGGCCAGCCAGGAACTGAGCTGAAAATGTTTACCCCTATCCCCAGCCTGGGCCAGCTGCTGAAAAATTAACTTCACACACACTTTTAACCTACTACTAAAATGTAACCATTAAAAGAACCTCTTCCAGTGGTAAATGGTTTGTATAGACACTCTAAACGCCATTTTTGCTGCACAGCTTGGTCTGGAAGCTACAAAAATAGATTTACAAGCCATATTACCAAGAAAACGAATGCAGCGACCACCTTTAACCCTTTGGCACCGGCCGTACGCAAATATGCAACCTCTCGGGACCTGGTCCTTAGTAGCAAGGGGCCAAATATTTGTGTTAATTGCTGCCTAGGCACTTGTGCTGAGAACACACGTGCTGCGTGCTCCCAGCACAGTTACCATTGACCAACGGAAAACTCAGTTTTAGGGCCACGTGACCATTGTGACAGCCAATCACGGCATTCACATGATCTTAAGCCCCGCCCCACCTCCCGGCATCATAAACCTCTTAAAAGTATCGAGAGGCTAAGGGTTGGCAAGTTGCTATGTATTAAATTTTAGCTTTTGAGTTTAGAAATGCTTTAATAAACAGTAACTGCAAGATTAAATATTTATCTTTTATAAACTCAAAATTATATATTTCTTTAAAAAAAAAAAAAGTACAGTAATAAAATGTGCAAAGAAATTCAGCTTTAAAATGGTATCAAATGATTGAGCGTACATTGGAAAATAGGATATGGCCATGTATGTAGTGTAGTTGACCGGATTTGTGTATGAATAATCCTGTGCTAGGTATACATACTCCTTTCACACAAAAAATAAACACGTGCACACACTCTCAGACATTTTGTTAAGTTCCTAATAAATCAGGCTAAGGCATTTCTGCTTGGCTGCCCAAGACTGACAGCCTGGCAAATGGACTTCAGAAAGCAGAGAAATATCTTTGTTGTCGGTTTATGGAAGGCTCTGTGTATGCAGCAAATGCGTTACTCTATGCTTTCCTACTCTGCTCTCTGTCTCTCTCATCTATCGCCCTTTTTATGATAAATACATGACGGAGAGTAATAGAGCAGAAGACAGCCATATGCACAAGCCGTAACTGTGTTTCCAGTGTCTGTCAAAAATGTAGGGCTGACAGACTTAAATTACAGTCCAGCAAAAACTAGATTAAGCTGATTTTTGTATCACTGGTGACAATGTTGTATTACAGTCTAGGGAAAATGCCATATTTTTAAGGCTCTAAAAATAGGCCTGCTACAACTACAATAATCTTAAAAAAAATACTGTTGTAAACTTAACTTTCTGTTGTAAAAACCTCAGCTTCACACAAATATGTGCACAATAGTACTCACATTTATGCAGAAAAATAGGTAACTACAACATAAAACTAAAACTTTAAGCAAATATATTTCATTTGTGCAACCTATAATTCTACCTTGGCTCCTTTTAATTTTATTAAAAAATAATATTTTTCTATGTGAGTACCGGACAAAAATGTAGTCATGTGCTGGTAAATATGGCATTGCTTCATGCTATACATTGTTCTATACTACAATATGTAAAATTACTGTATCTATTAAATATTAACATGTGGCACCTATTAAAGTATCTTCAGTGAAAACACTAAGTAAAATTACATAAAGACCAATGAGGCTGAGCGATCAGCGGGGCTGGGGGCCAAGTTTTACTTTTTCAAGAAAAATACGATTTGCAAAGTATTACTTTTACTACTACATTTATATTGTTTTGTCGTGCAGTTTTCATTAACCAGTTCCGGAACGCCCCGCATACATATACTGCGATAGGGTGACCCGGCTGCGCAAAATCACTTACAGGTATGTGATTTTGTGCAATAGCCACTGGGGAGCACAGGTGTGCCCCCGGAAGTGCGATTGCATGCTGATTGGAGACAGGGGGTTCCAACAGGGATAGAATGGGGGTCTGACGATGTAAACAAGGCAGACCGCCGCTCTGTCAGGAATGGACACTGTGATCCTGCTTATCAGGAACAAGGATCACTGTGTCCATGCAGTGAGCCCATCCCCCCACAATAAGAAAGCACAAACAGGGAGCACACTTAACCCTTTGATTGCCCCTGATGTTAACCGCTTCCCTGCCAGTGTAATTTATACATTGTCAGTGCATATTTTTTAGCACGGATCACTGTAATGATGTCACTGGTTCAAAAAAAAGTTTCAAAAGTGTCAGTTAGGTGTCCGATCTGTCCGCCGCAATGTCGCAGTCCCACTAAAAATCGCTGATCGCCGCCATTACTAGAAAAATAAATAAAAATGCCATAAATATATCCCTTATTTTGTAGACGCTATAACTTGTGTGCAAACCAAACAATATATGCTAATTGGGATTTTTTTACCAAAAATATGTAGAAGGATACACATTGGCCTAAATTTATGAAGACATTTGATTGTTTACATTTTTTTATAGCAGGAAGTAAAAAATAATGTTTGTTTTTTTTTTTTTTTCAAAATTGCTGCTCTTTTTTTTAGCGCAAAAAATAAAAACCACAGAGGTAATAAAATACCACTAAAAGAAAGCTCTATTTGTACAGCGTTGCATGTGCAATTGTCAGTTAAAATAACGCAGTGCCGTATTGCAAAAAATGGCCTGGCCAAAAAGGGGGTAAAACCTTCCAGAGCTGAAGTGGTTAAAGCCAACCTTCCACATGCTCATGTTAAATAGCCTAGCTTTGTGACAGGGTTACTTTAAACATTGGCAGCCCTGAAACCCACACCCCATGCAAAGTCTCCTCATTCCACTGTAGCGCAAGCATGCATATCCTAAATGTGGTTGACAAAGCAGCTTTGAATTTAGAGCAGTGTTTCTCAACTCCAGTCCTCAAGGTGCCCCAACAGGTCATGTTTTCAGGATTTCCCTCAGATGAAACGGCTGTGGTAATTACTAAGGCAGTGAAACTGATCAAATCACCTGTGCAAAAAAATGGAAAGTCTGAAAACATGACCTGTTGGGGCGCCTTGAGAAACACAATTGAGAAACACTGATCTATAATATAAAGCCTATAGAAAAAAAAAAACTGATAAAATAGGGTATATTTATCTTTTAAACAGTTAATGCATTTTGTGAAATAAAAGTAAAATAGAAAATTAAGTAAAATTATGCAGTCACAATTGCAGCTCCAGCATGCCTAGTGGAGCAAGCACAGCAGTATTAAATAATACCGTCCTTCAGTGAATATTGTTAGTAGTTATATGCCACTCCCATCAGTGAACAATCTGACTAAACAATTATTTGTTGCTTAAAAGATTATTGACTGCGGCTCAAAGGGAATTGAATCAATCAATAATACACAAGGAACTACACCAGGCAATCAGTTCTCTGAAGACTGGCAAGCTGCCAAAACTTAGCAATTACACATCATCTAAGTTCCACTGTTTCATGTGCGATGTACTTGCTAAAGTTTTATAATCAGGAAACAGACAAAAAAAAAAAGTAACAAAAGACAAACAACATCCCGAACTCAGGTCTGTTTTTTAGATTAATACAAAGACTACTGACTGAAAACAAAATAAAACTGTAGCTTAACCACTTCAGCTCCGGAAGGTTTACCCCCTTCATGACCAGGCCAGTTTTTGCAATACGGCACTGCATTACTTTAAGGCCTCATGCACACTGGATGTTTTTGGTTTTTTACAGCTGCTGTTTTTGTCTTCAGACGTTTTTTTTTCTACAATCAATAAACTTTCCAGCATGTTATCCTATGTGTCCATGCACACATAGGCTGTTATCAGCAGTTTTTGGCTGTAAAAAAAAAAACGAGTGGGTTCTCAGTTGACTTTTTGAGCTGTAAAAATGCTCTAAGCATTGAAAAATGCAGATAAATGCTGAAAAACGTGGCTCACCAGCGTTTAACGTTTTTGATCCCCAAAAAATGCTTGAACACGCTAACACTTGAAAACTGCTAAGAAACAATATTGTAAAAATGCTGAAAAACTGTTTAAAATTTTTGTCCTTTTTTCCCCACAAATAGAGCTTTCTTTTGGTGGTATTAGAACACCTCTGCGTTTTTTTTTTTTTTTTTGCACTATAAACAAGACCATCAATTTAAAAAAAAAAAAAAAAAAAGTTTACTTTCTGCTATAAAACATACCCAATACAAAAAAAAAATTAGAAAATCAAATTTAATTTATATTTATTCATCAATTATTTGTATATTTATTCATCAATTTTTTTATTATTTATATATTTATTTAAATGTATTATTATTATTTCTATATTTATTCATCAATTTAGGCCAATATATATTCTGCTACATATTTTTGGTTAAACAAATCTCAGTGAGCACATATTGGTTGGTGTGCACAAAAGTTATAGCGTCTACAAATAATGGGATATTTTTATTATTTTATTTTTTATTTTTTCATTTTTTTTTGGACTAATAATGGCGATCAGTGACTTATAGCGGAACTGCGATATTACAGCGGACAAATTGGACACCTAACCGACACTTTTTGGGGACTACTGACACTAATACGGTGATCAGTGCTAAAAAATATGTACTGTTACTGTACTAATGACACTGGCAGGGAAGGGGTTAACATAATGGGCAATCAAAGGGTTAACTGTGTTGCCTGGGAGTGCCTTTCTTACTGTGTGGGGCGTAGTTGCACTGTGGGAAGGCAGAGATCCATGTTTCTTGTTTACATAGGCAGATCGCCATTCTGCCTATGACCCGAATGATCGGTGGGTCCCGGCGACATCACGTCCGCTGGACCTGTTGATTGGCGCACCCTAGACCCGGAAGTTCCAGATCACATACCTAAAACGTGATCTGGCGCAGAGTGACCACCCTGCCACAGTATATCTGTGTGGGGTGGTCGTGAAGACATTGAAGTGTACTTTTAATCAAAAATTAAGTCCTGCTAGATCACTTCAGACTAGTCCTTTTTGCAGGTATAGCTATGTAAAATAAGTGCCTATACTTCTTAACCACTTAAGGGCCGAGCCCCTTTCTGAGATTTGGTGTTTACAAGTTAAAAACTGTTTTTTTTGCTAGAAAATTACTTTGAACCCCCAAACATTATACATTTTTTTCTAACACCCTAGAGAATAAAATGTTGGTCGTTGCAATATTTTCAGTCACACAGTATTTGCGCAGAGGTGGTACGAGCGCACTTTTTTAAAAAAAAAATATTTTTTTTAATTAAAAAATAAGACAACAGTAAAGTTAGCCCAATTTTTTTTTATATTGTGAAACATAATGTTACGCTGAGTAAATTGATACCCAACATGCAACGCTTTAAAATTGCCCCTGCTCGTGGAACGATCGGAATTTCGGATGGGAACTTTTTTCCAACCGAAAAATAGAGAACCTGCTCTCAATCTTTTGCTGGCGGGAGTTCTGCCAGCAAAAGTCTGATGGAGCATACACACGGTCGGAATTTCCAACCAAAAGCTCTCATCAGACTTTTGCTGGTGGAATTTCCGATCGTGTGTACGCAGCATTAGGTTAGTAGCCTGCAGCTAGATCTTAGTGGGGAGCTAAGTGGGCTAGTACACTAGTATCTATTCCTGGTAGAAAGATTAGCATGTAGATATTTACTTCTGTTTGCAATTTAAAACTTCTTTTTAAATTTTGGCTGCAACTTTAAAGGGTCTTCAAACCTAATAAAAAAGTAATATATTGAGATCAGTAGTTCTTAGGTATTTATTTTCTCATGCTTTTTTTCCCTTTATTTTTACCTGGTGAACATATTTCCTGTCTTAAGGCGTATGGGCCTGACTTTTTGACAACCAACATGCAAATTAGCTGTTTTGGGCCAACATCCGACCGAGTGTACGCTCCATCGGACCAACTTTTTCCAGGTTTCATCAGACTTTTGTTGGCTGTGCGAACGGACCAACTTTTTGCCAACCAAAGTCCGACCGTGTGTACACAAAACCAACGGACTTTTGTACAAACCAATGCAGAACCAATGCAAAAGATCAGACAACAATACAGAAGTTGACCAAAGGTGGCGGTAAAGAGCAGAAAAACCAAGTGATTTGGTGAAAGTTGGCTGAAAAAGTCCTGCCGTGTGTATGCAATACCAACTTGGGGCCAACGCCCTTTGGACAAAAATCCACAGGAAAGTTGGTCCACGGTCCGATCGTGTGTATGAGGCTTTAGGATAATGGAAAATTTATATCAAATACTTACTGTAATTTTCCTTTCCTGATGGACTCCATGGCAGCCTACGTATGGGTTAATCCCACCTCTCCTACCTCATAGGACCCCACTCCCATAAATCTTTGCTCCCAGTCAGGTACCGTGTTCCATAACTTAGCCTACTCCAGCAATGGGAGGGAACTCCTGCTGCCATGGAGTCCATCAGGAAAGGAAAATTACAGTAAGTATTTGATATAAATTTTCCGTTTTCCTGACAGACTCCTTGGCAGCCTACGTATGGGAAATAACTAGCCATACCCTCCCGGGTGGGAAATATTGCTGGTTTAAAGAAAAGAAGGTTTTAATTGGCACCGTCAGCAGATAAGACATTCAAACCAAAATTAACTGAGGAAAGAGCCGCTGGCTCTACACAATAGTGCGTCATGAACGTATTTATCGATGACCATGTCGCTGCTTTACAAATCACTTCTGCAGACACGTGTCGGGAAGCCGCCCAAGACGTAGAGATACTCCTAGTCGAGTGGGCCGTCACTGCCTCTGGAGGGACCAGACCCTTAGCCGTATATGCCCTTTGGATGGCCTGGACAATCCAGGCTGCGATGGATCTGGAGGAAGCACGCAATCCTCTGTTCTTCCCCTGGAAGTAGATAAAGAGATAATCCGATTTCCGAAAGGGAGCTGTCGTTTCCAAATAGAATCTTAAGATTTCTCCGACATCAAGAGGATGGATGCTTGAATCATCAGGTGAATGAAAAGTCGGGAGAACGATTTCTTGCTTCTCATGAAAAACGGATGTCACTTTGGGGTTTGACCCCAACATGGGGATCAAGACCACTCGATCAGGAAAAAAAGTGATAAAGGGTTCCTTGAAACCCAGAGAGCTGATCTCAGAGACCCTTTTGGCAGATGTTATGGCCACCAGAAATACTGTCTTGAGAAAAAGGTCTTTGATGGACAATTGATCCATTTGTCGAAATTCTTCCCCTGAAAAGAAGTCCAAAACGAGGGGAAGATCCCATTTGGAGAATCTTGGCCTCCTTTGCGGTCTAAGTCTTGTTGCTCATTTGAAGAATTGCCTGACAAGAGGATGTTTTGCCCAGGCAACGCCTGTGAATGCAGAAATCGTAGAGACTTGAACTCTAAAGCCCCATACACACGGTCGGACTTTTTCATGGATTTTGTCCGATCGGACAAGGTTGTTGAAAAATCAGACCGTGTGTATGCACCATCGGACAGTGTTCGTCGGTTTGTCCGACGGACAAAGTCTTATCTCCTGCTGAAAAGATTTGCCGTCAACACGGTCCGATCACATCAAATCCGAGCGTGTGTACGCTTGTCCGACGGACAAAGTGCTATGCATGCTCAGAAGAAATTCTGTGACGGAAGCGCTCGGTCAGGTAAAACTACCTTTCCTAATCGACACAGCACATTCGTCACGCTGCAATGTTAAAATGTCTTTAATGCAGCGCATTCTCTTTTTCTTTACAATGCAACAAGAATGACATCTTTTAGCTGCTCCTATTCACCCGCACTTCTCACAAACTTACTTCTTTATTACTTTGCAGCATTTATACACTACATGTTTATTTTGACTCTGAACGGAAAAGAATCTTTGTTATTTTTTTACCATGATTTGTCTTTTTTTTTTTTTTTTTTTTTGGGGAATACATATTTGAATGTTTTTTTTTTGTTTTTTTTGGAGGGGGGTTGTGTGTCTCAAATTACCAAAAACACATTATTAACATTTGTATTTCTTGCTTAAATTTACTAGGAGGTTGTTTGTTGTTGGTGCCCCTTGTTAATTCTACTTTAGGATTAGTGAAATGTACCTGCTTACTCAAAGAAAAACTGTCATTGTAGCAAAGTAAAACACAATAGTCAATGATTATTTCAAATCAAAAAAAACCTTTATTTAGGTCACACCAACAAACCAAAGAGGAACGCAGCCATGGTGAAACTTGGGGAATTTGCAAAGTCTTGGCCCCCCACGGCAACCATCATTGTTCAAGCGTAGAAAATTGGGGGCCTGAGGAGTACGTATATTAAGGGGAGTGCAATCTGGTCGTGAAGTCCAAAGTATCCGGAACTGCAGCAGATGCCATCTAGGTCCCCAGGCTCTGGTACTACAAGAGGCTCCATCTTCTCTCAGACCAGACTGATTCCAGGTCGTCACTCTCAGGTCTTCCTTCCACGCTTCCTTGCACGCTGTGGCTGTCGTGCTGGTGGGGTGGCAGAAGGAGGAGGAGGAGGAGGCGGAGCATGGTAGCTATGGCAAACATGTGTGACTGGGGTCATCTCCCCAGCCCTACCCTTATTTAGGACATGGAGGATGAGCCCCTCACACATGTTGCGTTGCCTCACCTCCATACCCATCATTTTTGTGACAACCACCGAGCCAAAGGTCTCCTCGTCGGCGGGTGTGGCATGTAGGGAGTCTGAAGCCTCTCTGATCACGCGGAGCGCTGACTGTGCCGCATAATCCCCCCTTCTCGCCCTTTTGTACGGAAGGCGGAGGGGAGGGGTTTGGGTGTCAGTCAGGCTCCGCGGCCTAGCCCCCTCTTGGCTGCCACTACCCAGCTGGTGGCTGCCACTAACCCCTGCCTCCTCCTGACTGCCACCTTCCACAGCCACCTCCTGGCTGAGGTCTTCCTGTGTATGAAAAAGGGACATAGTTTCAGTTATTTGTTCATCAAACACACACAATTCTCATCTAGTGACTGTTGCAAAATGTTTACAAATAGAAAACCATACAATTCTCAGCCCAGCAGTTTAGATTCTGGCCCCAAATGTCTCCAACACTACTGTCAGTTGATATGTCAAACACGTTAGGAACTAAGCAATTGGGGATCCTGAATTAAGTGAACATCATTCATTATTCCCATAAATGGTAACAAAACTACTATACCTGGAACAAGCTGGGCTCCTCCACCTCTTCCATACTGGAAGGCCCAGGTTGCTCCTCGGAAGCCTCATCAGGGGTGGCCTGCGCGCAAGGAAGCGTGGAAGGAGGAGTCGAGGTTGGCTCCGTGACATCAGTCTGGTCTTTCAGAAAATGGAGACTCTGATAGTACCAGAGCTTGGGCACATAGACCTCATCTGCTGAAGTTGCAGTTTCCTCAGACTTCACGACCTTCTTCCGCTCCCTGATATACGCACTCCTCAGGCTGCCAATTTTCTTTCTTATATCATCAACAGTTGCCGTGGGGAACCTTGGCTTGACAAATTCCACAAGTTCCTCCAGGGCTGCGTGCCTCTTTGGTTTGTTGGTGTAATGTGGGTGTTTACCCTGCCATAAAACGGGAAATTCCCTGAATTTGGCAATGAAGAGGGGGAGAAAACTCATGTCGTTGAATCCCTGCATAATCTCTGCAAGACACAACACCACACAAAACCCTCTCAATTATGTCAGTCTAAACTCTCCTAATCTTCTCCATAAAGAAGCCTCAAGTTCAAATCAGTCTAGGCTAGTTATGTACCAACGTCAAATTGTACCTTCGTTTGTAGCGATCGTCTCGTGTGAGTTTTCTCTCCCCTCGTCTCCCAGATCGTGGCTACGACACAGGCGTGTGACGTTTTATATACAGTGCGCATGCGTCAAACTCCGCCCGCCCCTGACGATCTTTCTCGTCTATTCCCCACCCCTTCTCTTTACGGCGCAGTGGGGAGAGCACATGGCGGGGACACAGCAGGTGCGCCACAAATATCCCACCAACGAGGAGGAGGACGAGGAAAGTCCGGAGGCAGAAACGTCCCGATCCCGGAGCCTGAAATTCAAGGCCTCCAATATGTCATTTGGAGAAATGTTGGAGATGGTGGACATATTAAAGAGGAGCGACTATGATGGGAAGTATGGGCCTTACCTCAACCCCAATGTCCGCAAGGCCAAGATCATGTCTAAAGTTGTGAGAAGGCTGTACAATCAGTTTGGGGTACAACGATCCAAGGAGCAACTGAGGAAACGCTGGTCAGACCTGAAACTGAGGGAGGCCGATCAGTACAGAAAGATCAAGCGAATTCTTCTAAAAAGTAAGTAGTTGTGTTTTGTGTTTGATTTCTTGCTTGCATACTGCTCCATTGTGGTTTGATTTTTACAAAGTTGTACATTCCAAAATGGCCACTTTCAGGTTCGTCTGTGCATTCGATCGTACTCAGCCTCGATCTTTCTGCCACTGTCATGGTCGTGTGTGTGTCCATTCGATCGTACGCAACCTCGATCGTTCGGCCACTTATAATACGATGTTTGGTGTTTTTTTGGGGGAAAGGAAGTTTGTTCTCACTAGAAATGTCATCAAGAATGTAAAGCCAATTTATTCAATGTAAAGGAGAGGTCACCCAGTAGCTGTTTACCCATCTGGACTCTAGAGCACTAGTGCTGGGACACCCAAACCCCCTTTTTATTAGGCTTTTCCACACATGTGCTCCAGTGGATACTAGAGGGGGGTCTCCATCACACAAACTTCTACCAAAAAGCTAGTCAGTTTAGCACCTTTACAAAGTGACTACATTCATGTAGTTGACATTTGTAACTGGCCAAACTAAAATAGTGTCCGTCACTTTCAAGCAATGTTTGTCATTTCCTATTTCTGCCCTCAATAGATTGTGTTGCTAAATCTTCCTTTTGTACATTCTCATAGGGGAGCGAAAACTTGGGCCGTCTGAGGAAACCCCCAAACCAACACCTCCCAAAAAAGGGGAAAGAGCAGAAGCAGAGGAGGAGGAGGAGGAAGGAGAGATCATCGAACTTGGAGAAATTGTCACCACAACAGGTGAGTGTTGGAGAACACAGCTACTGGTAAGCTAATCCATGTATGGCTGCCTCATTTCCAACACCCCATTTTTGTTTGTTTGTGGTTTTTAGGTGACGTGGATGTTGTGGAAGAAAAATCGCACTTTACCACAGAGAGTGCCCACGTACTCATCGGAGAGATAATGGTCTGCAATAGAGATCTAGATTACATAAAGCAAAACATCAATGATGTTCAACAAAAATTGAAGAACATCATTGATGTTTTAGGAAAAATATGAAAACGCACCAAGTAATTAACACACATTTGTGCCAGCTTCTGAACACATTTGCAACTTAAAAACTGTGTGAAATTTGGAACATGCACACATTGTGTCCACATGTGCTAGCTCCCATCATGGTGGATGAATGCCAACGTTTTTTTGGGGGTGCAAACACTTTACGAACTACGAAAGTGGTTGTGGTGAAGGGGTTGCACCCCCAAAAAACGTCCATTCATCCCCATGATGGAAAATGGCACTTTTGAAGCTTCTAGGCATGTGTTTTACCATCTAATGACCATTTTCAGACCCAAATTGTGTGCATGTTCCAAATTTCCACTTTTCGGGGGTGACCCCCCCATGTGATGAAGGCAAGATCAAACACACTTTGAACATATAGTCATGTCTGATCTTGTCTTCACTTTACAAAGTTGAACTTTCCTACTTCATAGGTTCTGCTTAGCTCCATGCCTGGTTTTACCAATTGCGTAATCTTTGTAAACAATGTTGTAAATAACCAAGATGTTGTCAGTTTTGGCGTGAAGATTGTAAACGCACTTGTGAATGTTTTCCAAGTAAACTTTTTTATTTTTCGAAATGTGTGGCTTCCTTATTTAAAAAACACAATGCATTATGTATGTAAAATGTAAAGGATATGGGGGGCAATGGGTGTTATTTACTAAAGGCAAATCCACTTTGCACTGCAATTTACTTTCCCAGGGAACTTTTTCAATGCACTTGTAGAGCATAGCGGTTTTGACTTATGTAAATGACACCCACAGTGCTTTGTACGAAAACACGGAGCACAGCATTTTTCAGAATACACACATGTCAGACCTGGTGATGAAAAGGAGTATTTTGGCTGTCAGTTATGCAGGACAAACCTTCTCTAGACCAAAGATTAGGTAGCAAACACACAACATGAGAATAATCTTTTTGGGAAGAAGAGACTGTTACCTCCTTTTGCCCAGAAAGTGCATTCCCACTGTCGAAGGCAAAGGGAAAAAATGTCAAAGTAAAATAAGCTAAAAAGAAGACTGAAATGACAAGAAATCAGAGGTTGGTTAAAATATCAGATTTATTAAAAAATGCCTCTCACACATCGTCAGGCAGAGCAATGGCCCCCCTACCCACAAAGTACTCCATATATTGCTCGCGGACCACGCGGGAATTTAGAGGGGGCAAGCCTGGACGTGCCACTTGAAGGGCTGTGAGGTCCGCATTTGGAGGGCCCTCCACATCTGGGCCAACGGGCACCACATAGTTCCTGTTATGTCTTTTGAGGAAGTTGTGCAATATGCAACAGGCAAGAACTATGTGGTTCAGTTTGTATTCCGCCAAGTGAAATGCCGTCAGGAACAGGCGGAAGCGGCTGGCCAGGATGCCAAAAGTGTTCTCCACCACTCTTCTGGCTCTGGACAGCCTGTAGTTGAAGACCCTCTGGTCCGGGGTGAGGGTCCTCATCGGGAACGGCCTCATCACATGGGGAGTCAACGCAAACGCTTCATCTGCGACAAAGACGAAGGGGAGTCCTTCGGCATTCTCCTCTGGAGGTGGCAAGCACAGACTGCCACTTTGGAGACGCCAGTAGAACTCCGTGTGCGTAATGGCACCACCATCCGAGATCCGGCCGTTCATCCCCACGTCCACATACATAAATTCATATGTCGCCGACACCACCGCCAACATCACTACACTATTAAACCCTTTATAATTATAATAGTAGGACCCCGAGTTGGGCGGTGGGACGATGCGGACGTGTTTCCCATCAATTGCCCCTCCGCAGTTAGGAAAGTCCCAATGGCTGGCAAAGTGGGAGGCCACAGTCTGCCATTCCTGTGGCGTGGAAGGGAACTGTGGAGTGAAACAAGAAAAAAAAATTAGTCACTTTGCACTTAAACATTGCAAGCAGATTAGACAATCAACATCTTGGAACAAGAGCATTGTATAAAATTGGAGGCTGGAAAGTATTTGCACAGAAAAGTAGAGGCTCCCCTTCACGGATGACTCACCCCCCATCAATCCCCCCACTTCTGATGGGCCATTGGCAATAACTAGGGTTTTGGGGGCAGGAGGGGTTACAGGTAAACCTCTGCACTTCATTGATTGGCAAATGGCTCAATAATGTGTGCTAGTTTGGCCAGACCCTCTGTACTTAACACTATTGGCAGCCCCCAGGAAAGATAAAATAACATTAACCCCCCCCCCCCCCCCCACCCACAAAAAAAGCCAAGCACATTGTGACATTATGAAATTAACAAGCAAGCTAATAGGAGGGAAAGAAGACAAAAAAAGAGGAAATGGAAAGTATGGAGGCAGCCCCTTGCACTACATGCTTTGCAGAATTCATCCGTAAAGATGCCCACTATAAAGAGGTAGGTATATAGTGTGTATTGACCTTGGGAAAGGCAGCAGATAGAGGATTGGTACCATCTGACAGAGCAGTTGGGGGAGGGGGTTCATAATGAGTTTGCCCCCCCCCCCCACCAAAAAAAATAAAAAAGGGGCTCTACATGAAGTAAACCACACAGCAAACATTTGTGCATATTTTAGGGGGTGTTTGGGGGCAAACAATACTATGCAGCAGACAAAATACATTGCCTAAGTGACTAGGCCATAGGTGTCTATTGGGGCAGAAGAGCATGCTGGGGAGGTAAGTGAAGGGAAAAATGCATGAAGGAGAAAAGGGGCACAGCATATTAGAGCATATTGCAATCATGGTAATTAGGGAAGGAGGTCAAAAATAGAAGACATTAGCAAACAGAGCATACATAGAAGGGAATAGTCAAGTAGAAATGTTACCTTAATATAGTCCTCCTGCAGGACCTGAATGATGGCAGAACAGGTCTCTGGAATAATGATTCCCAGGGCCTGGGGAGAGATACCTGAAGAGAACTTCAAATCCTGAAGACTTCTCCCTGTCGCCAAGTACCTCAACGTGGCAACAAGCCTCTGCTCCGGAGTAATGGCTTGTCTCATGCAGGTATCCTGCCGGCTGATAAAGGGGGTCAGCAAAGCCAAAAGACGGTGAAAATCGGGGTCCGTCATCCTGAGAAAGTTCCTGAAATCATCAGGATTATTCTCACGGATCTCACGAAGCAAAGGCATGTGCGAGAACTGGTCACGCTGAAGCAACCAATTCTTGGTCCACATACTCCTCGTCACTCTGTTCATGGACGGGTCTTGGCTCAAAGCTAAAAGCCCGACACCAATTCCGCGTACAGCACGAACTCGGCGACGAGTACGCACGGGAAACATCGCTCACAAGGTCACAAAAGGTCGGCTGGTCAGAACGGACAAACAGAAAGCACCGATAAACAGCAAGGCCTGAAAGAACGAAATGAATACCAGAAATGAGCAGACAATAAGCAGTGCAAATCAAAGCGTCCTATATCAAGATATAGGCCGCAATGACCAACAAATGCGAACTGACTACACGCACTAATAAACAGATACGCACGACAAGCACAAACTGAAGAGCAGTAACGATCTGAGTCAGAAAACTGAGAAGCGCGAATCTTAAGTCACCAAACTTCGACTAACTCTCGATAAACACAGGATCAGCAGAAGGAGCCCAACGGGTACCTGACGTGGTGCTGAACTTGCCTTTTCTAGTCTCGTGGACGACGACTTACGTCACGACGTTCTTGCAGACCGGATATTCCGACAACGTAGTCTGACCGTGTGTACGCAACACCAACATCGGACAAAGTACGACGGACAAAATCCGACCGACCTGGTCCGCGGATTGTCCGAGCGTGTGTATGGGGCTTAAGAGAGCTGACGGCCAAGGGCAACTCCAGGCCTGTCTGAAGGAAACCCAGAACGTCCGATATTTTTGGATCTTTAAATGAACTTCCAACAGTGGAAATGAAGCTCACGAACCTTGACCAGATTCTTTGGTATACTCTATTAGTACCCTCTCTCCTGGCACTAATCAGGGTCTCAATTGCTGTGTTTGGACACCCTAAAGCTGTTAACCTTTCCCTTTCAACCACCAAACCATCAGGTGGAGATGGGATGGACATGGGTGAAGCAACGCTCCCTGTAGCAGGAGATCCGGCCTGGAAGGAAGAGGAACTGGGTCCCGGCAACTGAGCTGTGTCAGGAGAGGAAACCATGGCCTGTTGGGCCAGTACGGAATTACTGCTATTATTTCGGCATCTTCCCAACGGAGTCTTGACAGAAAACGGAGAATGACCGGAACTGGGGGAAAGGCATACGCCTTGTGAAACCTCCACTGGTCCGTCAAAGCATCTATTCCGAAAGCCTGGGGACAACGATTCCTCGTGTAATACTTCTTGAGTTTCGCATTGCAAGGTGATGCAAAGAGGTCCACCTCCGGTGTTACTCCCAGAGACAGAATCCAACTGAAAACCTCTGTGTGGAGGGACCACTCGTTGTTGTCCAGGGAAACCCTTGAAAGGAAGTCCGCCTGGACATTCTGAACTCCGGGGAGATAAACTGCCGTTAGATTCGACAAGTTCGCCTGGGCCCAGGCCATAATCGGACTGACTTCTTTTAGTAGGGAGAGACTGCGTGTGCCCCCTTGCCTCTTGATGTATGCTACCGCCGTCGTGTTGTCCAACCTCAACAGAACCGAAGCTCCTGATATCAGGTGACGGAAGGCTTGAAGGGCTTGAAAGGCAGCCCGGAGTTCCAAGACATTTGACACTATACCCTGAGATGGAAAATCCCATTTCCCCTGGGCTACTTCTGACAGACAGAGGGCTCCCCAGCCGCTGTTGCTGGCATCCATCGTCACTGTGATCCAGGAGACTGGTGCAATGGAATGGCACTTGAGGAGATTCTCTTGATGAAGCCACCATGGAAGACTCTCCCTCATGGACGGGGTTATTTGGATAAAGTGATCTTGTGACTCTGGGTTCCATTGTTGAAGAAAACCCTTTTGGAAGGGCCGCATCTTCCACTGTGCCCACTTTACCATGGGGGCTGTGGCCACCATGGTGCCGATTACCCTGAGGCAATGTGATGCCCTGAGGCGAGGAATTGACAAGGCGAGTCGGATTCTGTCCTGGATTACTGGAATCTTCTCCAGGGGTAAGGAAATGGTACTCCTCACCGTGTCGAACTGTGCCCCTAGGAATATCAGGGACTGGGTTGGATCCAACTGACTCTTCTCCCTGTTCAACAACCAACCGAACTCCGTCAGGACAGAGATGACTTGGTCCCGATGTGAAAGAAGCTGATCCTTGTCCTGGGAGAGCAGGAGTAGGTCATCCAGGTAATGGTGTAACCGGACACTTTTGACCCTGATCAGGGCTACCACTGGCAGTAAGACTTTTGAGAACACTCGAGGCGATGTTGTCAGCCCGAAAGGAAGACAAGTGAACTGGAGATGTCTCTGCTCCACTGCGAACCTGAGATATTGCTGAAAATTTTTCGCGATTGGCACATGAAAATACGCGTCCTTCAGGTCTACTGAGTTCAAATATGTTAGGTCGATGACCGGCCTCCATGACCCGTTCTTTTTGAGGACCATGAAGAGGGGGGAATACACTCCCTGAAATTTCTCTTCCACTGGTACCGGAATGACGGCCCCTTGAGATATCAGGGAGTCTGTATAGGATAAGAGAATCTCTCTTTTCTCTTCTGATTGCGGTAGAACTGTAGGAATGAAGCGGTGTGTAGGTGGGTTGGTGAAAATCCAGGTGTGACCTGTAGAGATGGTTTTGATTGTCCAATAATCTTGGACCGAGGCTGCCCAGACGTGCTGGAAACGGAGTAATCGTGCTCCTACCTGCTCCACCTGGACAGGCTCCATATCAAAAGGACTTTGTCGTATCACGACCCCCAGAAGATGTAGCCTTTGTGGATTTCTGTCCTGAAGGCTGGTTTCTTCTCCAGTTTTTTCTGAATTCCTTACCAGGTCTGTATCAACGTGCGTCCCTAGCACGCTCCTGATCCTGTCTAGGCTGAGTTCTTCTCTGATTCAAGAGACGACGATCCTGGGGTAGGAAGCCCGACTTACCCCCAGTAGCGCGTGTGATGGCCGAGTCAAGCTTGTTCCCAAAGAGGGAAGAACCCTCAAAGGGAATCTTACACCATGCCTGTTTAGAGGCAGGATCCGCTACCCATGGACATAACCATAGGGCACGTTTAGCTGTGACCGAGGATAGCATGACACGCGACACTAACCGGATAATGTCCAGGGATGCCTCACCCAGAAAAGCCGATGCCATCTTTAATTCATGCACTGGAGAATTTTTGACCACGTCTTCGGATATACTTCCCAAAGTTGCACCCACATCATCCGTCCAGGATTCCATGGCTTTTGACAAAGCCGCAAGAGCTAGGGCCGGTTTGCAGGCCATCCCTGCAGTAATATATATTCGTTTAAGATCGGTATCGATCTTTCTTTCCAGACCATCTGTAAATGACACTGTGTCCTCCAGTGGAAGCGTGACATGTCTCACTAATCTCATCAGCGCCGCATCGATGAGGGGAGCTGAATCCAGGTATTTCAGCTCTTGGCTCCTGAATGGGTACATCTTCGCCACTTTGGAGATTAAAGAGTTCTTTCTTTCAACCTTCCCCCATTCATCAGATATGATTTCACCGAGTTCACTCAAGAAAGGGAAATTCGGGCGCTCTTTTTTCAGATGCTTGAAATACTTTTTTTGTTTAGAGGGCATCTCTATTGGATCTTCCTATCTCAGCGCATCTTTAACTGCCCTGACCAGATGAGGGACCTGGGAGAAATCGAACCCCGCTCCATATTCATCCACCTCAACCTCACTATCGGAGGATCCATTTGACGAGAGATTGTCGTGAGAGGGACCTGGAACTTCAAGTTCAACTACGTCCGCGGTTGAGGCTGGTGCTGAAGGAGGAATGGCTATGTGGGCTGAATCCGTCCTGCTCAGAGATTCTTGCACAACCTTTCTGACCAGTGCTTCCACCTGCTGGTCTCCTGCACCTCTCTCCTTCACAGCTCTGGAATAGCATGTTTCACAGAGAGACTTGTCCTCTGGGACATGAGCCCTACACCCCCAGCAGACTTTTTTCTCCGAGCGACCGGAATGGCGGTGGGAATCATGTTTAGATCTGGACCTTGACCTATCCGTATGATGTCTAGAAGAAGACCTTGTTTTTGATTGGTCACGCTGTGACCTAGATTTTTCTTCACGTGCTACTGAATGATGATCGGACCTAGAAGGGCTGAGGAAACAACAGGAAACAAAATACTTTTATAATTCCCCAAATAACCCTATCACCCATGCAAAACAGGCAGAGGAAAAAAACATTCCATCCTACCTGCGGCATAAGGGCTGACCACTAGGCGGCGACGACACATCCATGGCAACAGAACAGCAGAGACTGCAGGTAAGATATAAGCCATAAACATTCCAGAACAGCATAAAAAACAGAACTTATAGTCATATGAACAAAAAGGGGCCCAGCCTACCTTCCACAAGTATTGCCAAGACAAGAACCGGCGTCTGCAGTGTTTGTATGAAGCCAGGGCATAGCTGTATCTGACAGCTATTTAAATCTGCCGCCCTGGATGACGTCACGGCGCTCCGAGCGTCGTCGCACGCCGCCCCCAACGTCCGCGCGCATGCGCGGCCACCGCTGTCCCGTCTGAACCGCGCAGGCGCAAACCAAGCCTCGATCTGAATCGAGGCCGTGCGCACGCGCAGTAGGAACGAGCAGCGGCGGACTGGAATGCAGATGCGCTCCAGCCGCCATACAGGAAGGACAAACAAACAGACAGGCACAGAATAAACACAGGCTGCCATGGAGAAACAAAGAGTGTATACGATACCCATCCAGCACGAAAATGATCCGACCTGACCCTCCAAGCGCACACCATAGGCGAACACGACCGGGTATCAAATGGGGGGCCTCCTGCTAATAGTGAGGACGATTGGCCAAACTGCCGCTTGCCAGCCAATGACTGGATAGTAAGCTCTTCAGGGCACCGCAACATCACCCGTGTCCACCCTGCTAATAGCTGGGTAACTGGACTCCAACACCGCCACCCTTTCATCGCCAGCGCAAGGGGAAACGCCAGGACTGGATCAACTACTCCTTAAGGTAAGAACTACCTCTTTAGTCCTAAGGAGGAGGACAAAAAAGGAACATGGTACCTGACTGGGAGCAAAGATTTATGGGAGTGGGGTCCTATGAGGTAGGAGAGGCGGGATTAACCCATACGTAGGCTGCCATGGAGTCTGTCAGGAAAACAACACTTACACGCTGTACTGTATTAATGTTGGAGCAGCATTGTCACCCTAGGATAAAGTTTAATGGGGATACAGTACACCTTCAAATCTCTATACCCAATGAGGGCAGGCTGGGGTGTAGATTACTGAGCTGAACAGTTGGTAAAAATGCTTTAGATAGCAGTGCACACGCTTTCTGGCAGGATCAACGGGAACTTTATTAAAGTTTTTGAACAAACATAACAACATTTTTTTTTGTATATTTAACAGACCATAGGGGGAAAATAAGAGAAATTTGTTATGTACCTATATGTGCATTTATAAAATGTAGTTAGTAGTTAGTACTGTAAAATATATAAATATGCAGTAGCAATTAAACACTTCCATACCACTAATGCCAGGACATGACACAATTAAATAAATGCTATCAGTCAATAAAATAAATATGCTACTGCAGAAGAAAAATCTCCTCACTATTATTCAAATTTTCTCAAAAGTTCCATTGTTATTTCAGGAACAATTATTCTCATAAAGAGCTGTTATATCTGCATGGATAGACTTAACTATGATTTTTATGAAGCTGCAATTGAAAAGTAAAATTGGAGTTGAAGTTCCCAATTTCAAAGAGGTGGTGTTTTCTCTACAGTATTTGCACAGATGGTTCTTTAATAGAAGTCTAGTTCTATTGTAAAGTGGGAAACCATTTTAAGTTCAGTTTATCAAAGTTTATAATGCTGCAAAATACATAGTAGAAATGTTCTTTCCCAGCATCATGTAAGTACATATCAACTTGTGTTTTTCACCTGCTCAAGGGTAATGAAATATGTTTAAAATAAACAGCAATTTAGCAATTGCTGTGAGTATCAGCCATGCTTTATGCTACAGCTTTGTAACTGAATGGAAATTATGCAAAAGAGCATTCTTAAAGTCATGTAAACAAATGTCACTAACCACTCATTCTTCTATTAGTACTACCTCCTTCCCATCTGCAGTGAGCAATTTTCCAACATATTTTAGCCAAAAGGGCATGAAAGCAGCTGTCTGCACTGTGAAGGCCTGTAGGATGCCAGCAGGACATGCTTCTGCTTGAACTGACTTGTTTTTTTCTTGCTTAGCTGATGGAATAAATGAAATGCATATCACTGAAATTATAATTGTACAGAGTTTTCACATTGCACATGTTTTTCTAAGGTACAATTTAATTTCTGTTATACCCTCTAACTTTTACAGGACCACACCATGGCCATGAGTAACTATGTGCAGATTCTTTGTTGACTAATTACACAAGATAAGAAATGTTGACGTAATATTAAGCTTGTACAAGTACCCAAATGTACGAGCAATAGTCCAATAATTTTCTCTATATTGTATAGGCTAATGCCATGATTTTGTTACTATGGGATAAAATACAGGACACAGCTAAATGGAGTCTATGCATGAAGGTAAAAAAACCTTCTTTGTGCAGCAACCCCCCTAATACTTACCTGAGCCTAATCACAATCCAGTGATGTGAACAACAGCCTTGGCTCTCTGGGGACTATCACTCCTCATCGGCTGAGGCAGTAGTGGGAGCCATTGACTCCTACTGCTGTCAATCACAGTCAGTGAGCCAATGAGGAGAGAGAGGGGTTGGGGCTGAGCAATGGTTTTGCACGTGACTGGACATGCAGAACAGCGGCTCAGGAGCAAGCCTGCTTGGTTGCCCCCACAGCAAGCTGTTTGCTCTGAGGGCACTCAGCAGGAGGAGGGGCATGGGGGTTGAAGGGGGGCCTGGGGACCAAAGAGGAGGAGGATCTAGGCTGATCTGTGCCAAAGCACTGCACAGAAGTGGGTATGACATGTTTGTTTCTTTTTTTTGTAAACGAGTCTTTAAAGTGGTTTGTAAACCCTTACAAACCACTTTGACCTACAGGTAAGCCTAGATTAAGGCTTATATGTAGGTCCAATAAATATCTCCTAAACCTACATGGTTTAGGAGATATTTAGAAAAAAACAGGCATTGATGTCTACGGCGCATGCGGCGTAGACAGCGGTGCACAGGCGCACTGCGCATGCCGAGATCACGGCGACATGCCGCTTTCGTGCACATGCGCGGGAGTGACGCCATCGCCGCTCCAGCGAATGGCAGCGCTGGAGCAGCGAGACCCGGAAGTCACTTCGGGCTTGATGGCGGCGCAGAAGGTCGTGGATGAGGGTCGCTTCGGGGGCTTCGTTCTCAGGTAAGTCATTCATAATGAGCTAGTATGCTATGCATACTAGCTCATTATGCCTTTGCCTTGCAGGTTCCGTTTTTTTTTGGAGGAGGCTTTACTTCCTCTTTAATATCACTTTAAAGTGCATCTATGGATTGTATTGTATTGTATTTCAATTGTTTGTTGCCTACTCCTATTAATCTGAATGATCTTGAAGTCTGTAAATGTGAAGATTCCACACATTTACACACATTTACTATTTTTAATCTGCAATGCTGCCCCCTGCCAAAGCAATACAAACTTAATGTCTTGTGTCTCAGGCTGGTAGTAAACAGGAGTAAGTCAGGCCAATACATTATGCATTTTTTTTCCTTCAACCATAGGCGACTTTGTATTAACGAGGCCACTGATTAAACAGGAGATTCTCCTGTATGTAATCTGATGGCGCTCGTCCCGCCCCCCTCCCTGTCCCCTCCGAGGTAGCAGTAATCTGAGGTGAGGCTGCAGATGGGCATTGACCAGGCTACATTCATGGCAATGATGAGGCTGTAGATGGGCATTGATCAGGCTGCATTGATGGGCAATTGTGAGGCTGCAGATGGGCAATGGTGAGGCTGTATTGATGGGCACTGACCCTTATTTTGCTCCAAAATTCTTTATTTAAAATCCCCAAACCTTCTCTCCTAAAATGAAGGTGCGTGTTATATGCCAATATATACAGTTGTAGCGGGGACATATTTGTTTATTAACGTGGTTATGCATATGTCAATGTTAAATCTGTGGACATTGCTATGGCTCAGTGTTTGGAGCCATCTACTGACAAAATCTGGTAATGCATGGATATGGTGATTACAAGCACAAAAGACTTTCATAGGAAGTACTGTTTGTTTTGATAGGAAGTTTGACCTTTGTTACCCAGGAGTCTGTGTGACCTACCCCTGAACACTCTGATATACAGTGCATGCTGGGTAGGGTATAAAAGGGACTGCAGCGGCCATATTTGGTCTCTTGGGACCATGCTGCCTGCCTGTGCGGAACTTTGAGGAGGTTTTTCGCACACTGAGACAGTTACCGCGGATTGCAAACTGGACTGTTTGCAAGGTGACTTGGCGGAGCCTGAGAGCTGGTGATCGGATTGACGAGGTTCGGAGACCCTTGTCGGAGTAGCATAGGACCAGATCCAGTCAGCGGAGCGACCCAGAGCATCTGGCCCAGTCTAAACGGAAGCAAACTGCAGTTATCGGATTGAGGTCATCACCCAGAACTCTGATCCAGTTGGTGAGTGGGTAACGGCCTATCGTTTGTTATCCTTGCACGCAGTTAGACTCACTCATAGGCCTCGCTGGAACCTGTTGTTCCACAGAGGCATAACCGAGCAACTGACATTGAGCAGGCTTGAGGCCACTTTAGCGCCCAAGTGCGAATACAAGTTCTTGGAACTATATCTGGAGCATCTTAAGTTAACTTTTCCACCTACCCCTTTGGATTACAAATACCCGAGGAACCACTTAAGTTAGCGAAGAAAGAAGATAAAGAAGAAAGTACTTTAAGTGAGGCCTCACGTAAAACTTTAAGTAGTGGGAGCTCCCAGGTTTAGATAATAACATACATATATATTGCTTACTGTATTTGTCTGTTTGATTTATATTGTACTGACGTCCTACGTTGGGACGACAGTGCAATCCCTGTAACCACCTGTTTGATATACCTTCAGTAAAAGTATTCCTGGTTAAGCTTACAATTGTTGTGGTGTACTTTTTTTCCCCACCAGGTGGAGCCAGAGGGTCCTGAGGGATCGATACAGGTACCTTATACTGTCTTTATTGTACTGTATTATTATTGCACCACAGCTGTGCCAAGGGGACCGAGTCACGTTAAGGGGGTTCTCAAAAGAGTGCAGGCCCAATTCAAACTAGCAGCTCCTTTGGGGGTCAGTGCTACACAGTAGATTAAAATGTATTTGGTTCCTACTGAACTGGCCAAATTTCGATCTATAAATGGCTAGCTTAAGGGGTGGCTAGTTTAACATTTGTAAAAAAAAGAAAGAAAAAAAAGAAGGAACCTTCTAAATGTTGATTCTGTGTAAAAGCACAAGGTTGTAATTATAAGCAGCAAAGGACCCATATTTTTGGCACAAATTTACAAAAAATCTAAAAAGTGCATGAAACATGTTTGGGTAAACATTCTCCAAAAGCATATTTGTTGCATTATTAATGCAGTGAATGTTTTTGGAAAATGATAGTGAACGGTGAATTCTGGCAATAAAATGGTTGTGCACAGTGAATCCTGATTAATCCAAAACAGCAAATGTGACTGAAGAGACCTCTTTTATTCTGCACAATTTGGAATCTCTAACATTCCTTTGAACTTGATATTATTGTGTTATAAAATTGGCAGTCAGTAGTAATTTCAGTAGATATAAATAAGAGGTTTATAGGTTTATTTGAAAGTTTTAGTGCTCTTGCAGCTCAGTCTCATAGAATAATAACAGATGTTTTCAAAGCTAAAGATGTCTTTGGGCTGAACTTTTGCAATTTTTCAAATACAATGAAGCCAGAGTTTCATTGCTGATCTGATAAAGGTTCTTATTATGGAACAAGTGCGCATCCGCATTCCAATCAGCAGTAGGTACAGAGTCCATAGAGCACCCATTATTTCTTATTTGCAAGAAAGTTTGAACTATGAGCAGTGTGTGGACCAGTAATAAAGCCTAGCCATTAAATCCAGGATCACAGATCAAGATTGGCTACCAGAAGACAAGCCAAGTTATTTGCAGGCCACCAAAGCAGGATTTATCATGAATAAATAGCATGACTGGCCACGGACTGGACAATAATGCATGTTTACAGTCGGGAGGATTTTTAAAAGGTTCAATTTGATAATTTCCTGATGCTCCTCTTTTTGTGGATAGTGCCAGTGCGCTGAGTGTGATTTACATCCTAAAATCTTGAATTCATGACCGGCTCACCTGAGCATGTTCATGCAGCAGTACTCTGTAAAGACCAGCTGCTGCTAAGGACATGTGCCTCTAGCCCCTGCCCAGTGTCATGGGCAGGATACTACAGAGTATTGATCTTTTGGAACATGGAGAGGAATGAGTCTGCCATCAAATGGAGATGCTTGATTTTTATCCCCAGATGCATGTAATTTATCTGTGATTCTTCTCCACCCTGATCCATGTCTCTAAGGCCACTTTCACACTGAAGCGCTTCTAAACTGCCAGTAAAAACACTGAGCGCTTTTGAAGATCTTTTCAGGTGCTTTTGAAGAGCTTTCCATTCATTTCAATGGGGAGGGGAGTTTTTCACAGCCCTGCCAGCACACTGCCCCAGTGTGAAAGTGTTCATTGATTTTAATGGAAATAAGTTTTCGTGAGCTTTTTAGGCGCTGTTTTTAGCGTGAAAGCGCCTGAAAAGCGCCTCAGTGTGAAAGTGGTCTAATGGTTATCAAAGGGAGGATGGTACTGTAAGCATATCTAAACAACATAGAAAAATTCATGCATGATTTTTTGTCTTGGATTTTATTTCCTGTACTATTTATTGGTCCCCTATTAGTAACTTGATACAGGTTTTTATATACAGTGGTGTGAAAAAGTGTTTGCCCCCTTCCTCATTTCCTGTTCCTTTGCATGTTTGTCACACTTAAGTGTTTCGGAACATCAAACCAATTTAAACAATAGTCAAGGACAACACAAGTAAACACAAAATGCAATTTGTAAATGAAGGTGTTTATTATTAAAGGTGAAAAAAAATCCAAACCATCATGGCCCTGTGTGAAAAAGTGATTGCCCCCCTTGTTAAAACATACTATAACTGTGGTTGTCCACACCTGAGTTCAATTTCTCTAGCCACACCCAGGCCTGATTATTGCCACACCTGTTCACCTGGAGCTGCTTGACACAGTAAGGTCCACCAGAAGATCCTTAAAAGCTACACATCATGCCGAGACCCAAAGAAATTCAGGAACAATTGAGAAAGAAAGTAATTGAGATCTATCAGTCTGGAAAGGGTTATAAAGCCATTTCCAAAGCTTTGGGAATCCAGCGAACCACAGTGAGAGCCATTATCCACAAATGGCGAAGACATGGAACAGTGGTGAACCTTCCCAGGAGTGGCCGGCCGCCCAAAATTACCCCAAGAGCGCAGCGACGACTCATCCAAGAGGTCACAAAAGACCCCACAACAACGTCCAAGGAACTGCAGGCCTCACTTGCCTCAGTTAAGGTCAGCGTTCATGCCTCCACCATCAGGAAAAGACTGGGCAAAAATGGCCTGCATGGCAGAGTTCCAAGGAGAAAACCACTGCTGAGCAAAAAGAACATCAAAGCTCGTCTCAATTTCTCCACAACACATCTTGATGATCCCCAAGACTTTTGGGACAACATTCTGTGGACCGATGAGACAAAAGTGGAACTCTTTGGAAGGTGTGTGTCCAAGTATATCTGGCGTAGAAGGAACACTGCATTTCAGAAAAAGAACATTATACCAACAGTAAAATATGGTGGTGGTAGTGTGATGGTCTGGGGCTGTTTTGCTGCTTCAGGACCTGGAAGACTTGCCGTGATAAAAGGAACTATGAATTCTGCTGTCTACCAAGAGATCCTGAAGGAGAATGTCCGACCATCTGTTCGTGTACTCAAGCTGAAACGAACTTGGGTTCTGCAGCAGGACAATGATCCTAAACACACCAGCAAGTCCACCACCGAATGGCTGAAGAAAAACAAAATGAAGACTTTGGAGTGGCCTAGCCAAAGTCCTGACCTGAATCCTATTGAGATGTTGTGGTATGACCTTAAAAAAGGCCGTTCATGCTCGAAAACCCTCTAATGTAACTGAATTAGGACAATTCTGCAAAGATGAGTGGGCCAAAATTCCTCCAGGACGCTGTAAAAGCCTCATTGCACGTTATCGCAAATGCTTGGTTGCAGTTGTTGCTGCTAAGGGTGGCCCAACCAGTTATTAGGTTTAGGGGGCAATCACTTTTTCACACAGGGCCATGATGGTTTGGATTTTTTTCACCTTTAAAAATAAACATCTTCATTTACAAATTGCATTTTGTGTTTACTTGTGTTGTCCTTGACTATTGTTTAAATTGGTTTGATGTTCCGAAACACTTAAGTGTGACAAACATGCAAAGGAACAGGAAATGAGGAAGGGGGCAAACACTTTTTCACACCACTGTACATGTTTAATAGCAAAATCGGCTTAAACCACCTCAGTTTTGTTTTTTTCTCATGTACATTGCAACATAAGCAGCTGCAAACCGAATTATTGCATTTTAGAATGTCCAGAGGAGTCCCCAACAAAGTTTTTGTCTCTTTTGCTACTTTTTCGGATTCTTACCTTCTAAAAAGTCTTATTACCCGTACACACGATCGGACTTTCCGACAACAAAACCGTGGATTCTTGTTTGAAGGATGTTGGCTCCAACTTGTCTTGCATACACGGTCACACAAATGTTGGCCAACAATTACGAATGTAGTGATGTACAAGACGTACGTGATATCTCCATTATGAACTCTAGTTATATCTCCGGCTCGTACTTGATTCCGCGCATGCGTGGACTTTTGTCTGACGGACTTGTGTACACACGATCGGAAAGTCCGACAACAAACATTTGTTGGCGGAACATTTGAGAACCTGCTAGCCAACATTTGTTGGTGGAAAGTCTGACAACAAATGTTCGATGGAGCATACACACGGTCAAACTTTCCGCCAACAAGCTCACATCCAACATTTGTTGTCGGAAAATCTGATCGTGTGTATGGGTCATAATTCTTCTTGCTTTACTCGCTGCTACAGTAAATACATAAAAAAATCACCAGAGTTGGAAAAAGAGCAATTCATAATGACTGTAGTAGGTAGGTGGACAGGCATTGGAAACCTGACAGGCATTGTACCAAAAATGTGATTAAAAAATATTTAAGGTGTAATGCTCCCTTGAATAAGGTGCCACAATACAAATTAGAGAAAAGGTGTGCTAGGAGGATGTATCCAAATAGCCAACCAGTGAGTTTTGCACTTCAGGGGAGAAATGCATGTACCTAGATCCAAATATTTTATTTCTGGATTGATTAGGGAAGGGTTAAAGTGGTTCTAAAGCCTCTAGGTTTTTTACCCTAATGCATTCTATCCATTAAGGTAAAAAAAACTTCTGTACTGCAGGAGCCCCCCAGCACCCCCCCCCCTTATTCTTACCTGAGCCCGATCCAGTCACATGCTCAAGAGTTGTCTCGATCCTTAATGGGAAGATTGATAGCAGCAGCAGCCATTGGCTCCCACTGCTGTCAATCAAATGCCATGACGAGGGAGCGGGGGGTGGTATTGAGTCGCCGGTCTGTGTCAATAGACGCAGACCGGGCAGTTTGAGAGCTGCATGCAAGAGAAAGCCACTTTCCCTGGGGGCACTCGCTGAAGAGGAGGGGCCTGGAGCGCCAGTGGGGACCCCAGAAAAGGAGGATCAGGGTTGCTCTGTGCAAAACCATTGAACAGTGCAGGTACGTTTTATAATCACTTTAAATCCTCTGTCAGTTTATATTTTTATGTATTTATGCTGCTGGGGAGATTGACCTTCTTTCCCAGTTCCTGAAACGCAACAGTAGGGGAAAGAAAATCTACAATGTAAGGGGAAATTCTCATCTTGGACAGTGGTCACCAGAACATGTCATAGCTGGAAGATCTATTCTTACCCCCGTTCTGGTGACACATGTACAATATTTGTTTTGTCTGTGACAATGATTACCAGCAGAAAGGAGTGGATTACCCAAGCAGGCACACAGACAACAATAAAAAAAAATACATTGATTCTAACCCTTCCCTACACCTTTCAAAACTTTAAAAAAGTGCTTATAGATATACTGTACATTAATTGGAGAAGAGATTACATGTGTTGGCTTTTTATTCAAAAACATATAAATAAATCAATAAAAATAATAATAAAAAAAAATAATAATAATAAAATGAAAAAGAATAAATAATTTTTTCTACTATTGGAAAATCCTTCTACATTTTCAGTAGAGTAAAAATTGTGACTCACACATAAACTCAGAAAAGTATTTACTTCTGTTTCACTGCACATCATGATTAATGTTTACTTAGGGAAATGTTTACCCAGGCAGTTTTAACATGTAGGGTCAATAAATCTTAATGTACACCTTAACAGAAGTGGAACTTGTGAAATGTTATAAACCCTACTAATGAAAAGATATAAATCTTTAAAATTAGGATCATTAGTCAGCGTTATATGCTACACTAGTGAGTGAACTGAGATTCAAAGTGATGCTTCATGCATCCAGCCTCTGTACTGTTTGGGCAACTTTGGTGTCAAACTATTGCAAATTGCTGCTTATTTATAACTGTTAAATGTCAATTTTAAAATCAAAAATATCAAAGAGCCAAAGAAATAATAACATGGCTGACGATAATAATTTTATTATTCATAGATTTGAGTCGAACAATGGATTTATTATACATAGCTAAGGAAATGGATTGTAAACACCCATAATATTCATTCTGAACAGCTAGATGCCTGTATAGAGAAAAAAAAACAGAAACAGAAAGTTCATAAAGTGAAAAAGAGAACATTTAACTGTAATCACATTCCTCTCTAATAACATAACATTGGGTTTAGACAGCTTGGGCAGTGGCAAAGTAAAGTTTGGGTATAGTACTGTGAAAACTACTAAAACTGACAAATAAAATCATATGATGTTTGCAAATTCACATTTTTTTAATACATAAATCAAAGATTGTAATTGACTGAATAAATGCTATTTTAAAAGATTACAATTTAATTTTTGTCTCTATTACTTTCATTTAGACACAAAAACAGATTTGTTTGCTGACATAATACCCTACAGGAGTTGTGTTATGCCAGCCCAACGAGCCTCTACTTAGTTCAAAGATGCAATCAACAAGGCACAGTTTCTATTTGAAAAAAATCTCTTAAACTGATTTGCTATTTGTGTTAATGTGAAACTTGTAAATATTGTTTGATATAGTTTTGCATTATACGGTTCTGGCTGACTTTTAAGCAAGCCTTGATTAACAATAAAACAACATTGCAAGCACCATATGAAATACACTTGCATTGTGCTAATAACTGATCTTCAAAACATGCAGGATCCAGATACATACTGTAGATATTCAAATCTTTATTTATTTCAGAATGCAATAAAATACAATAGAGAACCTAACTATTAGAAAGATTTGTAAGTTCTTTTGTTAAGCTTATTTTTCTTGAATAGTTATTTTATCAATATTGTGTAGACTTTAGACATTATTTTTTTTTTTTATCCCTAAACATTCCTCCCTAAATATGCTTTGACTCCAACATGGTTTGTCTTTTTTGTTATTCCAATGTTCCAAATAAAATGACCAGATGTCTCAGTTTTACTGATCCAACTGTAATGTTTATTGCTGTAGACATAAACAATTTTTTGCCACTGACATAATGATTTACTACTTAACTTTATTTTTGAGTATATAACAGCCCACACATATTTAATGATTGTTTTACTCTAAATAGCATGCAGAACAAACATTTACCAATATATACCATAATAATACTTTATTATAATACATTATGGAAATATTCTCAATTTATTTTACTGATCATTTTTATAGTGTTTACAGTCAAGTATGTTTTTTTAATAGTTTCACATAGATAATACACACTATATATTTACCACTCTGGTACATAATGGCAGTTTTTATCATTGCTCACCTGCCACAATACAGTATCTTCTATTCAATTGTTACATTTCTTTTTACATTACCCAGAATAATGAAAAGGAGCAGAATTCTGCCATGGCTTTCACAAATCTTCAGGGGTTCTCTATATAACCTATCCAGGGTCCACCCTACAGGTCCCCATGACACTTTTTCAATAATGTGAAGGGGTGTCTGATTTGAGAATTAATTATAATAAATTACACATCTTCCGGTGATCTTCAGGTGATAAAAGAAAATCACCCCTCTCATACACCATATTATTACTTTGACATAAAATTTGCTTCTGACCCATCTAAACTTTTTGATGCCAACTTCACTCCCTTCTTTTCTAAAATATGAAAATATCAGAAACTGACCTGGTTTGGGAGGTAAAACATCTTAAAAATGACCATGTCACCTACTCTCCCATCCCCCAGTACCTTTTTATCTTCTTGTATTTTCTTCTCCTGGTCTTTGTCTAGGACCATAAAGCATTCCGCTCCTTTCTCTCACCCAAAATTATGGTGGTATAAGACTACTTGATTTTTCTTTATACAATAGGGCAGCTCACCTCCCACGGATGGTAGGCTGGTATGGATACTGTCATGCTAAATTCTGGGTGCACTTAGATTTTTTTTTTTTAGTTTCAATAAATCTTTAATAAAGTTCTGCATATACAAATATGTAAGACAAAACTTTAGATAAGAAAACAGTTGATCCATCAAGAAGTAACATTAAACAATGCACTACAGAGACTCAATGTTGACAATGAGAGTTGTTGGAGAGTTGGTGAAGGGTGAGTAGACCGAAAGGTGTTCTCAAGTAGCATACTGCAGATGAAGGGGGTGGGAGGGGTTTTATGGGAGTAAGGGAAGGGGGGTAAGAGGCTAGGGAGATTATCTGGGAGGTAGGTGGATGGGGGTAGGACATGGGTTTTGGGATAGGAGGCAGGGAAAAAAGTAGGGAGCACACCAGCATAACAATCATACAATTAAACAGGAAGCACGATGCTGACGTGAGACGCCAGCGCTAGGGGAGGGGGCCAAACGCCGGCACCACGAGGGACGATGGGATCTCCCACCCGGAGACAGCGGGAGCCGGCTTGGATGATCCTACCCACGCCGCTCCATTCTTGGACAGCAGCTCGGGTTCCTCTCACCCCCCCGGCTGTACAGAAGCACCTCGCCGATGGTCCGCCTCCCCTTCCACCATCTAGACCCGCGGAACGGGCGGAGAAGGACATGGAGGAAGACGCCTAGGGCATCCATCGCCGCGCTTCTGTGGTGGGTCTCCCGACGCCGGCTGAAACCTGCCTCTGCCTCCCTCAGCACTCCACCGGAAAGCAGAGCAACTCTCAACCCACACCCGCGTCCCCCCCTTCGTTCCTCACCCGCCTGGATCCCGCATCAGGGGGGTGGCCGCGATCGCGCGGACCCCCCACAAGTACCATTTTAAGACTCACTTAATTCTTGAATTGACTTTCCCTGCTCAGAGACAAAGTGCACCCCCAGCACCCCCAGCTTGGAGGGTGGGTAGTAAAGCCTTAGACCCTGGACTCGGCTAGTTGGGGCTTGTAAGGGGGTTCCCCCCCAGAATTGGACACCAGTTTCCCTGCACAGAATAAATTAAACTGCATATACTCAATTGCTTTAACGCAAATACCTTGACACCCTTGGTCTAAGTACCGTTGGGGGCTGGGAGCTCACGGGACGCGGTACCGGGGGGTCTTGCTCCCTTGCTTAGTAGCCTTAGTGGTCTCTTTGGGGCCACAGCGGGCACATTCCCACCTCTGGGGCTCCCCCCCCAAAACGCTACTAGCCGGTGTAGCGGAGGCCTGGGAGAGGCCTGGGAAAGGTACCCTGAATAGCCCCGGCTCCACTGTATATCCTAGTCTATAGCACCACGGCTCAGGTGTAAGCCCAGGACCCCCCGAGGTCTTCAATAGCATAAGGTTGAAAAACTTATTCCGAGCTTATTCCGAGTGAAGCGGAGATATTGGGGGCCACTGGCATTTGAAAAAATGAAGGGACGTCCCCTGCGGGGAACGGAGCCTAAAACACCTAAGGAAAATTTAAATTCGAGTACAATACAGAAATACTTAAAAGACATCAGTCTCAAGAGCCCCGAGATGGAGAAAAAACAGGCCCCAAAAGAGAAAAAACGTGAAGCAGAGAAACAGAGGGCAGAGCAGGCGGAACAGGACAGAGCGGCCGGTGCCACGGAAGGAACCCGGGAAGCTAGCTTCACCGGGGAGCAAAGAACCACCTCGCCCATCCCAACAAAAATAGAAATAACAGAAATGTTTATCAAGCTTGAAAGCGTTATTAAATCTGAAATTGCCAACGTCAGGACAGACATGCACCAGGTATTGAACAGGGTGGGGAAGGTGGAGGACCTTGTAGTAATCAAAGCCCAGGAAAATTTGGAACTGAAAGCACAAATGACAGAGTTGAATCTTAAATACAGAGACATGCAGTACCAAATTGAAAATCAAGAGAACCAGAGCAGGAGGCAAAATCTGAGGATCAGGGGCATCCTTGAACAGCAGGGGGAGGATTTGGTAGTAAAAATGCAATGCATATTTAACCCAGTTCTGGGTAGACCAGAGGGAACAACTCTCAAAATTGACAGAGTTCATCGCATTAGGAAGCCCCCCGGCCTAGGAGACACCATTCCCAGAGATGTCATTCTGAAATTCCATGCATATGATGATAAATCTAAAATCTGGACAAAACTGAGATCTTCCCCACCTTTGAAATTCGAGACAGCGGACCTACAGATCTTTTCTGATCTCTCTGCTGGGACTCTTGTCCGAAGACGACAATTGAAACCGCTGCTGACCTCACTAAGAGCTGCAAACTTGAAATACAGCTGGGGGTTCCCGGCGTCACTAATTGTAACTAAAGAGGGGAAGACGTCTAGGCTGAAATTCCTGGACGACCTTCAGGGTTTTTGTCTTGAAGTGGGGGTTCCTGTCCCTGCTATCCCTCCCTAGACCTTTGGGGGAGGGGGCTGGTGGGCCCTGGAGGGGGTCCATGGGCAACTCCCGGGGAGAGCGGGACGGGGGAGGGGGAGAGGGGGGGGGGAGGGGGGCCAGGCGGGAAATATTCAGAGGATATGAAATGCAGGGAAGGTGGACATTATTAATGCAGAGACCTTTATTCATATTTCTTCGGTGTTATTCCCTACGCTCACTACTTATTTTTATTGCCTATCATTAGTCACCGGGGGTTCTTAATTCGTTCCCCATTGATTCATACAGTGAGGGTAGGATACGGTCGGGAGGTGTGGGTGGGGGGAGGCCCCGAGCAACCGGGGGAATGGGGGTGGGGTCCCGGTGGCCCCGGGGGGCTCCCCCCTCCCCCCCTTGGTTTCCGGGGGGGGGAGTCAGGGGGGTGCCTAAGGGTTTGAGCTACACCCTAGCTCAGGAGGCAGACAGGAGGGGTTTTTGTACAGACGCCCCAAGGTTTGCAGATGGCCGAAAGACGGCTGGGAGGGGGGGCTGGGGAATTGGGGGGGGGGGCGGGGGGAGGGGGGCAGGGGGGAGATGGGGAGGGGGGCAAACTCTTTGTTAGACTACTTAAAAGGTGTATAAGGAATAATAAAAGGCTTCTTCCGATGTTCTGGATAGAGAATGGTTAAGCATGGCATAAAGTTCCTGACATACAACGTGAGGGGTATAAACTCGGGGGTGAAGAGGTTTAAAATCCTGAGAGAACTTCAGAGGCTCCAAGCAGATATAGTCTTTTTGCAGGAAACACACCTCACCCATGAGAACAACATTAAGATTTACTCTAGGGACTTTCCGACGTGGTTTTACTGTGACTCCTCTACTAGGGGTTCTAAAGGAGTGGCCATAGGGTTTGCGGAAAGTATAAGATTCAAACTGACAGATAGGCAGGTAGACCCCGAGGGACGATTTCTCTTTCTTAAAGGAAGCATAGGAGAGAAGCTCTATACTCTGGTGAACGTCTACTCCCCCAACAAAAACCCATATAAATTCTTTAGCCAGATTCTGGGTCGGTTAAGAGGGTTTCAGGAGGGGGGGGTAATCATAGGGGGGGACCTCAATTTATGTCTAGACCCCAACCAGGATACCACCTCTCAGGCTAAGACCCCAAGCTATACGCAGATAAAAAAACTGAAAAATAAAATGCGGGACCTCCAGCTGGTAGATGCCTGGCGCATTTTCCACGCAAAACAGAGAGACTATACTTTTTTTTCCCCGGTACACGGGACCCACTCCCGTCTGGACTACTTTATTATCGACCATAGGCTTCTGGACCACATAAAGACAACAAGGATCAAGGTAACGACGCTTTCGGACCATGCCCCAGTCTCGATGGAGGTGAGGGCCCCCGACCCCCAGAGACAATCATATACTTGGCGGCTTAATGACAAGCTTATCTCGGATGTTGAAACATCAGAGATAATCAAAAAGGAAATCGAGTCTTTTTTTTATTATAATGAGACAGGAGATGTTTCTCCAGCGACAATCTGGGAGGCCCACAAAGCCTATATAAGGGGTATCCTCATCTCCATTGGGGCAGGAAAAAAAAAGGAAAAACAGGCTAGGATCCAAGACCTCTCGGCCGAACTTGCTAAACTAGAACAGGAACACAAAAACACGCTCCACGATAAACAAGATATTTACCATAGATTGCTTAATAAAAGGGAGGAGATACTAACAGCCATGGAGCAGGAATCCTCTAAGTGGTTTTTTAAAATATCTAGAGAGCGATACCAGGGGAGTAATAGGAGTGGAAAATTCCTTGCAAATATGCTTAAAAAGAAAAGAGAAAGGAACTTCATAGAGAAGATACAGAATAAATCTGGGCTGCCGGTAAACTCTTCAAAAGAAATAGCAAATGAATTCAAGGCCTACTACACAGAACTGTATGACGTCAGACAAGGGGGTAGCAGTACCCAAGCTGGGACAGAAGGGGACTGTGCGTTCCTTAGAGAGTGCGTCCTCCCTGTCCTCTCCTACGACGATAGACTGGAGCTGGACGGTGCCATCACAGAGGGGGAAATCCTTAGGGCCCTTGACAGCTCCCCGGTCGGGAAGAGTCCGGGCCCTGATGGTTTCTCTTTAGCATACTACAAAAAATATGAAGAAATCTTGGCTCCTAAATTATGTCACTTCTGGAACAAACTGGGGACGGAGTGCTCGCTGGGCAGGGAAGCCCTTTTGGCTTCTATTACATTAATTTATAAAGAAGGTAAGGATAGGACCCTCTGTTCTAGCTATCGCCCAATTGCGTTATTAAACGTTGATACTAAATTATTCGCCAAAGTTCTAGCCAATAGGCTCAAAGAAAAGATAATGAAACTAGTACATTCTGACCAGGTCGGATTTGTAACGGGGAGGGAAGGACGCGACAATGGGGTTCGGGCCGTCCTGCTGCTGGAAGTCGCAAGGACAGGCAAGGTCCCCAGTCTACTCCTGTCGATTGACGCCGAAAAAGCGTTTGACAGGGTAGACTGGGGACATATGATGAGAACGTTGGAGGCAATGGGGTTTGGCCCAAAACTATTGAAGTGGATTGGTTCCCTATATCAGCTGCCGCAGGCGTCGGTAAGGGTGAATGGGATGTCCTCCGCAGCCTTCACAATGAAGAATGGAACGAGGCAGGGGTGTCCCCTTTCACCACTCTTGTTCGTTCTATCCTTGGAACCCTTGCTATGTAGGATCCGGGACTGTGGAGATATATCAGGGATTAGAGCGGGCGGCGAAGAACACAAAATAGCGGCTTTCGCCGATGATATCCTTTTCTTTATTACAAACCCCAGGACCACACTGCCCAACCTGCTGAAGGCGCTTAAAGCTTTTGGCAGGATATCAAATCTGAAAATCAACCTTGATAAGTCGGAAATCTTGAACATCAACATCAATAAGAGGGAGGTAGATTTGCTCTCAAAAGAATTTAATTTTCCCTGGCGGGCGAACATCAAATATTTGGGGGTAACCCTTGCTGACACTACAAAAAAAATGTATCTATTAAACTATATCCCCCTCTTGAACGAGATCAAAAAAGAAACCCTTCGTATGGGATCTCGACCCCTTTCTTGGGCGGGCCGTATTAATGCAATCAAAATGATAGTAGCCCCTAAAATAAATTATAAGTTTCAGAAGCTCCCTTTATCCTTACCTCAAATATTTTTTAAAACCTTGAACCAGATAATCTCACGATTCATTTGGGCCAAAAAAAAAACGCGCATCCCAGCTAGGATCCTAACCAGGGAAAAAAAACAGGGAGGGCTCGCTATCCCGGACTTTGAAAAAACCTTTATGGCAATAGCAATCTCAAGGGCAATAGTATGGTCAAAGGACGGGGACAAGAGATGGAACAGCCTAGAGAACATCGTAAGTAACACCCACTTAGGACATGAATTATGGAACCCACCAAAAGCTCGCACATTGGGGGAAAAAACTCACGAAATAACACGGGTAACACTAGATAATTGGGATAAGATATTCAAAAGGCAGAATTGGAAATACAACTCACCTCTAATAGCTTTAAAAAATAACGCACTCTTTTTACCAGGGAGGGGGGACATGGGGGGGAATTGGATAAAACAAGCAGGGGCACAATTAAAAGACATTATAAAAAACGGGGAAATTTGCACATTCCACGAATTGAGTTTAAACACGGAGTTAATGCACATTAACTTGTGGAGGTACACTCAGTTAAAACATTTTGTAAGGAGTCTCCCTCAGCCGTTACGTGGCATGGATGACTTGAATAGTTTGGAGAGCCTATGCGTACGGGAATCTTCTAAGAACAATATATCTAGGATATATAAAATTCTAATAAATGAGGGAGCACTGAGTATACCTCCATACATCACGAAATGGGAGGAAGAGTTAGGATCACAATGCACACACTATAATTTAGGGAAAATATTTAAAATTGCACATAGCGTTTCGTTTTCCATGAAATCAGTCGAAACAAATTTCAAATGTTTATCCAGGTGGTACCTCACCCCCGACAGACTAAGTAAGATACAGGGGAGCTCCGCCTCGGACTGTTGGCGGGGATGTAAAATAAGGGGAACGACTGCCCATATTTGGTGGGGGTGCCCGGTAATTGCAAAATTCTGGAGAGAAATATTAGAATTAATTTGTTATATCACCAAGATACAGATACCAGAGGACCCCTGGGTGGTTCTCTTCCACGGGACCGCGACGCCAAGGAAACAATATATTACATCCCTAATACCTACCCTCTTAAATGAAGCCAAGAATCTAATACCGGTGAAGTGGCGAAGGCCCGATTGCCCGACGACACGTGATTGGATTCTTGGCGTAAACGCGATCCAAAGATTAGACAGCACCGAACTACAAATGGGAGGGCAAGGGAAAGGGGAACACAGAAATAAGTGGTCAGAATGGAACGACTTCAGAAACTCATGGAGATATTATATTGAGATTACCCGATAGAAGGCCCACACGTTGTATGTCGGACATGTCGGAAAGGGCGGAAATTCAGGAGTAAGGGAGATAGCCTAAAAAATAGTCATACAAAGAGGGGGGGGCGGGGGGGGCGGGTCGGGGTGCAAAAGGGATCCGGGTACAAAATCTAACTGTGAATTAAGCCCCATACACACGGTCGGACTTTTTCATCAATTTGGTCCGATCGGACAAGGTTGTTGAAAAATCAGACCGTGTGTATGCACCATCGGACAGTGTTCGTCGGTTTGTCCGTCGGACAAAGTCTTATCTCCTGCTGGAAAGATTTCCCGTCAACCCGGTCCGATCACACCAAATCCGAGCGTGTGTACGCTTGTCCGACCGGACAAAGTGCTACGCATGCTCAGATCACATTACAAGACCAAAGCTATTGGCTACTAGCCTCTACGTAGTCCCGTCGTAGGCAACAAACGTCACCACGTTCAGAATGATCGGATTTTCCGACAACTTTGTCCGATCGTGTGTACGCAAAACCAACATCAGACAAAGTATGACGGACATGGTCCGACGGACCTGGTCCACGGATTGTCCGCGCGTGTGTATGGGGCTTTACACGTATTTTCTCTTTTTTTATTGATATGATGTACCGATTGATCACTGTAAAAATTAATTAAATAAAGATTTAAAAAAAAAAAAAACAATCATACAATTGACAGAATAAACTAGACTACCTATATTTTAAATTTTGGATGTGTTAACCAATTTGACCACGCAGTAACAAAATCTGCATCTTTTTTATCTGCATATGTTTTCTAGCCACTAATTTCTCCATCTCACATTGGAGGTTGAGGTCAGCTACTGTACTGGATATTAAAGGATTCACCTTTGTACAAAAAATAATAAAATCACATACTTTTTGTATTAGGAGCCTGTAAAGCATTGCACCAGCGATTAGGAGATCACTGATGCCATGCAGGTCTCCTCCATATTGTCAGTGTATCTGCTTACCCGTACATCCTGTACAGGTAAGCCAATACTTGCTGACAGGAAGACTATATGAACTACCACAGCACTCCACAGCGCCTTGGTAGTTCATTGAGAATTACAAGCTGACAGCCACTGAGGCTGTCGGGACTTGTAGCTCATTCAGAGCTCTGTGTATGAATGACGTGGCCATCAATTGCAGCCTCACTGTACCATCAATCGCAGCCACTGTGCCATCAAATGCAGCCACTGTGCCCATCAATTGCCGCCACTGTGCCCATCAATTGCCACCACTGTGCCCATCAATTGCCGCCAATGTGCCATCAAACGCAGCCACTGTGCCCATCAAATGCAGCCAGTGTGCCAAATCAAATGCTCTCACTGTGCCCTATCAAATACAGCTACTGTGCCCATCATATGCAGTCACTGTGCCCATCGAATGCAGCCACTGTGCCCATCAAATGCAGCCTCAATGTGCCCCATCAAATGCAGCCTCACTGTGCCCCATCAAACGCTCCCACTGTGCCCCATCAAATGCTGCCAGTGTGCCCCCCACCCACCGTCTGCACTTACCCTGTCTCCGTGGCAGTGGGACAGCTCCTCGATGTCTTCTCCTTTCCTTTCTTCCCGTCCTCTGCTATGATTGGATGCCTCATAGGCGTCCAATCACAGCGCCTGTCATTACAGCCATTTAGGTGGCGGGTAACAGATCTGAAAAGGGGCCGGGCACCTGAATAGGGGGTGGCAGCTGCGGCCATAGATAGATTCATGCAATGCATGAATCTATCTATTGGTGCTAGAGGGGTGGCTGAGAGAGGGGGTGGCGCCCGTGCACCCTTATGGATGACTGGGAACATGTTACATGTCCCACCCTAAAATCGGGTGGAACATGTAACATGTCCCCAAAGTGAACTTATCCTTTTAAAGGGTATCTGAATTTTTCATAGTCTGGTAATAGTCAGTTTAGTTTAGCAATAAGTGTATCACTAGGAACCTTGATATGGAAGTGAATTTCTCATTCCAATATGTAACAAAGCTAAGGCTGGATTGGGTGCAGTGGAAATCCCTGAAATTGAAGAGATCAAAGTAAATATTTATCTCCTGTACGAAATAAGAGATCTACAAATCCAAACGATATTGGCGATAGTGCCGTACTGCGACATTGCTTCCAACAACCAGAAGAGCTACCTGTTTTTTGTATGTGAAATCTCCGAAGAGAAACACCAGTACCCCCCGGTACAGACGGGACTTTTCAGGCGAACAGGGAAAAAAATATATATTTATTTATAGATAGAGATGGGTGTCTACCACCCGATTAGCTAGAGAAAAGGGGGAAATGGGGACTGCAATGACCAACCTACCGCCTCCATCCCTGGAGTGAACGAAAAAAGAGATGAATCACCCTGGGACTTTGAATGAGGTGGGAGAGAGTAGGCACACGTTCACAAAAAAAGATGTAGAAATATCAATTTATTAAATACATAATGCTGTATAATCGTTGGGAACAACAATGAATGTGCGTTACCCGGCATAATAGCCAAATTAACAGCAATGGTAAAAACAAAGATCAACTCACTACATTCCATTTGCATCCATAGAGTGATAAATTTCATCATGAAATAGCTGAATCAGTTAATATATATACAACGTTATATGAGGTAGCAAGTTGTACATGCATAAATGAAATGATGTATAAACCAAAATTACACAAAACAATGAAAAAATCAGCAATATAAACATACATGGAGCATTGGTAATTCCCCAACAAGGAATACCCAGCAGTATGAATATAAAAAGCATTGATGGTTCCCTGCGCGTTTCGCGAGTCTTGGCTCGCTCTTCAGGGGCGGATGCATATTTTGTTCTATCTGGAACAAAGAAATAAAATTGGGAAAATATATATTGATATGGTGAGGGCAAAGGGAGGATAATGATTGGAAAGGGAGGTCAGTAAAAAGAGAGACCTCATACTCACCAAACAGCTGGGCTAGGTCACTAACCATTGGTGTCATGATGGCGGCAAAGAATGTCCAGCTCGGGAGCTGAGGGGACGCGGCGAATGGATACCGCAGCGGGAAACACCCGATGGAAGGCATTGACTGGGAGAGGCATTCGGTCAAAGGTCTCAGAGATACCAAAAAATATCTGAAAAAGGAAAAAATATATATGGAAAGGCAGCAGGCTCAAAAAGGGAAAAGGTTGGGACCACCTGGAAAGCATGGGTGGTTGGGGTTGACAAATTGATGTATGAATGAGTGAAAACTATTGTGTCCCATATCCCTCTATATATACGTAACAATAACTAATTTAGGCAGCATGCCATAAAATGTATCCAATTACTTGCCCTTTGAAATTCCCACTCTGTCTGTCTCAAACACGCCTCTCTCCATCACCTCTTTATCACTAACTCATTTAATCTACTTGCCATTACTGAAACCTGGCTTCATGAATCTGACACTGCGTTTTCTGCTTCCCTATCCCATGGTGGTCTTCTCTGGACTCACTCCCCCAGATCCAATGGATGTAAGGGAGCAGGTGTTAGAATCCTTCTAGCACCACATAGCGACTTTCATGTACTTCACCCACCTCCCTCTCTGTCACTCTTCTCTTTTGAAGCACACTGCATTCGTCTTTTCTCTCCAGTTTCTCTAAGGATAGCTGGGATCTACAGGCCACCTGGACTGGTATTAACCTTTCTTGATGACTTTTCTGCCTGGCTACCCTGCTTACTTTCTTTTGAAATCCCCACAATCATTTTGGGTGACTTCAACATGCCTATTAATATTAACAATTAGCTCCTACTCACTCTAAAGGCAATATCATTGACCCCGTTTTCTCCCACCTATGCACTCCATGCAACCTCTCCAACTATCCATTCCCTCTCTCTGATCACTACCTTATTAGTTTCACTCTCTCCCTCTCCTCCACCTTCTCTCCCTCCAACCGCATAAAAGTTACCCACAGCAACCTACGTCATTTCAACCCTTATCTTCTCAACTCCGTTACCGTCCACCTCTATGACAAAATATCACCCCTATCCTGCACCGATGTATTGCATTGCACCTGCATTGCTTCACTTCTAGCCTCACTGGACTCACTGGCCCCCCTCACTACACACAGATTCAGGCCCAACCCTTTCAACCTTGGCAAACAGATGATACTAGAAGTCTGAAAAAACAGTCATGCTCATGAGCGCATGTGGTGTAAGACTAAGTCTCAGAAAGATTTCAACCAATAAAAATCTACCCTCCAAAAATACAATTCCAGCCTCCTCACTGCCAAGCAGACCTATTTTATCAATCTCATTAACAACTTATCATCTCGTCCCCATCAACACTTTTCTACCTTCAACTCTCTACTTCGTCCTCCACTGCCTCCACCCACCTACTCACTCACTGCCCAGGAGATTGACAATCACTTCAAACAGAATATTGATACAATTCGCAAGGAGATCGCTACAGTTCAGATACCCTCCATGCTTTACACTTCATGACCACAGGTACAATCATTACTTCCCTCTTTCAACCCCACCACTATAGACAAGGTTGCTAAACTACTTGCTAACATCCATCTTACCATCTGCCCTCTCAATCCTGTTCCCTCGCAAATGCTACGTTCATCCTCTGGCTCTATTCTACACTCTCTTATCAATGCAAAATGGAGAAGCTATTTGCTCTCCAAAATCTTATGCCAAATACTATGCCACCTTGTCTTTATGGCTTCATAATCCTAAATGTACAATTACACCCTGATATTTGAAGTTGTTCTGGAGCATGTATTATTCTCATGATTGGTATTTTTTGTTCTCTTTCATATTTGTTACTCCTGTTCCCTCTGGTCCACCTTATCTTTTTCCCTCCATCCCTCCACACACCCTTTCTCTTCCCCCTTCCTCCCCCTTCCCTCCTTTCCCTTCTTTCACCAGGTTCACCTCAAATTGATATGCTCTACAAAGAGTTGGATATTCATACAATCAGTCCACCCAGAATAATGTCTTCTCTCTAATTGCGTACATAATTTGTCCTAACCTCTATTTACCTACTGATGCACTTGTGTGCCTAATTGTCACTTCCTTTGTTTCTGTTGTAAACATTTCAAGAAAAATTATTATACATAAAGTTTTTTGACAAACAGTAAATCACATTTTTCATGTTTTACCTACATTGTAATTTTTTCATGAAAACATGCAACTTTATGTTTATGTACTGTATATTTGTTATTTATAATCTTGATATAATTTTTAGTTTCCTAGTAGGTAAGGTCAAATAAAGACAATAGTCCATCCAGTTCAACCTGTGTAGGTGCACATGTGTCAGTGTGTATAATTATTTACCAGATCCCTGTATGTTGTGTTCTTTTAGATGCACATCCAAGAGTCTCTTAAAAATATCCATACTCCCTGCAGCCACCACTTTGTGGAAGAGAATTCTATATTCTTATTGCCCCGACAGTAAAAAAAAAACCTGTGCAGTTTAAGGTTAAACTGCTTCTCCTCCAATCTCATTGTATGGCCATGTGTCCTCTTAAACTATTCAGTCTCAAGGAGTGTATTTCCTATGCTGAAATCGCCATTGAGGTATTTGTAAATCGCTATTAAAAATGTTGTTTAGTTTGTATTTGCCAATAATAATTTACAGTTTTTTTATTAAAAATACTGTTTGAATACATATTTGCACAATGGCTATGGAACTTACAAAATAAGAAGTAGCTTCTACAGAAAAAAAAATGGTTCTGTAGCCATATGGTTAAACTAGGAATTATGGTCGCTTTTAGGTAAAAACAGCAGTTCACATTGCAAAATTTCTTACACATGCACTCCATGCATTCTATCCAAGACCTGAAATTTAATCATACTGACATTTCCATTGTGTGTAAAGCTAAAAAGTCTAACCATGGGTGATTTTAAATTGCTGCACTTAATGTCATAAATGTGGTCATATATGCGTTGTTTGAAAAGTCTGTTCATTTTGCCTAAATAGAAGGCACTACAATCACAAGTTAAAAGGTAAATTACTTCTTTTGTATAATATGCTACAAAATGTTTACTTTCATAACTTTTAAAAGTTAGTATAACTAGAGAACCCACTAAATGTTTTCAACAACATTACTATTGATGTGTTTGTCCACCTTAAAGGAGAAGTATACCCAAAGCTATTTTAGCTATACTTCTCCTGTAGGTCACAGGAGTGCACTTAGTTTTGCAGTCCAGGACCCATCACAGAGCTGGTCCAGGCTCTGAAAAGATTCCAACTATATGGTTGGGATCCACCCAGAAGCCTGGACCGAGAGCTAGCTCAGCTTCTCAGTGATCTGCTGAGAGCCTGAGCTAGCCCCTCTCGACCCCTCCACAGCCCAGTCCTCCAGTGAAAGCAGTAGAGCAGAGAACCGGTGACTGACAGTCACAGATTTCTGCCCAGAGTGGATGGGAGAACTGATAAATCAGCGGTGTTTGATCAATGCTGCATTTACCTAGGTGACTTTTTACAGTCCACTTCTATTTTAAAATAGCCATGTACAGCCTGAAGATAGATTGATAGAAGTAATTTAAACACAATTTTGATGACTAGATGAAATGGGATCTAATGATTCATCCTCAAAAAGCAAATGCCAATGCCTGTTTAAAATAGATTGCATTATATTATACTGATAACTATAGTTCATAGGTACAAAAACACCTGATCATAAATCTGTTTGTGTTTAACCACTTGACCTCCAGAAGTATTTACCCCCTTGTGACCAGAGCATTTGTTGCTATTTAGCACTGCGTTACTTTAACTGGCAATTGCTCATGCAACACTGTACGCAAATAAACATTTTCACACAAATAGAGCTTTCTTTTGGTGGCATTTGATCATCACTGGGTTTTTTATTTTTTATTATATAAACAAAAAAAGACAGGACATTTTGAAATTAACAATTTTTTCTACTTTCTGTGTAAAACAAATCAAATAAAAAAATAAAATTTCTTCATAAATTTAGGTCAAAATGTATTCTGCTTCAAAGTGTATATTAAGATAGTGATTATAATCAAACTAGTAATGACAAGTGAAAAATATAATCAAATGGCGCTTAAAAAAGGAAAAAAAACAAAAACAAAATAAAAACTACAAAAATATATAAATATATATAACACCACGTGAAATAGTGTCCGTATGATGATACAGAAAACAATCTTCATTAATAATTGTGCAAATTCAAAGAAAGTGTGAATCAATCTTCCAAAGAAAATAAGTCCACCAAAAAATCTTCAATAGAATGATCAAATAAATCTTCCACCACACCAACTTGTGTTCCCTCTCCCAATGAGACCGCACTCACCGAATGGTATTGCCTCGCACTCGCGTGGTTGGCAAATATAGCGATTGAACCCCACCTGGGTTGCTTGTGCGATCACTCCAAACTTGAAAACTCCATATGTGAAAACAAATAACAAATGTGCCTCCACATAGCGTGATACTGTGATAAAACTTATTTATTCAAATTCAACCTCACTCACACTTCAATGTTTCAACTTACAAAAACACAAATGTAAAAAAGCCAAATACAGCACACAATCCACTGCAGCTTTTGGATAACAGATGGGCCGACAGAGCGCACATATGATCACCAATGGGTAAAACAACTGGGTTGAAAACTGGGTAACAAGTGATCTCACCACCCCTCGCAGCTCTACTCCTGGTGTGGGTTCTTTCTCCAGGAGTCACTTCAGTGAGGTTGCCGGGCAGTGATCTCAAAAAATAGTAGTAGAGGAGTCCGCACACAGATTCAAATAATCATACACAAAAATTGAAATGTTGAGTATCTCAGTGTCCGTGTAGCCACGCCCTTGACATGTTTCGTCGGTATGACTTCTTCAAAAAGGGGGTTGGCTACACGGACACCAAACGCTTCCCTAAATGATGTTGAGAGCGATCACATGATCGCAATGGGCCAATTACCTGTAAGACCTCAGGTGCGGGTGATTCGCTCGATCATGCCCACTAGCTCTTCCCATAGAGCCAGCTGTGTCCCGTTCGTCCATCCCATAGGGAAAACAGGGCCTAGGGTGTTGCTTCCGGGTGGCACGACTGCGTGCACACCCGTAATTCGCATTTGCGCATGCGCCGTACAGCATAAACAGAGTGCGCGCGCCTATCCTGCGCGCGCCTCTCTATCACACGCCCGCGCATGTGCAGTAGAGGGACGCTGGCGTGCAATGATGCGAGCGCATCTTCAATGCGCCATACAAAATAAACAGAGTGCGCGCGCATCTCCTGCGCGCGCCACTCTAAAACACGCCCGCGCATGCGCAGTAGGGGGACGCTGGCGTGCAATGATGCGTGCGCATTTTCCATGGGCCGAAGATCTCCACCTGCATAGCGGCGTGACATAACGGTAATTAGTCCGCCGATCACGCCTGCGCAGACGGAGTACTGCACAGATATAGTCCCATATCTCCATCCACCCTAGGTTCAATCTATGTCTGCTTTTAAGTGACCCCCAATTGTGATCTTAGTGCGTTCAGCCACTCCATCCATGTACATTACATATTTGAACTAACATGGCTCATCACTGTTTACAGCAATCTTACATAATTCACATGTGTTATTTACAAACATACAAAATAGAGAGTCAGCATTAAAAAATCTAAACCATCACACACATATAAATTCAGTCCTCAATGTAGATATTATCTGCATGGTGCAACTATATATGTGTGACCCATAAAATGACATAAATATTAAAAACCCGGATTGGTCCTACAGCACCTGTCTGACCATAGGGGAGAAATAGGTTAGTGTAGATGAATATACACCACTCTCTGACCCAGAAAAAAACGGTTGGTGATAATCAATACTTATGATGCAAGTAGAAACACAGGAGTATGCGGCTAGAACACCATACTCCTGTGTATATCTATACATGGATATAATGATAAAATAGGCGTAAGAATATTCATCTGACACCAACTTTAAAATAGATAAAAAGCATAATAAAAAACTAGAAAGTGTATATTAATTGGTTTGTGTGAAAGTTATAGCATCTATAAACAATGGTGTATATATACTAGAATTTAGGCAGCTATGATGCTGTACTGGTAATGGCGGTGATCAGCTACTAATAGTGGGACAGTGATAGTGTAATGGGCAATCTGGTGCTAAAACACCCTCGCTGTGAGGTACACTAACTGACATTACTGGTGACACTAATAAAGTGATCAGATATAATACTGTACACTGCATTAATGGCACTGGCTTGGGAGGGGTTAATATCAATGGGCAATCAAGGGGTTAACTGTGTATCTAACAAGTGTAATGTGTGTAATAGGTGCTGTTTTTACTAACAGATCTGGCTGTTTGTTTGCAAGGAGAAGAACAAGCAAGATCAATGATACTCTGTGTACAGATCCCTTTGTGTTTGTAAACACACAGGGCTACAGACAATCAGTAGATCATTGGCCTGGGACCTGTTGACAAAATCTCACTGTATCCAGTGACAGCACTGCATTTTTTTCTACAGTGTGTATAGTGTTGCTACATACTTTGCTTGTATGGAGAATACTGAGACAGGTACTACTCAAGGATAAGTTTACATGTCATTTCTAATTGGAGTCCCTTTAATAAAGGAATGGAGGTGGGAATAATTAGCTCATAGCTAATTAATATAAGCTGTTATCTTCCTATAAGGACTGGTAATAACCTTACCACTCTGCATATATCTATGGGGCTTTACAATTGTATGAACACCTAGCTCTGTAATTATGTCATGCTGTATAACTGTGGTCAGTTCGGGTAGGTGAGAGATGTGAGAGATCAACATGGGGATAAGGTGCTTTGGGGGGTTACCCCAAAGCACCCTACCCATGTTCAGGGCATGTGGCCTGGTACGATGCAGGAGGGGGGCACTCTCTCACCCCCCTCTTTTCCTGCGGCCTGCCAGGTTGCATGCTCGGATAAGGGTCTGGTACGGATTTTGGGGGGACCCCCACGCAATTTTTTTTTTATTTTTGGTTTGGGGTTTCCCTTAATATTCATACCAGACCCAAAGGGCCTGGTAATGTACTGGGGGGGGGGGACCCATGCTGTTTTTTTCAATTAGTTTTATCTATATTGCCGAGACACGACAATTCATTACAGCCGCGATCAATTTTAAATGACTTTTTTCCTTTAAAAATTGAATTTTTCTGTGGTACTGTTCTAAATACGGGAAAACTGTGCCACTCTACAGGCATACTATAGACACCCCCCAGGCACGATACTTAAATGAATATTTCATTTTTATTGTTTCACTCATAGCATTATTAAAATTACAGCTCCCCAAAAAAACACTGTTTTTAAAACTCCTTTTTGCATTGATACATGTCCCCTGGAGCAGGACCCAGGTCCCCAAACACTTTTTATGACAATAACTTGCATATAAGCCTTTAAAATGAGCACTTTTGATTTTTCATGTTTGTGTCCCATAGACATTAACGGTGTTCGTGTGTTCATCCAAACTTTTTGCCTGTTCAGAAGTTCTGGTGCGAACCGAACCGGGGGGTGTTCAGCTCAACCTTAGAGATGAGCACCTAGTGGTATATCTAAGCAGAAAGCATAATAGACATAAGAAAAACTATGCCATCGATGAGAAGGTGTCAGAAATCATGAATCAGACCGAGTCAGAAGTGCAGTAAGAATCACACTTGTTTAATAATGATAGCAGTAAAAGGTAAACAGAGTAAACATACTGTAGTCAAAACATAGCCAGAGTTAGGTAACCAGAACGGATAGTCAGACAAGCCAGAAAGTCAGGGAGCCAGGTATCAATGTACTTCAGGACAAGCCAGGAAATCAGGTAACCGGAGAATCAGCATAGTAGAACAGCAAGCAGGATCAGTCACCAGATGTCAGAAACCATGAAATCAGGCCGAGACAGAAGTACAGTTAAATCACACTTGTTTATTAATAAAAGTAAAAAAAAAAAAAACGTAGTCAAAAAGCCAAAGTTCAGTAACCTGAATGGATAGTCAGCCAAGTCAGAAGTCAGGGATCAATGCAGTGGAACAGCAGCAGGATCTGGAGCCAGAAGGGATGTCAGCAAAGCAAGTCTTGAACAGGATCACAGGAGATAGTTTCTGTGATGTTGACCAAGGCAAAGGCAGAGAACCTGTAGACTGGACAGTTTAAGTAGGCAGGACTGACAAGCAGGATATTATCAACAGCTGAGTAACAGTGGAGAGATAGGAGCTTGGAATTAGCTGACAGCCGAGTGACCAGCTCAGAGCCCAGCCCTGACACCAGAAGGGACGTCAGTCAAGCATGTCTTTAACAGGTACACGAGAGAGTCTCTGGATGGCAAAGAGGATCTGGACTGAATAGCTAAAGTAACCAGCAGGACTTGACGAGCAGGATATCATCATCGGGTGAGTCACTGTGGAAAGATTGGAGCTGGTAATTAACCGACAGCTGAGCGTCGGTTGAGTGACAAGGTGGTTCCTATGGAGCACAGAGCATGGAAACTTCAAAACAATGTAGATGCCCTTTCTTGTGTCCATTGTCTTGTTGGGTCAGTTATCATATGTGATATAATGAAAGGCGAGTTGGCACCTCACATGCTTTCCTACGTGGAAACTAAGGTGGAACCCGGTTCAGGTCTTCTGGGCCACCTTCACAGTGTGGGATCTGAAGCAGGTTTTGCTTCCCACTTGTCACCAGCAGCAGGTGGGATAAAAGAAAGACTGGAGCAAGAGGTTGCTCTGACCTGCGATTCTGGAAGCCTCCTGAAAAAGCTACATGTGAGAATGGCTTTATAAGAAAAGGTTTGCAAAATGCTTGCTTCATGTTGGTGACTGGGAAAAGCCCTTCACCTGTGAGAGAGGAATCGTTACTGTTAAGTTAGTGCCTGGATAGCAAGGATATATTTTCTGTTTTGTTTGCAACCTTTTTAATAAAACTGACTACTAGTCAAAGTTTTAAGAAAATACCTGCAGTTTGCAAGGAAGGTGATCCCCACTTGAGCCCCCCAACTATATATACACTATATTGTCAAAAGTATTGTGACACCTGCCTTTATGAAATTTAATGGCATCCCAGTCTTAGTCCGTAGGGTTCAATATTGAGTTGGCCCACTCTTTGCAGCTATAACAGCTTCAACTCTTCTGGGAAGGCTGTCCACAAGGTTTAGTAGTGTGTCTATGGGAATGTTTGACTATTCTTCCAGAAGCACATCTGTGAGGTCAGGGACTGATGTTGGAGAGACTATCTGGCTTATAGCGTGTGCTCTAATTTATCCCAAAGGTGTTCTATCGGGTTGAGGTCAGGAATCTGTGCAGGCCAGTCAAGTTCCTCCACCCCAAACTCACTCATCCATGTCTTTATGGACCTCTCTTTGTGCACTGTTAAAAATCATTTGGTGGAGGGGGGATTATGGTGTAGGGTTGTTTTTCAGGGGGTGGGCTTGGCCACTTAGTTCCAGTGAAGGGAACTCTTAAGGCATCAGCATACCAAGACATTTTAAACAATTTCATGCTCCCAACTTTGTGGGAACATTTTGGGGATGGCCCCTTGCTGTTCCAACATGACTGTGCACCAGTGCACAAAGCAAGGTCCATAAAGACATGGATGAGTGAGTTTGGGGTGGAGGAACTTGACTGGCCTGACCTCAACCTGATAGAACATCTTTGGGATGAACTAGAGCACAGACTGCAAGCCAGGCCTTCTCATCCAATATCAGAACCTGACCTCACAAATGCGCTTCTGGAAGAATGGCCAAACATTCCCATATACACACTCATATATATATATATATATATATATATATATATATATATATATATATAGATGTAGCACTGACCCCCGAAGGAGCAGCTGAATTTTTCTGGGCTTACCGTTTACATCCTCCAGCTCGTAACTCGTTGTTCTTGTCTAGGGGTTCCCAGGGTTGATGACCCAGTAACTGTGTAGACCAACACTTGAATTCCTTTTTAGGATTTTATTTTGCTTCAAACAGTTGAACAAACTCAGTCTCTAAGTTGGGAATAGAGGGTATAAGGATAAAGTTTAGCTCAGGTGCTTGGAACTGCTGACTTCAATAAAAGTCTCTCTCTGTATATAATCCAGGTAATAGCCACTCGCAACTGGATTCTTTAACTGCTAGATAAATCCTTGAGCTTGATCTAGCAGCCAACAGTAATTCTAGCTTTGCAAAGTCTCTCACACAGACTTGGTTGAAAAACTTAGTTGTAACCGGAAGGTAAAGGTAGGAACTTTTCTTACTGTCCCAGAATCTTTCAGCCGGTCCGGCGATACCGTAAGAAATTGTGGATTCAATCAATGTCCATGGCAGCTCAGCTTCCAGGCTCTTACCGAGCAGCCAGCCTCGTGCGTGTAGAGTTGATGGGCCTCTCCAAACCAGAGACGGCACCGGAACACCTTGGAAATCCTCCTTCCAGTTACTGCACCTAAAACTAGCCAGTTCCGAGGCTCAGAAAAGTATGGATCCGCACCCCAGGCCATGAGGGCCTCTGGGGGCTGGTCAGGAGGACCAGGACTACGGAGTCAGCAACAACTTCTGGACCGGAACCCTGAATCACGTGACTTCAGCACCTTAAGTACCCTCTACCGGAATACACAGTGAGACAAACGTGTCCACTGATTGGCTCCGAGAAGAGATTGGTACCCAATGTGTCCAACCAGACTGCGTTCTAAGGCCTCTCACAGGTGCAAACCCCAGCTATGACCAGGCAGAACCTCAATACAGCCCAGCCAAACAGATGCCAAAGCATAATTTAGAGCAATTAACCCCAAAACTCAACTACAGTTTTGGGCAAAAACCAAATTTAAAGACATAGCGCGTACTCATCAGGAGTACTGACGCTCCATATATATATAGTGATACCCCGCAGGACTTAAGTTAGTTCAGTCTGCTACGCTGCCGCTCAACCCCAATAACAGTCTCAGCCCCCTCTGGCACACGTGGCAATAGTGTATGTGCAATGACCACTGAGAAACACACACGTTATGATAAAACACAGAAATTGTCTTTACTGCAATATATCTGTGGAAGAATAACAGACAATAACAATATATATTCGAGTAACCAACTAGAATGCAATAACTGAGATTTAAGAACAATAGATCCCTCAAACTTCTTTCAGGAGATTACAAACACTAGAATGTCCCCAAGAGGCACGCTTAAACGACAAGCAAATCGCAATATGACACTTTAAATTGGATTGGTTACCTCTACTCAGGTTAGGTCTATGAGTCCAGGCAGGAGGCAAGCAGAGGAATGACTCCCTTTATGTCAGGCTTCTCTCTCCTATCCCCTGACACCACAGGCCCAACTTTAAACACTCTATACAAATCAACAGGTAATAGCTTAACTTTCTAGATAAACTGTCCCACTACCCAATGCATATACAGAATCCTAAATGTGTGTGTGCATATTCATATGGCACTAGTAGCTTCAGGCCTTTTGAAGCAAACATAAGATTTGGTGTCTTCAGCTAGCCACTTTTGTTGATGCACTTAAACTCCTGGATAGCAGGGCCAAACAACACAACTGGCCCAGATTATCAAGTGAAACAGGCAGGGTTTTGTTCAACAAGGTGAGAGGACAATGGTGTCTGTATACAATGTCCCAGAAATGGATAGTCTTATCCCTTTATCCCTGTACTACTACAAGTGTCAGCAAGATGACTACCAGCAATGATGTCTGTATACAGCATTCAAATAACTCCTTCTGTAGCGCAGTGTCTCTGTTCCCTGCAGATGGGCAGAAATGCCCTCTCACCAAATCCTGCGATCAAGGCCCAAACAAATGTCCCGAAACAGACAGGCTCTCTTGATAACCTGAATGGTCACCTTACACTGGAATGATTCACCGTGGGTCTAGGTGGCCTTGATATGCACCTGGTGGAGGCCCCAAATCACTTGGGGAGATCATCTGAGAGACAGCATCTCTCCCTCAGGTCTGGTCTCTTCCATCCTTCAAGGCTGACTGACTTTTTCTCAGGACATAAAATGGAGTCTTTTACTTTCCTGTCAGCAGAGCATCCTGGGCTTTTTGTAGTTCCTTCCTGAATACCAGGCTATAGAGCTGCTTTGTGAGGGAACTGCATGTCCCAGAATCCATTGCAGCTGCTTCCTACAGCTTAGTACAGTCTCCCTGATTGGCTGCTGTAACTGTGCCTTTAAGTGGCTTTCTTCTTCCTGCCAATAGGGGCACAAGAGAGGCTACTGAATCCAGAGCTCTGTGTGTGTCAGCTTATATTACAACAGACTCAGTCAGTGAAAACAGGAAGAAGGAGGGGGTGAAAATCCCCCTTGCAGCTGCTGGAAGGCAGCTCTACCTAACTCAAGCTGTAAAGCCTGTGTACATTGTTCTAGCCAGCTTGGCGGAGTCCTGAGTTATAGAGTGCGACACCCGCTACATATAGATAGATATACAAATATATTGTGGGGGTTACCTTCCCTGGGAAAAAGATAGTCCAGACAGCAAGACACAGTGGAAACAGCAAATCACAGATTAGGGTACAGGGCCACTGTGATTGGCCCTGTACCATGTGATTACTGTGGTCAATAACAGCAATCACAGTGTAAACTGCCAGCGGCAGCCTGTGAAGTCTCTTTTTCACAGTGATCAGCTGTGAGATGAGAGACAGAGTGTGTAGCGCAGTGCTGGGCATTACACTGCATACTAAAAAAGTGGGAAGCAAAACAGCGATCTGACACTGGTCACTTTTATTGGAGCAGTGCAATGTAACAATGGTGACATTGTACTGCTCTGGTTTGTGATCCGAGACACTGTATGCTATTGCAGTGAACAGTGTCTCTGATGATTGATCAGAGCAGCATAATGTCACCATAGAGACTCAGCCCTTCTCTGGTAACAGTGACTTTGTTTTAATGTAAAACAAAAACAAAAATTGTAAAAAATAATTTGAAAAATATAAAAAATAACAAAACAATTAAAGACTAATGTACACTGGTGGTGCTCTCTCAAAAATGAAAGTTTTTAAGCCCCTAAATGCTAGACTACCACACTGCAACTGTGTGCATTGTGCATGAATAGGTTGCCCTCAGTGGGCAGTAATGCCCAACAGGAGCGCAACAGGGTGTATACTTCCCGACTTTGGCATGTGTAAACCCTAGGCTGCTACCTTCCCAGCTAAAAGGGGAGCAGTTAAGAGGCAATGAAAATGCAGCTCTACCTTAGGGTTTTACCGCCCCCAACCACAAGTGTAAGCAAGACCTTACACACTTACCACAGCTGTGCAGCCAGTCACAGTGGCCCTGAACACTGCAACACTAGTCCCAGTGTCATCATAAGGCCTAATTGACATGGTGAATATCAATGCATACCCCATGAGAGAGTCATGTTTACCCAGGTAGGTTTGTATCCTTGTACAGGCAGTTCCATTTATGTCTATTGGGACACAGTGGTTGCACAGACAGAGCCTCTGCTCCCAATCTGATACCTGTGTGGGTGCGAGGCCTGAAGACAGACAGATTGGGCGCAGCAATTGTGTCCATACAGCCACTGCATTCCAATAAACATAAATGGGACTGCCTGCACGGGGATTTGTGTAACACCTATGCATTCTCTTGCGGGTAAACACAGCCTCTGCCTGCCACCTGTACTGACCCTGGCCTGTTTATTGACCGCTTTCTGTCCACTGCCTAGACTGATCCTTTATTGACCATGTTGCTGCAATTTGCACATCCTATGTTGTGTTAGAAATATCTTATTAACCTCTTGAAGGCCAAGCCTATTTCTGACATTTGTTGTTTACAAGTTAAAAACAAGTTTGCAAGAAAATTACTTGCAAACCCCCAAACATTATATATATTTTTTAGCAGAGACCCTAGATAATAAAATGGTGGTCGCAATATTTTATGTCACTGTATTTGTGCAGTGGTCTTTCAAACACAATTATTTTGGAAAAATACACTTTAATGAATAAAAAAAAACTGAACAGTTAGGCCAATTTTTTTGTATAATTTCAAATATGATGTTACACCGAGTAAATAGATACCTAACATGTCATGCTTTAAAACTGCACACACTTGTGGAATAGCAACAAACTATGGTACTTAAAAATCTCCCTAGGCAACGCTTTAAAAATAAATAACGGTTATATGTTTAGAGTTACAGAGGAGGTCTTGTGCTAGAATTATTGCTCTTGCTCTAACGATCGTGGCAATACCTCACATGTGTGGTTTGAACAATGTTTACATTTGCGGGTGCGACTTACGTATGCGTTTGCTTTGGTGCCCGATCACTGAAGGATGGGGGGCTTTAAAAAAAAATGTATTTTCATATTTATTTGTTTATTTTTATAATGTGCCTTTAAAAAAATGTGATCACTTTTATTGCTTTCACGAGGAATGTAAATATCCCTTGTAACAGTAATAGGCAGTGACAAGTACTCTTTATGGCAGGATTTGGTGTCTAAAAGACCTCAAACCCCACCTCTGTGCCTGAAAGTATTCAAAATACCAAGAACTGCATTTTTTAATACTTTGAATACTTTGTATTTTTTTTCAAATGGTGCCATTGGCTGCTGTGTAAACCGGAAGTTGCTTCTGGGTTACTACATCCGAGACCCAATCAAAGGCAATTTGTTCAGGTCTCCAGACAGCCGGCGGACATGCCAACTCGTGGCTCGGCCATTGAAGGGGGGGACGTCCCCTCCCACTGCTTGAATTAACAGCAGAGTGGCTGTTTGGCAGCATCAGTTGTCATTACAAGAAAGCCAACTGTCAGCTCTAAATAACAGTACTGGGATACAACCACCTTAAGCATAAGTGTAACACACACATATATATATATATGTGTGTATATGTATACAGTGCATTGAAAAAGTATTCACACCCCTTGACATTTTCCACATTTTGTCATGTAAGAAGCAGAAACATTAATGTATTTTATTGGGATTTTATGTGATAGACCAACACAAAATGGAACATAATTGTAAAGTGAAAGAAAAATTATAAATGTTTTTTAATATTTTATTACAGATAAATATTTTTAGTTTAAAAGTTTGGTGATGGGTTCTAATGTTGCCCCCTTATGCAAATGCGTTTATGGACATGATAGAAAAATAAAATGTATTTATTTATAATAACATCTTGTTCCAACAAAACTGCCATTGCTGGCTACGATTCATTGATGACGTGTTTGCTTTATGGGGGGGCACCCATGAGACTCTAATGTGTTTCTAAAGTAAAGAACAGATTGCCTTCCACAATACATCTTTAAGGGTACATGAAAACTGAATAGTGAGTTATTTATACACTAAACCTACTGATAAAAATCAATTGCTTCACTTTAAAAGTTTTCATCCACCAGGTGTATTTAAATCCATCCCTAGGAGTCAATTCCCTAGGGTGGCTACAATAGTAGCAGATCGAGCTATACAGGAGGTTAGATTTGGGGAAATGGAACAGAAACTAACACAGAGAGTCTATCCCTTACATATGGTTCAGAAAGAGACAGGCAGTTTAACTCAATCTCACAGGAATACGGTATCTGGTCGTTTGTCTCACTGTATCATTCTTTTTCTTTTAAAATATATTTTGCATGAAAATTACCCTTCCATTTTGGATTTCTGTGCCCCTCCTTTACATCATGTCGTTGGGGACCGATTAGTTAGAGCGGATCAATTTTCTCCATCCAAACCTATTACCACTTTTTTGATACCCCGTAAAACAGGTTAATTTCCTTGCTTAAATTGTACCCAATGTAATTGTATGATCAAGGTATCAAAATTCTCTCACCCGCATAGAAGAACTGACATTAGAATTAAGAGCTATTTTACATGTCAATCTTTGTTTGTTATATATATTATTAAATGTCCTTGCGGTTTACTCTGTGTGGGTGACACAACCCAGAAGGTGAAAGATTGGATCGCTCAACATAAATATTCTGTTAGGGATAAATTGACTCAGTTGCCTCTGGCTAGGCTCTTTGTCGAAAAAAGGACATTCGGTTTCAAAATTAAAGTATATGGTAATTGATGAGGCAAAGAAAATCAGACGAGGAGGAGATTGTGAATTAATTTTAAGAAAACTAGAAGTAGAATGGATCCATCATTTAGATACCCTTATTCCTAGGGGTTTGAACTCTGACTTTGATTTACACTTGTTTTTGTGATATAAAGGATCATATTTGTGTTATTTAGGGATATTAAATACATTTTGATACTATCTTACAAGCTTCTTTGATAGACTATTAAATAGTTAATTGATATTATAATTTTCCTAGATTCTTTATATGTATAATTTTTGTTTAACAAATTTTTCTTTGATTCATTTTTTTAAACTTTTTTTATATGGGGTTTTAATACTGGTTGTTTTATCTATTTTCTACAACAGGCTCAGTACGGGTTAATCCTTTCTCCTCAGAATGGGGAATGATTGCCATTTGTCTGCTATATTTCCCAATACCTACTGATAACAAAAGCATTTAGTGTTACGTATACGAGATAATTGCTTCAGTGGTTCCTATTTTCAGTTAATTGTTTTGTTAATTGGTGATGTGTATATATATTTGTGAAACATGTATGTTATTCAGATGATATTCAAGCCTGAAGAAGGGCGTTTTGTACTTTGCATGAAAACTATGCTATTTGGAATATAACATGTAACTATTGTCTTTTTTGGACTCTCAATAAATTTTAAGTGCAGCAATCCCCATTTGGATTTTTCTATATATGACCAGTGGTATGGTCTGATTGTTTTCCACTCCATCTGAAACAGTTGTGCTGTTCACCACACCTGTCTTGAATATGAATATATATATATATATATATATATATATATATATATATATATACAGTATTGCACAAAAGTGAGTACACCCCTCACATTTTTGTAAATATTTTATTATATCTTTTCATGTGACAACACTGAAGAAATGACACTTTGCTACAATGTAAAGTAGTGAGTGTACAGCTTGTATAACAGTGTAAATTTTCTGTCCCCTCAAAATAACAACCTGCACTGAGAGGAATGAAGGTATAGTAATAGGTGTCCCAAGTACTTGCAGCCAATATGCTAGCAGTGCACCATCTGATTTTAGCAGGCAAATTTCCCTACCCCAGTTGCTGAACCGTAAAAAGAAATTTGGTTCCAGCTATTCACATGCTCAGGGTCTAAATGCTAGCTTGGCCAAATTGCTAGCATTGCATCTGCTGCCTTTTCAGCTGGTAGACTCTGCCCCCTTTTGTGAATTTGTGGAATGTGCTGGCAGCTGGGAAGGACGCGGACAGGCGTTAGTATTGTTGGAGCTTGTTCCACCACCACGCCTACAAAAGGCCAGTGGTGATTCTGCCACAGCTCTCTCCTCCACCCCCTCCTCTTCTTATTCCTTTATGGCCTCTTCTGCAGATTTGTCCATGACCCAGCGGTGCTCCGTAAGCATTCAAGGGGCTACGCAAACAGTCAGGCAAAAAATATCAAGCAGTGCTTGAGCTGGTCTGCTTAGGGGATAGGAGCCACACTGGGGCTGAGATTCTGTCAGCTCTGCAGGGGCAGGCTCAGAGGAGGTTGACGCCATGCCAGCTTCAGCTAGGAATGGTTGTATGCGACAATGGCACCAAGCTTCTCTCTGCCCTCTGACAGGGACACTTGACTCATGTTCCATGTTTGGCACACATCCTGAATTTGGTTGTGCAGCGGTTCTTGAGCAGGAACCCAGGCTTACAGGATCTCCTGAGGCAGGCCAGAAAGGTCTGTGGTAATTTCCGCCGGTCATACAATGCCAGTGCTTGGCTGGCTGACATTAAAAGGGAATGCAACCTGCCCACCAACTGCCTCATTTGTGACATGCCCACCAGGTGGAACTCAGCGTTGGCAAAACTGCAGCTGCTACACATGCAGCAGAGGGCCATCAATGAGTACCTGTGCGAGTATGGCACCAGGACAGGGCCAGGGGAGCTTGGCTTCTTTTCACCATGCCAGTGGCTACTGATCAAGGATGCATGCACTGTCCTATCATCATTTGAGGAGGCCACAAGGATGGTGAGCAGTGACAATGCATGCATCAGTGACACTGTCCCTCTCATCTTCCTGTTGGAGAACATGCTTTGTGGAATAATGGACAGGACACTTGAGGCAGAACAGCTAGAGGAAGAGGAGGACTTCCTTACCTCTCAAGGCCCCCTTTATCCAGATAGCATTCTTGCGGGGCCCACCAAACACACAGGAAGAAGAGGAGGAGGAGGAGGATTGTGTCAGCATGGATGTATAGGATAACACTCAGCAGCAGTCTTCAAGGGTTGGTTTTCGGTCCCCAGAAACCCAAGGAGTTGTACGTGGCTGAGAGGAGGTAGTTATGGATCATGTGATCCTTAGTGACCCAGAGGACTCAGAATCGAAATGCCTCTGCAAACTTACGCTGCATGGCCTCCCTGATTCTGCAAAGCCTGCAAAAGGACCTTAGGAGATTTGTGGTATCAAGAAGAGGGATCATTACTGGCTGGCAACCCTTCTTGATCTACGTTACAAGGGTAAGGTTGCAGAACTCATCCTGCCTTCACAAAGGGAGCAGAGGATGAAACATCTACAGGAGGCCTTGAAGAAAGGTTTGTGCAATGCAGTTCCAGAACCTAAGAGGTTACAATTTCTTGGTGCTGGACAACTTGTTGCTGAGGCTTCGTTCAGTCTGAGGTAGTGCGGTGGAGAAGGTGGCCGGCTGACTGATGCCTTTAAACAATTTTTCAGTCCTCAGCGCCAAGGTCTGATTGGTTCAAACAACCATCGCCATCGTCTGCATTACATGGTGCAGGAATATCTAGGGGAAAGAGCAGACTTGGAGACCTTTCCAACAGAGTATCTACTGGGTTACTGGGTCTTGAGGATGGACCACTGACCAGAACTTGCTCAATATGCAATTGAGCTACTAGCCTGTCCTGCATCCAGCATTCTTTCTGAACGCACATTCAGTGCTGCTGGAGGGTTTGTAACGGATCATAGAGTGCGTCTGTCCACAGACTCTGTTTATAGGCTCACATTCATAAAAATGAATCAGTCTTGGATCCGCAGCTATTAAGCACCTGATGCTGATGTAACTGATTGAATTTTCTATGAATGTGGGATCCCTTGAAGACTGCCTATGCTGACAATCCTATTCCTCCTCAATCTTGATGATGCTAGCTTCCAACAATATCTTTGGTTTAGGGCACCACCACCACCACCCAAGGTCCAATTTTTCTGCCCCTGTTTAACAGGGGCATGTAATTCCAAATCTTGATATAATATTTCACAGCAGGGCCCATCCCTTTGCCCAACAAGAGTAACTGTGAGAGCATACAGTGTTGTGGCACTACCACCACCACCACCAAAGGCCACATTTTTCTGCCCCTGTTTAACAGGGGCATGTAATTACAATTCTTGATAGAATATTTCACAGCAGGGCCCGTTCCTGCACCCAACAGCATCAACTGTGAGGGCTTACAGTGTCTTTCAGTATATTTTTTGTACACTATATAGGGCAGGCCGTATAGTGTGTATATATAATGCTGTTCAGAGTATATAGTGCCTGGGGGCCTGGGGAACACCCACGCCATTTTTTTTGTGCGGGGTTCCCCTTAATATCCATACCAGACCCAAAGGCCCTGTTTTTTTTCAATGATTTTCATCTATATTGCCGGGACCCGACAATTACTTGCATATAAGCCTTTTAAATTAGCACTTTCGATTTTTCACATTCGTGTCCCATAGACTTTAACGGTGTTCGCGTGTTCAAACTAATTTTTTGCCTGTTCGAATGTTCTGCTGCAAACCGAACCAGTGGGTGCCCGGCTCATCCCTAATATACACACACACACACACATAGTTTGTAGACTCAATAACTTTCACACAGACTAAATAATCTACACTGATTTGAGTTATTTTTATGAAAGAAGTGTTGCAGAATACATTTTCACATAAGCCCATTCTTGGTCTTTTTTCGTTTTTTTTTTTTTTTTCCATAAAAGTTTTATTTTCAAAAATAAATGGTGGTACAAGGTATATAAAGGGGCAAAATGGGGTTCTGGTTCAGACCGGGTCAGGGGAAGGTGGGTGGGTCAATGTTCTGAGGGGACTTTCTCTCCGGACTCCACCGCGGTTTAAAGAAGGTTGATACAGTTGTCTACCCATGGTTCAGATTAAGGATTAATGTCCATGATATTAGTTCCTAGGTGGAGTTGGGGTGTTTCTAAAAAGTCCTGAGTATGGCACTATGCCAGGCGGACATATAATAGGATTTTTCTTAGCCATTTGAAGGGTCAGGGAGATCTATCCTCATAATAGTTCTGTATCTGTCTAAGGAGCGAAAGTGTGTCCACTTTTCCCAAGTCTGAGCATGTCTGTGCAGGGTGTCTCGTGCGATTTGAATTCGTTTTTCCATTTCAGCTATCTTACCCACTCTAGCAAGCCATTCGGACGTGGAGGGAGCATTAGTAGAACCCCAATGTGCGGGGATGCATAGTTTGGCTGCATTAAGCATATGCATTCCCAGGGATTTTCTGTAGGAGTGTGCTGGGGTAGGAGACTAATGGAGAATGAGTCGTGCTGCTGCGAATTCAATTAGGCTATTAGTAACTTGGGAAGTGATTTCATGGACCTGGACCCAAAAGGTCTGTAATATTGGGCATGACCAGCATATGTGTAGGAATGTCCCTGTTTCTTTTTGCATTTCCAGCATGTGTCTGGCATGTGTCTGGCACTTTTACATTGAATTTATTCAGGAGTTTGGGGGTGCGGTACCACCTAGAAATGGTTTTGTAGTTATTCTCTTGGGTATTGACATTCAGGGAACCTTTGTGTGCGATCGTCAGAATTCTTTCCCATTCTGTGTCTGAAAACTGTATTTGTAGGTCCCTTTCCCATGCTTGACAGGCTTTGCCTTCTTTTGGGGAAATTGGCATAAAAAGCATAGAGTGCGCAAAATCAGGTGTTGTTGTGGTGTGGATTGGGAGCATAGAGTCTCGAATGGGGTAAGGTGTAGTGAACGGGCTTCTTCCAGATTCGTTGCTCTAAGGAAGTGGCAAATCTGGAAATTAGACATGTGCATTCGTTTTCGTCCAAATGCATTTTCGTCCGAATTTCAGGTATTTTCGTTATTGTTTTAACAAACGATAACGAAAGTGCAGAATCCGAAAAACAAAAGATCCGACGTAAACAAATGCTTTATTTTCGTTTTCATTGTGACAACAGTTCAATATAGATAGGAGGTTTGACGCTGACAATAACAATCTGTGTCTATTGAACCTGTGGTCGAATGTGCCTAACCTTAACTCTATTAGTCCAAGATTATTCTACATAGAGAGAAAAGATTTGACGTAGAGAGGAAAGATTTGACGTAGAGAGGAAAGATTTGACATAGAGAGAAAAGATTTGACGTAGAGAGAAAAGATTCCTGCTGGAATTGGGTGGAATTGCAGCTAAACTATACAGAGTCATACAGTTTAGCTGCTCCATAAGCCTTTAATGACAGATTCAACCTTAATTCATTTGGATTTTTGGACGAATGCAATTTTTAACGAAAAACAAAATAAATAAAAACGAATTTCGGGAGTAACTAAATAAATGTATTTTTCGGACGAAAACGAAATTCCGAAACTAAATATTTCAGTGTGCACATGTCTACTGGAAATAGGTCCAATATGGCAGAGGAATTCTGTCTGAATTGGTGGGAATTGCTTTGTGGTCAAGTAGGTTGCCGTTTTTATAAAAGTGATGTGCTTGCATTTCCTTATGTGGCCAAACATTTTCTAGGAAATGGCTGGACATTCCAGGTATGAAGGCTGGGTTAAGTCGTTTAGGAGTTAGCGGACCCGGGTTTGAGGAGAGTTGGAATTTTTTGCACACCTCTCTGAAGGTGCTTAGTGTGGTGCCTATGAGGGGGTGTTCCCTTAAAGTTTTGGGTATGTGAGAAGGAAGAAGCCAAGGTGTAGACTTGATTGGGATGTTTGAGAGGGAGTTTTTTTTTTTTTTTTTTTTCATTTACGGTATATAGCAAACAGTAAAAAGCCTAGTAGTAATTAAATATCACCAAAATAAATTTTTCTCTGTCTAAAAACAAATTATAAAGGTTTAATTTTGGCACAATGTTGCATTACTGAGTAGTTGTCATTTAAAGTGTGACAGCACTGAAAACTGAAAAAGTTTGGTTTTGAAGAAGTTAAAGCAGTATTAAGCCCAAAAGTAAAAATGCAGTATATTATATCTTACTGATCATTAAGGTAGTGGCTGTGTTTTTTTTTTATTCTAGGCTTTTACCTCTGTTTTTATGTGGTGATCTAGCCAGTAATCTACTTGTCAAATTGCATGCCAAATCACAACAATGTGAACCAAGGCTAAAGGAGCACAGAGACACCTTTTGGAAAGCAGCTTTATTAATCTGGGGGGAGGGGAGTGTTAGCTACACTAGCAGATTTAATTACACTAAACACATTGAATCCAAACTCCAGCTAACAAATTTAAGCAGTTACAGCAACCGGTTCGTTTCTTTTACGATAAAGGTTTTACATGAAAGCTGATCATTGTAAGCACCCCTTTCAGTGGTAAATAGTTTGTCTCAATCCGCTAACTATAAAAATTTGCTGGACAGCTTGTTCTTTTGAAAAACAACAGACTTACTGGCAGGATTGTCAAGTGAAAATAAAAATAAAAAATAAAACAAATGTAGCCATCACATCCAAATATTGGTAAGCTACAAAACAATACATATTTGCTTTTGGGTTTAACACCCCTGTAAGACTGATAAGATTTATTTAGACATTTATCATATTTCTCATGTGAAACTATTTAATCAATACATTTTAAATTAGTGCTGGATATACTTTAATATATTTTTTTGTGAAAACAGAGTTTTTATGTACAAAGAAGACCAGCTAAATGGTGATCATTAACTACCTATTACATTATAATAGGGCAGCCGTTACTGACTGACAAGTAAAATCATGCTTTACGTAGCCTTTTTCATACAGCACATAGAAGGGCTCTTGAAAAAAGTGAATAAGAAAATAAAAGCCATTATTTAATTATGGTTTCTGCTACTTATTGGCATTATAAGTACTATTATGAGCAGCAGCACTTAAAACATAACATGCACAAATGATCTACCTTGAGGTTAAGAAAGCCATGGCATGTCAAGAGTGTTACTATCTCTACAATAATAATAATAATAGCTATTTGATAGCTCTAGTTACTGCACTCTCTGCTGTCAGTCTTTTTCCCATTCAGGCTGGGTTCACGTTAGTGTGAATAAGATGCAGGTTTCCCCACATTCAATTCGCACAGCATTATATTTTAACTGGCTCTCTATGGAGCCGGTTCACATATCTCTGCAGCCGCTCCAGTGTGATTTGGTGCAACTTTTGGTCCATTTCAGGTCCGAATTCAGCCAAAAATTTGGGCTGAAATCAGACCTAAAATGGTGGACAAGGATGCACCAAACACCTGCTGTGAGCCGATGCATGCTAATATGTGAACCCAGACAAAATCTAGGATAAAAATATGTTAAATGTGAGATTTGGTATTGGTTTACTAATGTTTTCTAAAATATTTGTTATTGATATTCAAAAATCAAGAATATAAACATACAAACTATTGGAGTTCTACAGACTCCTTACTATGTTATTGAACTTAATATTGTTATTCCCACTGTAAGTTTCTTATGGTATAAACCAATACATATCTATGTCATCTTACTGCAGTTGAAATGAGACATATTTCTTTCACTTGTAAATCAACTTCCATATCTTATGGATACTTTACTAAGGTTAACCATACAATTCAAATACTAATGTCTTGTAGAATATATAGTGCGTGTGTGTATGTCAAATAAAGAGTAGCTATACTCTCCTCTTAACAATTAATATCTCTCTTTCTATTTTGTTTTGTGTTTTTTATAGAATTGTTCCCACAGTGACCAGTGTTTTGCAAATCTATATTGGTTACCTTCTTTAAAGGCAATGGATTTCTCATATGTATAATAGTCATCGATTAGGCTCAGTACTTCCCTTAGTGACGAGGAAATCTTAGATTTCCATTTACGTGCAATGACCAACCATGCTGCATATAAGATGTGCATTACTAACGTGCGGCATGGAGGAGGTATCAATATCAATGCTTAAGATGGCTTGCTCAGCTTTTAGCTGATAGAGGATTCCTGTTACGTTTGCAATCAGTCTTGCTATTGCTGCTCAGAAGCTACGTAGAGAAGTGCAAAACCAGAGTATGTGAGCTAAATTGCCCACCTGCCTGCAGTCCCTCCAGCATAAGTTGGAGGTATTCTTCATGTACTTTGCTAGTGTGTATGGTGTTTTATACCATATCAAGTGTATTTTCTGGGCAGCTTCCCTAAAGTTGGAGCATTTGGTGTGGGTGTAGTTACATTTTATCGCTATGATCCATTGGTCTTGGGAAATTGTTATGTTTAAAACTGTTTCCCATTTGAGAAGTTGTTTTGAGGTTTCGAAGTGTAGTTTGCTGTGAAGTAGATTGTAAATTTCTGTTATTCCCTTTTTTGGCATGGAGGAAGGGTACCACATAGTCCAAATAGATTCTGGTAGTGAGACATATTGCATTTTAGTAGTGGCTAAGATGCTAGATACTCTGGCATAAGTCATAAATTCTGTTACAGGTAATGAGTGTTTCGGATTTAGCTCTGAGAACGGTTTAATTCACTCTTGTTCTATCAGGTCAGGAACATTTTGAATACCATATTTCCCCCAGTGTGTTAGTTTCAGGTCCGGGGTTAGGAATGAGAGTGCTGTTATTGGGATGGGCACTTTTTTATGTTTAATAACTGTATTTCTATTACGTACGAAATATTCCCATGCACATAGTGTAGCCGCTATTGTTGGGTGCAGTTTTTAAATGTGTCGGGTCGGCTATAGTGGTGGAGAGTAGTAGATATTTTATGTTACCTTGTTTAACCTGGCCCTGTTTTGCTTCACACCAGTGTTTCTGTTTAAGGGGGTTGAACCAGAATTTAAGTTGGTCCAAAATTGCCACTATGTGGTAATCTCTCATGTCTGGGACACCCATACCCCCTGCTGTCCTGTGTTTGGTAAGATTGTTGTGTGCGCATCTTGCCTTTATTCCCTCCCAAATAAACTTGGATAAAGAACGTTGCATATTGTTGTAAAATTAGATTGGAAGTTGGATTAGGAGTACTCGAAAAAAGTTTGGGAATCAGGAGCATTTTGTAGGCAGCTAGTCTTCCCAACCAGGAGAGATAGAATTTTTTGGAGCCTGTTCATCTCTTGTTCGAAATTTGCTACCAGAGGTTCGAAATTGCATTTGTATAGTTGTGAGAGAGGGTTAGTCAGTATGATACCTAAGTATTGAATAGAGCCATCTGCCCACGTGTATGGGAGTAGGTTTTGAATATGAGTTTTCAACTCAGTGTCTACTGCTATGCTTAATATACTGGATTTGGAAGCATTTACCTTATAATAGGATGCAGCATTGAACATTTCTAGCACCTCATGGACCGCTTTGAGAGAAAGAGCCGGATTGGAAAGCGACAGAATGACATTGTCAGCAAATAGTGTTATGGTGTGCATTTCCTTTCCTAGGCGGATTCCCTCAATTTGGGGATGGGTTCTAATTTTTCGGCTAGAGGCTCCATCATGAGGGCGAAGATCAGGGGTGACAATGGGCACCCCTGCCTCGTCCCATTTGTGATGGAGAATTGTTTAGAGAATAATCCCTCGGTAAACACATGTGCTGAGGGCCCAGAGTACAGGGTTGTTATGGAGTACATTTGAACTGAAAATCCAAATTTTGAAAGGACTCTATCAAAGGCTTTCTCAGCATCCAATGACAGGAAAGTGGAAGACTGTCTGTCATTGTCTGCTGAGTGAATTAGGTTCCGTATTCTTCTTGTGGCATCTGTAGCATGCCTACCTGCCATAAAACCCACTTGATCTGGTTTTACCAATGAGGGGAGTAGGCGTGCTATCCTATTTGTTGGAAGTTGGAACATTTAAAAGTGATATAGGTCTGAAATTCTGTGCCCTATCCGGCTCCTTCCCTGGTTTGGGCAATGTAATTACTGTAGCTTGTAACATTTCTGAAGGAAATGAGGAGGAGGAGGAAGCAGCATGGAACACTCTTTGCATTATTGGAGATAGAATACTGGCATACTTTTTATAATACTCTGAGGAGTACCCATCAGGGCCAGGGGAATTGTTGATTGGTAGACTAGATATAGTCTCTTTTATTTCTGAGATAGAGAATGGAGTGTTTAACATGTCCTGTTCTAATGGTTGTAATGTAGGTAGAGATATATCATATAGGAATTGCTCTATTAGTTATGGGGTTGGTTGAGGAGTTTCCTTATCATCTTTCAGATTATATACTGTAAGCTTTCATAATAATTACTAAACGCGTCAGCTATTTCTTTGGGGTTAATCAGTTTAGATCTATTTTTCGGGTGATATAGATATGGGATTCTTTGTTTAAATGTTTTGTCTTTAATTTGGTTGGCCAATAATCTACCTGCTTTATTGCTGTGGGTGTAAAAATTGGCTTTGAGTTTGTGAATTTTGCGTGAATGTTGGGATAGTAGTAAAGCACAAAGATCATTTTGCACCTCTGCTAGTTTGTTGCTTGTACTTGCTGATGGTGTTTTGGGATTCTAAACTGGAAATGTCTTTTAAAATGGTGTCCATGTGCTGCCTCCTTCTCCTCCTTAACAAAGCACTCTTTTTAATTAATAGGCCCCTAATAAATGCCTTATGGGCATTCCATAGTACGAACGGATTAACAGCCTCAGTATCGTTTTTGCTAAAGTATTCATGTAATGAGCTTGCAATCTCCCTTGACGTGTCTGGATCTGTGAACAGTTGCACATCGTTTTTCCATCTATTTGCTTGGGTCGAGAAACCATGGCTCCCCAGAGTTATGGACCCCGGAGCATGGTCAGTTCATGTAATGCTTCCTATTTGCTGTAGTAGAAATTTGTCCAGTAAAATCATATCTATTATTGAGTATGATAGATGGACCTGGGAGAAGAATGAAAAGTCCCTCTCCGTGAAGTGGTGGCATCTCCATACATCATATAGATTAGCTGATTTTGCAAAGTTGGTTAGGGTTGTTCTGAATCCTTTTTTATTCGTAGTATTAGATATGTCCATTTGATGGTTGGAAAATGCGTTTAAGTTACCGCATAAGATTGTCTGTCCAGAGCCTTGTTGTTTCACCCTTTTCCATAGCTTATTCAGAAAGCGTATCTGTTTGGAATTTGGAGCGTATGCATTGATTATGGTATATGCTATGTTATTTATCTCACAGATTAATATGATATACCTGCCTTCTTTGTTGCATTGGCTTGATAAATGTTTAAATGCCACTGTGTGTTTAATTAGGATAGCTACTCCTCGTTTTTTAGTTGGAGCATTGGCAAAATAGGTATGAGGGTATTGGCTATGAGATACATTTGGGTGGTTTTCTTCTTTAAAGTGGGTCTCCTGGATGCAAAATACATCGCAATTCTGGGTGCGTGTTTCTCTCCATAGCATGTGTCCTTTTTGTGGGCTATTTAGTCCATTGACATTCAGGGATGTTATTTTGAATGATATTGTGAGGTATTTATTTGCCCCTTTGCTGTGGGAGTATTGGGTCTGATGACTTGAGATTCTTTAGTTGTTAGCGTGTGGGTCCTTGCGTCTGTGAAGTAGTATATAGGAACTCTGTGGCTTGGGAGAGAGGTTTGTGGATTACTGCTTACAGAACTTGTAAAACTTGTTGAAACTGAAAAAGAAATTGACAGTCTGAAGGACAAGTAAACAAATAAAAAAAAAATATGTGCAGAACGAAGCTCACTTTAAAAATTAGTGATTTCTTTGAAATCTGAGCAGGGATTTAACCTGCTAATTCCGGGGTTGTAATTAACAATATGAACACTGGTTGGATCTTCCAGATCATGTTGGTCTGGGTAATATGGGTAGGGTATTATGTGCATAGTCTGATTAGCAGTCAGGTAGTAGGTGTCAGAGGGTATTCCGGCAAGGTTTGGTGCTCCTCTGATTCTCGGGTTAGGATTCTCCACTTTCCCAGTAGCCGCAATCCCTCCTCTAATGTGGTCACCTGAAATGCTTGCTCCCCTTTGATAATTACAAGGGTGGCGGGGTAGTTCCAAATTCCAAGTTCCAAGTAGTGAATCCTAGCAATAGTATCCCTAGGAAGCTTTGCAGGCATGTGTTGCGGTTTCCATTAGCAGCCATTAATGTAGACGGTTTAACCGTTTCGGGTATGCCTCTTATTTTTTTTCCAAAATTAATGTATTGAGTTTTAACAGGTTAACGGGAAGTTTGTCACATATAAGTCAATATAACAATGAAAGAGTTCAAGAAGAAGGTGTATGGCATTGTCATAAGTATACATATCTTTAAGAGAAATATATGTGCCAATGACAGAGGTGGAGAGAAGTGTAGAATGAGGTGTTAATGACACCAATGAGAGGAAATGAGTGCTGTGAAGCACTGTGGAATTTCACGTCACGTCTTAAGCCCCATACACACGGTCGGATTTTCCAAAGGATTCTGTCCTATCAGACAATGTTGTCGGAAATTCCGACCGTGTGTAGGCACCATCGGACAGTTTCCATCGGATTGTTCGACGGACAAAGTCCTATCTCCTGCTGGATAGATTTTTTGACAACAAAGTCCGATCACACCAAATCCGATCGTGTGTAGCGAATTCCGACGGACAAAGTGCTACGCATGCTCAGATCACATTACAAGACCAAAACTATTGGCTACTAGCCTCTACGTAGTCCCGTCGTAGGCAACAAACGTCACCGCGTTCAGAATGATCGGATTTTCCGACAACTTTGTCCGACCGTGTGTACGCAAAACCAACATCGGACAAAGTACGACGGACATGATCCGACGGACCTGGTCCTCGGATAATCCAAGCGTGTGTATGGGGCTTTAGTGTATTCTGAGATCATAGTAATCTAAAAGGCTAGCGCTGCTCGGTGCAGGTAAATACAATAATTGTGAAGATCGGGGGAACATATGGAAGTTATGTATATACCATCCGCGGCCTTCCCAAGTACCATTCACCTGATAACAAAACCTTATAAGAAGATTAATTGTCTGGGGGGGTAAGGAGGAGGATTCCAGTGACCGTTTAGTAATGTATTTGTAACTGAATATGAAAGTGGTTAAGTGTGTGGCGGGTAAGGCCCACATGTAGCCTCATAAAGGAAATGGAGTGATAAGTGGGTGCGTTTAGTGCAAAGGGGCAATGTAGGAAGGGTAAGAGAGGTAGAAGGGGGAGGAAGATGATGGAGGGTGTGTGGAGTATGAGGTTTAGGAATAGAGAACTGTGCAGTGAGTTCATGGTGGGGGTGGGGGAAGAGTAGGTGAAGTGGTCAGTGTTGTGGAACTCCTATAGTGTAACCAACAGGCCCATGTGACATTAAATTTGGTTGGGTTGTCATTTGCTTGGCAGAGCAGTGTTTCTCCATAGAACTGGAACGCAGAGGTTGGCTGCGTTGATGAGGTGTAGGGATGAGCTTCAAGTTCGAGTCGAACTCAGGTTCGATTCGAACATTGCCTGTTTGCAATGTTCCAATTTGGGGTGTTTGTGGCAAATTCGAAAAGCCGCAAACACCCTGTAAAAGTCTATGGGAGAAATCTAAAGTGCTAATTTTAAAGGCTTATATGCAAGTTATTGTCATAAAAAGTGTTTGGGGACCTGGCTCCTGCCCCAGGGGACATGTATCAATGCAAAAAAAATGTTTAAAAACAGACGTTTTTTCGGGAGCAGTGATTTTAATAATGCTTCAAAACAATTAAAGTGTAATATTCCTTTAAATTTCGTACAAGGGGGGTGTGTATAGTATGCCTGTAAAGGGGCGCATGTTTCCCATGCTTAGAACTGTCCCTGCACAAAGTGTCATTTTTGCAGGAAAAAAAGTCATTTAAAAGCACTCGCAGCTATAATGAATTGTCGGCTCCCGTAATACAGAGAACAGTCATTGAAAGTCATTGATAAAAATATATATATATAAAATATATATATGCGTGGGTTCCCCCCAAAAATTCAATTTCAAGGTCTGGTATGGATATTAAGGGGAACCCCAGGTCAAATTTAAAAAAAAATGACGTGGGGTTTCCCCCAAATATCGATACCAGACCCTTCAGGTATGGATTTTAAAGGGAACTCCACGCTAAATAAAAAGTTTAGTTCCACCCAAAAATCCATACCAGACCCTTTATCCGAGCATGCAACCTGGCAGGCCGGAAAAGAGGGGGGATGAGAGAGCGCCCCCCCTCCTGAAGCATACCAGGCCACATGCCCTCAACATTGGGAGGATGCTTTGGGGGTCTGTGACCCCTCAAAGCACCATGTCCCCATGTTGATAGGGACAAGGGCCTCATCCCCACAACCCTGGCCGGTGGTTGTGGGGGTCTGCGGGCGGGGGGCTTATCAGAATCTGGAAACCCCTTTTTACAAGGGGACCCCCAGATCCCGCCCCCCCTGTTTGAAATGGTAAGGGGGTACCATTTCACAAAGAAAGTGTAAAAAATTGTTAAAAAACACACAGACACCATTGGGAAAAGTCCTTTATTAAAAATAAAAAAATAAAGAAAAATATTCCAGCAGTGGTAATCCACTCTTGCTATCCAGCGATGGCTGATCTCTTCCGATGGTCCAGCGCAGTGCATCCTGTCTCCATGGAGACACTGCGGGAATCCCAGGTCTTAGCTGAGGAGGACCGGTCCACCCGTCACCTGACCCCGCTCCCTCTGACGCCCACTCTGACGCAGGGGGGAAGTCGGGCTTCCCCAGTGTACGGGTGACCCCGCCCCCCTCTGATGTAACGGAAACCTGCGTTACATCAGAGGGGGGCGGGGTCACCCGTACATCACTTGGAAAGACTGCCCTGCTTCGCCTCCCCCAGCCGTTTTTCAACCTCTGTATATAAGATGCAATACACATGGTTGTTGGTTGTTACAAAAAAGCGAGGAAGGTCGTACATAGGGGTGTAATGCCGAAGGGTGAGTTGTGAAGCCTGTTCAGCCATCTAAGCAAATCACCATATGACATTTCTTTGGGAATTGGATATATCATCTCTCTTTGCATCATAGGGGGATACTGATTCAAGCCCCAACAAAAGGCCTTCCCCTGTGGGACAAAAGCAGTAGTCATATATCCAGGTGGGTTTTTATGTTTCTCTGCTTGTTCCGCTTCATTGCTGGTTATGCCTGTATATGGGCGTTTTTTATATACATACTAATAGATTGCTATGCATTTCCCTTTTTAGCTATATTATTGGTTTCTATATTTAGTAGGATTGAGTATTCATCCCCTTTGATAGCGGTCCTATGTCCATGGGCCAATTCTAGGTACTATTGGTAAGTACCGCTTGAATATATTTTCTGGATTTTCTGTGTATTCTATGCTAATATATATTCAGAATTAGCACAGCCTCTGCCACAGACTAGGTTGTGAAACTTCAAGTGAACAATGTAAAAGTCTCTGCCACAGACTATGTTGTAACCGAAGAATGGGTTAGAAACTTTTCCTATGGTACCTGAATCTTCCAGACGTTTTGGCGATACTGTAAGAAATGCAGATTCACTAGTATCCATACATCTCAGCTCCCAGGCTCTTACTGAGCAGCCAGCTTCATGGCCCTCCTCCCAAGAGTCCTCCCCTGGTCGCTTGTATGAGTTGCTGTGCCTCTCCAATCCTGAGAGGACACCGGGACACTTCAGAATCCTCCTTCAGTTACTGGGCCTCGAACTAACCAGTTCTGAGGCTCGGGAACGGATGGATCCCCACTCCAGACCATGAGGGCCTCTGGGGTTGGTCAGGGTGACCAGGCTTACGGGGACAGCAGACACTCCTGGGTCCAGGACCCCTCACGATGTTGGTCTGGACCGGAACCAGGAATCAAAGAGCAAGCCGAACCCCACCAACCACCACTGAACACATGACTCCAGCATCTTAAATACCCCTTCCCGGAATACACAGCGGGGCCAGAAGCGCCCACTGATTGGCTCCGAGAAAGATTGGTACCTAATGCGACCAACCAGACTGCGTTCTCAGCCTGTCACAGGTGCTCACCTCACCTATGATCAGGCAGAACTCTAGTACAGCCCAGCCAAACTGATGCCAAAGTAAAAACCTAAAACAATTAACCCCCAGAACTCGGTTACAGTTCTGCAAAAAAATAAATTTACAGATTAGCGCACACTTTAAAAAAGTGTCGGCGCTACACAAATATACAAAAATAATGGCTATATAAACACCAGAACCTTTTTCAAGTCCACAAATAAAAATGGGTACATCCCCACAAATAGCTGCCGCCATCCACAATGGATTGGCAACATAACAAAAGGGCAACTAATGGGGGTACATAGAAACTGCAGTGATCTATAAGATTATGAAGAGCAATCAAATACCATAATCAACAGATTTGTAGAAAAAGGATATAAGAAAAAGGAACTGGTAAAAATAAAATAAAAAATAAAAAGAATGGACAGAAACATGATGTTAGATGGAAAATCAGAAAATAAAAAAATAAAAAAGAGCAAAAACATTGACATGGCTTTCCTTACGGGATTCAGCAGGCAACATAAATCTATGGAAGCAATAATTAAAAAACATTGGGTCATCCTGCAATCTGTCAAAATTCTAGGAACCATATTACCAGGTAGACCCAGCTTCATCTATAGAAGAGCACCAGCCTTAAGGAACAAATTAGTACATAATGCTTTGGATCCACCAAAGGAAATTAAAATATTCAAAAACCAAAAAGGCTTTTTTAAATGTGGTAGGTGTTTACCATGTATGGTCAGTAAGAAACCCAATACATTTTATCTCAAAATCCAATGGCAGAGAATTCAACATTAAAGAGCTAATTACATGCAATAGTACGCATGTAACATATGTAATAGAATGTCCATGCCACATGCAATATGTGGGCAGAACCAGTAGGGAATTGCACATTAGGGTCCGAGAGCATGTGAATAACATAAAAAAAATTGATACAACAAGCACAGTGTCTCTCGACACTTTAGGGACTACCATAGGAAAGATCCCACTTACATGATTTTCTATGCCATAGACAAAATCAAAGGCCACTGGAGAGGGGGAAATTAAACAATTAAGATCTCACAAAATGAAACAAAATGGATCTTCCAGCTCCAACCGAGAGGAATGAATATTGTCGTGGACCTAAACTGTTTTCTTACAAATTTTTAAAATAATACTGGCAAAACATCATTCTTCTTAGATAGGTTTTTGATTTATATGACATAGAGGTTTTCTCTCCCCAATATACACATATTGACTCTTCTTTAAGTTTTTTGGCACACAATTTGTTCCTTCCTGACAGAATACTTATCTCAGGTGACATTGGGCGTTCCAATAGCATCGTTTTTTTCTTTTGGATAAAACATCTGATTAAGATGGCATCAGGTTTTTCCCATGCCCTCACTAACCACGTTTGGTAGAAGGTACACAGAACCACACAATTAATACACTTTGTACCATCACTTGTCATTTTACACTTTATAGATTTGGAAAACTTTTTTAGAAAAAAATGTCCTCCCCTAGTTACTGGGATTTCAGAAGAATTAATGATTCAATATTTTTTCCACCATTTAAATTTTCCCCTACCCTCCTTGATCAAATCAATACATATTATATATATTTTTTAGCTTTTTATTTGTTTCTCTCTAACATTAGTTTAATGCCACACAGCAAGGGGTGGACATAGATGGTAGAAATGTACTAAACATGGGAATTTTAAACAATACGACATTCACAAGTCCTTTTACAGGGAGATCCTCCCAAAGGGGGAGGAGACAATAAGTACCACCTATTCAAGATATAGGGGTTTCTCTCCTCCATTTGACAAACCTCTTTTTGCTCATACAAAAGGATATTTTGTCCCAATACAAACGCACAAATAATTTCAAACATACTTGATCAGCACAAATATACCTCAATCCGTGCCCTGCAAAGGGTATAAATGAATACTGGTATTGGCATTCGAAAAATTCTTCTTTACCAATATTTCTTTGAAATTCCTTTTTTGATATATTCCAACATACATATATCAAAACAATAACAATTTTTATATATATAATTGTATTAATTTTATTTATGGTTTGGTTGAATTATAATTCAATCAATTTTAACATAGGTTTTGTGTTTCATATGTGTTTCATATGTGTTTTTTAATTTTTATATATATGCAAGAAATTAATTACATTTTTTCCAGGTATAAAATATATTTGTATTTGATCTGTTTTGGCTTGTAAGTGCCGAAACTCCGTTACGCAGCATTTCATAAACATTGGCCATCGAGAAACGAAAAGTTTTTTCCACAGATAAATGATGCGCTGTAAAGAGCATAGTTTTTTTGGATTTTATTTCACGTTCGTTCCGGATATACATTACCGAGGGATGATGTAGTTTTTGTCCTCAATATCATACCCAAAATGGATACCCGCACAAGAATATCAACGTAAATTTGTATACTAAAATGGCAAAACTATAGAGGTTGCTCTATGGTGGACTTCGGTCTTACAATCACTCGCAAAATGTCCGCGATCTTGCATGCGCAGCGGAGTCGCCGCACACTATATGGAACCAGGAAGTGTAGCAATTCACACATTCCAGTTGACGTCTGATGACGAAATGCGTAGAACGTGATTGCGTCACTTCCGGTCTGATGGCACAGCCTGTCCCATACATACAAATCGCTTGTATTGTCTTCATTACTTAACTTTTTAAAAAATATAAAACTCTTGAAAACTGATTCACACTATGGGCATCCCCAATTTTTCTCTTATATGGTGAATACATGAGATACCAGAAGAGATAGTGTTGTTACACAAAAGTCCAGGATCCACAGATTGCTACACAGTGGCACATACTGTGAACGCGCAGTACCCCAGGAGGGGTGAGGCTCTCTGGTGAGTGCATTTGTTATAGGAGCACGGATAAGAATCACAGCACCAAGTATCACCCATATAAGAAGTATCACCCAAAAAAAAAAAATCTTTGAGAAAGTTTCTCAAGCGCTGGACACTTTTTTTTTTTTATAAAGCACAATCACTTTCTTTGTTTTTCATTTTTGTGCTGTGTTTTTTATTTGCAATTCTAATTGTCTATTTATAAATTTGTATACATTTTTGTTTATGTAGCTGCTACTATCAGCATTGCCATTTGCACACAGGTCACATCTCACTGCAAAAGTCACTTTAGTATATTTTTTGTCTATGTAGTAGGTTATGTAGCCACACTAAAATAATTTTTGCACAGAGGATAGATTGTTTTACAACACAAGGAGTAATCAGGAATTTTTCCATTTTATTTGATGTCCGCTTGGAGTCGTTTTCAAAGGCATACTTGTTTTTGGTTTCTGGAAACCATCCAGAAACCTTAGACATATATTTTGAGCACATTTATTCATATTAGTCATTCACCAAAACACTCCAGAGGGTGTAACACAGTTTTTCATTTTTATTTTTATTTTCTTATGTTTCTTCATGCCTTGAATGGCAATCTAAAACATATATATTTTTCTTCACATATTAAGCAATTTGTTCACCAAAGGGCTACATTATACTAATACATGGACTAAGTTCCACCATAGGCTGAGGGTCTAATACAGGTTTTTAATCTTTGGACTCACTTTGTCTAACAAGGGAATATTTCTTGAAACAATCCAGCATATCACAGGCTGGGGGTCTAACACATCAAACACCTTCTTTTTCTATGCTAAGGTTAATGTATACCATAAGATTCTAACCAACTTTAAAAGGGTATACTTGGCCCAACTAGGCATACAGAGAATTCTATCTCTGTTTTCTATTAAAATAAGTGCAGCCCGCAGAGGGTATAACACAGCAGCACTTAGAAATTGGAACAGCGCCAATCCTACCATACTTTTCTTTTTCTAACACATATAACCAGTCCGTGAGCACTGGAAACATCCCCAAGGAGTTCCTAGATGCATTAGTAGTCACCATTCCTAAACCAGGAAAAGCTACAGATAACCCCGCTAACTACAGACCAATATCTCTCCTAAACACGGTTACTAAGCTTTACGCTAAACTTCTTGCACAACGCCTCGCAACAGTTATCCCCCTAATCATACACCCAGACCAAGTTGGCTTTGTGCCAGGTAGACAGGCCTCAGATGGCACCAGGCGGTTTATCAACCTAATACAATGGGTGGAACATAACCGAACACCTTCTCTCTTCCTATCTTTGGATGCAGAGAAGGCATTCGACAGAGTCTACTGGCCCTATATGGAGGCAGTCCTCCGTAAGTATGGAATATCAGGCACCTTCCTATCAGCCATACTAGGTCTATATACTCAACCCTCCGCACATGTGTGAACTTCCGTCGTGGTATCCACCCCATTTAAAATTACCAATGGCACCAGGCAGGGCTGTCCCCTACCCCCTTAATATTTGCCATGGTAATGGAACCATTAATATCAGGCATAACAATTGGAAATACTGACCACAAAATTGGCCTCTACGCCGATGATGTCATTATTGCCCTGACAAATCCCAAAGTTTTCCTCCCTGCAGTCCAAGTCATCTTAGACTCATTTAGTTCAATATCCCTCTACAACCTAAACCATAGTAAATCCCTCATGTTCAACCTCGGTTTAGACCATCCAACTACTCAATTTATTTCCACCAATTTCCCCTTTACTTACTAACTCCTTTTTACCTTACCTGGGAATCCAATTAACGTTTCCCAGCAAAATCTTACTTAGGACTAATTTAGAAGATCTCGTGGGCAGGCTCGCGTGGCTAGCAAAGGACCATGTTCCTGCCACATAGGCTGGAAGGATTGCTCAGGCCAAAATGTACCTACTCCCACATATACTATATTTATTCCGTACAATTCCCCTCCCATTGTTAAAAAAACAAATAAGAAAACTTCAAGGAATTATTAACAGCTTTATATGGCAACAAAAACGCCCTAGAGTTAAGAAAGCCATACACTTTACCCCCCGTCCAACAAGGAGGACTAGGTGCCCCAGACATTCAAGTATACTACCATGCAACAATCCTTGATCAGCTAAAAACGTGGTGGTCGGATCAAAGCCAAACAACATGGAAACAAATAGAAGCTACAGTACTCCACGCAAATCCTAAACTTGTCTTGGCCGCAACCTGGATTAATCTTAAACCAAAGCACCACATATTGAGCACCACCACCGCCTCACTAAGATTATGGTCTGCACTCTCGCAAACAGATGCAGGCATTTCACTGGATACCCTATCAACACTTCCCATTGAAGTGTTAGTCCTTCTGGCGCTGGACTTACCCTTCACAGATTGGATGAATGCAAGTATTTCCAACTTAGGTATCCTTATGTCCCCCTCAGGCCTGTATCTTTTCTCCCACCTACAACATCACTTTGGTCTATCCCCTAAAACGTTTTTTCTCTACCTCCGGATAAGATCCCTTCTTTCCAAACTTCGGTGGTCGAAAACTGACTCTCTCTCACAGACTCTGCTAAAATTTTACAACCATAATGACTCTAAAGCGAAAGGAATTTCCCTTTCATACAAGTTCATCACTATACCAACCTCGGATCTTCTATCCCCAGCCATCCAATACTGGTCATCCTACGAAGTCCAGCCATCTCCGAAAGACCTCTGGCTGAAGACTTTCACATCTCCCCTACATCTCATTGCATTACACACTGGGAATCCTTACAGAAACTCTTCCACAGATGGTATTTCACCCCGGAAAGATTGGCAAGGATTTATCCTTCCACTTCTCCTAAATGTTGGAGAGGATGCAACAAAATTGGATCCCTAGCTCACATCTGGTGGGACTGCCCTCCCATCAATAAGTTCTGGGGGAAAATAAAGAAACGAATCCACTCTTTATGTGACACGACCATTTTAATGTTCCCACTAGACTTATTTCTAGGCTTGTCCATCCCCTCCTGGCCTAGTGATGATGGTGACACACATCCTAATAGCAGCTCGGCTGGCAATTGCAAGAAAGTGGAAGTCAATTCATCCCCCTCTTCTAAAGGAGGCAATTTGAATATTCAACCTGCATTTCCTGATGGAATATTCATTTGCGAAAGCCAATCTCTCTACAACCTGTTTCACCGAGTTATGGTAAAAATGGATTGGTAACCCCAGAAGCGCACCCTTGGGGTAGGGAAAAAACATTATGGACTCAAATGTCCTAACTATTATCATAAGACAAATTACCAAGCCTTTACCAAAGCTCCAATCAGCCTAACTTCGCAACATGTACCACTCAGCTCTTTCACCTTCCCAACCCCTATATCCGAATGACTCCATAAGGCTCTTTCTTCCTTAGGCGGCAGCCACAGTCCCTAACCCTCTCATAACCGTAAAATCTTTACCAGGACTTATCATTACATTACTATCATACTCTCCTCACAGTATTATTTTCTGTATACATGTATGCTTGATCTAAATTGTTTGACTTCTCAATTTTTGTAATAAGACAATGATACGCAAGGATATTATTCTTATTCCTTCACTTGTTATCTACTTTGTGCCAGGGTATGCCCAAATGGCGCTGTTTTGTAAAACCTTTCCTTCTTTTTAAATTCAATAAACAGTTAAGTTTAAAAAAAATATATTTTAATCACTGAATATACCATGTGCCAATTAATAAACTTGCATATATCAAACAGGACTTAAAAATGAACAAAACCAAATATCATATAAGAAAATGCTACAATAAAGTGCAAAAGTATGGTGAAAAATATGGTTAAAAAAAGTCCAAGAAAGTGACTAAATAATTTTCATATTAATGATGTGACTTGATAAAAGTGCTTGACCTCGTGAGACCCTTCACCTCTAGTAAGATGGAAGGCTAACCGGATCGCCAGCGACCCCCTTACTCGGGGAGGTCAGAAAGCGCGAATTGGATCACAGATCCCCACCATGGAACTCCAGGTCTCCTGGGCTTCCCAGATCTCCCGGGTGTCTCTTGTCAGTAACCTCTGTGTCTCAGATGGTCAATCGCGGCAAGTATCCCAACGAGTCTCTAATTAGCATAAAAACAAGTTAAAAACAAAGGATTACTTGCAAGTAAAAAAATCCTGTAAACAGACGTTTAAAATGTCATTGCGCATGCACAGGGCGTGTGGGCGTGGCTACCCGAAGACCGTTTGATATTCTGGACATGCTCCCTCAGTCTCTTCCATAACTCCCTTTTTTTTCCACCAATAAATTGGATATGACACGGGCACTCCAAAAGATACACTATGCCTTCACTATGATATAAAATCTTCTATCATATAATTTTTAGAAGTTACAGTTGATATAATACTGGTTTTCTTTTTCTTGCTTTCTTTAGTATGTCGACAGGTATAACAACTTCTACATGGATAGTAACCTTTGCCTTCGAAAAAGGAAAACGTTTTTTTAGCCGGGGGGGGGTCAGAAACATTTGTTCCTAGAAGCAGAAGTTGTTACTGCTGCAAGACGCAAGAGAGGGTGCAGAGGGGGGAGGCGCCTTCACCCCAAAGAGAAGGAGGACGTAGGAGAAAGTGGTATCATTAACCTTAGTACAAAAGAACTTTCTAGGGAGGAGGTAGTGACTCTCAACAAAGGTTTGAGATTTACACCACCATAAAATCTCAATAAATGTCAAACCTTTATTGATATTCAAAAATATACACAGAAATTTAACATTAAAAGGTACATCTTAAGCAACCCCACCAGACAGATCAATAGGGATGCGACAATGATTGTCCATTCAGGTCTGTCTAATGTGTCACTCTTTAACCCTCCTGCTAACACGACACCCAATATTAATGTTTTCCGAGACTTAGTTGTCAAGGATCTCAATAATTTCAAATTGAAACCAGCCCAATCCCAACATGATTTTAAAATAGGATTGGATTCATTGTGTAACAGGAAAGACATAGTGGTCCGACCAGCGGACAAAGGAGGGGCTATTGTAGTCCTAGATAAAGAAATGTATGCACAAGAAATGGCTTGGATCTTATAAGATCCAGGTACATATTGCCCGCTACTTTTGGATCCAACGATCAGATTTAAACAGGAGTTAAAAGAACTTGTTGAGAAAGGCTTTGATATGGGCATTTAATGTCCTTTATGATGTGGAGTGGAAACCTACCTACCTACCTATTGGTGACGGCTGACGTTGCCTCTTTATATATGGCTATCTCGCACCAATTAGGCCATGAGGCGGTACAACATTTTTTCTTCCACGATACCACAATTTCAACTACCCAACGTAATTTCATTGTTGAATTACTTGATTTGTCAATGATGCACAATTATTTTTGGCACAATTATTTTTTACAAATCAAAGGGATGGCCATGGGAGCCAAATTTGCTCCAAGCATGGCCAACTTCTTACTGTCCAAATGGGAGGTGGACATGGTTTTGGACAATAAACGACCAGAGCTGATAACCTGGAAAAGGCTTATTGACGATATTTTGTTCATATGGGAGGGTGACATCCCATCTGTACAGTTATTCTTAACCCATCTGAATAACAATAATCGGGGCATCGCTCTTAGCTATGAAGTAAGCTCCACCGAAATCCATTTCCTGGATCTAAGGATCTCAATTGTGGATAATAAAATCATTACCACAACTTTTATCAAGAAAACAGACAGGAATGGATACTCCTGCCACCATGACTCCTGGTTGGCAGCAGTACCAAAGGGACGATTCTTGCTCTTGAAACACAACTGTACCAACTTGGAAGACTACCATAAGGAAGCATTAATTTAAGAAAAATTGTTTCTGGCCAAGGGATATGATAACAAAACCCTTGATTCTGTTATAGCGGAAGTGGGTAACAGGGACCGCCAGGAGTTATTGGGTGATAAACCTCCCAAAGTTGAAAGCACCAAATTATGGTCTGGCTTTTATTACAACTTTTTCTAGCCAACATTGGGCCATTAAGAGGATCCTAAAGAGACATTAGAGGCCAGTCATTAAAAATGATCGTGTTCTGGGCTCTCTCTTGTCGGACAGACCCAATGTCATCTTTAGAGGAGCTACGAATTTGAGGAATACAAAAGCTCCTAATATCCCAGACCCGCCAAAAAAAAACTACCTTTTTTGGTGACCTTAAGGGCTTTTACCCTTGTGGTAAATGTAGAGCCTGCAAGCTGAACATTGAGCAGGGTAGAAGATTCACTGAGTTCACCTCAACAGGTACGGGGCTTACTTATCCCATCCGAACATTTATCACATATTCAACTGTGTGCGTAGTCTATCTTCTTAGGTGCCTTTGTGGCCTGGAATATGTGGGGTGCACTGTTTGGATGTTGCATTTAAGGCTCAGTGAACACATAAGCCTTAACCAACATAACGTTTCTAAATATTACGATTTTAAAGCATAATCGTGACCCCAAGGGGACAACTTTTCTTGCCATTGAAAGGTATGCACCTCATTGGCATGGTAGCAATAGGAAGCGCACTCGAGAGCCGAGACCAACTGGATACACAAATTGGGGTCCCACATCCCTGGGGGCCTTAATGTGGAGTGGGACATCAACTGTTTTATTAATAACGGTTGATGCCCCCCCCCCCATGGGTTCGGTCCAGTCCTTGGCTTGTCCCTTGTTTATATTGAGAATACATTTTATAAAAATTTTACTGTAATTTTAATATTATGTACAATTAATGATTTCCTTACTTGGCTTCCTCTAGTAAAATATCTCTGTTTTAAAAGTTATATGATATTATATTGTTGGGTAGATCATCGGCAATGTTTGGCAGCAAGTCTATTTTATTAAGTGTATTTATATTTTGTTACCATTAAATGGCGGCATTTATCTACATCTGCTGCTTTTCTCTGGCCTGTTTGACACACGGCCTGGTGTTTATATAAAAGGGAGCTTTTTCTCCCTCATCCTATGATGTTTCTTACTGATCTGCTCATTCAACGTTCATTTTTGGGTTTAATTAACCCCAGCCTATGGCAGGGCTTTCATTCCTTGCCAATGGACTATATAAATTCTTGGCGCAAGCACGTGGGCGTACCCCTGTTGACGTCAGATTTTGACAAAACGATTGTCGGGTAGCCACGCCCACACGCCCTGCACAAGCGCAATCACATTTTAAACATCTGTATACAGGATTTTTTTACTTGCTATTAATCCTTTGTTTTTAACTTGTTTTATGCTAATTAGAGACTTGTCGGAGTCCTCAAACAGCACTGTTATCTATTTACTCCAATAAATCCTTTGATGAGACAGTATTACATTATTTGGAGTATTATATTTTTTTGCATGATTTGCACTATCTTTGAACACTTGGGATACTTGCTGTGATTGACCATCTGAGACAAAGGTTACTGACAAGAGACACCCGGGTGATCTGGGAAGCCCAGGAGATCTGGAGTTCCATGGTGGGGATCTGTGATCCAATTCACGCTTTCTGATCTCCCTGAGTAAGGGGGGTCGCTGGTGATCCGGTAAGCCTTCCACCTTACTAGAGGGGACGGGTCTCACAAGGTCAAACACTTTTATCAAGTCACATCATTTATATGAAGATTATTTAGTCACTTTCATGGACTTTTTTTAACCATATTTTCACCATACTTTTGCACTTTATTGTAGCATTTTCTTATATGATATTTGGTTTTGTTAAATTTTAAGTCCTGTTTGATATATGCAAGTTTATTAATTGGCACATGGTGTATTCAGTGATTAAAATATTTTATTTATGCCATTTTGATATAATTTTTTTTGCACATTTGCACTTCAAAGGTATTGCGAATACTCATACACAATTTATGGCACAAGCGCTGCACTTCTTTTTTCCTTATTTTGTTTCTGTGTCCAGTGTCTGTGTTATGGTGTTCAGCTGCTGTTTGATGCTATTTTTATACTGAGTGCAGATATCTACCTACTTACATTTCCAACAAAACATTGCCCGAGCATCACGCAGGTAATCAACCCATAAGGGCACACCCACACGTCACAAAGCCTCAAATCTGAAACCCAACAACACACGTGTAACGCAACCTCCACAAATACCCCTATTTAGTACCATACAGTACATAGTGGTCAGGGGAAAAAAGGACAAAATGTGTTTTTAAAAAAAAGGGAAACCACCCACCCACAAGCAACAGTCAAGCTAAATAACAATTAAGACAAAAAAAATAATAAAAATTCTTTCTTTTTACAAAAAAGGTTTATAACTAATAGCATCATTGAGGCCAGGGGCAGTAGTGGCATTTAAAGTATGGATCCATCTAATTTCACTTTGTAAGATTTTTTTATCATGATCACCACCTCGGAAGTTAGTTGCAATGTTTTCTAATGCTGCAAATTTTACTACACTGCTATCACCATTTGATTTACATGTCGTCCTATTGGTGTAGGCAGTTGATAACTATTAATGTAGTATATATGGTCCTTAATATGATGCCAAAAGGCTTGTTTAATTTTGCGCACGTAGAAGCCACCACATTCACAAAACATAATGTACACCACACCTTCCGTCTGACAGTTGACATGGTGTACTGCAGAGTGTAATATGCCGTTAGGCAGATACAGTGCATGGTTCTCATATATCCATGGGCAAAAGGTGCATGAGCCACATTGCTAAGTACCTCTTAAGGTGATATCTTCACTAGCAGTTTCAGAAAAGTGGCTTTGCGTCAGTCTGTCCCTAAGTGATCTTGCCCTCCTAAAGGTGATATTCGGTTTAGAGCCTGTATATTTGCAGAGAATGGGATCATTGGTGAGAAGATACCAATGTTTCTTAAGTATTTCCCGTACACATGAGTGTTGACGGTTATACGTGATGATCATTCTGGTAGTGTCTTCCTCATTTTGTTGGGGTCTCTTGACTAAAGCTTCTTGCCTAGTCTGCCTAGATGCTCTTTTATATGCTTTTTTGAGTGCTGTCTTTGCGTATCCCCTATCGGACAATCTAATCCATAGTGCATCCGCTTCCTGTTTAAATAAAATATCATTAGAACAGATTCTGCGTAATCTAAGATAGGGGATACTGTTAATAAGGGGGGGTCGGATGGAAACTACTGGCATGTAAGAGGGTATTCCCTGCTGTCTTCTTTCGGTATAAAGTAGTGTTGATATTCCCATCTCCTTCAATCACAACTGTAATATCTAGGAAGGGAATAGATTTCTTACTTTGATGCATGGTACATTTTCAATACATTTTTATTGAATGATTGAAGAAATACAAAGATGTGAGAACAATGTAAATTACATTTGACAAAAGTAATGTGACATCAATATACATAACGTCAAACAAAAAAAAACAATTCCTATAGTAAAAACTGTTTGATATTGTTCATATTATGTGGAGACTTCGTCAAGCTTAGCAAGCCACTTTTAGGTGAGCATAAAACTTGTAAACGGCCATCTGGAGATAAACCCTAAATGGCGTAGGAGGATACATCCCAGCCCCAGCACCCCTAAAGGGAGCTAACTGTGCTGGGAGATGGGATACACCCCCCCCTCCCACTGTAAACAACAGAAAACTAAGTACATCCGGAAGGGGGAAGCAATATACTTGAGAAAATCCATATGTGATGTAAAGTTACTAGTAAGCTTATCACCGTATACCATATCCAGTCTGTCAAATGTAAAAAATTCAACTAAAGCAGACAACTTTGAAATACACTAAAGATACTAGGAGTCAGTAGAGAAGGGAGGGTGAACAGGAAAAAGATAAAGTAAAAAAAAAACGGAAAAGAGGAGGCGCTTTACAGTAGCTTTAGAAGGAGGAGATCTCTCTAGTTCGAGGACGGTCTGAATGGGCCGAGGAACATGTGGAATTAGAAATATAGTTGATCCATGGTTCCCATACTGCAGTGTGTCTGTCCACTGAGTCTAAGAAGATGCTGATTGTTTTTTCCTGAACCATAATCCAGTTTATTTTTCGTTTAACTAGTCTTAAGGATACCGTGTGCTGCTTCCAGGCCCCTCTAATTGATCGTGTAGTTCCTGAAAGCGATCAGAATTTTGGTTCACTCGATCGATCGTGGCATCCAATTTGTTTTCAACATTATCAACTCGGGATCCCAGCATTTGAAGATCAGCCTTTATATCATTAGTGATCTTGTAAGCTGTGTGAGCTAAGCCTCTGTCAAGCATTTCAGCAAACTTAGCGAACATGAGGGACATGTCTAGATGAGGTGAATGGAGCTGAGTGACATTCTGGGCTGCTGCATTTTGAGGGGGAATATGGCTAGGTGTGTGAGCTCCTGAGGGAGAGAGCCCCTGCATTTCTTCCAGCGTCTGATCAAGCAGGGAGATCATGGTGGCTGAGTGACATTCTGGGCTGCTGCATTGTTCCGAGGGGGACATACAGGGCACCGCGCATGTGCACTCCTCTGGTAAATTTTTAGATTAAATGCATTCTGATCTAAATCATGCATGAATTCTACTAACTCAGTGGTGGAACCAGTCCATAACATCAAGAGGGAGAGAGCCCCTGCATTTCTTCCAGCGTCTGATCAAGCAGGGAGATCATGGTGGCTGGGGATAGTGGCCCACCGCAAGCTGGTGGTGAGGGGACCCCCCTGCATACCTCAGTATTATGTCCGTCCCGCCAGGGAGAGGGTCCGTCATGGCTGGAGAATACCTCATGAGGCGGCCGCCCCGCCATCTTGTGAAATTCGGCCGCTCCAGGAACACAGAAGCTGCGGGTCTTAGACTGATTCTGCCGCCCCCTCCTATCAGGAAATGTGTCCGAACCGTCCCTGGGTACCTCCGGTCCCGATCTATCACCACTGTATGTCGGTGTTCCGCTTCAAGGATGCTAAAGGACGGAAGCGGTGCAGAGCCCTGTATTAAGTGGCCATTACAGGGCACCGCGCATGTGCACTCCTCTGGTAAATTTTAGATTAAATGCATTCTGATCTAAATCATGCATGAATTCTACTAACTCAGTGGTGGAACCAGTCCATAACATCAAGACATCGTCTATATACCTATTCCACATTAGGATAGAATACCATTACTTAGTATACCTGTCATCGGAGAAGACCATATGTTCCCACCCCCCAGGTACAGGTTGGCATACGATGGGGCACACAAAGTCCCCATCGCAACCCCCTGCACCTGGAGGTAGTGGGAATTACTGAACGTAACCTGGAAAAACATGTTGAGATTGACGCATCTAATGTAACATGGAATATAAAAACGATATCTGTTGATAAAAGTACAATGAGAAACATACTTTTAATAAATATTTTTTAACGTGATATGAAATAAAAAATGGTTACATTTTAACAACATGTTACATTTTAACAACAACATATTCTTGTATTTTCTACTTATTTTGTCAATTTTGGGATGTGGTCCAAGCAATTCCAAGCAATTCAAATCTGCCTCAATCTTGGACTGTTGTTTTCATGCTTTTTAAATCTGCTACTTTAAAAAAATATATATCTTCATCCTGCCACGAAGTTCTTTGCTTAAACATTTCTTTTAATGGGGTGACAATTGTCTACCAAATATGCTTCTTCTTTGTCATCCTGATATGTTGTACTGTACATGCTTTCCTGATGGAGACTATAAGAAGTGGTGCTGCGGTCTATGTGTTTGCTAATCTCTAATACAAGACAAAGGCTTAATGAGATGCTGAGGAGGCTGCAAGGTAGCATCGAGAAGCTTGGTAGGCATCGCCCCAGCATTAAAATTATGTAGAACATGTGGTGCATATTGCAATAAGTTTAAGATTTTTTTTCTAAATCTCTGTCTACTTGGGTTTGTCCCAGCATAGTGGATTGCTTTTCTTTATCCTTTGCTGTCTATGGATTTGTAGGTAACAGGGAATGAGCACATGAAAAAACAAACATGAGAAATCATCCAGGTAAATTAAAAACATAGGGTGAGATTATCTAAAACTGGAGAGTGGAAAATCTGGTGCAGATGTGCATGGTAGCAAATCAGCTTTTAATTTTAGCTTGTTCAATCAAACTTTGCCAATAAAACCTGGAAGCTGATTGGTTTCTAAGCAGAGCTGCACCGTATTTTGCAGTCTTCAGTTATAGTAAATAGCCCCCAAAGTATATTGTAATAATTTAATTTAGTTATATATATCTGGGATATAAGAGTTAAGCAGAAGAAAATGTTTAATTTTATTCCCTGTCCGTTTTATGCCCTCGTATGTGCAATAAATTTGATTCCATCTGTACATTTATGGCGTCATTAATGCAACATAATATATGCAAGATCCTTACATATTAATGTTTTGCACATGGATCATTTTTAAAGAAATGTAATATTCCTTGAATGGCTCTCAGTAGTACATTTAATTCTCTCTTAAGTTATACCCCCTCCTCCACAGTGAGGTCAGAATCGTAACATCATAAAAAAACAGTGTAGCTCTAAAAGTAGTCAATCACAGTAAAGCATTCAATAATAATATTCATTTTTGGATTTTTTTGGGAGGGGATTGTGGAGCAGCTTTTTACAAATTATCAGAAAAATAGAGGACTTCAAAACACAAAGAAGGTTGTAAATTGAAGGTTATTGCTGTTTTGTGAAACATAATCATTCAAGTGCAAATGGGACGTGTTAGTATAATGTTATTCATATAAACTATTGTTTTCTAAAGTAATGTTTTCCCAATTCCAGATTTTTATAGACTCCACTCAAAAGAGTACATGTTACAGAACAGAAAGAGAAAAATAGAAGTCAAGTGCAAAGCACAGAAAGGTAAAATTAATTTGATGATAAAACCACATGCAAATATTATTTTGTTTGCTTCTGCAGAATACTACAATGCAAATATCACATTTTTCAGTATAAATGGAAAACTTTGTAGAATGCTATAGTGCTAGAACTGGTGTAGTAAAAATGGTTATCAAGGGACTTAGAATTCACTGAATATAATGATTGTTCTGCTCTCTATAATGGAACACCGTTCTAAAATTGTATTTTGTACAACCAAACATTACGTTTTTGCTTTGTGTATTTCATATAAAAATATGTTTGTATTATATGACAAATGACATATTGAATTTCTTTCTGGATGATTACCTAGGATTAAATAACTGTATTAGGTGGTAGGATGATAGCTTTGACCCTTTGCCTTATTGTATCATGAAATGTTCTTTTGGAAATATTTAAAGGCTGTGTTCACCCAATGCTGATATTAGCCTTCTGTAATCTCTCTACAATGCCATGGTGACTGTATTAAGCTTTTTTTCAGCTAAATTCTTCTTTAAATATAACATGCCCTTTCTGCTTTTAAATGGCACCAGAGAGGTAAAGCAAGATACTTCACTATGGAGACTTAAAAAAAAAAAAAGAAAAAAAGAACTCTGGAAGCTGGCCCAAGAAAGCTAGTACGAGGACAAAGAACTGGTCATCAGTTTGGCCTGTGGCCTACTGAATCTGATCTTTTCTCCATTATTTATTTTCCTACAATTAAATCCGGCTGGACTGTTACACCCCCTTCCAGTCCAGGCTATGTTTTAGTTTTCAGCACTGTCACACCTTAAATGACAAATAGACGGTCATGCAACATTGTACCTAAAATACATTTTATATCATTTTTTGAAACACATGGAGTTTTCTTTTGGTGATATTTAATCACCAGTGTTTTTTTGCTGCTGCATTTTATTTAGTGAATAAAAAAGGCAGTGTGTATTATTTAGTTTGTGTGAAAGCTACAGAGTCTACAGAGTCTACAATATTTGAACATTGCTCAATCTTGATGTATCTCAATTCTTGGAGCCCTAAAATGCCAGAACAGAACAAATACCCCCAAAATACCCCCTTTTTTTAATTTAAGACTACGAGAGACACATAGCAGAGGAGAGTAAAACAAATCCAAAGAAATTCTCCAGATATATTAACATTAAAAAAGCTAAATCAGAGCACATTGCCTACATAAAGATGATGAGGGGAGAATGGTTACACAGATGACACATGACCCAGAGAAGGCAACTGTACTAAATGCTGTCTTCTCCTCAGTTTTTACACAGGAATATGAGGGGTATACTGACCACGACAGTATTGTTAGTAGCACATCACAGGATGTACCCTCGTGGCTAAAAGAGGCTGGGAAAGACTAGATAAGTTTAACACAAATAAATCACCAGGACCAGATGGCTTATACTCGAGAATCCTCAGAGAACTCAGTCAGGTTATAGCTAGACCACTGTTCATAATCTTTGCAGACAGCAAACTTACAGAAATTGTACCAGCTGATTGGAGAAAAGCCAATGTGGTATCAATATTCAAAAAAGGGCATAGACATATTCCTGGAAACTACAGGCCAGTTAGCCTAAAATCAATAGTAGGTAAATTATTGGAGGGGATGATAAGGGACTACATCCAAGAATTTGCTGAAGAAAACAGTATCATTAGTAGTAATCAGCATGGGTTTACAAAGGATCTTTCTTGCCAGACCAATCTGTTAACATTCTAGGAGGAAGTGAGCTGCCATCTAGATAGGGGTAGGCCTGTGGATGGGTGTATCTTGATTTTGGAAAAGCATTTGATACAGTTCCCCATACATGCTTAATCTACAAGCTGAGATCTGCAGGCATGGACCATAAGGTTTGTTCTTGGATAGCAAACTGGTTACAGGGGCGTGTCCAAAGGGTAGCGATAAATAACGTGTACTCAGACTGGTCTGGAGTGGTAAGTGGGACGCTCCAAAGTTCAGTCTTGGGACCAATTCTGTTTAATTTATTCATAAATGATATAGAGGATGGGATACATAGCTCAATCTCAGTTTTTGCGAATGACACAAAAATAAGCAGGGCAATAACTTCAAATCAGGTTAAAGAAATTTTACAGAAAGACCTGAACAAAATAATGGAGTGGGCAACTACATGGCAAATGAGGTTTAATGTGGAGAAATGTAAAGTAATGCACTTGGGGGCTAAAAACATAAACACAAACTACTCACTATGGGAATAACCTCTGGGGCAAAAAAACACAGAACACCTGGAGCGCTGCAAGTCTAGGGGACAAGTAGAGTGCTCTGCCGAGCAGGGTGGATATTCTCAGCATGCCTATGCACCTTCTGTGATGTCACTGCTGTGCAAGAGATGAAGGGGAAATGTGTCCTGAAGTCAGTTGTGTAAGCGTCCACTGTTCTGTTGCCGTGACTTACATGTTACGCGCGCATGGACTTTGACAAAGCGCAGGTCTGAGGTCACTGGTATGGTTCACTACCATTTATTTTAAACTTTGACTGTTCAATCATTTTTTAACTTAATGGAATAAATAGCATTGTTTATGCATACAGTACCACGTTGGAATTTATTTGATCATTCTTTCAGAGTGCTGCATTTTGTTTTTTTGCGAATAACCTCTGGGAGAATCAAGGATGGAGAAAAATATGAGGGTCCTGGTGGAAGACAGACTGAGCAATAGCATGTAATGTCAAGCTGCAGCTACCAAAGCCAGCAGAATATAATCATTCATAAAAAAGGGGATATACTGCAGAGATAAAACTATAATCCTTCCAATTTATAAAACTCTGGTCCAGCCACATATGGAGTATTCCTTCCAGTTCTGGTCACCAGTCCTCAGAAGGGATGTGCTGGAGCTGGACAGAGTCCAAAGAAGGGCAAAAAAATGATTAAGGGGATTGGAGGACCTAAATTACAAGGAGAGACTACAAGCACTACATTTATTCTCGCTATTCAGTTTTAGGGAGTGTAAGATGACACGTGTGTCAGTTGCAGGTATGGAAATTGAGATGCTAAGAGGGCTCCCCTTGTGGCTAAGTGCAGCGTGCCTCTGGAGTTGGGAACAGGGAGCGCGGTGCCCAAAGAAGCATGGTTGGCCAGGTGCTTCTTTGCAGTCAGATGGACTTGGCCACTGAGGGATGACCAGAGCAGGCAGAGCTGAACTTGCTGTGTTCTGGTAAATGGAGAACCTGGGAGCCAGGCCAGAGGTCTTAAACGGATAAGTCAGTCCAGAGCATAAACGGGGATGAGCCAAGGTCAAACACGGAGGAGAGGAACAAGCAGGGTCCAGGTACAAGCCGAAGGTCAAGCCAGGTAATCGGGAACCAGAGGCAGGGTTCAGAAGCAGTCCAAGGGTCAAACCGGAGATCAAGGAGCTTGTGCACGTCTCGGAACCCTCTGTGAGCATCCATGTAGGTTCTGGGCAACATTGCCAGTTCTGTGACGGCCATTTTCCTGAAAACGTGACCACACAATGAGATTGGGAGAGAAGTGGTTTAACCTTAAGCTGCACAGGGGGCTTTTCATTGTCAGGGCGGTAAGGAGGTGGAACTCTCTTCCACAAATGGTGGTGTTAGTGGGGAGTATTGATATTTTTAACCACTTAAGCCCCGGACCATTTGGCTGGCCAAAGACCAGAGCACTTTTTGAGATTCGGCACTGCGTCGCTTTAACTGACAATTGCACGGTCATGCGACGTGGCTCCCAAACAAAATTAAGTCCTTTTTTTCCCACAGATAGAACTTTCTTTTGGTGGTATTTGATCACTTCTGCGTTTTTTTTTTTTTTGCACTATAAACAAAAAAAAAAAAAGCGTCAATTTTGAAAAAAACACATTATTTTTAACTATTTGCTATAATAAATATCCCCCAAAAAATATATAAATTTTTTTTTTTTCCTCAGTTTAGGCCGATACGTATTCTTCTACATATTTTTGGTAAAAAAAATCGCAATAAGCATTTATTGATTGGTTTGCGCAAAAGTTATAATGTCTCCAAATAGGGGATAGTTTTATGGCATTTTTTTTAATAATTATTTTTTTTACTAGTTATGTGGCTGCGACATTATGGCAGACAAATCGTACACTTTTGGTGCAATTTTGGGACAATTCACATTTATACAGCAATCAGTGCAATTAAAAATGCAGTGATTACTGTGTAAATGTGACTGGCAGTGAAGGGGTTAACCACTAGGTGGCGCTGTAAGGGTTAAGTGTGTCCTAGGGAGTGATTCTAACTGTGGAGGGGAGGGGATGTGTGTGACACGACACTGATAACTGCTCCCGATCACAGGGAGCTGTGATCAGTTTCATTATGCGGAACGGGGAAATACTTGTCACATTAGCATTTCCCCATTCTTCCTTTCCGTGAGACGATCGCGGGTATCTCCGTGGACATCGAGTCCGGGAGACCCACGATCACGCTCACGGAACTCCCGGTGGGTGCGCACGCCCGCAAGCCGCCGACGGCGTGCGTGCGCCTGCAAGCCACCTCTTAAAGGGCAATGTACAGGTACGTGGTTCTGCCTGTACGTGCCCTTCTGCCGCAATATATCTGGGTGAGGCGGTCGGGAAGCAGTTAAAAGACTCTTGGACGTGCATCTTAACCACTTGCCGACCGCTGCACGCCGATATACATCAGCACAATGGCAGCAGTGGACAAATGGGCATACCTGTATGTCCCATTTAAGAGGCGGGGATAGCAGCCCACCACGTACAGTGTGACCGTGCCCATGGGACCGGCAGACTCGATGTCCGCCGGTCTCCCGGCAATCGTGTCACGTAGCCGCAGATCGGGGAAGTGCCTATGTAAACAAGGCATTTCCCCGTTCTTCCTTGTGTCATGACAGAGATCACATTTTTGAATATGTTCGGGTGTTTTAACTAGCCTTGCAGGATAAATGTAATTTTTGTATGTGTGCACTGTAATCTGTTTTGTACTGTTTTTGGTTTTATAGCAGGACCATCTTGAATGTAAAGCATTTTAGCGTGTGCCCCCCAAGTATGTTTTTGTATTTTGTATGGATCCTGACCAGGTCTCTTGGGCTGGAGCACCCCTCCCCCTCTTCATTACCTCTTATTAGTGGCCACCTGTGCATAGCAGGAATCTCCTCAGTTCTCCCACATAGAGGAGGTTATCTCCAATGGTTGAGACACAGGTTCTTTCATTCTATTACTAGGGTAGGACCCACTAATTCGGGGTACTTTGTAGCAGTACAGTAAGTGGGCTTAGCACTATATGACCATATAGTGTGACCAAACCCACGTATTTTTGAATATGTTCAGGTGTTTTTAACTAGCCTTGCAGGATAAATGTCATTTTTGTATGCGTGCGCTGTAATCTGTTTTGTACTGTTTTTGGTCTTATAGCAGCACCATCTTGAATGTAAAGCATTTTAGTGTATGCCCCCCAAGTATGTTTTTGTATGTTGTTTGTTTTTATAGCACTGATCACTGTATAAATGACAATGGTCCCAAAATAGTGTCAAAAGTGTCCGATGTGTCAGCCATAATGTCGCAGTCCCGATAAAAATCGCACATCGCCGCCGGCTCTCCTCCTTTCGCGGATGACGTCAGGACATTGTTTCCAGGCATCTGCAGATGCTGGATGCCATCACCATGCGGCTGTCCATGTGGGGGTGATTTCACGCGGTAGAGACAAAGGGGGCACTCTCCAGCTTTCGGCCCCTCCCAGCATCACACCGGGAATGAACTCACAGGATCACAGATGCGTCCATATATAGGAGGGTATTTCGAAGTTCAGTCACATGCTGTCTATCAGGACTGTCTGGACTGAACAGTGACAAAGCTGCAGTGCAGGTAACTATATGATTAATCCTTCACTATAAGGCCCTATATCCGAGTTCATTGAATAAATTGCCATCTACACCCTATGGATGGCAATTATACTGCTAGGCTTAATGTCCCTTGCCATCCCACCTATATTAATGCTGCCCCCCCCCCCCCCTTTTAGGCCAACAGTCCAAATTTTGACGTGTAGTCTGAACATTCCATACTACATGGTGTGACCTTGTCAATTCTGCCTTTACTGCTTTAACTCACCCAGCAAAAAGGTTTGTAAAGTGGTTGAACAACAACCACATAATATAGAGTATAGCTGACACACTCACACTTTACTTCATTCATCTTTAGTAATCAGTCATACTCTTTCCTTTAGAGACACCAGGTGTATCGGTCCTTGGTGTGGTGTGTTCCCCTTGTGGGGCTGAAGCAGAGTGCCCTCTGTGGGTGGTTCTGTTTGGGCTCACTGTGCGCCTCCACCCTTTGGCCTTGTCTGAATGGTTCATGGCAGCAATTTTTTCCATGGTTCTCAACAGGATTCAATACCAATGATATTTTAGGAAAACCACATGGTCAGTGTATATGTACTGTATACTGTTGTTTGAATATCCTTTTTGATGTATAATCAATGAAGGATGAATTCTTATATCTCTCTTTTCTCCTAATTATAGACATAAACACGTTATCTAGAAACGCTTACCCTGAAGAAGAGGATCAATGTTGTAAACTTGAAATGCGTTGGATACTTGTTGTTCACTTTACCCAACAGAGTCAGTGGTTTCTTGCATGCCATGCATTTTGTATTCACATCTGTATCTACAGCCATTGTGAATTTATCATCAAGCTATTCCTACTTGCTTTTTAACTTTTCAAATAAAATGTAAAAAAAAATTCAACATTGTTTGATCTTTGAGGAGTCCCTGTCCCTTAAAGTCCCATTAGAGGAAACCTTTTTGTAGCTTGTTGGATTTCAGGATGTGGGCAGCGCCTCCTATCCTATAATACATTTAGCACTATTTAATGAATATCTGATGGCATTGGTCTGGCGACACAGAGAATGGCGTGGTGGTGAACAGGAATAATGTGTCTGGCTGCACTGGTCTGGTGACACTAAGACTAGTGTGGCAGGAATAAGAAACGCTGTTGCTGGCTCACATTGGTCTGATGACACAAGGATTGGTGTGGCAGCAATCAGGAACACTGTTGCTGGCTTACACTCGTTTGGTGACACTGGGACTTGCGTGGCAGCAATCAGGAAAACTGTTGCTGGCTTACACTGGTCTGGTGATACTGGGACTTGTGTGGCACCATTCAGGAACACTGTTGCTGGCTTACGCTGGTCTGATGACACTTGGACTCATGTGGCAGCAATTAGGAACGCGGTTGCTGGTTTACACTGGTTTGGTGACACTTGGACTTGTGTGGCAGCAATCAAGAGCACTGTTGCTGGGCTGGCCTACACTGGTCTGGTGACACTGGGACTGGTGTGGTAGCAATCAGGAACACTGTTGCTGGATTACACTGGTCTTGTGACACTGGGACTGGTGTGCACTGATCAGGAACAGTGTTGCTGGCTTACACTGGTCTGGTGACACTGGGACTGGTGTGGTGACTATCAGGAACACTGTCACTTGCATTCAGTGATCTGGTCACAATGCTACTAGTGTGGTGGTGATAATTAACCTTGTTCCTGGCTGTACTGGTCTGGTGATACTGCAACTAATGTGGTGTTGAAAGGAAGGAAAATTGTTGCTGGCAGCACTGGTGTGGTGGCAATCAGGAATACTGTTTCTAGCTACGCTGGCCTGGCAGCATTGTGGCTGGTGTTGTGGTGATCAGAGACACTATGACTGGCTGTGCTATTGGGACTTGTTCACACATGAGGTTGGTGGGAGGGGGGTGGTAAAACATCACTGTTGAGCCATAGTTTTACCACTCCAACTGTGACACCTTTAACCTCCTTGGCGGTAACCCCGAGTCTGGCTCGGGGTCAGCTTTTTGTGCTGGGAGCGGTAACCCCGAGCCAGACTCGGGCTTGCGTTGCGGGATGCAGGGGGGAAGTTACTTACCTTTTCCCCTGGATCCTGCGATGTCTCCCCGCTGTGTGAGCGAGCCGTCCGCTCGCTCGATTCACACAGTGCCGGGTGCCGCCGATCTCCGTTCCCTGTGATGTTACGACGCACGGGAGCGGAGATCGGCGAAAAATTCAAAAAAGTTTAAAAACACAACACATATACAATACTGTAATCTTACAGATTACAGTACTGTATACAAAAAATACACACCCCCTTTGTCCCTAGTGGTCTGCCCAGTGCCCTGCATGTCATTTTATATAATAAAAAGATTTTTTTTCTGCCTGGAAACTGGAGATTGTCCATAGCAACCAAAAAGTGTCCCTTTATGTCAAAAGTGGTTTTAGACCAGCTAGAAAACACCGATAAAAAAATAAAATCACAATTTATCATCAAACAATAAATTTAATGACAGCGACTATTCTGCAACTGAGCAAATTTCAGTGTTTTTGATTTGATTACATTATTGAATCATTTTTATATATATTTTTATTATATTATAATTTATTATTTTGTGTTTCAAACTTTATCATACCCGGGATGTCTACTAGACTCTGGTTCGGACAGATTTAAGTGAGTTATTCATAAGAATTGCAGGCCTACAATATAAAAACGCCAAATTTCCATGCAAAATAATTGTACCGCTTTCAGCACTAAATTCCAGCCAGAATCATACCGCCAGGGAGGTTAATGGCAGCGGCAGCAATGCTTTGCTTTGCAGTCATGCAGAAATTGTACTCCCTGTCTCTTTTAAGTGAATTGGGGGGATAGTGTAAATGTCCAAGGGCTTAAAGTAAGTGGTGAGGTGGCAATTTAATGTCTTCTCACACCCTATGAAATGCTCTCTGAAGAGGTATCCAAACACAGATAATTATTGCCTTATGATGACACTGGGACTGACATGGTGGTGTTTAGAGACACTGTGACTGAATGTACTGGTCTGGTGACATTGCACTGCTGTGGCACTGATCAGAGACAATGTCTGCACTGACATACAGTAATGTCGGAGCAGCCAGGCATGATCTCCACCACATGGTCACATACTGTCATCAGAACAGTGTAGTGTCGCTAGGATGACATTATAGTGCTATGGCTTTTAATAATGGACACTGGCTGCTATACTGGCATACAGGGGTTGATTTATTAAAACTGGAGAGTGCAAAATCTGTTAAGCGACAGCCTGCCCAACAGGCAACCCTCCAAGGGACGGTAATGCATCAGGCTGGGATGTGTAAGTAAGTATGTGTGATCACAAAAACAAAATTGGGGCTGTAGAAAGTAAATAGAATTATGAAGTGATGTGTATTGATCAAACTGAATAGGAAAATTAAGTGCAAGAAGATGTGTAAAAATTAGCCAAAGCTGTAAGTATCACATATGGTGTTTTATCCCCATTTCTTTTTATATTATTCACACCTGTGGCTATAATAGACCTACTAGAAATGCACAATATATCATTACAGAGATATCTTGCACGTGTACACACTTGCTCCTGATGAGTGACATCAAGTCACGAAACGCGTGATGTCGTGTTGAAATAGCATACTTCACCCTACCACGTCATTGTGGATTCTGTTCATGCATTATGTATTTGCCTATATTCTAATCATGTGCTATCCAATTTTGGGATTTTCTATATGTATCATGTGCCATCCATTTTTTGGATTATTTTTGTATTGGTGTATGAAATAAAGTTTTTTCATATAGTATCTTATTCCATGCAGGTATTTAATTATTTGTGTAGTATATCAATTTTCTATTGAATATGAATTATGAGACAAATGTCCTACTCCTTTACATATATTATAGATATGCCAATTATAATGCCACAAAACACTTGACCCTCACTTCATTTAAAGTTCCACCTCCCTGCTCTCTTTTGTATAAAATAATAGGGATGGAGGCTGATGACAACGTCATCGCCTCTGTTAAAGTCCCACAAACCCGTCTCTTTTAGAAACCGGGTGGGATGAAATCTCCAATCCTGGGTCCAGGTATTGAGAACAGCCAGCATACTGATTGGTCAGGTGTGTGCTGGCCTTTTAGTAGTAACCTGACCATGGTTCTGAGCTCCACCCCGGCAGACAGGAAGTCTGGCCCAAGAGTCAGGAGGGCTCCATGTGGGAGCCAGTGCAGCAAGATGCTGCTAGTTGTGTGCACCAAGTTGGCCTGGAGTGTAAGGCCAGAGCAGCAGTGCTGCAAGAGAGAGCCAAAAGGGCTGAACATTGTTTATGTTGAAGGAGAAGGAATGCTGAAAACCCCTGCGAGGGAAACCTGTGTTTATGTTTGCTGAACTTTCTTTTAATTAAAAAAGTGCAAACAAAGCCCTGAAAAGAAGAAAGAGCGAGTGGCTGTGTCCTTAAAGCCCTATGTTTGATGCTAGTTCTTACAATATATATATACACACACCTTCCCACATCGTCGAAGCTCCCGTTTGGATATTTATCTGCATTTGTTGGACAGGAAGCAGTTAATGAATCAGCTCTATATTTTAATGGTTGCAACGTTTTTTTTTTTGTAAATGTAATATTCATCTGTTGCTTCTTATCTAATAAATAATGACATAACTGTCATTACTTTCTTGCTGTATAGCAGCCAAATCAGCATGTTGACTGCTTATATTTTTATTATGATGCTGGCCTACCTAGTATCACAATATCTCTGCCCTCGCCAATAAAGGTTAATTATTCCACACACCACTATGAAGAAGTAATTATTGTGCATAAGAGAAAAAAAATTGTTAAAACATAAATTATTTGTGTGGTTTAGGTTAGGATTAAATATAATGGAGCCCTGAGGCTTTTTCAGTTTTGGATAAGGCAACATTTATTTTTTTACATTTGCTGAGTGTCTATTTAAATTTACTTCTGGTTTGTTGTTTCAGCAAAGACATACAAAACTGCATCAGATCAGAAGATAATACATAGCAGTCAGGAGGACATTTAAGAAATAGTGCTACACAGATTTTGTGCAGATAGACATTTACCAAGGGAATTAGCAGGGGTTCCCCAGCCAGACTGAAAATGATGGAAAAATAAATAACACTTAAATTAGATGATCTCCTGTACCAGATAAACATTTTAGAAAAGATACATAAAGAAATCTTGACAAAAAAAACAAAAACAAATTGAGCCTTCTAAACTAAGGATTAACCTTCAAAAATACTACACAAAAAAGAAGAATATCTTTATGTAGCACGACCCCCTAAGGGGTTGCTTGGAATTACCTGCTCATCTGTACTGCCATGACCTGATAAACATTCCAATCCACCTGACACTATGGGTTTAGACATCTTTGCACCACCTTAAAGTAATATATCAGACAACTCTGGGTGTTTACGTTCTAGTAATGTTTACTGGAATAGTTCAAAGAAGATATTGTCACAAAGAGGAAGTAATAGATCTGCTGAGTTTTGGGCAGCAGCGTGAACACAGCAAAGGAATTCCTCCAAATAGCATAAACCAACATTTTCAGGTAAAACAGTCTAGTTTATACACATGTACAGTGGAATTCTGCTTGCACCTGAAAGGATAAACAAGTTAGCTGGTTATACTGACAACTTCTAAAGGAGGAACCTAGGCCAGCTTATAAAATTGTAACCCTAAAAGGAGGTCTGACTTAATGGCAATGGTATAAGGACCCTTGTAGCAGTAATGACAGTATGTCCTCGTTGCAGATCTAATAGTCTTCACCGTCATGTGGGAGCTTTTTAATTGTATCCAATAAGGTGTAATAGCAAGCAATAAGATTTCTATTAGCTAAAGGTGCCAATACATCGCCGAACACCGGACCCAAATCCGAACTTACAGCCAATAGTTTGGGTTCGGGTCCGGGTCCCAGACACCCAAAAGTCCGGTACGGACCCGAACTTTACAGTTCGGGTTCGCTTAACCCTAGTCTTTATATAATTGTTATTACATTTTCCGAATGAGTAACACGTAATGCAAAAAGCATAGAGTTAGCGAAAAATCTGAATATATACTCCAGCGTGTCAGGGTATCACATGGAAGAATACAAAAATAAGTCAAACTTTATTGACAATATAAAAGAAGCCGGGAGACATGGAGATTTTCAGTAAGATTTTCAGTAAGATCATCTTTGTCCCAAGGGGATCGAGAGGATGCCATGACACTCCTAGAATTTCGTCTATAGGGATTATTGCTGTCAAAACAGACCAGACATAACTAGTAGCATGAACAAACCAGAAACAAAAGACTGAGACCTCAGTGTAGAGAAGCAATATTGTGCCTCCTTTTTAACTAAAGAGGAACATTTTAATTTTTGCTATTTTTTATCATTTTTTAATTTTTTGCATAATTTTTGTGAAATGCAAATTTTGGGCTTGGATGTTCACTTCTGGAATTGGGATTTATTGTTGTCTATGCTAACATTACTGGCCGGTTGTTTATTCAAAATAAATTTTGACCACTAAAGGGAGCCCTCACATTTTTTGAATCATCTCTGCCCATTGAGGGAGCTTCACTCCTCTCTGTGGGCATAAATGAAGTAAGATAGTGACAAGCTCCCTGCCCCTGGTGACGTTGCGTATGACAAAACACATAGGGTGGAACTAGGACATTCAGACACCATCTTGAATGCTGGCTGTTATACCAAATGCTGTCTCTGGTATCTACATTTTGCTGATGATAGTACACTGTGCAATGTGAGTGTTTTTAATTCATGATTTTAATAAAGTATATATAGTGGTTTTTACATTATGGAGTGTCTTTTGTCTGTCTGACTTCTTGGGCATATCTGGGTGATATTTGACATCTCAAGCCACGTTGACCACTCTGTGTATAAGGTTCATGTAGCTTCTGTAAGCTACTTTAGTGTGTACAAGAGTAGTGTGTCTGCACCAATGGTTCTCTTATCTGGATTGATTCCTCACTGACATTGCACCAGTCAGGATATATGGACTTTTCTTTGACATCACATATTGTTTGCAGTTTTGTTCACGTATTTCATTGATATCCATTCCTCAATGTGTGACACTCTTGAACTATACTTTGGGGTTGATTTACTAAAACTGTAGAGTGCAAAATCTGGTGCAGCTGTGCATGATAGCCAATCGGCTTTTACCTTCAGCTTGTTCAATTAAGCTTTAAGAAAAAATCTGGAAGGTGATTGGTTTCTATGCAGGGCTGCTCCAGATTTTGCACTCTCCAGTTTTAGTGAATCAACCCTAAAGTATAGTTCAAGAGTGTCACACATTGAGGAATGGATATCAATGAAATACGTGAACAAAACTGCAAACAATATGTGATGTCAAAGAAAAGTCCATATATCTTGACTGGTACAATGTCAGTGAGGAATTAATCCAGATAAGAGAACCAAGTAAATAAACCCTTGTGTTTAACCACTAGCTGACTAGCTCACACATATATACTGTACTGTGGCAGGTCGGATCTCCTGGGCCAATCGACTACCTGTATGGTGGTCCATGCACGGAGGATATTGCGTGCTCCGGGGGGGCTAGCCCGCAGGCCCCGGCGACCTGCGATCGCAGTGAGGAGAGGCAGAATGGGGAACTGCCTATGTAAACAAGGCGATTCCCCGTTCTGCCAGATCACATGACAGAGATCTGCTGTTCCCAGTGATCGGGGACAGTGATCTCTGTCATGTTCCAGTAAGCCCATCCCCCCTACAGTTAGAACACACATAGGGAACACCCCTTGATCGCCCCTAGTGTTAACCCCTTCCCTGCCAGTGTCATTTTTTACATTGATCAGTGCATTTTTATAGCACTGATCAATGTAATAATGTCACTGGTCCCAAAAAAGTGTCATTTGGGGTCATATTTGTCCGCCGCAAATCCCGCCGCAGTCCTGCTAAAAATCGCAGATCGCCACCATTACCAGTGAAACAATAAAAAAAAAATATATATATATATAGATATGTGAAAATACCACTAAACCTGCGCAAATAGGGAATTTACAATCATAAAAATAATAATAATATTGAGAGCAGCTCGTTGTAAGCAGATATGATGTTAAAAAAATATATAATTAAAATGAATTAATTAGAACCGCGCTCTCTAGGAAATAGATTAATCAAAAGTATTTTAAAGTGCAGATGCTCTAATGGCATAAACCAAAACCAACAAACATGGTGAACATATAATGTGAATTGTGTATGACAACCACAATAAACAAAATAAAGTGATCAAATGTGTGATCAAAAAATATGGTATTCAAAAAGTTCATTCAATTCTTGTGAATCTTCCAAATCCTAATATAAAACAAGAAATAGATCTTCCCACCACCATCACCTGCCACACATCCTACTCACCGAAATCCCATGACACCAATTACAGGTAGTCATATGCACCTGTAGATAATCAATTGGGAATCAATGGGCAGGTGACAATGGACGTATGTGGGAAATCTTAGGATAAAAGATTTTTCAAAACCACAGCAGATACCCAAGGGTTAGTGGAGAATAAAAAGAAAGAGGGCTTCCATGGTGAAGTATGTCACGATTTATTCCAAAAAATTCCAAGTAAAAATTTGATTAAAAATGGTTTTAAAATGGAATGTTCATAGCAGCTAACACATGCACATGTTGGAGAGGTTGTTAGCGTTCCAGTCTGCTTTGTAAATGGCGGAAGTGACGTATCACGTTCAAGTAACCCTACGCGTTTCGTCAGCACGCTCTGATGTCATCAGGGGTTATGTGATCAGACACATCGCTTCCATATTTATACAAGTCTGCTTATTGAGGATATCCAATCTAGATCAAACCTTGCTAAAAAATTATAAAAATGTTATATAATGTAATATATCTATAAAGATCTATATAAACAAATTATATTGAGGTAAATTAGTAAAATTTTAGGTAAATTATTTAAATTTAAATTGACATTTATATTATTGAAAATGTTATATCAGAGGACACTGCCATCTTGTGGACAAAAAACAAATGGTAGGTGCATATGTAAAAAATAAATAAGATAGAGCCATCTTGTGGCGAAAAAAGAGATTGATTCAATTAGAATAAATTTGCCTTTTACAATGACACAACTGCACAGACATGATTCCTAATAATTAGATAAATAACAATTTAAAACAATATCTACATTGATTCCCGCATGTGTAAGTGTATTTAATTTATAGATCCATTCAGTTTAATTTTTTGAAATTTTCTGAATCATATTACCTCCCCTCCAATCGATGACTATTTTGTCAATCCCCAATAAATAACCACCTCAGCTCTGGAAGGTTTTCACCCCTTCATGAACAGGCCCTTTTTTGCTGTTTAGCACTGCGTGTCTTTAACTGTAATTGTGTGGTCAAGCAATGCTGCACCTAAACAAAATCTATATAATTTTTTCACACAAATAGAGCTTTCTTTTGGTGGTATTTTATCACCACTGAGTTTTTTATTTTTTGTATTATATAAACGAAAAAAGACAGACGAAAAAAAAATATATATATTTTTGACTTTCTGCTTTAAAACATATCCAATAAAAAAAATGACAAAAAAAGTAATTTCTTCATAAATTTAAGCCAAAATGTATTCTGCCACATGTTTTTGGTAAAAAAAAATCCCAATAAGTATATATTGATTACATAAACATTACAGTGTCTACAAATTATGCTATATACAGTATACTGGATTTTTTTAATATTACTAATGGCGTTAATCAGCAACTTATAATGGGATTGTGAAAGTGCAGCAGACAATCTGATACTAACTGACACTGAGTGGGAACTGACTAACTGCAACTCAAATCACCAGTGACACTAACACTGTGATCAGTGCTAATTCTTTACACTGTCACTGTATTAATGGCAATGGCTGGGAAGGGGTTAACATCTAGGGTGATTAAGGCATTAACAGTGTGCCTAACAATGTGTAATGTGTGCAATGAGTGCTATTTTTTTAATGATCTCTTTGTTTGTTGCAAAGCAGGGATAAGAAACAGAGAGATTGTTCCCTCTGTACAGAGCCCTGTGTTGGTTGTCAACACAGGGCTCTGGCCTGTGATTGGACACAGCCGATCAGCAGGTCCTAGCCATGAATCATTGGCCGGTACAATCACAGCGGGTGTAGGCTTAGTTTTTGATTGATATCTAAAATAAATTGTCATTGGTTCCTTCCATTCTAAAGACTTTAGAAACCAGATACTGGAGCCTTTAGGAACTGGACCTCAGAGGGCTCTCTAACAATATGCGATCTAATGAAGGGAAATCACAAATTTCTCTGGAAATCCGCTTTACCGTTTTTTTAGCAGCGCTATTCGGCCGCTAGAGGGGCGGTTTTACCCCCGCGAGCGGCCAAAAAAGGGTTACGCTGCCCCATTGTTTTCAATGGGAAGGGGCGCTATAGGAGCGGTAAATATACCGCTCCTACAGTGCACCAAAGATGCGGCTTGCAGGACATTTTTCAGCGTCCTGCAAGCGCACCGCTCCAGTGTGAAAGCCTTCGGGCTTTCACACTGGAGAGACAGCAACGGCTGTTTCAGGTCAGTTTGCAGGCGCTATTTTTAGCGCAATAGTGCCTGCAAACCGCCTCAGTGTGAAAGGGGCCTTAGAATAATGGAGATATAAACAAATAAAGCATTTTATTTCCTAAGGCTGTATCTCTTAAGGCTCCATGCTCTTATTTTAATTTCCCAAGCCTTAATTTTCTAGCCTTTATACGTCTATTTTCATTTATAAAACCTTTACACTCATATAGAGGGGGTGAATTCCTTAAAAAGACTGTTTTTCTTCCACTTTGACACACAAAAAAGTACTCTATATAGAATACTGCAGTCCTTATCCTACAAATTTACATTTGGTTATCTTACCAAGTGGGGATGAGAATTAGACATCCAACTTACAGATGACCAAAACATAACTTGATAGCTCTAACTCATGTTTCATCAATTCGCTCTAAGATAGAATGATCTAATTTTAAATCAATGGCACACTGGTACACCAAATTTGGCCGCATCATTCAAACACGTATTGAAGGGGACTTGTACAAGTGGGTTTCTTTAGCCACATTTGGTGGCTATGCCCAATGATTCAGACTTATAGGAGCCATATATTAGAGACAATTTGAGACATAACAGGCTGTGTTCTGGAACAAGATCCATGGACCCTGTTATTCCACTGCACAAGGGAGTCTATTAGAAGCTATTGAAAGTCTACATTTTTTCTAAAAGTCTCATTACCGTATTATGGAGATTATTGCTAACAATAAATGAATGACTATTAAGAGTAGCTCTATACTACACTATGGAAGTTATAAATCTGACACATGTTTCAAAATCTATCAGACTTTGCCAAGCTGGTTGGCATTTAAATCTATGGAAAAGTTAACTTAGTTACCCTCATTGGCCTTTTTCGTGAAAAACTTAAATCATGGCATTTCTTGCCCAAGTTTATTTACATTCTAGCAAATCCTCCAAGTGCCACCCTGAAAAAATACTTTAACAGATTAACACCATTTGCATTTAGTTCATCTGGAACAATTGGCCTCCCAGAATCTCTCTTACTACTTTGCAATAACAGGTCAAACAGGGAGGACTGGCGTTTCTCAATTTTTTTCTATATTATTTTGCTGCCCAACTGATATTCACTTATGATTGGCTCCAGCCAAATCGAGATATTGCTCTGCAATGCTGTCTATAGGCAAACTCCGGGACATACTGTATAACAGGCACCTCCCTCATAAGAACCTCTCTAAAAACACTTCAATATGTTAACCCATGTATCTACCACTCTGACTGGGACTCCTCTGTTAATAAACTGTTATGGGGTAACTCCCTTGTCCCTGAATTCCTTTCGGTGCCCAGTGCAGGTTTTTGGTCCTCTAGGGGTCCTAAGTTTCTGCATCAATTATTTCAGGAAGGTTGCCTGAAAGATTTCTCTACAATGCAGATGGAGTTTGGGGTTCCCTCTACAAACTTTCTCTTTTAACTACAGCTGAGACATGCAGCTATGATTCAATTTAAATCACTTAAGCCCCATACACACGGTCGGACTTTTTCATGGATTCTGTCCGATCGGACAAGGTTGTTGAAAAATCAGACCGTGTGTATGCACCATCGGACAGTGTTCGTCGGTTTGTCCGACGGACAAAGTCTTATCTCCTGCTGGAAAGATTTGCCGTCAACCCGGTCCGATCACACCAAACCCGATCGTGTGTACGGTTGTCCGACCGGACAAAGTGCTACGCATGCTCAGATCACATTACAAGACCAAAGCTATTGGCTACTAGCCTCTACGTAGTCCCGTCGTAGGCAACAAACGTCACCACGTTCAAAATGATCGGATTTTCCGACAACTTTGTCCGACCGTGTGTACGCAAAACCAACATCAGACAAAGTATGACGGACATGGTCCGACGGACCTGGTCCGCGGATTGTCCGACCGTGTGTATGGGGCTTTACAGTGACACTTTGAAAGACACCCTTGGAAAAATTATTATAATGTTTGGTGGAAACCAAACAAATCTCTGATTACTACTCTGAACTTCTTGATACCAAAGTGACATTTTAGCCCCCCAGGACTAGATCTAAATGGCAAGCAGTGATCCCCCAACTTTCTAGAGAAGACTGGGAGGATTTTGAGGAAACATATATGACCTCTGTCATTTCCTCTAAGGATAGGCTCATACAACTTAAACTTTTTCATGGGATATACAGTGCCTTGCAAAAGTATTCACCCCCTTGGATTTTTACCTATTTTGTTACATTACAGCCTTTAGTTCAATGTTTTTTTTTTAATCTGAATTATATGTGATGGATCAGAACACAATATTATAAGTTGGTGAAGTAAAATTAGAAAAATATATACATAAAACTATTTTTTCAGAAATAAAAAAACTGATAATTGGCATGTGCGTATATATTCACCCCCTTTGTTATGAAGCCCATAAAAAGCTTTGGTGCCACTAATTACCTTCATAAGTCACATAATTAGTTAAATGATGTCCACCTGTATGCAATGTAAGTGTCATATAATCTGTCATTACATATACACACCTTTTTGAAAGACCCCAGAGGCACCACTAACCAAACACTGCCATGAAGACCAAGGAACTCTTCAAACAAGTAAGGGACAATGTTGTTGAGAAGTGCAAGTAAGAGTTAGGTTATAAAAAAATATCCAAATTTCTGATGATCCCTAGGAGCACCATCAAATCTATCATAACCAAATGGAAAGAACATGGCACAACAGCAAACCTGCCAAGAGACATCTGCACACCAAAGCTCACGGACCAGGGAAAGGAGGGCATTAATCAGAGAGGCAGCACAGAGACCTAAGGTAACCCTGGTGGAGCTGCAGAGTTCCACAGCAGAGACTGGAGTATCTGTACATAGGATGACAATAAGCCGTGTGCTCCATAGAGTTGGGCTTTATGGCAGAGTGGCCAGAAGAAAGCCATTCATTTCAGCAAAAAACAAAATTGAACTTTTTGAGTTTGCGAAAAGGCATGTGGGAGACTCCCAAAATGTATGGAAGAAGGTACTCTGATCTGATGTGACTAAAATTTTACTTTTTGGCCACCAAATAAACCGCTATGTCTGGTGCAAACCCAACACATCACATCACCCAAAGAACACCATCCCTACAGTGAAACATGATGGTGGAAGCATCATGCTGTGGGGATGTTTTTCAACAGTCAGGACTGGGAAACTGGTCATAGTTGAGGGACAGATGGATGGTGCTAAATACAGGGATATTCTTGAGCAAAACCTGTACCGCTCTGTGTGTGATTTGAGGCTAGGATGGAGGTTCACCTTACATCAGGACAATGACCACAAACCCACTGATAAAGCAACACTTGAGTGGTTTAAGGGGAAACATGTAAATGTGTTGGAATGGCCTAGTCAAAGCCCAGACCTCAATCCAATAGAAAATCTGTGGTCAGACTTAAAGATTGCTGTTCACAAGCGCAAACCATCCAACTTGAAGGAGTTAAAGCAGTTTTGCAAGGCGGAATGGGCAAAAATCCCAGTGGCAATATGTGGCAAGCTCATAGAGATTTATCCAAAGTGACTTGGAGCTGTGATAGCTGCAAAAGGTGGCTCTACAAAGTATTGACTTTAGGGGGGTGAATAGTAATGCACATTGACTTTTTCTGTTATTTTGTCCTATTTTTTGTTTGCTTCACAATAAAAAAAAAAAAAAATCTTCAAAGTTGTGGGCATGTTCTGTAAATTAAATGATGCAAATCCTCAAACAATCCATGTTAATTCCAGGTTGTGAGGCAACAAAACACGAAAAATGTCCGCTGAGGGCCCGCATTTCCCTGTTCTGTCTAGCAACAAGACAGGGGTCTACTGCTCCCTGTCATCTGGAGCAGTGATCTCTGTCATGTTGTAGTGAGCCTACCCCCCCACAGTTAGAATCACTCCCTAGGACACACTTAACCCCTTGATTGCCCCCCTAGTGTTTAACCCTTACCCTGCCAGTGTCATTTACACAGTAATCAGTGCGTTTTTATAGCACTGGTCATTGTATAAATGTCACTGGTCACAAAATAGTGTCAAAAGTGTCCGATGTGTTCGCCACAATGTCACATTCAAAAATCGCAGATCGCCGCCATTACTAATAAAAAAATTATAATAAAAATGCCATAAATATATCCCCTATTTTGTAGACTCTATAACTTGTGTGCAAACCAATCAATATACGCTTATTTTTATTTTTTTTAAAACAAAGATATGTAGAAGAATACATATCTCCCTAAACTGAGAAATTAATTAGTTTTTTATATATTTTTGGGGGATATTTATTATAGCAAAAAGTGAAAAATATTGCTTTTTTTTCAAATTTATCGCTCTTTTTTTGTTTATAGCGCAAAAAATAAAAACTGCAGAGGTGATCAAATGCCACCAAAAGAATGCTTGATTTGTGGGAAAGAAAGAATGTCAATTTTGTTTGCGTGCAACGTTGCACGACCGCGCAATTGTCAGTTAAAGTGTCTCAGTGCCATATCGCAAAAAGTGCTCTGGTCAGGAGGGGGTAAATTCTTTTGGGGCTGAAGTGGTTAAAGAACTAAATTTAGGTCCCATACACTGCAAACTTGCTGCATATGCTAACAACCTCCTTTTCCTCCTCACACAACCACAATTTCTGTTCCAAACATTTTGAAAGAATTTGACCTATATGGATATATTTTCAATCAATTACCAAAAATCAGAGGCACCTGCCAAAAATGTACAGGAAACCCAGCTGAACTGTCTTTTCAAATGGGTACCGCCAATGCTTAAATACTGTATCTAGGAATCTGGCAGACTAATGCACACAGAGTTTTAAACAGATTTTCAACAAACTGAAACAGGATCTCAGAAGCTGGAACTCAAAACCTTTTCCTTGGTTTGGTAGGGCTACGGTAGTGATGATGACAGTATTACCCAGGGTGTTGTACCTTTTCCACAACTTACTCATCATTCTACCTAAAAGGTCCTTCTCCCAACTAGCATGCAGACTTTATCTCGGCCAAAGACAGCGGATGGTATCAACATTGTTCACTATTACTACGGCATCCACCTAGAGAGGATTATTGACTGGAATTGCAATGCTAACCACAAATACTGGGTTAAAATTGAGGGACTGCAAACCAAGACTCCTCTATGATTCCTACCTTGGGTTCCCAAGGAAAAAAGAGGACCCCCTTTATTGGGACTTTGTAGGCAACAACCACACATGAATAGATTAACGAATATATTTATTGTTTGTACATAAAATCGTTCGATCATTCAAGCATGAAATGATCATCAAAAGGACATATCAAAAAACACATATATCAAAAAAAGGAAAAGACAAAGAACATGACAGATTACATAGTTAGCATGACGTATTATAAAAATACTCTCCGGGAATAAAAGTAATATCTCTGATACCCCTCAGGGGTATTGGCAAGAGTATGTGCAGTCATAAAAATATTCTACTATGCAACTTGAAAAAATTAAGCACTACAAATGGTGGTGTCGACAGATGCCCACCAAGAACATCCAATATCGTAAGATGTTTTTCAAATAAGGAAAGCTCTTTAATTTCTTTACTAGGTGATCACAGGGAATCGTATGCAATGAAAAAGTTGTGGTCTACAATATCTGTAGATTGAGGAGTGAAGCTACCAGAAGCCTCAATATGGCTTCTTGTCCATATGTAGCACACTCTGAATCACTTGGCAATAGCTCTTCTGTGCTGAAAAAAGTTCCTCTGTCTGGCGTCTACCCCACTCTGCAGTGCTCGTGGGTTCCCAAGGAATCATGCCCTGCCAACATTAAATCATACCCTATAATAAGGCCGACTCTGAAAATTTTTTTTAAACGGTAACTCAGAATTACAAACTTGCCTCCTCGCTGGGCCCATTAACAACTTTAGTCCATAATCCAAATTTTGCTTTAAGTCATACAACTGCAGTGTTTCCATTTAACCACTTGCCGCCCGCCATATAGCAAAATTATGGCGGCAAAGTGGTTTCAATATCCTGACCGGACGTCATATGACGTCGCCAGGATATTAAGCTGCTGCGCACCCCCAGGGGCACGCAACACAGCGATCGTTGTTGCGGTGTGTCAATCTGACACACCACAACTCCAATCTAGATAAAGAGTCTCTGATGGAGACTCTTTACCACATGGTCAGCCATGTCCAATCATGGCTGATCACGATGTAAACAGGAAAAGCCATTGATCGGCTTTTCCTCACTCGCGTCTGTCAGACGCGAGTAGAGGAGAGCCGATCGTCTGCTCCTCTGACAGGGGGGGGTCTGTGCTGATCGATTATCAGTGCAGCCCCCCTGAGGATAACCACACTGGACCACCAAGTACGCCACCAGGACCACCAGGGATTTCACCACCGGGTATGCCACCCTAGACCACCAGGGATGCCAAGCAGGGCACCCAATGGATGCCAATGCGTGCCCACAATGGATGCGAATCAGTGCCTACAATGGGCATCATTGATTGGCATGTATTATTGTTTGGCACTGATTGGCATCCATCAGTACCATACATTACAGTACATCAGTGCCACCTATCAGTGCCCATCCATGCCCATCCATACCACCTATTAGTGCCCATCCGTGCCGCCTATCAGTGCCCATTCATGCTGCCTATCAGTGCCCATCAGTGCCACCTATGTGTACCCATCAGTACCGCCTATCAGTGACCCATCAGTGCCGCCTATCAGTGCCCATCAGTGTCCATCAATGCCACCTCATCAGTGCCACCTCATTGGTGCCACCTCATTGGTGCCACCTCATCGGTGCCCATCATTGCTGCCTTATCAGTGCCCGTCAGTGCAGCCCAATCAGTGCCCATCAGTGAAGGAGAAAACGTACTTATTTACAACGTTTTGTAACCAAAACAAAAAAAATATTTTTTTTTTCAAAATGTTTAGTCTTTTTTGATTTGTTTAGCAGAAAATAAAAATCCCAGAGGTGATCAAATACCACCAAAAGAAAGCTATATTTGTGGAAACAACATTATAAAAATTTAGTTTGGGTACAATGTAGCATGGCCGCGCAATTGTCATTCAAAGCGTGACAGCATGAAAGCTAAAAATTGGTCTGGGCAGGAAGGTGTATAAGTGCCCAGTATTGAAGTGGAAGTGGTTAAGGAAGATTCAACACCTCTAGTAATTTATCATTGCATAGCTAAGAGTAAACTTAAATCTTTTGAACAATTACAGGCAGAAATGTCTACGAAATATTTAATACACACTGGCAATATCTACAGCGCCACAGCTATGTCTACTGTCATGCCAATTGAAAACACTTCCTTAGACAAATGTTACACTTTAAAAATATTGTGCATTGATGGGGCGATCATATTAAAATCAACCTCCCTAATTATTATTATTATACACGATTTATATAGCGCTAACAGTTTATGCAGCGCTTTACAATGTATAGGGGGGACAACACAATTACAGTACAATACAAAAGGTACAGGAGGGTATAATTGGTTGCAATCCAACTCAGTGGACACCTCAAGTAGACACAGAAAAGAGTGGGAGTTAGCTTTCAAAACCACTTTTACAGATAACCAATGGCTAAGTTGCAATCTCGGAGCACCCAAGAGGATAGTATGTGACTGGTCAAAATATAGTAATGCATTAAAGTGTTTGTTCACCAATGCCAGAAGTCTGCCAAGCAAAATAGGTGAGTTGGAAGCTCTGGTGCATCAGGAGAGCTATGATGTAATCGGTATTGCTGAAACTTGGCTGCAGTCCTCACATGACTGGGCTATAAATATTCCTGGCTTTGCACTCTTTCGGAAAGACAGAGTTAAAAGGAAAGGTGGTGGGGTCTGTCTGTATGTGAGAAGTGATCTCAAAGCGAGTGTGAAAGAGGACCTGGGGGATGGAGAGTGTGATGAGTCTGAAGCATTATGGGTGGAACTGCATACAGATGTGCGTAGTTCAAAGTTAATCATTGGAGTTTGTTATAGACCACCCAATGTTAATGAGGAGGTGGATACTCAGCTCCTTGCACAAATAGAAAGGGCTGCAAGGGCTGTGATAATAATGGGGGATTTTAACTACCCAGAAATTGACTGGAATAATGGCACCGCTGGGACAGTTAAAGGACAAAAATGTATAAACCTATTACAGGACAATTTTATGGTCCAGTTTATTGAGGCCCCAACCAGGAATGATGCTCTGCTGGATCTGGTAATCTCAAACCATGCAGAGCATATTACTAATGTTCAGATAAAGGAGCATCTGGGTAGCAGTGACCATAACATGATTTCATTTGATGTTAGCTGTAAGCAAAAATCACATACAGGAAAGATAAAAACACCTAATTTCAAGAGGGCAAATTTTCCAAGGATGAGGGCTGCTCTCCAGAACTTAGACTGGGAGAGAATATTGGCAACAATGGGCACAGAACAGAAATGGGGATTCTTCAAAAAGACTGTTTGTGAACTCACTGCAAAGTATATTCCCATGGGCAATAAATTTAAAAGGCTAAAAATAAAACCTATGTGGTTCACGGCCAAAGTTAAAAAAGCTATAAACTATAAGAAAAGAGCTTTTAAAAAATATAAAAATGAAGGATCACTAGTAATTTATTAAATACTTTCTTCAGCTCTGTGTATACAAAGGAGCATGGGGGAGCTCATGTCCACAATGGGGGTGGTAGTGACACAGCCCCAAATCCACAATGGCTCAAAAGTGATATGGTCCAGAAATATTTAGACAGAATAAAGGTGGATAAAGCACCTGGACCTGATGGCATCCACCCACGGATCCTAAAAGAATTGAGCTCTGTAATTTCAAAGCCATTGTATCTAATTTTTAGGGACTCATTAACGACAGGAATAGTAGCACTGGATTGGCGCAGGGCGAACGTGGTGCCTATATTTAAAAAGGGAACAAAGTCTTTACCAAGTAACTATAGACCTGTTAGTTTAACTTCTATAGTTGGGAAGATACTGGAGAGATAATTAAAAGACCACATAGACGAGTTCTTGCAGATAAAAAAATATTTTAAGCAACAGACAGCATGGGTTCATGAAAGACAGAAGTTGTCAGACAAACCTCATTTCTTTTTATGAGGTGGTGTCAGGAACGGTGCTATTACCTGGATCGCCTGCTGGTGTCACTGTTTCCTTTGGCATCAAAGGGTGCAGTTCTGGTGGCCACCAGCAGGGGTCTCCCAGCCGATGGACATTGTCAGGAATGGTGTTATTACCTGGATCGCCTGGTGGTGTCACTACTCCCTTCGACATCAAAGGGTGCAGTTCTGGTGGCCACCAGCGGGGGTCTCCCAGCAGATGGACATGCCAGTAATCAAGCTGCACCTGTTGTGGATCTGCTGAGTATATAAGCCTGTCCTTCACTGAGGCTCAGTGCTTCAGTATTCCTTTCTGTAGCCTTGTCTTGCCTGTTCTGAAACCTGATCCTGGACCTGAAACCTGTACCTGTAACCTGACCCTTTATCCGCTTCCTGCCCTGTCCTGGATGTTGTCCCCCTTACCTGGTTCCTGAGACCCGTCCCCTGATTCCTGCCTTGATGTTCCCTTGCTTCCTGTTTTCCCCCTTGGTCTCTCCTCCCTGCCTTGTATATATATGTGTATATATATATGTTCCATTTTCTTGAGTGTATTGTTAGTTAGTTAGTTAGATTAGGGCTTGGGGGTTTGCTGTGTTATTTGTGTTCTTGCTTGTTTGTGGTTGCTGTGTTCATGTGTGTCTTTATTATTAATAAATATATATCTTTATCACTACCTTTGGAGCCTGATTCCTTTAGTGCAGCCCATCGATCTGTTCACTAGTGTTGGATGCCTGTATTTAGGCTCCTTTCATGACAGGTGGTAAGTAAAACCTTGGACAGAGGCGTGGCTGTGGACGTGGTATACTTGGATTTTGCAAAAGCATTCGATACAGTTCCCCACACACGGCTCATGTGTAAGGTAAGGTCTACAGGTTTGGAAATATCGGTTTGTAAATGGATAGAAAACTGTCTAAAAGACAGAATTCAGAGAGTCGTGGTTAATGATTCTTACTCTAAATGGTCTAAGGTTATCAGTGGTGTACCCCAAGGTTCAGTGCTGGGACCCTTACTTTTTAATATCTTTATAAATGATATTGGGTTTGGGATCAAAAGTAACATTTCTGTCTTTGCAGATGACACCAAGCTATGCAGTGGAATAACGTCCTTACAGGAGGTCTCCAATTTACAAGCCGACCTCAATGCTCTGTCTAATTGGGCGACTATGTGGCAGATGAGGTTTAATGTTGATAAATGTAAAGTTATGCACTTGGGGGCTAAGAATATGCATGCATCATACATGCTAGGGGGAGTACAACTGGGGGAATCTGTAGTGGAGAAGGATCTGGGGGTTTTGGTAGATCATAAGCTCAATAATAGCATGCAATGCCAAGCTGCGGTTTCCAAAGCGAGCAAAGTCCTTTCTTGTATTAAGAGAGGTATGGACTCCAGAGAGAGAGATATCATTTTGCCCCTGTTCAAATCATTAGTAAGACCTCATCTGGAATATGCAGTTCAGTTTTGGGCACCAGTTCTCAAAAAGGATATTGGGGAACTGGAGAAAGTGCAGAGAAGGGCAACCGAACTGATAAGAGGCATGGAGGAGCTCAGCTATGAGGAAAGATTAGAGGAACTGAATTTATTCACCCTTGATAAAAGAAGATTAAGGGGGGATATGATCAACATGTATAAATATATAAGGGGTCCATATAGTGAACTTGGTGTTGAGTTATTCACTTTGCGGTCAACACAGAGGACAAGGGGGCACTCTTTACGTCTAGAGGAAAAGAGATTTCATCTCCAAATACGGAAAGGTTTCTTCACAGTAAGAGCTGTGAAAATGTGGAATAGACTCCCTGCAGAGGTGGTTCTGGCCAGCTCAGTAGATTGCTTTAAGAAAGGCCTGGATACTTTCCTAAATGTACATAATATAACTCGGTACTGACATTTTATAGGTAAAGTTGATCCAGGGAAAATCCGATTGCCTCTCGGGGGATCAGGAAGGAATTTTTTCCCCTGCTTTAGCAAATTGGAGCATGCTCTGCTGTTTTTTTTTTTTGCCTTCCTCTGGATCAACTGTGGGTATAGAATGGGTTATATGGGATTGTATGATATATATAATATATATATTTTATTTTTTTTGTGGTTGAACTGGATGGACTTGTGTCTTTTTTCAACCTAACTAACTATGTAAATGCATGCATCTTGTCTCACAAGTGCTCTATTAGTACCAGCATCCTAGAAGAAATATACAAACTCATGACAAACTAGTATATTTCTCCTGCTAAAATGCATGCATGGTACCCAGACACACCCAACACGTGCTGGCGTTGTGGCAATGACATAGGCACTATGCTGCATATATGGTGGCACTGCCCTCTTTTGTGCAACTTTTGGAATGCTGTTTGTTCACAGATTTATTGTATAACAAAGACAAAGCTAAAACATACACCAGAGGGTTGATTACTGAACATTAGGGATTAGCCAAACACCCCCTGCTTCGGTTTGAAGCAGAACATGCGAACAGGCAAAAAATTTGTTTGAACACACGAACACCATTAAAGTCTATGGGACACCAACATGAATAATCAAAAGTGCTAATTTTAAAGGCTTATATAAAGCCCCCCCTCCTGAACCATACCATGCCACATGCCTTCAACATGGGGATGGTGCTTTGGGGTAGCACTCCAAAGTACCTTGTCCTCATGTTGATGGGGACAAGGGCCTCATCCCCACAACCCTTTCCGGGTTGTGAGGGTCAGGGGGCGGGGGGCTTATCAGAATCTGGAAGCCCCCTTTAACAAGGGAACCCCCAGATCCCAGCCTTCCCCCCTGTGTGAAATGGTAACGGGGTACAAATCTACCCCTACCATGTCACAAAAAAATTGTCAAAATGGTACAAATGACAAGACACGGCTTGGGACAAGTCCTTTATTAAAAAATAAAAAAATAAAAACATCCCACAAAGTCCATTCATCTTCTCCGCTACCTCAAAGCACCCTCCCCATGTTGAGGGCATGTGGCCTGGAACGGTTCAGGAGGGGGGCACTCTCTCGTCCCCCCTCTTTTCCTGCAACCTTACAGGTTGCATGCTCAGATAAGGGTCTGATATGGATTTTTGGGGGACCCCACGCCATTTTTTTTTTAAATTTTTGGTTCGGGGTTCCCCTTAATATTCATACCAGACCCAAAGGGCCTGGTAATGGATGGGGGGGATCCCATGCCGTTTTTTCAATGACTTCTTTTATCTGTATTGCAGGGACCGACAATTCATTATAGCCACAAGTACTTTTTAAATTACTTTTTTTCCTTTAGAAATGTAATTTTGTGCAGGGACTATTCTTAACATGGGAAAAATGCGCCACTTTACAGGCATACTATAGACACCCCCCAGGTACAAAATTTAAAGGAATATTTCACTTTTATTGTTTCACTTTAAGCATTATTAATATCACTGCTCCCAAAAAACGTCTGTTTTTAAAACTTTTTTTGCATTGATACATGTCCCCTGGGGCAGGACCCAGGTCCCCAAACACTTTTTATGACAATACCATGCATATAAGCCTTTAAAATTAGCACTTTTGATTTCTCCCATAGACTTTTAAAGGGTGTTCCGCAGCTTTCGAATTTGCCGCGAACACCCCAAATTTTTGCTATTGAACACCTGATGTTCGAGTCAAACTTACGTTCGACTCGAACATCGGGCTTATCCCTATTGAACATATCAAATTATTCTCTAAGGAAATACAAAAAATGATGAGGCATTTGCTGAATGCAGACAAATCTGTCATTCTAAATACTGGAAAACCGCTTGCGTTCCCACAGTTACAGAATGGCTGCATGCAGTAGAATCAATCAATAAAATGGAAGAGTTAGTAGCTATTGCCTCAAAAAGCACAGACAAATTCCATAGATTATGGATGCCTTGGGTTATATTTAAATACTCAGACTTTTATGATAGATTACGGAATGGCTGAATGGTCCTGGTCCTGGGATATTTGTTCATATATGTCAGTATTTGTACAATATCTCACAAAAGTGAGAACACCCCTCACATTTTTGTAAATATTTTATTATATCTTTTCATGTGAATAACACTGAATAAATTACACTTTGCTACAATGTAAAGTAGTGAGTGTACAGCTTGTATAACAGTGTCAATTTGCTGTCCCCTCAAAATAACTCAACACACAGCCATTAATGTCTAAACCGCTGGCAACAAAAGTTAGTACACCCCTAAGTGAAAATGTCCAAATTTGGGTCCCAATTAGCCATTTACTCTCCCCGGTGTCATGTGACTCGTTAGTGTTACAAGGTCTCAGGTGTGTTAAATTTGGTGTTATCTCTCTCACTCTCTCATACTGGTCACTGGAAGTTCAACATGGCACCTCATGGAAAAGAACTCTCTGAGAATAATTTGATATGTTCAGTAAGCAAGTTTTAGCTTTGTCTTTGTTATACAATAATATTAATATTGTAGCAAAGTGTAATTTCTTCAGTGTTGTCACATGAAAAGATATAATAAAATATTTACAAAAATGGGGGTGTACTAACTTTTATGAGATACTGTATGCCGAGATATACCTTTGTTTCTTTGAGTGAACTTTGTTCAGACGGACTATAACTAAACTCAACTCAACAATATACATAACTCATTGTTATTATAATTGATTTCTTATTTCTTAAGTCTCAACTTTTCTCTGATACTTTTATTTTTCCTGATTATAATGTAAAACAGAATACATGCTCATAATGTTTAGATCAAGTTTATGCCTTAAGTGTTAAGATGTGGCAATTAATGGTCTTGACTATTTGCCTTTTATTGTTTGCTAAATTGTCCATGTACATTATTGTTCAACCTCTTTATTTCAATAACATTTCTATTGAAAAAAAAATGATTTGATTTGTGTGAAAGTTATAGAGTCTACAAACTATGGTATATACTGTATACTGGAATTTACGTAGCTTTTAAGCAGCTCTGACTTTCTGACTACCTATCACATTTTCAGAGGCTCTAAAATGCCAGAATAGTAATAACAGCCCTCAAATTACCTATTTTTGGAAAGTAGAAACCCTAAGGTATTTGCTGAAAGGCATGTTGAGTCTTTGGAAGATTTTATTTTTATTGTGGATGTGTATACACCACAACAAAACATCTGAATTTTGTGAAGCCAATCATAGACGACAGAGGGTATTGTTAATGAAATGCATAAAACGCATTATTATTTCATACCTCTACCTGGCCATTGCAGCAGAGAACATGGGCAAATTATGAATCAGGTCTATGAACCAATATGACCACAATTAATTATTTTTCGTAATGCCCTTTATGCCCTTTACGTAATGCCTGTTAAGGGTTAGGCCCAAAAATGTTTTACATTCAGAAACTCAAATGGCCTGACAAGGTATGAACTGTTTGGCATAAACATTACTTTGATCCACAATCAAATTGTAGAGGTCTTTGTAAAAAGTAGCTAAAAAAAGTGAAGTGTGTTGTTAACCACTTAAGCTCCGGACCAATTTGCAGCCAAAGGACCAGGCCCCTTTTTGCGATTCGGCACTGCGTTGCTCTAACTGACAATTGCGCGGTCGTGCGACGTGGCTCCCAAACAAAATTGGCGTCTTTTTTTCCCCACAAATAGAGCTTTCTTTTGGTGGTATTTGATCGCCTATGCGGTTTATATTTTTTGCGCTATAAACAAAAATAAAGCGTCAATTTTGAAAAAAGTTCAATATTTTTTACTTTTTGCTATAATAAATATCCCCCAAAAATATATAAAAAAACATTTTTTTCCTCAGTTTAGGCCGATACGTATTCTTCTACATATTTTTGGTTAAAAAAAAAACGCAATTAGCGATTATTGATTGGTTTGCGCAAAAGTTATAGCGTTTACAAAATAGGGGATAGTTTTATAGCATTTTTATTAATATTTTTGTTTTACTAGTAATGGCGGCGATCAGCGATTTTTATTGTGACTGCGACATTATGGTGGACACATCTGACATTTTTGACACATTTTTGGGACCATTGTCATTTATACAGAAATCAGTGCTATTTAAATGCACTAATTCCTATGTAAATGACACTGGCAGTGAAGAAGTTAACCACTAGGGGGCGGGGAGCGCGTTACGACAGTGTGTGTGTGTTTATTTTACAGTAGGGGGCGTGGCTTTACGTCTGACGTCACTGATCGGCTTTCCCGATGACAGGGAACAGCCAATCAGTGACAGGCAGTGTAGGAAGCACGGGAGAGGTTTGTTTACACAGACCTCTCCCCGTTCTTCAGCTCTGTGACCCGATCGCGGGACACCAGCGGCGATCGGGTCTGCTGGTCCCGCAGCCGCGGTCACGGAGCTCAGGATTGGGTCGCGAGCGTGCCGCCGGCGGCGCACGCACGACCTACGAGCCGTGCCATTCTGTTGACGTAAATCTACAGGAGGCGGTCCTTAAGCGGTTAAGTTCACTGTTTCCACCTGAACCCTATGGTGGGCTGTGAATGGGAGGACAATAGTTGCTGCTGAATCTGGGGGCAGCCAATTAGGGTTTGCAAGCACCTCTGGAAGGCCACATGGGCTCTATGGGCCTGTGCTTGAACTCTAGGTGGCAGTGGTTGCATTATGCTACTAGGGCTAGCCACCTCACCAGCTTGTACGGCATTGCTGGTGCATGGCACTTCACCATAAAATATTGCAGTGCTGGTGTCTTAAAGGCCAGGATGCACTACGCTGCTGGTGATCCAAAGTGTAGCGCAGGGCTAGTACCTGCGCCCTGCTGCATTTGAGCATACTTATGCGTTGTATAGCACTTCAGCAACATGGGGTCGGGTACGCCTGGTTTTAGCAGGGATCCATACAGACACTATACTAGTAATGGCTGTCATCAGCAACTTATAGTATGATTGGAATAATGTGGCATGCAATTTAGTGCTAACTGACTCTGACGTTATCTGATGTCGCTAGTGACACTGATGCAGTGATCATTGATAAATACTGTACTAATGACAATTGTTGACTGAGCAATCAAAGGGTTAACTGGAGGGTAATCAAATGGTTAAATGCGCCTAACAAGTGTATGCAGAATGGCCACGAACCTCCCCTTCTCGGGTCCCCTCCTCTCTGTCCAGTGCACCCATGGAAAGCAGCTTACCATGGGAGTACTTGTGCATGCTTAACTTGTCTATTGTCTGCGTCTTTTGACACAGATAGCGAGACTCCGCCCCACCCCCAACTCCCTTGTCAATGGCTTTGATTGACAGCGCTGGGAGTCAATGGCTCCCGATGCCCTAGCAAAGCCAGGGATACCCAGAAGTGAGGGGAGAGAAGAGCTGCAAACATGCACAGCACTGGATGAATGCATTAAGGTAAAACATGTTTAGGCTTTAGAACTACTATACCTTGTGGAGTCCAGGTTACTTTTAATGCTCTAAATGTAGCTCTCTAGAAAGATCTAACTTGGGATATATTTAGCCAGCCCAGGTACAAAAAAATAATTTTTGTAAGTATGTTATAAAGTTTTGTTATATGGACAAAACTAAATAGAAATAAGCATACATATAAAGTCTTTCTGACGCTCATTTACTGTATACTTGTTCTACAGTAGTTATGTGACTCAAAATACTAAAGCCAGACACAGCCAAACAATTAGCTTTTTTAGAAGATCATCAATGGCAACCCCATATTTCTCACATGAAAGGCTTATTCTAAAGCCTTCAATTAGTAGTTAAAAACTTTCTTTATCATATGTAATTCATATTGCACACTTTAAATGTATCATACACTGACTAATAAAAATAATCATAATAATAATAAATAAATACTAGAACACAAAAAAATTGTTACAAGCTATTTCAGCTGACCCCGCTGAATATATGAAACACTTACATTTATATATGCACATCTTAAGCAGCTCCAAAGAGCAGTTTCGTCTTTCTTTATGCTTCCATTAATTAAAGTAGTTTGAGAGTTCTGTCCAGAGGAGCTTTGTTCTGATTAATAAATGTGAAATGTTTTACAGCTTTACTTCATATACAGAATGTTCATTTTCAACTTGAAATGCCCTTCACATTAGATCATACCTTAAACAATGTGCTATATCTCTTAAAATCAATTAAGTCTATCAAGGTTAATGTTATCACAATGAAAATGAAAGCAGATTAATAATATTTAATGACTACCTTTCTATTGTAAAGTTTGTCTCCCCCATAGAATATTGTGTGAACTTTTGATCTCGTTTTACAGGGAGAAAGTCAGTATATCTGTAAGACTAATTTATACTTGACATTTTACAGCCTAGTTCAATATTCACATTGGTTCATTGACAGCAAAGCCTGAAAACTTAACCATATTTTTGTACAAAATTAAAATCACTTCACATACATTCAAAGACACCATAAAGTATCATTTACAGTTAAATATGCACAAAAATTATGTGAAATATCATAAACATCATAATAAGTAAAGTCAATTTTACCTGAATTAGGGAATGTCATGCTTTTCTAAATCAAGAGGTGCAATTATGCACAATTTGTTTAATTTCTAAAATCATACATTAAACATGAGTTTATGAATATGGAGTCTTGAAATATAGATTGCTCATAACCTTTAGGTTATTTTTTTAACAGTTGATCTCACTAGTCTTTTTTCTAATTATTACTACCTTCATTGCTGCAAAGATTCTAAAATGTATATATTTTCTATATATATTGACTTTTCTGCCTGGCTACCCTACTTTTTCTCTTCTAAAATCCCCACAATCATTCTTGGGGACTTCAACATCCCTATTACTAACACTCCTGCTTTGACCTGAAGCAATGGATACATGCTTGTACCCTCTCTGACAGCAATACCCTTGTTTTCTCCCACCTATGCAAGCTCTCCAACTATCCTTTGCCTCTCTTTAATTACTAACTTATTAGTTTCACTATCTCCCTCTCCTCCACCCGTTCTCCCTTCGCCATCTCAACCCTTCTCTCCTCTACTCTGCTACTGACCACTTCTATGACAGAATCTCACCCCTGTTCTGCCCCAACCTAGCCACTTCTGTCAATAACGTTTCACTGTCATTCTCCCTGGACACACTGCCCCCCTCACTACACACATAATCAAGCCTCGGCCCCTACAACCTTGGCAAACAGATGACCAAGCAGACCTATTTTATCACTCTTATTAACAACTTATCACCCTGTCCTTGTCAACTCTTCTCTACCTTCAACTCTCTACTTCATCCTCCACTGCCTCCACCCACTATCTCATTCACTGCCCAGGAGATCGACAATCACTTCAAACATTATTTGATACAATTTGTGAGGAGATATCTTCTGTACAGATACCTTCTCCACTTAACACTCCATGCCCACAGGTACAACCATTACTTCCCTCATTCAACCCCCCCCCCCACTGTAGACGAGGTTGCTAAATTTCTTGCCAGTGTCCAGCTAACCACCTGTCCCCTGGACCCTGTTCCCTCGCAAATGCATTAGTCACCCACTGGCTCTATTCTACACTCTCTAACTCACATCTTTAATCTCACCCTCTCCTCTGGCATCTTCCCCAACTCTCTAAAACATGCTCTAGTCACCCCCATACTTAAAAAGCCCTCACTGGACCCCGCCAATCTTAACAACCTATGGCCCATCAACCTGCTCCCCTTTTCATCCAAACTCCTTGAACTCAACTGACTGAGCGACCACCTTGCCGAGAATAACCTTCTTGATCCCCTTCAGTCTGGATTTCGTCCTGTACACTCCACAGAAACTGCCCTCCTAAAACTAACAAACAATCTACTAACGGCCAAAACCAATGGACACTATTCTGTACTCCTACTCCTGGACATTTCTGCTGCCTTTGATACGGTTGACCACCGCCTCCACCTCAATAAACTCCACGCTTTTGGTCTCTGTGACTGTACTCTTCGCTGATTCTCTTCCTACTTATACAACTGCATCTTTAGCGTTACATACATTTCTACTTTCTCTGTTGGGGTCCTCCAAGATTCTGTTCTTGGACCCCTCCTATTCTTGATCTACACCTCCTCCCTGGTTCAGCTGATAGCCTCCCATGGCTTCCAATACCATCTCAACACTGATGACACCCACATTTATCTATCCACCCCTCAACCCACTCCTTCAGTCTCCTCACCTATCACTAATTTACTAACAGACATTTCAGTCTGGATGTTACACCACTTCTTCCAACTCAATCTATCCAAAACCTAGCTCATAATATTTTCTCCCCCATGTGCCCCTACCCCTGATCTCTCTGTCAAGATTGATGGCACAACTATCAGCCCATCCCTGCATGCCAAGTTTCTAGGTGTTATCCTGGATTCTGATCTATCCTTTAGGCCCCACATTCAATTACTGTCCAAATCTTGATGCCTCAACCTCTGCAACATCTCCAAAATATGCCCCTTTCTAATCATTTGTCAGGAACTTGGTAGGAGGCCGAGATTCTGGGAGGGCTCCCCTTGTGGCCGAGCGCAGTACACCCTTGAAGGTGATACAGGAAGCATGGTGCCCACAGAAGCATGGGTTGTCTGATTGCTGGAGCTGGTTGCCAGGAGCTTTCTGGGACAGGTAAGGTTTACCCCACTTTTAAGTACACAATGGGGTTTATTTACTAAAGCTGGAAAGTGCAAAATCAGGCTCACTTCTGCATAGAAACCAATGAGTTTCCAGGTTTTATTACCAAAGCTTAATTGAACAAGCTGGGGTTAGAAGCTCATTGGTTTCTATGCAGAAGTGAGCCTGATTTTGCACTTTCCAGCTTTAGTAAATAAACCCCATTGTGTAATAAAAAAGGGGGTATGCCTGCACTGTAAGGCAGTCGTGCTTGGAATGTCCAGGAGATGCAGACCAGTGCAGCAGACCGAACAGCTGAGTCAGGAGCCAGGACAGGGGTCATTCACAGTAAAACAGTCCAGGATCAGTGTGACCAAAAGTCAATTGAGTCTTTGAACAGGAGGCAGTTAAGGCAGAGTCCGTTAGCCAGGCCGGGATCAGATACAGGGAGCAGGCAGGAATAAGTCAGGGTACAAGCCAAAGGGTCAAGCCGGGGGATCAAGAAGAGCAGGTGAAGGCAAGCCGGGTTGGTACACAGAAAATCAGATCATCAGGATATACAAGGCACAGGAGCACAGAGGGAAGTTAACGATTAACCAGCAACGCACCATTGTCAGCAGAACCATTGTGCTGTTTATGGTGCTGCGTGTCCTTGTGCGTTGATTTGTGCCAGCGTGCCTTTGCCTATGATGGTTTGCGATCCCTGCACTATTGCGCCTGAGGATGCGCCTATTTCCCTGGTAGTGCCCCTCCCAAGGAGCAGCCTCCGGATGCCTAGTCGTGCCCATTTTTCAGGATGACTGTTGTGGAACCTCTGTAAAAGCCTAGGAGCATGTACATTGCTTGCAGGCTCCCATGAGTTCTACTCTTCAGAGTATCTCTTCCATTTAATTAAGAACTGATTTGTCCTACCTCTCTGTCGACAGTCAAGAATGGAATCAACTTCTTCTCTCCCTGGAAAAGGACTAGAAACAGGATGTTTAAGCTGAGAAACATGAAATACAGGATGAATTTTATATGATTCTGGCAGGGCAAGTTCAAAAGCTACTGGATTAATTCACGTCTTATTTCAAATGGACCAACAAACTTTGGTCCCAGTTTTCAGGATGGACATGGCAGTTTGAGGTTTGCTGAAGAAAGACACACGTTGTCCCCAATCTTAAAGGTAGGGTTTCCTCTTTTCCTCTTTTCTTCCTGTCATATTGTTTTTTGTTCTCTTCTTGAGATTTTTGCATTGTGTCCTGAAGTGTTTTGGTAATTAGTTTGTATGAAATGTATTCTGTCTTGGACTGCCCGAATTGAGGACTCGAGAATGATATTGGGTAAAAATAAGGGATGGAAGCCGTAATTCGCCCTGAAGGGTGACTGGTTGGTGTGCACAGAGTTGTTATATGCAAATTCCGCACAGGGCAATAATGAAGTCCAGTTGTTCCGAGAAAAGGAACAAGGAACACAGAGACAAAAATCGTACTGGCTGCGATCTCTTCAGGGGTATCAGGGAACATTCGGGACAGAGCATCAGCTTTTCAATTCTTATATCCTGGGCGGTAGGTGATATGGAAATGAAACCTAGAAAAGAATAGAGCCCATCGATCCTGCCGAGCAGTGCAAAGATAGAACAAAGAACAAAGGTTCTTGTGGTCTGTAAAAATTAAGATAGGGTGGATGGCACCTTCCAGCAGGTATCTCCATTCCTCCAGAGCAGTCTTAATTGCTAAGAGTTCCTGATCCCCCACAGCCTAGTTCTTCTCCGGCTGGCTCATCTTCTGAGATGAAAAGGCCACAGGATGAAGAATGCTTTGGGACCCTGGCATTGGGATAGTACTGCCCCTGTGGCTACTTCCAAAGCATCAACTTCCAAGATGTAGGGCAGGGCAGGATCAGGGTGCTGTAAGATTGGTGCAGAAGTAAAGAAGGATTTCAATTGGTCAAAGGCGGATTATTGATATGTTGGCAGGTTATCTGGTAATAGGTGCTACGATGGTAGAGAAATTCTTTATGAATCTCCTGTAGAAATGAGCATAACCTATTATCCTCTGAACACCCTTCTTATTGGATGGAGCCGGCCACTCAAGGATAGCCTCCACCTTTTTGAAGATCCATAGCTATTCCATCAGTGATGATGATGAGCCCTAGGGATTGGATTGAGTGTGGGTGTCCTTCGCGCTATTTTAATGAACTAGAAACTATATTAATAAAGTGAATGAGTGAGTGAATAAGAAATTAATTATAAATAGGTGTGAACATTGATGCTATATGTGGAAAAAATTCCTAAACAAAAGCTGCAAAATCTAAGAGTATACACAAACCCGTACAAGAAATGAAATAAGGTGATTTTGCGCTAAAGTGCATCAAATAATATATGTGAACCAGTCTGTAGCCCAATATATGTAATAAGTGATCACTAAAAAGGCTCAAAAACGTGGTGATAAACACATAAAATCAAGAAATATCATATAGTGGATGTGACAATGATAATCACATAAAATTATGATTAAAAAGTGCATCAAGTGCTATACTCCAAATATTAAATATAAATGATACCATCCAAAATATCAAAATCAGTGCCAATAATAAATTACTAAAACCATAGACCATGAAAACCACAGTACAATAAAGATGAAATAAATATAAGTCTGAATGAATGGAAATAAATTAATAATTAATTGATAAAATATTTGTATAAAATCGAGTCCATCAAGGGATTAAATTACTGAAGAAACACGATGGTGGTGCCCCCCTTTCTTAGGGTAACACTCTCAAAGTCTCTAATATCCTAATTCAGACTATCTTCAGACAGTGGGGGTGTGGGTGGTGAGGACCTAATCCTGAATGGTGCTCGCTAGCCTCTCACCTCTCAAACGATCAGAATACGCATCAGAGCCAGTGTGGATGATCAGCTGTAATTCCAGATCACTCCTTAGGTGTCTCCCAATCAAGTAATCAAATCCGTTCCATACATGGGGGGGAGATAATTTCACTTCCTCAAAGTAGTGGATACAAGGATAGCCTTCCCTTCATGGATGTGTAGTAGTAACTACCGTCCCTGCAGCCGTGGCTCACTCCCAAAACTCAGTATGGGTGAGGGCAGAGATAAAAGGGGAAAAAAGAAGGGGACCCAATCGTGAAGTATGCCAAAAAATATCACAACCTTTTATTCAAAAAATAAGCGCTTACATTAAAATCAGTAAAAACAGCCAGAGAGAAACAATGGTGTCCGTCTGACAGCACTTCCGGTATCCTCCGTACAGCCAATCCCTACGCGTTGCGTCACGTGACCTCGTGACTTCATCAGGGGATGCTGATTGGCTGTGTGGACTTGTCTTTTATATGCCTAAACCGGAAGTTAGGTGGCGGCCATTTTGCCAAGGTCCGTCAAAAGTAAACAAAGCGCGGCCATTTTATTGTGGTCTTATAGCGCTCTAGGTAGCAGACATTTTTAGTGTCTGAAACAAAGAATAGTGATGTATTAACATTGATTACGTCTACTGAATATCCATGGGTCAAGTGAACCTTGTCCCTTTATCAAGAGCTAAATGAATGGATTAGGTAGTAAATGATGTATAACCAGTCCCGCCCTAGCCATTCATAGGTGGCTCGGAAGGTGATAATACCCATAGGAGTATCACATACGGACAATTGGCTGGTTGTCTTAGTGATGTGCCCCTCTCACCTAAACGGACCGCTTAGGATTACCACGATCTGTATATATTTACTATAAATAGTCTTATAGATCCATCAAGATATTTAAAAGATATATATATCAAAAATCTATATACAATAAAGTTAGGGACATTATTGGCACTGATTTTGATATTTTGGATGGTATCATTTATATTTAATATTTGGAGTATAGCACTTGATGCACTTTTTAATCATAATTTTATGTGATTATCATTGTCACATCCACTATATGATATTTCTTGATTTTATGTGTTTATCACCACGTTTTTGAGCCTTTTTAGTGATCACTTATTACATATATTGGGCTACAGACTGGTTCACATATATTATTTGATGCACTTTAGCGCAAAATCACCTTATTTCATTTCTAGGGATTGGATTGTCATCTTTTCAAAATCGCATTTCTCAGCCTTAACGGACAAACCGTGTGTTCCTGGATGCACAGCACTTTTTTCATGTGAAGCTCCAGGGTGGCTGAGAATATGAGAATATTTTCAAGATAGATGATAACAAAGTGGTCTAAGTACTCCCGAAAAATGTCATTTATAAAGTGTTGAAACGTGGCTGGAGCAAATGGCATTACTAGATATTCGAAATGTCTGAACCATCTTCTGAACGCTGTTTTCCACGCATCCCCCTCCTGGATGCGGACAAGATTGTAAGCTCTGCGTATGTCTAGTTTGGTGAAAATGTGAGCCGTACGGAACCTCTGGAAGAGTTTGTGGGACCAGGGGGAGTGAATAGCGATGTTTTAAGGGTAATCTTATTCAGTTTCCTGTAGTCCACACATGGTCTCAATCCTTCTTCTCAACTAAGTGTGGTGTCTTATCCTTTTTCTCAACTAAGAAAATGCTGTCACTGGCAGGAGAGGAGGAAGTGCGGATAAATCCTTTTTTTCATCAATATATTGCCTCAATGTCTCAAGTTCAGTTTTGGAAAGAGGAAATATACATCTGAAAGGTATTTCAGTCCCCATAAGAAGCTCAATGGGACAGTCGTAGGGACAATGTGGAGGAAGGGTATCTGCCTTGTTCTTATCAAAGACGTCTAGCAAATCCCAGTAGGCTGCTGGTATATTATGGTCCACACAGGGTGTAGGTAGTACAGTCAGGCAACTGGAAAAGTCATTGGATTCAGGAACAAGGAAATGCTGCCGGCAGTAGGAAGAAGTGAAAATTACTTTATACATCAAAACCTATAAATTCCTGGTGACCTGAGTTGGTAGAGGTAAAGATAGGTGCTGTTTCTTGGGTGACAGGCACGGAACTAGGCATTGAGCCATCAGCCAGATAGACTGTCAGTCTTTGCACCTTGTGATGGAGAGGAATAACGAGTCTTTTTGCCAAGGTCAGATCCAAGAAACAGCTACATGCCCCAGAATCAAGTATTGCCTGAAGCTGAACTTTTCCTGCCTCCTGTAATATGACAGAAGGAGAACAATATGAGTTGGAGAAGACCTGGAAACCTGGAAGTGGACCGGAGTGCAGAGGATTGACTTCCTAGGTCTTATGGGGCAACTGTTTATGAACTGTTCCGTTCCCCCGCAATACAGGCAAAAGTTCACCTGTCGTGACAAAGTTTCCCCTCTGAAGTCAATGCTGGACGGACCAGGCCAAACTGCATGGGTTCTGATGTAGGCGGGGCCTTAGGCAGCATCCATGTGGGACGAGAGGTTTGAACGCGTTCGGACTGGCGTTCCCGTAGGCGTCTGTCTAGCTGAATGGTCAGTTGTATGAGACCTTCTAGAGTTGAGGGGGTTTTCACTCTGGCCAATTCATCTTCAGACGAGCGCAGCACACCCCTGAAGGTGACACATGAGGCATGGTTCCCACAGAAGCACAGGTTGTCTGATGGCTGGATCTGGTTGCAGGGAGCTTTCTGGGACAGGCAAGGTATACTGTAAGGCAGGCATGCGTGGAAAGTCCAGGAGATGCGGACCAGTGGAGCAGACTGGATAGCTGAGGCAGGAGCCAGGCCAGGGATCATTCACAGTAAGACAGTCCAAGATCAGTGTGACCAAAGGTCAGCTGAGTCTTTGCACAGGAGACAGGTAAGACAGAGTCCGTAAGCCAGGCCGTGATCAGATGCAGGTAACAGGCAGGAATAAGTCAAGGTACAAGCCAAAGGGTCAAGCCGGGGGATCAAGAAGAGAATGTCAAGGCAAGCCTGGTTGGTACACAGGAAATCAGATCAGCAGGATATACAAGGCACAGGAACACAGAGGGAAGTGGTGCCACTATCACGCATGCGAGTTTGCTTGTTCACGGTGCTGCACGTCCTTGCGCATTGATTCGCGCCAGCGTGCCTTTGCCTAGGCCAGCTGGCGATCCCTGCTCTATTGTGCCTGGGGATGCGCCTATTTCCTTGATACCATTGACACCCCAAAGCTCCTTGTTCACTATCTGGTCATCTCTCGCCTTGACTACTGCAACCCCCTTCTCATTGGCTTACCTTTACATAGGCTATCCCGCTTAATTCCATCATGAATTTAGCTGCCAGGCTCATCCACCTTACCAACCGCTCTGTGTCTGCTACCCCTCTCTTTCAATCCCTCTACTGACTTCCACTTACCCAACAATTTTAAATTCAAAATACTAACAACAACTTACAAAGCCATTCACAACTCGGGCACCAGCTACATCACTAACCTAGTCTCAAAATACCAAGTTAATCATTCTCTTCGTTCCTCCCAAGAACTCCTACTCTCTAGCTCCCTCGTCACCTCCTCACATGCTCGATTCCAGGACTTTTCCAGAGCCTCTCCCACCCTATGGAGCTCTCCACCCCGAACTGTCTGATTATCTCCTACTCTATTTGCTTTTAGACAATCCCTGAAAACCCTCCTCTTCAGAGAAGCCTATCCTGCCCACAACTAACAACTGTACTTTGATTTTCTCCATCATCTCATCCCCCACAGTTATTACCTTTTGTATCACTTGACCCTCCCTCCTAGATTGTAAGCTCTAATGAGCAGGGCCCTCTGATTCCTTATGTATTAAATTGTATTGTAACTGTACTGTCTGCCCTCATGTTGTAAAGCTGTTGGCACTATATCAATTTTGTATGATAATAATAATAATAATATTAATAAAATATTAGGCTTTTATTTGGTACACAATATTAAGAAAAAAACAGTTTTCTATTACAGGCTGACAAATATTGAGCAATATTGTAAAAAATTATCTGCATGTTAGAGGGTTTTATTTACTTAATTTTCCCTTTTTGCCCACAAATACAGCTTTCTTTTAGTGGTATTTGATCATCTCTGTGTTTTTTTTTGCGCTATAAACAAAAAAAAGAATGACAATTTCGAAAAAAAAATAATATTTTGTACTTTTTGCTATAATAAGTATCCCCAATTTTTTTCTCAGTTTAGGTCGATGTGTATTCTTCTACATATTTTTGGTAATAAAAATCGCAATAAGCGTATATTGATTGGTTTGTGCAAAAGTTATAGCGTCTACAAAATAGGGGATAGATTTATGGCATTTTCATTATTATTATTCTTTTTACTAGTAATGTCGGCGATCTGCGATTTTTATCGTGACTGCAACATTATGGCGGACACATCGGACACTTTTTACACATTTTTGGGATGAATGACAATTATCCGCTTGCCGACCGCCTCACGCCTATATACGTCGGCAGAAGGGCTTGTACAGGCAGAATCACGTACCCGTACGTTGCCCTTTAAGAGGTGGCCAGCGGGCACATGGGCGCCACAGTGGCGCGCGCCCGCGACAAGGTCCGTGAGTCGGGTCGTGGGTCCCGTGGACTCGATCAACGCGGGGATACCCGAGATCGCCTCACGGGGAGGAAGAACGGGGAGATGCTAATGTAAACAAGCATCTCCCCGTTCTGTCTAGTGACAGTGTCACTGATCTCTGCTCCCCGTGTTTGGAGCAGAGATCAGTGATGTGTCACACACAGCCACGCCCCCCCACAGTTAGAAGGCTGAAGTGGTTATACAGCGATCAGTACTATAAAAATGCACTTATTACTGTATAAATGTCACTGGCAGGGAAGGGGTTAACACTAGGGGGTGATCAAGGGGTTAACTGTGTTCCCTGACTGTGTGTTCTAACTGTAGGGGGAGGGGACTGACTAGAGGGATGACAGATCGTGGTTCCTAGCTATTAGGAACTCACAATCTGTCTCTCCTCACAGAACAGGGATCGCTCATGGCCTGCTATCCTGCTTAAAGGAGCCGACGTATAGCTAGGACGGCTCGCGGGATTGTGCCGATCTGCCGCAGTATAATGATGGCGGCTGGTCAACAAGTGGTTAAAGAGGAACTGCCGTCTGCTCATATGCTTTGTAATAAAAACATATTTGCCATTCTGAAGCTTCCCTGCAACCACTTTGCATATTATTTTATATATACCGTGATTCTGTACTTGCCAAATATGCTGTAGAAGTCTCCCTCCACTGAGTCTGGCTGCAACCATTTTAAATGTGGGCCGCTGAAGATGCTGCCTGTTCACTTCCTTGATTTACACAGTGAGGCACACCTCCCGATCTGCAGCCCTGCAACTATCATTGACCCTCTTATAACACACCCCCCCTCCTGACAAACTCTCAGGAGAGTGAGAGAGAGAGCTGTGCATGATGTCATAAGCCTAGGCTTTTTACCAGACAAGAAACAGGAAGTGGGCTGTATAATGTATATACTGGCAGAAAAAAATGTTTAACTACCCAAGGTTAAAACAACAAGGGCAGAAGATTTAATAGATGGAAAGTTGAAAAAATTAAGGTCTGCTTTAAGCCTGCATGTGACCACTATGTCATACATAATGATCTCATGATTGGAAACAACTTTGATTAGATTCTGATCATTTGTTGTCTGATTAACAGTAGGAACCCGAGCTGTCAGTGACAACTGGGATAACTGGGGACCTGAGCAAGCATTATGCTCCTTACTGGCAATATGTTTATAAACATTCACCTCTTTGAGGGGCATCTGCCAGTACTTTGCATAGGTCCCCAGTTAGCGGACCTTCAGTAATTTTTTTCAACTTTCCACCTATTAAATCTTCTGCTACTGGCAGATGCCCCTTAAAGAGGTGGATGTTTATAAACATATGGCCAGTAAGGAACATAATGCTCGGGAATGCTTATATACAGATTGCTGGTGGGAAATGGTTAAAGTAATTATACAGTATCTATTTTAAAAATAGCTAACGTAATAACGTAATGTCATACTTTTCTGCTCTGTGCAATGGTTTTGAACCTACTCTTCTTGAGTCCCCCACTGGTGCTCCTGGCTCCTCCTCTTCTCAGTGGTACTCCATGGAAAGCTGCTTCCTATGGGGTACTACCTGCAGGCTCACTCCTGTGCCACCCTGCCTGCATCCATAGACAAAGATAGTGTGGCTTGACCCCACCCTCTGCTCCCTTATCGCAGGATTTGACTGATGGCAAAGCACATGAGAGTGGGGAGAGCTGCTACAGCTGGGCACAGCACTGGATCGAGTGAGTAATTATAGGGGAGGGGGTGAGGGGGACAATACTGTTACCTAAAAAAAATTTTCCTTAATGCAGAGAATGAATTAGGGTAAAAAACGTTTAGGCTTTAGAACCACTTTGAAGTTCAACTCTACTCAAAACCAATATCACAGTTTCAGGTGGGCAGGGTGTACTGAATCTCCCGCCTCAAATTACTGTCTCTCAAATGCTCAAGTAGCAAGATATTTATGCATCCGTTTGTGTATTCTCATTGTTTTAAAATGATATAGGGATAAGTGTTATTGGCTGGTGAATGGATTATACAATTGTTTGTTTATTCTACATCATGTAGGATCCACAAAGGGAACACATTGGCTTTGTAATTGAAAAAGCTGTTGGGAGGTAGAGGGAATTATTTTATTTATCAACTAAAATACGCAACTACATAGATGGGGGGAGTTGTCCTCAATAAAACAAGCACAAAAGGCTTCATATACAAACACTGGAAAGAGTTTATGAAGTCTGGATCACAGGTGGAGTTTTTACTTACTCATAGCAAAAAAATTGAATGCAGCCAATTGCCTTTTCTCTAGATCAGTTCCAACTGTTGAATTCAGCTGGCAGGACTGCCAATAGATACAGACTTGGCACTACTCTGAGTAATTGAGATAATTATGCAAATCTGTGTGTCTTTGTAAAGCTAGTGAAATGTGTTCTGCATGATTTCATGTATACTTTTACACCTAATTTTACGCCAAGCAGAAAGCAGCATATGTAGTACATACAGAAAGGAGTAAATGGGGTAGGGAATAGTTCTTTAATACCTAATGGCTTTGGTAGGTGCAAACATTTTTATCTATTTTTTAACAAAATGAGCTTTCATTGATTGTTAGCAGCGTTTTAAATATTTCAAACCAAACATTTAGAATTGTTTGACAATGAGCTTGTACACTGGGCGTATAGTGACAAATAGTAGTGCTTCTCCTAAAATTGAGAACCTAATTGAAAAGTATTATGAATCTCCAACCAGTAAATCTACGTTAGTAACCCACTGTAATTTTCAATTTTGAGAGGGTTCTTTACACTATACACAGTCCTTAAATAGGGTTATTTTCAACTTACTGGAAATGGTAGGGACACTAACCTAACAGCTGCCAATCACTTAAATTATTATTAAAAGTATATTTGTTTTTTGTTTTAAATAAAAAAGATAATGTACTTACCTGCTCTGTGCAATATTTCGCAGAGCAGTCCCTTGCCTCACCTTTGCAGTTCCCTGTTAGTGTGTTCCACTCCTCCCTCCTCCAAGTGCCTACCCAGCAAGCTGGGTGCTAAGGAAGCACCAGTGCATGTGCGCTCCTGAGCGGGGCAGTGTGTGTCTATAGACACACACAGTTCTGCTAAGCCATGCCCCCACTCCCTCCTCAAAGTAGTTTGACTGACAGCAGTGGAAGCCCATGTCTCCTGCTGCTCTTATTGTCCCCTGTGAGACCAGGAAGTGAGAGGTGTAGTGCTGAAGCGGCAGCCTAGACAGCGCTGGGACGGTGACAGGAGCCACGTAAGTGTTTAGGGATGGGGCTTGATTGGGTGAGACAAGAAGTGGAAAGTTTTTTTTTACATTAATGCTGTGAATGCATTTAGTAAAAAAAAAATTCAGAACCACTTAAAGCTGGCACTAGTAAAATTAAATTAAATTTAAATCTTTTTGTTTTAAGAAACTTACTCAGTCTACTTGTGAGGTATCCCTTCCTCTTGTCGAGGTTACCTCGGTTCCTGGGGATATCTTCATTCAACAGTCCCAGTGTATGTTCATTTTGTGCCAAAGAACAGGTAAAAGCCCTTGATGTCCTTTCACTTCAGGGGCTTACCTGGTAGTAGGTAGAAAAGAGAGAAGAGAAGAAGAGACAAGAAAGAGTGGGAGGGGAAGGAGAGGAAGACAGGGGGGGTCACCTCTAGTGGAGAAGCTGTTCAGGGCAAAATATGACCTGGATATAGTGGGACCTTGGTGTATACTGCCCAAGGCTCCCATATGGACACAAACTTTTGGGTCCTGTCAAAGAGCGTTGCTGTCATCTGTTCTCGGGTCATTATCCAGGAGATATTGCGTTTTGTCACTTGGATAGAGACCCTGTCGACATTTATTTTCAACCACTGTGGTGAGAAAATATGATAGAGTAAGATGGAAAATTTTACTCAAACTAATGAATTTCTAACAGTGTATGTGGTTTTTGTTTGATAAAGTCCATTTGTTCTAAAACCAAATGTTAAGGCTTGGTTTACACTTAGGCGTGTGGCTGTGGGTATGGGAATCACTGCGATTCCTGCACCCACAACCACCCACAGTGAATTCTGAATGGCACCCCCATGCATATTAAATCGCAGAGCGTCTGCAGGTACAGAAACCGCAGGGAAATCTAATGGTTCAAAAAGACAATTGAATTTTCTTGCGGGTCGCTTTTGAAAAAGGTACATGCACCTTTTTCTGCAGGAAGCGCAGGTGCGACAGCCCATTCAAACAAATGGACTGCAGTGGCCACGCAAACGCGGGCCGCAAGAATGCAGAGATGAGAAACTAGGGTACAAGCAAATTACTTTTTTAAGTAATTTCAAATGACATTCGTAAAGCCATCAAATGTGCTGAGAATTTTCATACAAAATCTTCTTTGAATGTTTGTAGAACATGGGCCGCTTTACACCTTTAAAGGAGACCTGACACTCTCATACAATTGCAACAAACAGAAATGTATGAAAAAACATAGACTGCAGTGAGTTATTTTACTAAAGTCACTGCTTTTTTTTGATAAAATTTGAGAATTCACCCTTCACTAATTCTTACCTGATTTATTTTTTTAATCTTTGCATTCCTCCAATTAGAGATATATGGATACAGCAGTCACTATCTGGTAAAAGCACACCTGGGAAACAGCTGGCGGGACTTCTGTGAAAGTGAAATTAACATAATTGAAGAGATTACGTCAGTAATTAACAGAGCTGTTATAGGTGGACTCCATGATGTGGATCATCCAGATATGTTTTTAATTAAATTTATGTGAGTAGCATTCATGAAATAATGTCCAAGCACTATAGCAACAAGTCAACAGACTTCACTTATATCTTGCAATATGTCAGTGAATTTAGTAAGATTTTATCAGGCTCTGCCTTCTGTAACTTGTCAGCATCTGAGTGTCTCCTGTAACGTGTCAGGATCATGTCAATAACAAGTCTAACAAAAAGTACCGTAAATGGTTTCTTGCCTGTCATTTATGGAGACACATGTATTTGGATTTGTAGGAAATTAATTTTAACTCTGCCACGCATTTAAAATGACCTGCTTATTGATTTAATGTATGTTTTTATATTTCCAATCGATAATGATGTTGTGCCAATTTCTTAGTAATTTTGCCTCTTTAAAGTGTTAACAAATGTACAGTGCCACAATAATAGGTAATAGCATTATGTCACAGTGCCAAGGGCCCTGAAATCGGAATGCTTTGCTAACCTTTAAATCTGAAATCTAGGGAGACATAAAACATTCAATTTATTCCAATTATACATTTATCACAAAGGAAATTAATGGACTTCCCCAAACAGCTGACAAAGTACCTAAATCCTTAAATCAGCCTCCCTAAACAGCAGAACTTTGGACAGTACTGTCCACCTAACAGTTATGGGAGGAGATAGAGGAATAAGTATGACATTAGTGTGCAGCTGCTACTTCATTGTTCAATCAAGTTGTTGTCCATCTTAAACCAGACTCCATACCCCTGGGCTACAATATAGTCTTCAGGGAGGACACAAAGTTTACAGGACCCTGCTGTAATGTCTGGCAGGATGCCTGAATCTCATGGAAATCCATTGAAAAGGAAACTAGTTCCAATATATGTCATTTGAACTGTATATTTAACTGTTTGCATATAATTTGGCTTTTATAAAAATGAGTAAAATATGGCCACCTTGAATCAAAACTCACACATAGCTAATTCTGTAATGCTGCATTCTAAAAAAAAAAAAAAAAAAAAAATTGACAAGGATCACTCCCTTTGCACAAAACAATATAGGCTCATAGCTCTACTAAACCTGGACTTTACTGATATGCTTTCCCTAGGGTTGAACATGGTCCTCTCGAATTTAGTTCATAAAGATCAAGTGGATTTCGTATCATTCTACTAGGCAGGTGACAATACAAGAAAAGTTATTGATCTGATGGATATTGCCAACCAGGAAAAAATTCAGGCTATGTTGTTTGGTGTACATTTGAAAGTCCTTTGACAGGCTTGGATGGCCTTTTCTTCTAGCTACTTGAGCATATGGGTTTTAAGGGGCCTTTCCTGCATGCTATTCAACACCTCTATTCAACACTATCAGCGCAGGTTAAGACACCTTTTTACATTTTGCTACCTCATCCTCCTTCTTTATATCAAACTGGACAAGACAAGGGTGCTCTTTATTTCCACTTCTATTTGCTCTTTGCATTGAGCCCATGGCAGCTCATGTAGGTCAGGACCCGAAGGTACGTGGTATAGGGATTAAGGGAAGAGAATTTGAAATGAAACTGTTTGCAGATGACATACTTTTCACATCGACACAACACTTCCAAACCTTTATAAACAACTGGAGACATACAGTTTTCTGTCGGGCTATAGGGTTAACCCATTATATCTGAGGTTTTGCTGCTGAACTTCAATCTCAGTATAAATACAGCTGTTCTGTGAAGCCCTCAGAGATTTGTTAGAGAACCTTAGTGAACAATCGGCATCAGGAAGAAAAGAAACACACCAGATAGGTCAGGGATAAACTTGTGGAGAAGTTTAAAGCAGGGTTAGGTTATAAAAAATATCCCAAGCTTTGAACATTGCACGGAGCACTATTCAATCCATCATCTGAAAATGGAAAGAGTATGGCACAACTACAAACCTACAAAGACATGGCCGTCCACCTAAACCTAGGCAAGGAGAGCATTAATCAGAGAAACAGCCAAGAGGCCCATGGTAACTCTGAAGGAGCTTTAGAGATCCACAGCTCAGGGGGGAGAATCTGTTCACTGTACAACTATTAGTCGTGCACTCCACAAATCTGGAATTTATGGAAGAGTGACAAAAAGAAAGCAATTGTTAAAAGAAAGCCATAATAAGTGCTGTTTGCAGTTTGCGGGAAACCATGTGGGGGACACAGCAAACATGTGGAAGAAGGTGCTCTGGTCAGATGAGACCAAAAATGTAACTTTTTGGCCTAAAAGCAAAACACTATGTGTGGCGGAAAACAAACACTGCCCATCACCCTGAACACACCACCGTGAAGCATGGTGTTGGCAGCATCATGTTGTGGGGATGCTTTTCTTCAGCAGTGACAGGGAAGCTGGTCAGAGTTGATAGGAAGATGCCAAATACAGGGCAATCTTAGAAGAAAACCTGTTAGATTCTGCAAAAGACTTGAGACTGAGGTGTAGGTTTACCTTGCAGCAGGACAAGGACACTAAAAATACAGCCAGAGCTACAATGGAATGGTTTAGATAAAAGCATATTCATTAGTTAGAATGGTCCAGTCAAAGTCCAGACCTAAATCCAATTGAGAATCTGTGGCAAGACTTGAAAATTGCTGTTCACAAACTCTCTCCATCCAATCTGACAGAACTTGAGCTATTTTGCAAAGAAGAATGGGCAAAAATGTCACTCTCTAGATGTGAAAAGCTGATAGAGACATACTCAAAAAGACTTGCAGCTGTAATTGCAGTGAAATGTGGTTCTACATAGTATTGACTCAGGAGAGCTGAATAAAAAAAAGCATGCCACACTTTTCACATATTTATTTGCAAAAAATTTGGATAACCATTTAGCATTTTCCTTCCAGTTTTATTATGTGCCACTTTGTGTTGGTCTATCACATAAAATCCCAATAAAATACAGTTATGCTTTTGGTTGTAACATGACAAAATGTGGAAAATTTCAAGGGATGTGAATACTTTTTCAAGGCACACATAGGAAGCCTTATGAAAATAGGTGTGTGGGGTAACCCTTCACGAAAAAAAACTTCCTTCCCTTGTTTCACTCCCTGCGCACAAATGTATCTATGGAAGTGCCAAAATATTGCCTTTTTTTGGATGATATGGATGGGCCGAACGACCCCCTGTTTGGTTTGCACAAGGACTTTCAAACATTGCGAAAGTTCGGAACCGAATAACGAACCCCATTAAAGTCTATGGAACTCGAACGTGAAAAATCAAAAGTGCCCATTTTGAAGGCTTATATGCAAGTAATTGGGCATACAATGATTATGGGGGTCCAGGTAATGAAAAATGAAATTTTCCTTGCAAGCTTTGATTATTTTGTAAGCAACAGCTTGCGGAGCCAATCTGTTTGATGAGGCCACAATGTAGTACACTGGGGACAAGATTAGAGAGTTTTGGGATAAATTCTGGTGTCTCTACCTCAGACTTTGGATAGAAGTAATGGGTGTGTAAAAATTGGTCTTTGAGTGTTGGTGGTGCCTTCACACTGTAAACCTATAGAGGTACTCTTGATGAAAGCAAGTCTTGGCCTTGCAGCCAAAAATTGCAATGATATGCACCTGTCAAACAGGTGCAGAACAATTGGTCTTTGGGTGTCGGTGGTGCCTTCACACCGTGGCCCTATAGAGGTACACTTGATGAAAGCAAGACTTGGCCTTGAAGTTAAAAATTGCAATTATATGCACCTGTCAAACAGGTGCAAAAAAATTGGTCTTTGGGTGTTGGTGGTGCCTTCACACCTCAACCCTATAGAGGTACTCTTAATGAAAGCAAGAATTGTCCCTGCTGTCAAAATTGCAACAATATGCACCTGTCTAACAGGTGTGGAAAAATTGGTCTTTGGGCGTTAATTGGGCTCATGAAACCTACACCAAAAACATTCTTTCAGATTAAATCAGCACCCACAACACTAGACTAGAAGTCCTGCAGAGATTCCACATCCTAAAAACCTTTCATCGATGACATCAGCATCAGGAGCTTCATAGCTGCTGGTAATCCAGGACTGATTAATTTTGATAAAAGTCAGACAGCCCATGGAGTCTGTGGACAGCTGCATTCTACGATCAGTCTATTCTCATGACCCAGTAAGCCAGTGGATCGTTGACTGGAAAGCTCTCCATCTCTGTTTTCGCCCCTAGATAATTGTCCACCATGTGATGCAGATGCTGCCGATGGGATATGGAAGCTGATAGCCCTGGAAAAATTGAGAAATGCATGACTTGGACGGTTCCCCTCTGCACCGCTCCTCTCTTGACCAACAGAAGCCTCAAAACGGTGTTTTCCACAACACTGTAACCTACCAGAGTCGGGAAATGCATTTGATAAACTCCTCTTTAAGGTGTCCTCAAGAGATTTCATCTTTTGCACTCTCTGTGGGGATGGGATGAGTTTTAAACTTTCCCCTTATAACGGTGGTCAAGGAGGGTTGCCAACCAATAGTGATCCTTTTCCTTTATGCCACAACTTCTTTAGTCCTTTCGTAGGCTTTGAAACATAAGGGAGCCCATGCATCGCAAATTTGCAGAAAGCATGAGAAGCAGACTCCTCGTGGTCACTGAGGATTACAGTATCTTGAACTGCCTCCTCCCAGTCACATACTACTCCCAAGGGTTCTCGGGATGGAAAACCACCTGGCAGGCATGTCACAAATCAGGCGGTTTATGGGCAGGTGGAATTCCCGCTGAATTTCAGCCAACCGAGCACTGGCTGTGTATGATCACCTGAAAAGGCTACAGACTCTTCTGGCCTGCTTTAGTAGATCTTCCAACCCTGGGTACCTATTTAGGAAATGCTGCACCACCAAATTGAGTACATGTACCAGGCATGGCACATGTGTCAACTTTCCCTGTTTAAGGGCAGACAGGAGGTTTGTACCATTATAAGACCCCCACCATTCCTGGCACTAGTGGGCCTGGTGTGAACCACCTTTGGGCCTGTCCTTGCAGAGCTGCAAGAATCTCTGCTCTGGTGTGGTTCCTGTCCGCTAGACACACCAGCTGTATCACTGAATGGCACCTTCTAGCCTGACTCATTGAATAGCCCTTTGAACGCTTAGGGGGTACTTGACGTTCATAGGACAATTCAGCAGAAGGGCATGGAGACGGAGGAAAAACATAAAGAATATAATGCGCCGTCTCTTTAAATGGTCAACAGCAGCCAGAACAGCAAATGAACAATTACTAAAAATGAAAAAAAGATTTGCACTGTTGTTTTATGTACTATGTGCCAAGTCCTTTTAAGGGTTCTTTCATACGAATTGTTTTTATTCTTTATCATTTATTACACAATATTACATTTTAGTTCATTCTAACATTGCACATCCGTAGTTAGGTGGACCTTGCCACAGATGGCATTGCGCAGTGCACACCTGATTTTGTCCCCCACTTAGTTGTGCAGGGAAGGGATGGCTCACCTGGAAAAACAGTGGCGGCTGGACACGACATACTGTGGGACAGCCAATGCCATCAGGCTTTTAAAACTCTGCGTTTCCACCAGACGGAATGACAGCATTTCAAAGGCGAGGGATTTTGAAATGCTGGCATTCAGGGCCAGGGATCGCGGGTGGGTAGGGGGGTACTTCCTCTTCTGCTCCAGTGTTTGGGCGATAGAGAGCTGTACGCTTCCATGGAACATTGTGGCGATGGCTGGTAAAAGAGGTGGTAGTGTTGCTAGCAGATCCTCTGTTTGCGGGTTGGCAGGTGCCACTGTCACTACAGAGGTGGATGAAGAGGCCGAGACTGCAGCAGAAGAGGAAGCAGGAGGAGCCAGAGACCTTTCTTGGTTTTTGAGGCGTCTACTCCACTGCAGCTCGTGCTTTGCACTCAGATGCCTGGTCATGCAGGTTGTGCTCAGGTTGAGAACGTTTATGCCTCGCTTCAGGCTCTGATTGCACAGCGTGCAAACCACTCGTGTCTTGTCATCAGCACATTGTCTGAAGAACTGCCATGCTAGGGAACTCCTTGGACCTGGCTTTGGTGTGCTTGGTCCCTTGCTGCATTGGGCAGTAGCAGGTGTACTGTCTAGGGGACGAACGCTCCGCTTTTGCACCCTGCTCCCTCTTCTGCTGTGCTGGTGGCTCTGTGCGACCACTGCCTCTTCCTCAGAACTACACTGGTCACCTGCATGACGTCGATTCCATGTGGGGTCGAGGACCTCATTGTCCGCCACATCATCTTCCACCCAGTCTTCACCCCTGCCCTCCTTGTCGGTCTGCACAATTGCGAAAGCAGCAGCAGCTGGCACCTGTGTCAGAGACGTGCTGCGATGGTCCTCCCATGTACTCATCATGAAACATAAGTGGTTGGGCATTGGTGCACACAATCTCTTCCACTTCTGGGGCAGGGCTAGGTGGATGGCCCTGGGAAACCCTGCTAACAGAGTCATCAAAAAGCAGAAGAGACTGATGCATGATTTGGGGCTCAGACTGCTTGGCTGATTTGCAAGGGGGTGAGGTGAAAGACTGATGGACATCGGCTGCAGGTGCCAACTCTGATATTTCAGCAGGAGACTGGGTGGGAGACAATGTGAAGGAACCAGAGGCACTGTCAGTAACCTAATCTACTATCGTTTGTACTTGTCCTTTCCTCAACATTGGTACAGCCACATTAGGCCCGACCAAATACAATTGCAGGCTCTGTCGCCTACTCGCACCTGAGGAAGGTGTTACACTTGTGCGTGTAGCTGGCACAGATCGACCACGTCCTCTCCCTGCAACAGGAGCTCCACCAGCAGCACCACGACCGTGGCCACATCCCTTTGACGTTCTCCTCATATTTCTCAAATTTAGGATCTTGCCCTAAGTGGGTGTTTTTAGAATAGCAGAATAGAGCAACAGTATCTAAAGGGTGTAACTCACACCTACAGATATGCAGAAAATGCTATTCAAAAAAACATTATTTGCCCTAAAAATTTATTTTTTGAATAGCACAATAGAAGAACACTATCTAAATTTTGTATCTCACACCTACATATATGTAGAAAACACTGCAAAATATTTTTTTTGCCCTAAATGGGTGTTTTTGGAATAGAAAAATAGAGCAACAGTATCTAAAGGGTGTATCTCACACCTACAGATAGGCAGAAAATGCTATTCAAAAAAAAATGTTTTGCCCTAAAAAAATTTTTTTTGAATAGCACAATAGAAGAACACTATCTAAATTGTGTATCTCACACCTACAGATATGGCGAAAACACTGCAAAATATATTTTTTTGCCCTAAATGGGTGTTTTTGGAATAGCAAAATATAGCAACAGTATCTAAAGGGTGTATCTCACACCTACAGATAGGCAGAAAATGCTAATTAGAAAAAAAAAAATTGCCCTAAAAAAAAAAACAGTAGCTAAAGGGTGTATCTCACAGTAACACATCCAGTGCTGGTGCACTGAGCTTGCATAAAATTCCCACCGACGCCAACCTAACTAACAGACGGATAAAAGTTATCTTTTCTCTAGCACTGGGCTCAGGGCAGTGTAATGCCCCATACACACGGTCCCAAATTACGACCACAAAATCCGTCTGATTTTTTCCGACGGATTTTGTCCGACACTGGTGTTGCATACACACGGTCGGACAAAGTTGTCGGAAAATCCGATCATTCTGAACATGGTGACGTTTGTTGCGTATGACGGAACTACATAGAGGCTAGTAGCCAATAGCTTTGGTCTTGTAATTTGATCATAGCATGCGTGGCACTTTGTCCGTCGAAATTCGCTACACACGATCGGAAGAAGTTTGATCGGACTTTGTTGTCGGAAAATTTGAGAGCAGGAAATTCCGACGGAAAAAGTCCGATGGCGCCCACACATGGTCGGATTTTCCGACAACATGGTCCGATAGGACATTTTCCGTCGGAGATTCCGACCGTGTGTACGGGGCATAAGAAGGCTGTGCACTGCACCCACACAAAAAAATCAAGATAGATCGCTGAGTAATTAGATTTCTGAAGCAGGACTCCTATCTAATTCTCTCCCTCAAAATGGCAGCAGCCTTTGCCTACACTATCTATCTTTTCTCTGGCACCGGGCTCAGGGCAGTGTAAAAAGATTGTGCACTGCACCCACACAGGAAAATCAATGTAGATCGCAGAGTAATTAGAATAGATTTCTGAACCAGAACTCCTATCTAATTCTCTCCCTCAAAGCAGCAGCAACCTTTCCCTACACTACCTAAATCAGAGTGACGTGCTGTGCTGTGTGCCTCTAGCTTATATAGAGGCTGAGTCACATGCCGCACTGGCCAATTACAGCCATGCCATTAGTAGGCATGGCTGTGATGGCTTCTAAGGGCACACAAATTAAACGAATGTTGATTGGCTGCCCTGCAGCTTTTTAAAATGCGCCATTACATTGCCGAACACCGAACTCGAACCCGAACATACAGTAAATTGTTTGGGTTCGGGTCCGGGACCCAAAAACCCAAAAGTCTGGTACGAACCTGAACTTTACAGTTCGGGTTCGCTCAACCCTAGTCGTGAAGGGTTACCCCACACACCTATTAATATTGTGCAGAGAATAGAGATGCTTGTTAAACTATTTTCATGTAAAAAAAAATTGTAACCACCTATCGAATTGTAATGTGCTGCTTAAAGTGGAGGTTTACACAAAAATTGAACCTCCGCTTTTTGGAACCCTCCCCCCCTCCGGTGTCACATTTGGCACCTTTCAGGGGGAGGGGGTGCAAATACCTGTCTATACCTGTCAGGTATTTGCACCCATTTCTGGGCGTAGACTCTTCCTGTCCCTCCGAGTCTGCTGGGACACAATCTTTTTATGTAAGTGCTATAGGCACAATTGTTTTATATGTTTATTTTTATGCTGGTTCACCAATAAATAGTGCACCATGAGATTTTTGTATTCTTTGTCATTGGTGACTTATTACTACGGATGGGATATGCTGAGCTATTTTTATTTTTTTGAAAATCTTTTTATTGAGTATAAAAACATACAAACAAATAACAAACATCAGTAAACCTGCCACAGCTTTGGAATAGACCCACGCAGGAGTCAGTGCCAGCCGGCAATTGGACTGCTTCCATTATTAGTGACAAACAGCTGTAGCACATCTACAAGAAAAGAACATACAAACAACCTAGTGTTGTGTTGGCTCCCGCTCAATTGAAATATCTAAGGATCAGATCTTTCAGTGAAGACCCAAGGGACCATAATAGATAGCAAATGAACCTGTATCAGAGTTTATAGCTCACAAAAAGGCACTCAATGTAGCAATATCACATCCACCCGTATAGTGGTGTTATGTACATGCTCAATCAGTCCGCGGTTGCCGTGGAGGCCTCCGCTAGCCATTTGGCCCACACTCTATCATATTTTTTGGGGCATCCCCTATTTTGGTATGTTTCCTTATATAGTGATAGTACTTTATTGACATGTGTTTTCCATAGCATTATGGACGGTGGGGCACGTTTTTTCCAACATAGAGTGATCATTTTCCTGGCATAGAAAAGCAGGAGTCCTATCAGAGTTCTCTCTGCGATCCTGGGGGCTAGTTCTTCTACTAGGCCTAGAAGGCATATCTGCGGGGTTAGGGCTATATCTATTCCCACCACTTCTCGTACTACAGATAGTACTTGTGACCAGTAGTTTTTAATTGCTGGGCAGGACCAGAAGACATGAAAAAAGTCGCCTGGATCCCCTGTACATCTCCAGCATTCCGAGGACAGGGAGGTTTTCATTTTATGCAATCTATACGGGGTTATATATGCCCGGTGTAGTATTTTGTATTGTATGAGACAGTCTCGAAGTAAGATCAGGATTTTGAAGGGGAAATCCCACACGTCCTCCCAGTCCTCGGAGTCTAGTCCCGGAATGTCATGTGTCCATCGCTGGCGGAGCTTGGACAGATCCGGAGAGGAGACCCTAAGGAGATGCGCATACAGGACCGAAGTCGGTTTTCTGGTGCACTCATATCTCGTGACCCTCTCCAGATCGGATTGCACTATTTGCGTGTCGTTGGGTATTATTTGGGCTTTAAACGCATGAGAGATTTGCATATAGCGGAATAGATGCGCGGTGGGTACATTGTTGTGGGACACCAGGTGATCAAAGGAGTGTATACCGGAGCCTGAAGTGAGGTCAGATACCAGTTTAATACCACACTTAGCCCATATTTTGGGGTCCGGCAGTGTGTAAAAATGGGGTAAGGTAGGATTGTTCCAAAGGGGGGCATGAGGGGAGATTGCATTCCGTGGGAAATTCTCAAGTCTCAGTCCCGCCCTCCATGCCTTTAGAGTCGTGCACATGGAGGTGGTCAAATCATATGGAGCCTTGGGACCCCAGAGAGGTAAATGTGTTAGGGCCTCCACAGAACGGACCACCGCAGCCTCCAGAACTGCCGCAGGGTTGGACGTGTCCGGCACTAGCCACCAAACTGCCGTAACCAGCTGGGCTGCCAGAAAATATTTCTGGCAGTCCGGAAATGCCAACCCCCCCCGCGACACCAGACGCATCAGTGTGGACAATTTAAACCTAGGGGGATTTGGGCCCCAGAGAAAGGAGGAGAAAATGCGGTTCAATTTCATAAAAAATGAGCAAGGTATCCACTGTGGGGAATTACGGAATAGGTAAGTAAATTTAGGTATGATTTTAATTTTGATTAAGTTAATGCGGCCTAATAAGGATAGGGGAAGGTTCATGCTGAGCTAATTTTACCATGAAAAATAAAACTTCCTGGTCATGATCCATGCACTGGGATACACTCTGAAGAGGGTCCTGTGATTCAGATAGAGGGGATAAATGCAAGCTAATGATGACTAGTACTACATACCTCTGATGACCTGGATCTTTTCATATGCGATTTTTGATGTTCTATTCATTTGACAGCAACTCTATCTGGTGAGTGTGTTTTTCTGACATTGCTGGAAGTCGCACTGGGTTATTATGGCACTGGAGGAGGGAGATCACCTGTATCACTTGATACTTCTTCATAAGAACTATTCAATGTTTGTTTATTTTGAATAGTTTTAATGTTGGACTTAATATCATAACACTTCAGTTGTTTTGTGTTTATTGATATTGTGCCAAGCACTGCAATTTTTCTTGGTCATATTTGAAAAATAGTTTAATAAAAACAGTTTCTTCTAAAAAAAATGATAATATAATAAACTTTTTTTGTTTTGAATAGCATAGGGAAAAGTTAGCTTTCATTAAAATTTTTTTCGGAAACCTATGTGCCTTTTGGGGGGACCATTGTCACTGGGACTTAAAGTGAGGGAAAGGACAACATTTTTGGCTGTTACTAATACAAGAATAGAGGGGAAGTTTTTTAACCACTTGCCGCCCGCCATATAGCAAAATGACGGCGGCAAAGTGGTTTCAATATCCTGACCAGACGTCATATGATGCGCATTGTGGCGATCGTTTTGCGGCGATCGCATCACGGCGATCGTTGTTGCGGGGTGTCAGTCTGACACCCCGCAACATCGATCTAGGTAAATAGGTCTCTGACGGAGACTCTTTACCATGTGGTCAGCCGTGTCCAATCAGGGCTGATCACAGTGTAAACAGGAAGAGCCGGTGATCGCCTTTTCCTCACTCACATCTGTCAGACGTGAGTAGAGGAGAGACGACTGGCTGCTCCTCTCACAGAGGGGGTCTGTGCTGATTGATTATCAGTGCAGCCCCCCCAAGGATGCCCACACTGGACCACCAGGGACACCACTAGGACCACCAGGGATGTCACCATGAGGTATGCCCCCCTAGACCACCAGGGATGCCAATCAGTGCCCACAATAGATGTCAATCAGTGCCCACAATGGGCATCACTGTTTGGCAGGCATTATTGTTTGGCACTGATTGGCATCCATCAGTTACATACATTACAGTACATGAGTGCCACCTATCAGTGCCCGTCCATGCCCATCCGTGCAGCCTATCGGTGCCCATCCGTGCCGCATATCAGTGCCGCCTATCAGTGCCCCATCAGTGCCTCATATTAGTGCCCATCAATGCCACCTCATCAGTGCCACCTCATTGGTGACACCTCTTCAGTGTCCATCAGTGCCACCTTATCAGTGCCCGTCAGTGCAGCCCCATCAGTGCCCACCAGCGAAGGTGAAAACATACTTATTTACAAAGTTTTGTAAATGAAACAAAAAAAAAAAATTTTTTTTCCAAATTTTCTGTCTTTTTTTTATTTGTTTAGCAGAGAATAAAAATCCCAGAGGTGATCAAATACCACCAAGAGAAAGCTCTATTTGTGGGAACAAAATGATAAAAATTTTGTTTGGGTATAGTGTTGTATGACCGCGCAATTGTCATTCAAAAGGCCCGTACACACGATCTGACTTTTTGACAACCAACATGCAAATTAGCTGTTTTGGACCAACATCTGACCGTGTGTACGCTCCATCGGACCAACTTTTTCCAGGTTTCATCGGACTTTTGTTGGCTGTGCGAACGGACCAACTTTCTGCCAACAAAAGTCCGATGGACCAAAGTCCGACCATGTGTACACAAAACCAACGGACTTTTGTACAAACCAATGCAGAACCAATGCAAAAGATCAGACAACAATACAGAAGTTGACCAAAGGTGGCGGTAAAGAGCAGAAAAACCAAGTGATTTGGTGAATGTTGGCTGAAAAAGTCCTGCCGTGTGTATGCAATACCAACTTGGGGCCAATGCCCTTTGGACAAAAATCCACGGGAAAGTTGGTCCACGGTCCGATCGTGTGTATGAGGCTAAAGTGCGACAGCGCTGAAAGCTGAAAATTGGTCTGGGCAGGAAGGTGTATAAGTGCCCTGTATTGAAGTGGTTAAAGAGGACACTTATTGTGGTGACAAACATATAAGCAAGTATTATCCTCACCATTGAGAGATCTCTTCTGAAATAGTGTTGTAAATGAAGGGAAATTAGGCTTCCAAATGGAACGCAGACAGTGCAAAAAAAAAAAAGAAGGAAAATATACACATTTGGCACTGGCCTTGATAAACTTGGCATGTTCTCTATCACACATCATAAATACTGTATACAGTACATTAACACAGAAAATAGAATTAATATTTTTTTTAAACTATTATGAAAGTGGACATGTAAAATTTAATCAGTTTAGAAGTTCCTTAGAAACTAAATATACTAAAAATAACTTGATACGAACCAAATTCTGTTGTGACCATAAGTAGTGTCAGCTCCAGAACATACTGTCTTTTTCCCTGTCTTTACTTTTTCTTCTCTTTTTCTTCCATACATTCCCTTTCATCCCTCCCTCCCTCCCATTGCTTTTTCCATACATGTCCTTCCCAATAGGACTACCAATTCTTTGCTAATTATGTACACTTTCCTCTGCTATTTATCCAGCATTCTTATAAAAATCTTCTGTGTGCAGCCCCCCTTAGCCCCCCTAATACTTACCTGAGCCCCCTCTCTATTCAGCGATGTTGCAAGAGTGCCTCAGCTGTCCTCCTGATTGGCTGAGACACCGCAGCAGCACCATTGGTTCCCAATGCAGTCAATCAAAGTCAGTCAGCCAATCAGGAGAGAGAGAGGGGTGGGCCAAACCACGGCTCCATGTGTGAATTGACACACGGAGTTGCGGCTCAGCTTGGGTGCCCCCATAGCAAGCTGCTTGCTGTGGGGGCACTCAACAGGAGGAAGGGACCAGAAGCACCGAAGAGGGACTCGAGCAGAGGAGGATTCGGGCTGTTCTCTGCTTATCCACTGCACAGAGCAGGTAAGTATAACATGTTTGTTATTTTTAAGGAAAAAAAAAACAAGACTTTAGTATCACTTTAAGGAATTTTTTTTTTTTTTTTAGCAACATGCTTAAAATAAAAATAAGAAAGTCTGCCACTTCTCAAGGAGCTTAGAGCTGCAAATTAGAATTTCATGGTTAGACACAAACCCCATAAATGAGATGCATTACATTTGGTTTCATGTAATACACTTCTTTGTCCTCTGTACGATGATACATGGTCAGTAAACTGCTTTCTCTCTTCATTTGTCATTGGTGCTAACTTGTATAATCATGTTCCTGTGCTTGTGTACTAATAAAAAACAATGAAACAAGTATATTATTTTGAGAAAATGCTGCCGTGATATAAAGCAGTGTCCCAAATAAAATGATGTGCTAGAAATTAAACAAAGAAGAATGAACAAACATGACAAGAGGAATATGTTTAATTAGGGTAAAGCAACATTAAAAAATACAAGAGTAGATATTGGATCAGATATCAGGTGAACCAATTCACTTATTGAAATGGCATGAAGTCCAAAAGAACATCTACCAGCCCTCTTCTGTACTGCAGCATGTTCAGTAGGCTTCTCTTTGCAAGAATACTGTAATCAAATAAAGTGTGAGCTTCCCACCCCTCATCTCTGATTTTCAGTGAGTATAATTTTCCTTTAATTTACTTGGAGATGTCACAAAGAATTATATGGTGGAGTGAATTACAAACTAATTGCCCCTGTGATGTCATAATAGAGAAGCATTGAAGTATTTTTTATGTATAAACCTTATTAAGGCCATGACATCATGAAGAATAGAAATCCCACCCCGTAATCTCTTGTGCCCTCAGACAATGAGAAAAACAGGGGCTCCCCACTAGATCACACTACCCATTCTGCATGGCACATGGCACTAAGCTATCAAAAATTATTTTAGAAGAGAAAAAGAAAACATGCCATGTTTCATTTGTCTTGCATAAGAATCTGAAAGTAATTCAATTGGATGAAATAGGCAGTGCATTTCTTTTTCTCCAGTATTTAAACCAGGCTCACTGTATTTAATTTGTTTTTAAAGGAATGCTTGTACTGTATATGGAGCTGGAGGCAAACTTAAATTCTTTATTTATTCACTTCAAGTTCAGCTTCATTAAAGTGGTTGTAAAAGCAAAAGGTTTTTTATCTTAATACAGTCTCTGCATTCAGACTAGGTTCAAACCTGTGTGGTTGGTGCGGCCCGCATTTGCGATGTACCTGCAGGAAAAAAGTCCCTACACCTCTTTAATACCACAGCTGCGGGAAAATTGCATGGTGCTCTTTGCATACATGTGTGGGGATGCCAGAAATTGCTTGTAAAAGAGCAGCGATTTTTGGTTGCAGGTGGTTGTGGGTGCGGGCAGTTCTCGCACCTACAACCACCCACACAAGTGTGAACCTAGCCTAAGGTAAAAAAAAAAATAGCAGCATCCCCCCAGCCCCTTTCTTAAACACTTAGCTGAGTCCTCTATAAATCCAGTGCTGTGCTCAGCTTTAGTTCTTCTCTTCCTTCTCTGACAGCAGTGGTAGCCATTGGCTCCTGTTGTCAGTCAAATCACGTGTGTAGGGAACAGGGGGACAGGGCCTAGCCACACTGTGTGCGTTTATAGATACACACAGCCTGGCTCAGGATCAAGACTGTATGTCTGCCCCCATAGCATACACAGCTTGCTATGGGGCAGACACAGAAAAGGAGGAGCCAAGATCACCTGCGGGGGACTCCCAAAGAGGAAGTTCAGGGCTAGTCTGTGCAAAACCATTGCACAGAGCAGGTAAGTATACCATATGGTTAACACCGCTTCAATTTGGCACTATAATAGTTTTACCTTCAAATGTAATTTCAAAGGCAGTAACCTACTATACACCCATTAAACATCCTCTTCATTCCACCAGGTAAAGATTTAGTGGTCGACCTTGAATCCCTGTATGTATATCAACCATCTGTCAATATAGAAGCAGATGCCCCCTAAACTTTTTGTTGCTTACAGCACAGACAGCAGTTTGATTCTAGTCCAGATATCAATTATCTATCCAGCAAAGCTCCCTTTTATCTTTCCAAGAATCTTTTGTTGCTTGCCTATTCCACATGTAACAGGACAGATTTCATGAATGTTGCTGAAGCAGACAACTTTTATGGTACTAAATCTATGAAGGTAATTTTTTGTGGCCACACAGTTCTGTAAAAATTGCATATTTTATTGTGTCTTACAGAACCCATGAAGGCAAGGTAATCTCTAAATATATTTCTCACTAAAGCAACCACATTTTAAATAGAATGAAATCTGTCTTAATATATTTAAAAGTGGGACTGAGTTTAGATTTTCACAACACAACATGTTTAGAAACACCCAAAAAACAAGCAGATTCTCCACAATGGCTGCTCAATGTGTTTTGCAATTTTCAATTTCTGTGGCAATAATACTTTATCTTTCCCTTTAGGCTGCCAATTTTCCCAATAGATTACCTAAACCAGTTCATGGTCTTAGATTAGAGTGAGACTAGGGAGAGGGGGTAATAGGTAAATTGACATCCAAAGCCTTGTATTCCCCTGGAAGTGCATATTTAAAAAAATGTATGCCTTTTCTTTAGTCCAGTTTAAGATGAATTTTGCATTTCTTGGAATAAACATTTTTTTTCCCTATTAGTATTTAATAACTGTAAGCTGGAGAAAGTAATGAGGTATGAAATAGAATAAGGTACGTTTTAAGTGCACAGACAACAAACTTGAGATCTAGATGAGACAGCAAGATGTCACAATTTGTGCTGGTTATATTTTATCACATTTCTTAGAGGCACTCAGTAATCCTATTTTACATTTTAGGAGACATGTTTTTGTCTGGTCAGTGCATTGAAATCTCTTAAGACAATAGAATAAAGTGTTTCTGGTTGATTTGTCAAAATAAATGACACCTATGAAAATGTAAGTCACATAAAGAAAGCAGAAAATACATATTTTTCTTGCAGGTGCACTATTTGACGGAGGGCACAAATCGATAGAACACAGGCAGTGCAAATAAAATGAGTTTGATAATCAGCATGCTCAGCCTTTCTTGTGCTTAGAAAATAGTGAAACGTGATTTATTTAACAGTATGTTAGATTACAAAATCACAAATACGAATAGACTTACTGCAGTGAAGAAAAATCAGTTATTCTGTAAATTCTTTTTTTTTTTTTTTTTAAATAAAGTTTCAAGATAAAGATATAGAACCATAGACATATATGTATAGTAATGATATCGCAGTTTAAATCATGTGATGGTATTTTATGAGTATTTGAAATTAAATCTTATGGCAACCATTCACATAAAAGGGCAATAAAAAGGTGATATTATAAATAAACAGCTTCAAAGAGTAGTCTTTAATTTGCTGTAGCTTAAAATACCAACTTTTCTCCTGTGAACTAATCTACAAATTGTACATGTTTTGTATAAAGCAATGATGTCAAAAAATGTATAGTCAGATTAGCTGGATACTACGTGTTTACAGTGTGCTGTTTCCTACAGAACTAAAAGGATATATGGACAATTACATATGCAAAAGATCTAGCACCTAAAAACAATTAAATCCCCTTTAGTAATAAAGGGAATTTAATTATAATAAGTTTGAGCTTGTGTTTTCTGATGAGGAAAATGTCACAAGATATGATGTGAATTATAGGGAGCATGCTTCAGAGTAAAATATTTATTTGAAGTTTAGACTCCACACACCTCATTATGGAGCATGGAGCCACATTTTATCTGGAGCAGCATGTGGTAGGTTTAGTGATGGAATTCTTTGGTTGCAAGCTGCTAATAAAAACATAAACACATAAACAAAGAAAGATAAAAATAGTATTTTGTATAACATAACCATATGTAGAGTTCATCAACTTTTCCTTACCAGCTTGGGCGATCCATGGGGCCTCTGTGGCTCCCTAGCTTGGAAACCAACAGGGTTCCTATAGTTACTGGATAGAAATCTTCAAATCTCAACCTTCTACGACACCCTGTGGAGTACCCAGCCTAGCCTGATCAGAATCAAGGAATTCTATCTAGCCTTCTTGATGACTTTTAGTCTACTTTCACACTGGAGCGGTGGGGGCGCTGGCGGTAAAGCGGCGCTATATTTAACGCCGCTTTACCGGCGTTTTAGCGGCTCATTTCGGCCGCTAGCAGGGTGGTTTTACCCCCCGCGAGCGGCCGAAAAAGGGTCAATACCGCCCGCAAACCGCCGCTGCAGCTGCGTTTTGCGGGCGGGTTCGGAGCGCTGCCCCATTGTTTCCAATGGGAATGGGCGCTATAGGAGCGGTAAATATACAGCTCCTACAGCGAGCCAAAGATGCGGCTTGCAGGACATTTTCCAGCATCCTGCAAGCACACCGCTTCAGTGTGAAAGCCCTCGGGATTTCACACTGAAGACACAGCAACAGCTGTTTTGGGTAGGTTTGCTGTCGCTATTTTTAGCGCAATAGCGCCTGCAAACCGCCCCAGTGTGAAAGGGGCCTTAGCTCTATCCCTTCCCCTGAGCATAAGTCCATGTCCAAGAGTGATTCCAAATTGGAATAGATTAAACAAAGTCCACACCAGGCCTCTTAACAAGATGTTGTTTTTACTAAAGAACATTGAATGAACAGTCAGCCATTTAGTATAATGATGGAGCAATGCTTAAACAAGTTACAATACAGAGGATGCTGATCCCAGACCCTATACATTTTCTAGGCTAATAAGCAAGGTATCAAAAATAGCATTGAGAGCATTGGCCTGTGGAACATGTACCAATGCAATATAATATTTTTTTTTATTTAAACTTTATATAAGCAGCCGGGAACAGTGTTTTTTCTGGTACGAATATATTATTATTTTTAAAGTAATAACAAAAAATCCTCCAAACTGCCCACCCATGGGCTTAGAATGGCAGCATAACGCAGAGGAAGACTTTGCATACTGTCAACGAAATAAAAAGAAAACAGTGGCATTGGTTATATACAAAACCTAGAAAGTTGAAGTAAGGTCCAGGAAAATTTGCAAGAATGTCAATGTCAAACCTGGACAGGCTAAATCCCTGAGAGTAATACAATGTAATTATGTACTCAGGGAGCGCAAGGTAACCACAAAGAGAAGGAGGGGGGTCGCAAGTCCCAGGAGGAAAGGGAAGAAAAAAAGGACAAAGTGAAAGAGAAAGGGGATGGGGGAACAAGAGGGAAGCCAAAATAAATAAATAAAGGAGAGGAAGGGCAAAGGAGATATATGGACTCTGGATCTTCAGGCGGGTCAGTCACAGGAATCTGATGACAGCTGCAGGAAGTGAGGGGAAGGCGTATTATAGCCAAGGCTCCTAAATCTTTAAAAATGTGGTGTTAGAGTCCTTGAGAATGCTAAACATCTGTTTGTTGAGCATTAGAGCCGTCATAAATCTTTAATGTTCTGAAAGGGAATCATAGGCTTCCTCCAGGCTTGGGCAATTGTCCTCTTGGCAGACAAAAATTTGTAAGTTGCAAACTTCTGCTGACAAGCATAGAGGCCCACGGACGGGGCAGTGCAGCAGGGCTAATTTAGCATCCTTTAGGATAGGTAGATGAAATAGAGTAGGTAGCAAGCCAATGACTGAGGACCAAAACCCTATTAATCTTGGACATGTCCACAATATGTGTAGGATGTCCCCACGATGGGCACAGCCCCAGAAACAGTGGTCACCAAAGTTAGGGTTGGCATAGGCAATATGAGCTGGAAACCAGTACCAACATTGTAGTACTTTATATGCCGCCTCTAAGGTGGCAGTGTTAAATGAGCATTTTGCTACGGAGGACGAGGCCTTGCTCCAGTCTGCTAGGTCTATCTCGGATCCCAAGTCCTGTTCCTACTGAGAAACATATGAGAAAGATGCTCTACTATTCAGGGATGCATATATGGTAGAGATGAAGCCAGGCAAACCCAGGGGCATTGGCATATGTGTTCAAAGGACATTTTCCAAAAGGGATAAGTAGAGGTGCGATGGAGCAATGATATCCAGTGTTGGAGTTGGAGGTAGCGGAAAAACTCAGATTGAGGAGCCTTATGCACTTCTCGGAGAGACACCCATGTTGGAAAAGACTGAGAGGTCAGGAAGTGGGCAGTCTACCAGGAGAACGCCTGAGGATGGTCCATGCTTGGAGGGAATAAGGGGTTGTAAAGAATAGGCAGGAGAGGCAAAAATGGAGACATGAGGTTGCCCGAGTATCTGACAGAATCCCATGTTTTCAGGCTGTGCTGCATAGGAGGGCTAAGGGTGGGAGGGCGTAATTTACGAGGAAGCAATAGAGAGTCTGGAGAGGAAGGGGCACAAAATTAGGGAGCTCAATAAATGCCCACAGGTGAATGTCCACTGAGGTATGAAGCAGGGGCAGCTGGGAGATCTGAGCTGCTAAGTATTATTTGGTGATGTTCGGAACACCCAACCCGCCTTAGAGTCTGCATGTAAAAAGGGTGGTTCTAGAGACTCTAGGATGCTTATTAGCCCAGATAAAATACAGGATCCTATTCTGCACTAGACATAAATAGTGTGGGGGACCCATACAGGCAGAGTGCGGAAGTAGTACAGCGTCTTGGGCAGGGTTGTCATTAGTAGAACTAATACGGCCTATCCAGGATAGATATGGGCACTCTCAGGACTGCAAATGAGTGAACAAAGAGCGAAAAAGTGGGTAATAATTGGCAGCGCATAGGGAGTGGTAGTTGGAGGTTAGTCTAATGTCCAGATATTTGATGGAGGAGTTTGCCCACCTGTAGGGGAAGTGGGATTGTAGAAGTGCAATTAAGTCAGGGGGAAGAGTGATATTGTCAGGGCTGGGCTTTTAGCAGCTCTCTTCTCAGGCTTCTCAGCTGACAAATAATTACCAGCCACTCTTTGTTTCCACAATGACTCACCTGGTTACCATTAGCTTCATTAGTCCTGCTTTCAGTCAGCCCATTTTGGCTATTTAAACTGCCTTGCTCATTCCTTTGGTGCATTCATCTGCTGTGTCTCTCTGCTGTGTTCCTGTTTGGCTTTTTGCCTGGCTGACCTTTCTTCTAGTTCCTGATCATGATCTTTGGCTCATGTGATTACCCATTTTGACCCTTCTAACCCTGGCTTCTGTTTTTGACTACGTTCCTAATTTGTATTATTTTACTATTACATTAGGTGTGATTATAACTGCATTTTCTGTCTCTGCCTGGTTCATGGAACGTGACAGGTATTGAGTGCTGTCATCTTGTACAAGTCAATGCGCAGGCCTGAGATGTCTGAGAAGCAAGAGTGGACTTTCTATAGGTTAGAAAGGGTGGTGATGGAATTAGTCAGAGTTAGAAGTGCACCATCTGCGAAAAGGCTTAACTTATAGTCGTGGCCCGCATAAGGGATTCCGATTGTTCTGGTCCTGATGAAGAGCAAGTATGAGGGGTTAGAGGGCTAAGATAAAAAGGGATGGGGGGCAACCCTGTCTAGTACCCTGTGAATCGAGAAGGGGCAGAAAAATAACCGGCATATTTGACCGAGGCCGATGGAACTGAATACAGGACCTTGATCCAAGTCAAAAAGGCTTCTCCAAAACCCCAGCGGCTCAGCACGCATTGCAAGCATCGCAAGTGAGTCAAACACCTTATAGATGTCTAGGGAGAGGTGAAAGCCAGGCATTTTACGATGGTTGAGAAGATGAATAAGATAGATCACTTTACGAACGTTGTCGCCAGCCTGCCTACTGGGGACAAAACCCACTTGGTCCCTATGAACCAAGAGGCTTAGGTATTTATTGATGTGATTGCTTAAGATATTCCCTAAGATTTTTAGGTCCTCATTGAGGAGAGACATAGGCCAAAAAAGGCCTGTGGCTCAGAGGCGCTGTTTGTCATTTTGGGGATCATTGTTATATGAGATCTGAGGGCATCTGGGGAGGTAAAGGATCCCTGTTTCAGTGTGTTGAACTAATTGATTAAATAGAGAAAAATTCATCAGTGCCTGGGCACTATCTGCATTATCTGCATTGGATTGGAAATGAGGCCGTCTGTATGTGTGTGAAGCCAAACAGGCTGATACAGTTTGCCAGCAGAAATAAGCTTCCTGGCCAACATAGGTCCAGGCTTCTTAGCACATGTATAATATTTATGTCTGGTCCACCAAAAGACCTTCTGGGCCTGGGAAGTAGACAGGAGGTCCAATTCTGTGGCCGAAGTGTCACCGTTTTTTTTTAAGTGCTGCGGGGGGGGGCCTTTCAGTGGGGGTGTGCCTCAGCCAAAAGGGAGGTCAGTTCAGGAATACAACAGTCCGTTTCTTCAAGGAGGCCAGATGTGGGAAAGGATCTGCTGACAAGTGGCTTCAGTTGTCAGGAGAGATTTGTTAATCTGCCAGTGGGAGGGAAGCTTGGTCAGACCAGAAAGGGATACCAACAACACCAAGGGGAGGAAGGAATAGAGAGGCAAGCAAGAGGAAGTTATTGTATCAAAATGAACATGTGGTCTATTCTACAGAAGCTATCATGTGGACTGGAGTAAAAAGTGTAATCGCGGGCAGTACAATGTAGTTTTCTCCACACAACTAAACAAAAGGACTGTAAGATTGAACTCATGTGGGCTTCTTGCGTTGGGTCGAGAGTGGAGGAAGCTCCCTGTGCATACTGCCTTTTCATGGTGGAGTTCAGGGTTTTTCAGCACTGACTTTTACAAAGAAAATGTTTAAAATTGCAGGCAATTTTATTTTTTATTTTTTATTTATTTATAAATAATGGAAAATTGTGTAGAATCCCCCTTCTCCCCCAAAACGCATACCAGACCCTTTGAGTCTATGTATTTTAAGAGGGTACCTACAAAAGGGTACACAAAAAAAATCTGTTACAGGTCTGGTATAGCTTTTAAGGGAGATTCAAAATGAGGCAAGGGCCTCTGCTCCACAATCTATGGGAGCGGGGGCCATTTGGAGTCTGGAACCCCCCTTAAACAATATTAGGGTACCCAGATACTGCCCCCCCCCCACATCTGAATGAACCCTACTCTTTCACAAAATAAGTTGTAGCCTAGAAATAAAGACACCCAAATATTTGATATATCCTTTATTTAAAAAAGAAATCCCCAAAAATGCCCCTTATTGTAAATCCAACATCAATTATGTCATCCAGCAATGCAGATCTAGGTCAGCCATGATACCCAGTGGCTGATAACCTGCTGAAAGAAAAAAAAGCCTCTGTCTAGACAAATCCTGTTTTTTTTTTTCTTTGTCATCACTGGAGTCCAGTGGATAACAGCTGTTATACAAGTTGGTGGGGTCTCCCAGTGTTGTTATTGATCATTTATAGACATGATATATGGTCAGTGATGCCACTGGGATCCCGGCCCTTTGTTTTGATTACATGATGTTCAGCTCCTGCCAAGCAGGTAGATGTTTGGGTGTTCAAATGACTGAACAGCCAATGTTCGGTCCACACTTGTGTTCAGACCAAACCTTGAACTCATTCTTACTAGTTCTGAGACACCATATTATAGTATATTTTTTGGGCACTGATCACTGTTTTTACATACTGTATATACTGTATATAAGAAGGAAGGGCTATATACAGTATACACTATATGTGCCATCTAAATGTATCATGGTAGGAAGCTCCAAGATGTAGGACTAATATAAAGAAATACAAACTTTATGTTTTCTTTTGATCCTAATAAGTCCTGTTCTTAGTCCTGAATCCCAGAGACTTTAAGTGGATAAAGCCTACATTCCTTGGTACACATCCTACCTGGTAGCTGGAGCTCATTATTTGTCTCAGCTGTGCACCGCCCTTTATATTGCAGCTGACTGATGCTCAGGGCTCTCTGATGTGGGTGTCTGCTCCTGTATTAGTTAGGAGTTGACCTTAGCTTAGTTAGTGGCTCAGACAAGCATTTGTTTTATGGTATGGACTTGATGTACAAAGCCTTTCTGCATAAAAACGGTTTACCAGAAAATGTATAAGTCTTTCTATATTTAAAGTACCAAGCAGAAGAAATTTTGGAAGTCAAAGCATGTGCGTAGATTTCAAGGGCCTAATACCAAGTGTAACTCGGCAGTACTCAAAATGCCAATGTGGTGTCGAAAACATTGACATTGCAAGTATAAATTAAATATTTTGTCTAGGCAAGAGAAACAAAGAAAAGGATTGGCAAGTGACTATTAATTATGTTCCTTATTCAAACAGAAAAATGCAGGGTAAGCATAGGAGATCTTGTACAACAGCTCCTGGCTAGGTTATACTTAAAAGGTGGTAGTGGTACAGAAAGAGTCAAAGATGGATCATATGCAATTTACAATGAAATATGACCATATTCATAATAACACTAATGACTTTCTATGCAGGATACAAAATTTGGAGAACAAAATCCATTTGGGACACTTAAAGTTGATACAGGAGTGCTGCCAATAAATAACTGAAACTAATACAGTAAAAGCAAGGGATAAAACAAATCTGCTTGAATTCTGAAACATTGCAAGAATGATTTAAACCATAGTGTGGCATGGCTTCTTGTATACAAAGTGTGTAACAGCTTAAGACGAAGAATAGCTAGTATATTGACTGTATTTTTGTGAAAGAGCACTTTACTGCATTTATAACTAGTGTATATGCAAACATATTCTTCAATTAAAGAAAATAGAATACTGTATATAAATGATAGTTGTTATTTCTAATTTAAAAACAGCAAGAAAATGTTTATCTCTTTCATGTGTATGCTTCATACTTTACCCTTTAATTTTATAATTCAATTTTCAGTTTGAAAAAAAGGAATGTAGAATAGGAATTCAAAGTTGTATTTTTCAAAAATGTCTATCACAAAAGCTTTCTCCAACGAAGCATCCATAGACCAGTGCTGGAACAAGGTCCTTTAGCACCTGGGATGACAAGGCCAATGTGCATCTCCCCATGAGACAAAGCAGCGGTCACAAGGTTTCTCAGGAGGAGCATTGACCTGAGCAGCAAGGATTTTGTCACCCAAATGAGAAGTGAGACTGGTGCGAACCGTAGCCAGAATACGATCAGGAGGAATCGCAGGAACTAGAACGGACTCCATTTTGGAAGTAGAGGAATATTGTCGTGACAAAGCGTCAGCCCTTACATTCTTAGTACCGGGTAAGAATGAGAAAATGTAATTGAAACTAGACAAGAAAAGAGCCCATCGCACCCTTCTGGGAGAGAGGCATTTAGCCTCAGACAAGAATGTGAGATTATTATGGTTAGTAAGGATGAGAACCAGCACAGTGGTACCTTCGAGGAGATGTCTGCATTCTTTCAGGGCTAAAATGATCACTAACAGCTCTCTGTCACCAATTTCGTAATTGCACTCCGCAGGTGACAATTTCTTGGAAAAGTAGCCACAAGGATGCATAGCGCTCTCAGAGGTAGGACATTGAGACAGAAAGTCACCAACTCCAGTCTCAGAAGCATCACACTCAAGGATAAAAGGTAACGTAGAATAAGGATGTGCCAACACAGGAACAGAAACAAAGACAGCCTTGAGACTCTCAAAGGCCTTAATGGACTCCGGAGATAAACTCTGTGGGTTACCGTCCTTTCTGGTCATATCAGTCAGGGGCTTGACCAGAGACGAGAAGTTACGAATAAACTTCCGATAATAGTTGGCAAAGCCAAGAAAACGCTGCAGAGGATGTAAACCCCACGGGTTAGGGCCACTGTAGGACTGCTGAAATTTTCTCTGGGTCAATCAAAAAACCAGCAGTGGAAATGACATAACCCAGGAATTGAACCTGTTCACGATGGAATTCACACTTCTCCAACTTACAATAGAGATTGTTCTCTCTTAGTTTATGAAGCACATGACAGACATCTGTGTGGTGGCTCTCCAGGAATCTGGAAAATATGAGGCTATCGTTGAGATAAACCACTACACATAACTGCAACAAATCTTGGAGGACGTCGTTAAAAATTCCTGGAAAATTGCTGGGGCGTTACAAAGGCCAAAAGGTATAATGAGGTACTCATAATGGCCTGTTCTGGTATTAAACGCAGTTTTCCACTCATCGCCCTCTTCAATCCTCATGAGATTATATGCCCCTCTCAAATCAAGCTTCGTGAAAACCATTGCTCTGTTAAGGCAGTCAAATAACTCCGTAATCAATGGAATCGGATAGGCATTCTTAATCGTGAAACAAATGAGTAGGGATGAGCCCGTTCAAAATCGAATGTTCGCATGTTCGCCAAATGGCGAACAATTTGGGGTGTTTATTTAAAAGTCTATGGGAGAAATCAAAAGTGCTAATTTTAAAGGCTTATATGCATGGTATTGTCATAAAAAGTGTTTGGGGACCTGGGTCCTGCCCCAGGGGACATGTATCAATGCAAATTTTTTTTTTTAAAACGGACAATTTTTTTCGGGAGAAGTGATTTTAATAATGCTTAAAGTGAAACAATAAAAGTGAAATATTCCTTTAAATTTCGTAACTGGGGGGGGGGGGGTGGCTATAGTATGCCTGTAAAGTGGTGCATTTTTTCCGTGTTTAGAACAGTTCCTGCACAAAATTACATTTCTAAAGGAAAAAAGTAATTTAAAAATACTCGCAGCTTTAATGAATTGTCGGGTCCCGGCAATACAGATAAAAGTCATTGAAAAAAACAGCATGGGATCCCCCTCAGGCCATTACCATGCCCTTTGAGTCTGGTATGAATATTAAGGGGAACCCTGAACCAAAAAAAATAAAAAGTGTGGGGGTCCCCCCAAATTTCATATTAAGGGGAACACTGCGCCAAATTATTTAAAAAAATGGTGTAGGGGTCCCCCTCAAAATCCATACCAGACCTGAAGGGTCTGGTATGGATTTTAAGGGGAACCCTGCCCCCCCAAAAAAATGGTGTGAGGTCCCCCCAAAAATCCATACCAGACCCTTATCCGAGGACACAACCTGGCAGGCCACAGGAAAAAAGGGGGATGAGAGAGTGGCCCCCCTCCTGTCACTGGCAGGGAAGGGGCGCCTGCTAGCCACGGATGACACAGCTATGTATGGATACGTTGTTTTGCGCACAAGTGCCGATTTGCCGATGAATATCGGAGTGAGCCGGTAGGAAAGTTGTTGTGTTGTTTGCTGAAGTTATAATGAGGCGGTACAGGTGGGTCGGTAAAATGTGCAGATCAGTGCAGATCACTGTTCAGCAACAGGCACAGGTACGGAGGGAGGTGGGAGCTGATTCCCAGGGGGCATCAGGATATGGTGCCTCTACTGCACCAGACATATCTGATGTGGGGAAGGGGGACTGTGAGACCAAGGCTTCGGGGGGGGCACCCACAACTGCTTGTACAGGAAAAGGTTCAACCAAGGGTAAAAAGAGAGAGAGCTGGTGGGGAGGCTAGAACCTTTGTTGAAAGCACCCCACCTCATGCAATGAGCAGCCCCTGATGCTGGGATCTCGTGGGACTTTGCGTGATTACGGTACCAGATATTCACAGAAACACAGAGATGTCAGTTTACTGGGCAGTGATAAAATAGTCGCTGCTTGGTACACTTAAGGGAGGATATGGTTGCTGTTTTGGGGGGTCTGAATGAGGTAGAGGGAAGTTATAAATCTTCCTCCTTCCCCCTCGGATTCCCCCGGATACCCTCTTTGCGCCATGATTCTCCACCTCTGAGCTGGTGAGTTTTGGGGTGTGAATTCTGGTGCGGATCGCCAGTGGGGCACTGGGGTCGCAGCTTTATGGACTGAACGTTTCTGTGTCGATCAGTGAGGATTCTCAGTGAGTGGAGATCATCGGCGGGAGAACATGTTTAAACACTGCTCCCACGATTGACCAGGCCATTTATGGCAATACGGAACTGCGTTATTTTAACTGACAATTGCGCTGACGTTCCACGCTGTACACAAATAAAATTGATGTCCTTTTTTCCCCACAAATGGAGCTTTCTTTTTTTGGTATTTCATCACCTCCTGCAGTTTTTATTTTTTGCGCTATAAACAAAAAAAAAAAACGTAAATTTTGAAAAAAAAAAATATTTTTTACTTTCTGCTATAAAACATAGCCGATAAAAAAAAATTTAAAAATCGAATTTCTTCATCAATTTAGGCCAATATGTATTTTGCTTCATGTTTTTGGTAAAAATCCCAATATGCTATGGGATATTTTTATAGAATTTTTATTTATTTTTTTACTAGTAATGGTTACTGTACTAATGACACTGGCAGGGAAGGGGTTAACACCAGGGGCGATCAAAGGGTTAAATGTGTTCCATGGAAGTGCTTTCTAACTGTGCGGGGGAGGTTCTTTAAATGTGGGAAGACAGATCTGTGTTCCTGTTTAGCAGAAACACAGGATTTCGGTCTTCCCTACTAACTGAATGGTGATCTGACTTGTTTACATCGACAGACCGCCGTTCTGTCTCTGTTGTAAATGATCGTCGGGGCCCGGTGGACCGCCGGACCCGCTGATTAGCTCTCAAATAGCAGGTACATGTTTATTGTTAAAATGTTGCAACTATCATCAGTCTGTTCATGAAAGGTGTTGGGCACATATTAAGCCCATGCCCACTGCATAGTTAATTGGGAACATTAAGGGGAATGTGACACGTCACTGATAAAATTATATGTATGCGCTGTATGCGCTGGTACCAAATGTTTTAGTTTTTTTTGAGGAATCTGATCAGATACAATTTTTTTGGGAGTAACATTTCAACTTATACATGGGGTGTTTTGATTGTTTCATTTAAAAAAATGGGAGCTTTGCACTATATAAGGACATTGCCGTTTATAGAGCAGGGGGGTAATAATTTGTGAAAAAAGGGGTTAATTGTGTTTAAGCAGTTTTAACATTGATTGGGAATTTTAAAATGTTTGACTTTGTCTTTTTTGGTTAATGCAAGTTTAAGAATATTATAATTAAGAGTCCAGAATTCGAAAGTAAACAAAGGGAAGTTATGTATTCCAGGCAGTATGCCAGATGAATTGTGGTTGGTAAAGGAAAAGGAAGTGATTTAAGGTTGTGAAATTCTACACACTAGAAAAAAAATATTAAGGTTTAAAGGTGTTTAAAGGAAAAAATATGAAAAAATGGAGAGTGAATGGACTGGCCAAAGGAATGTGGAATGAGAAAGTAATTGTATTGTGTTTAATTAACGCACAGGGTATCATTTTAATTAGTTAGGTATTTTAAGTGTGTGTTTAGAATGTACACAACAAGTTGTTTCATATTGTGTTCAGGCCCATGTTATATTTTCCCTAAAAGTTTGGGGTTAAATTAAAAAATTGATAAAGGGAGCTTGGTAACAGAAGGGTGAAATTTGGGAAAAATGTTTGAAGAGTTACTGAAATTAAGTAACTGGAATCTAAATACATTGCTGCATATATTGAGTCCATGGGGTACTAAAATGTGATGGGAAGGATTTGTTTGAAATAAGCAATCAGAATGACTATTCTGGATATTTACCTTTTGAATTCCCAGAGTGTTAGTCATGAAGTGTTAATGATGTAATGTTGTTTATCCATCAGTTTTGTTTGTTGCTGATGATCAGACATGTTTGCAAAGTTGGGAGACTTCTGAGTCAGAATATGTGTTTGGGTAAAATATTTTGTTCTAAGTCCACTTGGGTCACAGGGATAGAAGAAACTAAAGGGGTTTAAGTTTTGTTGAAGTTCTGCTGTAATACTGGATTTGGAAAAAATGTTTAGTTAAATATATTGAATCTATATAATGAAAACCCTTGCTGAGAAACATTTTCATTCCTGCATGCTTTACTTATGTTTGAGTCAATGAAGAATATTATTTTTAATACCTCCAATGGTTAAGGCCTGAATTGATTAGGTAGATTCTGTGATTACTCATGTCGGATGAGGAGTATCTGCCCCAGCCAGCCAGCATTTCACCCCTAGACCCATGCACATTAAGAAATGCCCACCCCAGTCATACCCTACACCCCATTCATACCCTACCCTATCCGGATGAAGTGATGACTACAGCTTTTACATGGAAATCTTTGTTGTTCAAATACCATAGGAGGTGCTTAGATGATTAAAGGCGGACTCCTGCTGGAAAATTTTCCTGGGAATGATTCCTTAAAGGGGGAGCCAAATGACACAAACATGAGAGAGATCCAGATGTGCCAGCCCGAAGACCCCGGTCTCACCCAATGCATCAGTTCCAGTTTGTCTGTGGATATCAAGTTCTGTCCTTACAAAGAGGCAGTGTTTTGGGGTAGAGCATTTATGTCTGTACATATGAGTGATCACAGAATTGAACCAAAAGGTTTTGGGAAAAGTTGAGGAGAATGAGAGTTATAATGTGGACATTTCTTTTCTTTCCTTTTTTTGCAAATTTAATGAACATTCAGAAGCCATCCAAGAGACTTTTCTTTTTGTGTATTTCTTTGGGACTATTTCTATTTGGCCTAAAGGCTGTCATGTCCCTCCCACTTGTTTTTATGGACTGGTCATTTCACTCTAAAGGATGTTGTTTCCACTCACCATGTGAAGTTGTCATATATTCTGACAGAGCCTTTTCCGGCAAATTAACCCTTGTCAGACTTTTCCAAAGAAGATTTAGGGTCAAGGGTCATCTCTTTTGGCAATGTCCAGTTATCCTTCCAAAACCAGTAAACTGGTCTCTGAGCCTTCTCAGCCCAATAAACCCTCTTCAGACTCTTCTAAAGAAGAAGACATGGATGAGGATGACCTTTGTCCAGGTTTTTTGATCCCTCCCTTTATAAGGCTGGTGAGATGCCTTAAAATAAAAGCAGAGCGGGGCGTGGCCCGCTACGAAGCCGGATGGCATCATAAACCCAGAGCTCTGATCGCCTCAAGGGAATAACGGCACAAAATGGCGACATAGGACTCAATCCTCACCCGTTCCTGCTGGCGATCTGACCCGGGCACACCAGGGGACCATGACCCACAAAAGAAAAGGAACCTCCCAGCCACAATGTCTGACGGACTTCTTCACCCACCCAAAATGGCACCAGATCCTTATCCACCCCAGCTACCAAACACCACGATAAAACACACAAAAAAGGCACATTGCCCCAGCATAGTGACTCCCCTGACAGCTACCAGTCCTACTGTCAGGGAAGGTTCCATCTGCTGATGACACTGCCTGATATTTGGCATGTAGTACTGTGGTCAACCAGCAGGTGTCTCCTGGCAGTCTGGAACTGCCAGGGGAGCTTCCCCTGATGGTAGTATTATGTGATCTTTGGGCCTCAGTACTGGCATCAACCAGCGGATGGTTCCTGGCAGTGTGGGGTCAACATCATCTCCTGCAATCAGGCATCCCCTGAGTCTGATTGAGATGAGTATAAATACCTGACATGTGCACACACACCTTGCCCTGGTATTGTCCTTTTGCCCTGACCAGCAGCCTGTTTATCTGTTATCCTGAACCTGAACCCTGATTCCTGTATCCTGAACCTGTTTGTATCTGTTCCTGTATCCCTGGATCCTTGCCCTGCAGCCTGATCCCTTCCATCTTGTTCCCTGCCTGTTTACTCCTGGCCCCCATCTGCTGATTTCCTGTTTATGACCCTGGCCTGGCTTGACCACGATTCTGGTACTCCCTTTTGCTATATATGCTGGTTGGTTTATTATCACTGTTTTGTTGTTTGGCTTGTTCACTCTGTATTGGTGGTGTGTTCACATTTATATGCATTTACTTTAAGAAGCTTACTTACTTTCACCTATTTATGTCTGGTTCGCTCTGTCTCAGTCACACAGTTCTGGTTTCATCTGGTTTATGAGAGAATACCAGGGCCATCCCTGACCAGAAGTGGCTGCACAGGGGAACCATTTTGATTCAGTTTGGTTGCAAACATGAATGCAGATGAGGTTATTTATTTTTCTCTGCTGGCATCCGAAAGTGTTGATTATTGCCGCCAGGCTTGGAAAGGATGGTCTAATTGTTGCCAGTTGTTTGCAACTATTCATTTGACTCACTCCCTGGTCGATCAGGGTTATATATTGTTTGGGGAGGTGCAGCCATTGATTAAGATCTATACTGAGCTGGCCCTGCCCTGTATTCCAGAGGGCCATGATGAATTCACTCCTTCTTTTAATGTGAATCAGGTTGTATCCCTAGTGTGGCTTTTTGAAGATGATCCCGCCGATTTTTGTGAGCACTACTCAGCCTGTTCCACACAGGTGATTGCTGAGTGCATTGTGTCTGCTCAGTCTTTTGTTAGTCAGGAAGATTTAAAATGACAGTTTGTACAACCTATACTTTCGGCATGGTCTGACATGGTGCAATCAGCCCCAGCCAAACAAACCACCTCTGCCATCAGACACCAGCCTGCCCAAATGTATGTTTTCCCATCACCCATGTCAACCTCAGTTGCAGCCCAGTATACACTGCTCCCAACCAAATACTCATATCCGGTCTCTGCTCCCTGCATTCAACCCACCTGCCTCTTCTCAGCTGCCTACAAACTCATAAGAACTTCCCCAAGCTACTGTTACCTCTTCTCTGCCATATCCCAATCCTCCTTGCCAGTCTGCTGTGCCCCTTACCTACAGTCCTGCAGTCACCTACAGAGCTTCAGTGGCTAAGCCAATGAAAAAACAACAGTTTTTCCCAACCAAAATGATCCTGCCATTAACCCAACCTGCCTCCACACCCTCCAATCTGTCCCAGCTTGAAGTTCCGGTGCCAGTATCCCAGCTTGAAGTGCCAGAGTTCCAGCCCGAGGTGCCAGAGTTCCAGCTCAAGGTGCCAGAGTTCCAGCTCGAGGTGCCAGAGTTCCAGCCCGAGGTGCCAGTGTTCCAGCCCGAAGAGCTAGAGCCAGCTTTCCAGCCTGAAGAGCCAGCGTTCCAGCCTGAAGAGCCAGAGCCAGCATTCCAGTCTGAAGAGCCAGAGCCAGCATTCCAGTCTGAAGAGCCAGAGCCAGCGTTCCAGTCTGAAGAGCCAGAGCCAGCGTTCCAGTCTGAAGAACCATAGCCAGCGTTCCATCCCGAAGAACCAGAGCCAGTGCTCCAGCTTGATGTCTCGGTGCCTGTCTTCCAGTCTGATGTCTTGGTGCCTGCCTTCCAGTCTGATGTTCCCGTGCCTATGTTTCAGCCTGAAGCTCCAGTGCCAGTGTTCCAGTCTGATGTTCCTGTGCCTGGGTCTGCGCTTGAAGTTCCGGTGCCTGTGTCCCCGCTTGAAGTTCCGGGCCTGTGTCCCCGCTTGAAGTTCTGGTGCCTGTGTCCCCGCTTGAAGATCCTGTGTTCCAGCCTGAATATCCGGTGTCCTAGCCTCAGTGTGAAGTTTCAGTGCCCATGTCTCAGCCTTATAGATATAAAATATAGCGCTCACAACCATTGAAGTATAAAAAACATGTGTGAAAAAACACAATCAAATAATTGACAAAATAAAGTCCAAACACAAATGTAAAAGTGACTCTAGGTGCTTCAATCCGAAGGGAACAAACGTGCAGAAATATTGCAGATGTATTCAGGTGCAAAACACCCCCTCATGTATCCCCACTCACCAGATCGTAATGACCCCCAGATTTTCAGTCTGGTGGGTTGCTTTAGGCTTTGTATTTGTGTCCATGGCCAATGGAGTAGTCAAATCTTCAGATCTAATGATTTTTAAATGAAGTTGCTCAGCAAAACGAACGGATACCCAAAAGTGAGGAAAGAAATGGAACTAATAGTGAGGTACCGTTTAAAAAAGGTTTAATGGAAAAGGGAATGGGTACTTACAAAAAGTACAATCAAACAAGCATCAAACATGGAGCTGATAGTGTAAAAACGCCATTCCTGGCGTGCGTTCCACGGGACCGGAAGTGACGTCAGTAATACTGGAAATTGCGTCAATGTTTCACCTTCCCACAGGGCGTCATCAAGGACCTTTTTTTAATGCTTAAATTGAAACAATAAAAATGAAATATTCTTTTTAAATATCATGCCTAAATTGTTATTTAAAACTGATCACGGCTGTAATGAATTGTCAGGTCTCGGCAATATAGATACAGATAATTGAAAAAAAGAGCATGGGATCCCCCCGTCCATTGCCAGGCCCTGTGGGTCTGGTATGAATATTAAGGGGAACCCCGAACCAAATAAAAAAAAAAAATTGTGTGGGGGACCCCCCAAAAAATCCATACCAGGCCCTTCAGGTCTGGTATGGAAATTAAGAGAACCCTGCGCCAAATTTAAAAAAAATGGTGTAGGGGTCCCCCCAAAATCCATACCAGACCTGAAGGGCCTGGTATGGATTTTAAGGGGAACCCTGCGCCAAAATAAAAAAAAATGGCGTAGGGGTCCCCCAAAATCCATACTAGACCCTTATCCGAGCACACAACCTGGCAGGCCGCAGGAAAAGAGGAGGGAATAAGAGAGCGCCCCCCTCCTAATGCCGTACCAGGTCACATGCCCTATCTAGGGATCTAGGGGGTTCCTTGTTAAAGATTTATTTTTTTCCAGTGTGGATTTACATCACAGGACATTTTTATTTTTTTTAATAAAGGACTTGTCCCAAGCTTCTGATAAGCCCGCCGCCCGCAGACCCCCACAACCACATGGCAAGGGTTGTGGGGATGAGGCCCTATTCTCCATCAACATGGGGACAAGGTGCTTTGGGGTCAGACTGGGAGTAGACTGGAAAGATTAGGAGTGAGGAGGAGAAGAATTGCATCCCTTTTGTGTGTCTTTCAGGTGCTCTTGCCAATGGGCTGAGTGGCGGGAGGTTAAATGCCTTCTCAAACATGTGGTACCCAAATGGCTGGTGTTTTTACCATTCTTGAATTGTGTGAGGCAACAATTGAAAATTGCAACAGTGCGATTGGCTGCACATGAGCTAAAAAAGGCCCAAACAGCTGAGCTCACAGAAGGTAACAGCTGCACAATCTGGTGAAATCGGGTGGCTGTTCTCTACTCTACAACTTTGCGTATATGTTCAACAAAGAAATTGGCCAATAACTCCCACATCACCTTGGATCTTTCCCAGGCTTAGGGAGAATTGTAATATGTGCGTGTAATGTTTCTTGTCTTAAAGCACCACCTTCAGAGATAGAGTTGGCGTAAGCTGATAGGTGTGGGGGTAGCGTATCTTGAAAAGCTTCATAATAGGCTATAGTTAAGCCATCTGGCCATGGAGCTTTGCCATTGGGAATGGACTCAGAGGTGGTGATCTCACATTCCAATGCTTTAAGAGAAGAAATAAGTTGTTTAGGTAAATGTACTTGCGTAAGATACTCCTGAATAATAGCCTCTCTAACAGATTGATCTTCAGTTGCGTTATGAACGTGATAGAGTTGTTGATAGAAGGAGTGGAATTCCTTCGCTATAGTGTCATATACCAAAGAGTCCTAAAAAATTTTCATTTTAGTTTTTCTGTTGGAGCCAAATAACGACTAGGTTTGTTACCCCATTCATAAATACGCTGGAAGATTAAACAAGATTGTTTTTTTTCTGCAAATGAAAAAGGGCCTTAAATTCTTTTCTTTTTAAAGCAGGGAATGTAATAGTGTTGGTGATTGTTGGGTTTTATGATTCTGCTCTAAAGTAGTCATTTCTTGAAGTAACACAGACAGTAACACAGTAACACAGACTGGAGATGAGCCCATTCCCTCTTTCTCCTTGTACCTAATTCATTGAGCTTCCCTCGGATATGAGCCTTATGGGCCTCCCATAGCACACCAGGGGAATCTCTGGGTCCACATTCTCTTTTAAGTAGAGGGAGAGATCATCTCCAATCTTCTGCTTTTTATCCACTTCATCAGAAATAAGGGATTGATTTAGTTTCCAATTAGTGGCTTTAAGAGGAAGAGAGGGGAAGCTTGAGAGCGGTGTCTGGACACAGACCTTTGTAAGCCAACGCTATGTGGAGAGTGGCCTAGTCCATCGGCCTCAAAGGGATCCTCTGGTTCTGTAGCTAGGAATATTTAATTGAGCCGGAAGAAGCATTTTTTGTAGGTAAAGACTTTCCCGTTCGTTTACCCATGGCGATCAGAAACGGTATGGTGCCAAAAATTATGTTAATGGAGCAGAAAAAAGTACTGCCAATTGAGCTCACTTAAGTCATGTCTTCACAGCTCCATTCGGAAAACCACGTCCCCTCCCCCCTCCAGTGAAACCTTTTTTTTTACTGGAATTATTTGAATAAAGTATCTTCTGTTGTGTACAGATCTGTACACTAGCATACTGTACAAGGGCAGAAGATGATTCTCGGAACATGCAGATAAGTCCAGCAGCGACAGAGGGAACAAGGAAGTTGTTAGGAATTCATCTTATTATTTTGACATAAAGGAGAGGCTCTTTGTGTTGCTGTATCTTTTTTTGGCATTTGCTTTTGCATTAATCTCCCAAGGCTGTGCCCAGCTTCCCATGCCATTTGGAAGACAAACAATTTCCTAGCAGCTCTCCAAAGTCCAAAAGTCTTAAAAAAGAACCTCACATTTCAATGCAACTTGAATTTGAAAATTAATTTTTTCAAATATCCTTTTTTTAAACCTGGGGTTGAAATACATTTTGGGCTTTTCACACATCACTACTGTTTTCTACAGATGTATAAAAAAAAATAACAAAATAAAAGAGTATCATCAACTTGGAAGATCAGTTACGAATTATACTGAAATCTATGAATAATATTTTATAGATACAAATGTGTCTTTAACCTGGCAGATCAGTGTCTTCATCTCTGATTACCACAGATAAATTCAGGTTTACAGAATTGTTGGGCAGTCATTAATTATTCTTAGATGAACTGTGTGGTTTGAGGCAACTCTTTTCTGTATGCAAAAAAAAAAAAAAAAAAACACAGATATAATGAAATCTAAGACATGACAAGGGAGTAAAGGAGTCTTTTTTCTCCTGATACAAAGTTTTATTTCGATATTGACTTTGAAAAGAAGTAACAGTTTAAGTTGCAATTACCTAATTGTTTAGAGCATGCCATATGCTAGTGACAACAACTTGCTAAAATCAACTTGTGCTGTTTCCCATGACAGGTATCAAAGTAAAATTTCTGTAAGTAATGAGATCTATTGACTCCAGGGGGAGTGGAATAGAATTGTGTGAAGGCCATGAAACACAAACTAATGTGGAGAAACTCATTATCCACGCACCTCCCTCCAGCAGCAATGTGCAAATTCAATAGAATGAAAAGCTAACACGTTCCATTTCTACCTGACACATGCTCTTTTTCCATTTTAGACCTTGAAGTGGAAATACATTTTTGCTTTCAGTGTTAGACTTTGCAAATTGAGCTATCCAAATAGGGAAATATATTTATTTTTAAATTTACCTACAATTATTTTTATGTAAAAGAATAGATGTTTTTAAATTTGCTAAAAAAAAATTGTATATTGTACATATTGACATTTTTTCTGAATATTTTTAAGCTAACAGTTTACAATATTAACAAATAATTACAAATCTGTAAATAGTTTCTCAGTGGGAAAGTCATACATTTACTTTTATTGACCGTTGTGCGGGCTTTAGACTGGGTTCACACCATCGCCGCATGCAGCTCCCAGCAGTTTCAGGTCCGATTTTCCCGAATTTTGGGCTGAATTCAAACCTGAAATGGACCAAAAGACGCATAGGGCTCCTGTGCAAATTCACGCCGGAGCCGTAGCGGAGATATGTGAACCGGCTCCATAGAGAGCCTGTCAAAATCTCCTGCTATTGTGAATTGGATGCGAGGAGCCTGCACTGCGAATTGGATGCGAGGAGCCTGCATCCAATTCGCAATGGTGTGAACCCAGCCTAAAAGATTAATACATGTTAAAGTGATATTCTGGTTGCAGATATAGCCAGGGGCACATCTGTTTTGTATATAGCTTGGGGGGGGGGGGGGGTGATGAAATTTCCCTGCAATAGCTCCTAGCTAGAGATGAGCCAAACAGCCCCCGATCAGTCCAGCCCAGAACTTTCAAACATCGCAAAAGTTCGGAGCCGCACACCGAACCCCATTAAACTAATTTTTAAATGAGCAGTGATTTAACCACTTCAATACCAGGCACTTAGACACCTTCCTGCCCAGACCAATTTTCAGCTTTCAGCGCTGTCGCAATTTGAATGACAATTGTCATGCTACACTGTACCCAAACAGAATTTCTATAATTTTGTTCCCACAAATAGAGCTTTATTTTGGTGGTATTTGATCACCTCTGCGATTTTTATTTTTTGCGCAACAAATAAAAAAAGACCGAAAATTTAGAAAAATAACTATTTTTTCTTTGTTTCTGTTAAAAAATGTTGTAAATAAGTTTTTTTCTTCAATGACGGGCACTGATATGGCTGCACTGACAGGCACTGATAAGGCGGCACTGATGGGCACCAATGAGGTGGCACTGATGGCCACTGATGATGGGTACTGATAGGCGGCACTGATGGGTACTGATAGGTGGCACTGATGGGCACAGATAGGTGGCATTGGTATGCAGTACTGATGGGCACTCATAGGTGGCACTGATGAGCACTCATAGGCGGCACTGATGGGCATCCATAGGCAGCACTGATGGGCACTTATGGGTGGCACTGATGGGTACTTATGGGTGGCACGGATAGGTGGCATGAATGGGCACTGATGGGCACTGATATGTGGGCACTGATGGGCATGGATTGGCACTGATAGGTTGCACTGATGACAATGATGGGTGGCATTGCTGGGTGATGGGTGGCACTGATGACACTGATTGGTACATTTATGGCACAGATTGGGCATCATTTGTACATGTGGATGGCCAGGGGGTACATACCTGGCCATCCACATGTTGCCCACTTCCCTGGTGGTCCTAGTGGAGTCCCTGGTGGTCCAGTGTGGGCATCTGAGGGGGGGCTGCGTTGATAAACAATCAGCGCAGACCCCCCTGTCAGGAGAGCCTCCAATCGGCACTCCTCTACTCACGTCTGTCAGATCACCGATCACCGGCTTTTCCTGTTGACATCGTGATCAGCCGTGATTGGACTCATCATGAAGGAAGTGATGAGTGATGGAGGTAGTGGATGTATGGAAGTGTTGTATGAGAGAGTAGTTGATCAGCGATTTTTATTGTGACTGCGACATTATGGTGGACATTTTTGACACATTTTTGGGACCATTGTCATTTATACAGCAATCAGTGCTATTTAAATGAACTGTTTCCTGTGTAAATGACACTGTTAGTGAAGGGGTTAACCACTAGGGGGCGGGGAGGGGTTAAGTGTGACGTGTGTGTTTTTTTACTATAGGAGGCGTGGCTTGGCATGTGACATCACTGATCGTATTTCCCTATGACAGGGAACAGACGATCAGTGACAGTCTCACTAGGAAGCACGGGGAGAGGTTTGTTTACACATACCTCTCCCCGTTCTTTAGCTCTGTGACCCGATCGCGGGACACCAGAGGCGATCGGGTCACCCGGGTTCCGCAGCCACGGAGCTCAGGACCGGAGTCGCGTGCACCCCACCGGCGGCGCGTGTGACCCACGTCTGAGCTCTTAAAGAGCAACATACCTGTACGTTGGTGTGCCCAGCCGTGCCATTCTGCCAACGTAAATGTGCAGGAGGCGGTTCTTAAGTGGTTAATGTAAAATGTATGTGAAATACGTCTGCTTTGTGAATTTGAAAAAGCAAATAAGTATAAAAAAAAAAAAATTATGCTTATAGTGAAACAATAAATATGAAAAATTCCACTTCCGGTCCGCCCACCATGTATTTACGCTGCACTTTGACATTAAATATCGGGGCTATGGCAGCAGATAGCTGCCATAACCACAGTATATTTTCAAACAGCGGGTGGTCTGCTTTAACATAAAAGTGGTCCCAGTGGCGGATTCGCCCTGGGATCCCTTTTATGGGTGGTGGGAGAGATGCGCCCCCCTCCCGCCGCTTCCCAGACATTTCTGCTGCTTACTGGAGCTGTTGGTAGTGGCGGAAATGATCTGATTCAATTGCTTGATGGGCAGGAAGTCGAGTGAGGGAAAGATAGCCCTTGGAGGACCGGTGCAACATCAAGTGTCACTTCTGCCCTCTGGCCTTTTTTTCATTGCTTTTGTAAATGTGTAAATGTGAGATCTGAGGTCTTTTTGACCCCAGATCTCATATTAAAGAGGCCCTGTCCTGCCTCTTTATAGTACAAGGGATGTTTACATTCCTTGTAATAGGAATAAAATTGATATATTTTTTTTGAAGGGACAGTGTAAAAATAAAAAACAAAAAGTAAAATAAATAAGAAAATAAAATAAAAATGAAAGCGCCTGTCCCTCTGAGTTCAAACGCAGAAGCAAAAGCATACATAAGTCGCGCCCACATATGTAAAAGGTGTTCAAACCACACATGTGAGTTATCGCTGTGATTATTATAGTGAGAGCAATAACTCTATCCCAAGACCTCCTCTGTAACTCTAAACTGGTAACATCGTCTATGGAGATCGCACACACAAGATTGCGAAACCTAATCATCTTTCAGCCTCTGTCCCCGCAATGTCCTGGCGCGCATTCATTTCTTTCAAGAAAAATAAAAAAATAATGGTAGTCGCCCGCTCCAACACCAGGTCTCTACTCTGCTATTTCTCTCTACACAGATATATCTGCTGCTACTGCTCAAAAATGAAGAGAGTGTGCCAAAGTCACCGCAATCCTATGAGAAAAAAATATCACATAAAAAAGGGGTTTCCCCCTAAACTGGTGATGACCTTCCAAAATCAAACAACAAATGTCTTTACACCAAAGGAGGGCATCAAACAGCTGTTAAATAAGGGGTCTCATCTCTACACCTCCGCCTAACCCTGATCCACGTCAGTCACAAACCCGCGGCCGGGGTAACTCCAACCGCACTGCCTCATGTTAATCTCTGCAGCTACTGCTGCCACAGCTTACAGCTCCAGCTGTCCATGTTCCGGATACAGCAAGTTAAATGCATAGTATCTTGTTAGAAATGTTAAGCCCTAAATGAGCATCAATCTGAATCTGTTTAGTGATTCTTTGTTGTCAACTACATTTATTCCCCCAAAACCACAGGGTGCCAAGCACTCTATTCAGTGTTGATTAATCTGTTTTATGTTTATTGACCTGTTCTCTATTTTGTTGACTCCCACGTTAACTGCATTGTTACACCTAAACTGATAAGCTTGTCATTTGAAACCCACTTTGATTTCAAAGCTATTGGGTGTGTAAAAATATCTAGTGTCATCTCTATACCTCTGTAGGCTTTTTCTGCCAGCTAATAACTATGGCCATCACTTATAAAAAAAAAAAAGTCAAAGAGAATAAAGTTCTCTTAAGAGGGCGAAACTAGAACACTGTAATGCAGTAAATATATACTAGCTTTATTAGTACAAAAATCACTAAAACCAAATTAAATCAAAAAAAGGCACAGGCACAGTTAAGTGGCTGACACAGACAAGTAGAAAATGTGACAACGTTGTCAAATTGGTTAAAAACATAGGGAGCCGGGGGGCGTGGCTGGGATGCTGAACTGAGCGGACGTGTTTCAGAGCTCTGCTGGACGAGAACCTGTTAAACCATCCGAAATTGGGATTTTAATACCTCAATCTACCTTCTAAACACCCTTGTATGCCGTCTAGGAGTTCCAGTGGCCCGCAGAAGGCCAAGAAACTCAAGTTCCCCCAGCGGGTGGAAGCAGAAGCAACCCCGGCCCTGTCTCCGGGGCCCGCGCTCCCGCGCCTCAGCAGTATGGCGTCTCAAACAGAACAGGAAGAGACCGCTCCACCTGGTATCCCTGAGGTGATGGCTGCCATCACCCTCTGCCAATCGACCCTTACTAACAAAATTGAAGCCGTCCAGCTTGATGTGGGTCTGATGAGGCAGGATCTCGAAAAGATCCGCACCCGGATCACAGCGGTGGAACAGAGGGTCAGCGGTGCGGAGGATGCAGTAGCAGACCACGATGCGGCCATCCGGACCCTGCAGATGAAAGTTAAAGCGTTGGAATACCGCGCGGAAGACGCCGAGAATAGAAGCAGGAGGAACAACCTCCGAATCGTGGGACTACCGGAGGGGGCTGAAGGGAGGAACCCCTCGTTATTCGCGGAGAACCTGCTGAGAATGGTCCTCCCTGTGGCACAGTTATCGCCGCACTTTACGGTTGAGAGGGCCCACCGAGTCCCGCCAAGACCAGGTCCGGAGGGGGCCCCACCACGCACCTTCATCCTGAGGTTACTTAACTTCAGAGATAGAGATGAGCTGCTGCGGGCGTCGCGTGCTGCTGGAGAGATCGACTATCGCAACACCAGACTCATGCTGTTTCCTGACTACACTATGGAGACCCAGAAGCAACGTCGGTCGTTTGACACAGTGAAGGCTGCCCTTCACCTCAAAGGAATCCGTTACAGCATCTTGTTTCCTGCTAAGCTTCGCGTGGTGGACGGCGAAACAGTCCGGATTTTCACCAACCCCAAAGATGCTAAGGCCTGGATGGAGACCCTACCGCCGTAAGGTGTGATCCACCTCCCTGAGGACCCAGCCGGGCTACGGACCAGGAAGGACCTGCAATGCTTTCTGCCATTAGAGGTACGGGGTATGACTGCTGCTGAGACTTGGACCTATGCTCTGGGATGCGCCTGGCACACTGTTCCCTAGTTAGGCCTTGCCAGGCCCTGTTGACATGGCGACCCTTGTGTGAATATGCCCCGTACCTTCGCCCACACCTGTGGGATAGAAGCCACTGGAACGGGCACCCCGGGTGCCGGCACTATTATTTTCCCCTTTTTTGGGTATTTGCCCCTTTTAATTTTGATATCTTTAATTTAGACTACACCGTGTTATATAATATGCACTACTGCTCCAGCATTTCTGCAGTGAAGTGGACCGTTACTTCCCAACGAAGTTTGGATCGGGCGCACGCCCCCTGATCACTTGATTGAACTAGGTTTAATTGTTTTGGGACTCATGTGACCTCCACAGTTAGGAGTGGCACGGGGTGGGGGGGTTGGATGGCCGTTGCTATCCTCAGTGTTTTTTTATGTTTTGTTTTTTTTTGCTCACGGGTTGGTTTTTTTCTGAATATGGCGTTCATATGCAACAGGTGGCTGAATAATGATGTGTCACCCCCCGATTGCCCTATGCTGATGGTAACCTCGGCTTGGCGGAGATTGGGGGATGACGCTCCTAGATGGCTCTGGGAGATACTTGGGAGAATCAGTGCTGGTAATTTATGGTTGAAAATAGACTATGGCTAACTTTAGAGTATTATCGTGGAATGTCAGGGGTCTTAACTCGCCTGTAGAACGCTCCCTTGTGTTTAAATTTTTGCAACAACATCGCTCCAAAATTTGCATTCTCCAGGAAACCCACCTGCTCGATTCTAGCATTAAAAAGGGCCTGGGTAGGTGCGCACTATCACGCCACCTACTCAAATTACGCTAGGGGGGTAAGTGTATTGGTGCACAAGTCCCTTGATTTTACTATACTAGCCCTTAAGATTGACCCAGATGGGAGGTACGTCCTCGTACATGCCCTGATAGCGGGTTTCCCCTATGTGATAATTGGGCTGTATCTACCCCCTCCAGCGGATCCTGCACTTCTACACTTGCTTATGTCCATGACTGTACAATATAATGTGGATAGGGTTTTGCTGGTGGGGGATTTTAATCTGGTAATGGCTAATGACAAGGACAGGTTGCACGCGACGGCCACCCACTGTAGTGGGTTGTCACAGTGGGCAGCCTCCTTTGGTTTGACTGACCTTTGAAGACACTTCCACCCCTCTGACGCCCAATTCACGTGCCTATCGACTACCTACCGCTCGCTATCAAGGTTAGACATGGCCTTTGCCTCTTCCGGACTGCTACGGGAGACGGTCTCTACAGAGATCCTCTCTCGTGGTATCTCGGATCATGCTCCTATCCTGGTCACGGTATGTGCGGCGGCGGACAGGGGTCAGAAACTGTGGAGGCTCTCCAAATTCTGGATCATGGAGCCGGACATCCAAGAGGAAATCCCTGAAGGATTATATAATTTCTGGGTACACAACACGGATTCCACTAGTCCCTTAGTCACCTGGGATGCCTTTAAGGCCTGGGTGAGAGGGGAATATATTAGACGCATACGTGACAAAAAGAGAAGTTCTGTGCAGTCTCTCCAGCAACTCGAACTGCAGGCCCAAGAAGGGGAGCGTGCATATGTCGATAACCCCAGCCCAAATAACTATGCCTCATGGCAATTTACTTTGAGCAGGCTCTCTTTACTCAGGGTAGATCTCACCAAGAAATCAATGCTAAATAGTGCCCAGAGAGTGTTTGAATTTGGGGACAAGAATGGGAGGCTTCTTGCATGGTTAGCTAAGGGGCAATTTGCAACCACACATATCGGCCGGCTGCGGGAGCCAGATGGGTCCCTCCTGACCACCCAGGAAGCCATTGGGGGCAAATTTCTAAACTTCTTCCAGGAGCTATACTCCTCTAAGGCAGAGTACTCTGCTGGGGACTTGTCTGACTACCTTGATCTGGTGCGGTTTCCTACTTTAGACCCAGCTAAATGTATGGCTCTGGAGGGGGAGATCACATTGGAGGAGGTACAGAAGGCCCTGAGTTGCATGCAGGCGGGTAAGTCCCCGGAACCTGATGGACTCCCGATAGAATTTTACTCAGTGCACCAGGAACTTCTGGCCCCCAAGATGGTTTCACTATTTAAACAATTCTCGTCTATGGAGTCGTTACCTGACTCTATGTCAGAAGCGGTAGTGGTACTGGTGCCCAAACCCGGTAAGGACCCGGAAAACTGTGCCTCATACAGGCTACATCTCCTTAATAAATGCTGATGCCAAGCTGCTAGCCAAGATCTTGGCCCTACGGATGACGAATGTTATGGAGGATCTGATTCACCAAGATCAAACGGGTTTCATGCCGGGGAAGGGCACCGATATCAACATCAGGAGGTTTTTCTTAACTTAGCCACTGTCCATGACAATGGAGGTAACAGAGTCATCGCCTCTCTGGACGCGGAGAAGGCGTTTGACTCTGTGGAATGGACCTATCTTTGGGAGGTACTGAGGAGATTTGGATTCGGCCCCAACTTTCTACGATGGTTGGGCCTGTTGTACAAGTCTCCTAGGGCCAGGGTACGTGTCAACAGTACGCTCTCAGACTATTTTCTCCTCCAGAGGGGCACGAGGCAGGGGTGCCCCTTGTCGCCCAGCCTCTTTGCTTTGGCGCTCGAGCCTCTGGCCATTCTCATTCGTGGGGATGGGGAGATTCGGGGGCTGAAGATTGGCCCTCTGGAGGAGAAAATTTCACTATATGCAGACGATGCGCTGCTGTATTTGCAGGACGCGGATGCCTCCTTACAGGAGGCGCTGAGGGTCTTTGATGTCTTTGGCAGGTTCTCGGGGGTCCGGATCAACTGGTCCAAGTCTGTACTTTTTCCGCTGGATCCGCACCCGCGAGGGCTTCAGCCAAACTCCCCCCTGCTCTGCGTCGAGGAGTTTAAATACTTGGGTATTGTGGTGGTCAGGGACCTCCGGGACTTTGGTCGCCTGAATCTCCAGCCAATTGTTACACGACTTAAGGAGCACTGCTCCAAATGGAGGGACTTGCCACTTAACCTACTGGGCCGAATTAACGTCCTAAAAATACTTTACCTACCCCGGTTTAAGTACGTATTCCGCAATTCTCCCGTGTGGATCCCTGTGTCCACACTGGAGACACATATTGGGACGTTCCTTTGGAAGGGTGCTGCCCCTCGACTGGCCAGATCAACGCTGCAGCTGCCAGCCCGCTGCGGAGGTCTCGCATTGCCCAACCTGCAGGTGTACTTTTGGGCGGCGGTGCTGGTCACGGTGCGGTGGTGGTTTTCCCAGTCAGAGTCAAATGCAACCGTCTGCCTAGAGGCGGCAATAGTGGGCTCCTTTCAGAAGTTAGGAAGCATAGTGCATAGGGGCTCGGCGGTGCACCCACCCCTACCTGACCCTACTAAGACGACCCTAAAGGTATGGGTAACGGCGAGGAGAAGGTTCCTCCGTCCTCAACAATATTCGCCCAATATGCCACTTTGGGAGAACCCATTACTCCCTCACTTTAGAACGATACCAGACTCACTGACATGGGTTAGATATGGGATTGTGACCCTCCGGGATGTCGTCAGGGATGGAGTTGTGTTAACATTTCAAGACCTGGCGTCCAAGCATGGCATCCCGGGAAACATGCTGTTCCGTTACTACCAACTGAGACACGCAGCTAGGGCACAATTTAAGGGGGGAGTCACCCTGGCAGTGGATCCAGTTGAGGATGCATTGACACAGGTGACGCTTCAGAAAACTTTATCTTCCTTGTATTTCATTCTGCTGGGTGTTGACTCGCCCAAGATGGAAGCCCTCTGGGATAGATGGAGGAATGATATTCCCAGCCTGGATAGGGAAACCTGGGAGGAATGTTTTGAGGACAGGTCAAAGGTACTTATTTCCTCTAAGGATAAACTAATTCACACTAAATTCCTGCATCGAGTATACTACACGCCGCAGAGACTGCACAGAATTTTCCCCCTCAGATCCCCGGACTTCCCTAAGTGGCAATCCACTGATGGCTCATTTCTGCACATGTTCTGGTCCTGTCCCCGTCTCCAACGATACTGGGCCAGGGTTTTTGACTGTATAAATGCAAGACTGCAACTCACCTTACCTGCCTCGCCTGAACTGGCGCTGCTGGGTATTCATGAGGACGACCAGCGACCCAGATACACAAAGATATTAATTTCTTTACTGGTATTCTATGCCAAGAAGGCGATCCTAGTGAAGTGGACATCGCCCTCCCCCCCCCACAGTGGCCTCTTGGGACACCATGGTTAATACGGTTCTTCCCATGTATAGATTGACATATGCCAGCAGAGGATGCCCACTGAAGTTTGACCGTGTGTGGTTACCCTGGATAGAACAAGTCTAAACCTCCCCGCCACCTCAGGGAGGCTTTCCTCCCCTATGGAATGGGAACTGGGTGTATGCGGATATGGCCGCCCCTTCCCCCCCCCCTTTCGTCCCGTTTACAATACACTTGAATGTCATGATGTAAAGAAATGAGGGTATAGTTACTCATCCATTGTTTTGTTGATAATCCTCTGCTCCGTACTATATACTTGTATGCTTTTATGCCGGATTGTTCTACTGCTTGTTGTATTTTACTTGTACCATTTCTTTTTTGCTATAATAAAAAACCAACCTGGTTGTTAAAAAAAAAAAAAAAACATAGGGAGCCATGGCTATGCATCTCACATACACACCAAGAGTCACACATGGCAAATTTTAATACTGAATAATCAAGGATAACTTCTGTGGATCGAAATTCCCAATAAATGAAGTTAGTCAATCAGAAGCCATAAATGTGGTATACTGTGGTATACTGGGTGGGTGGATAGATGATTGAGAGTGTTGACCATAAATAGATCATTACGGCAGAGTCATATTATTGTATAACTTAAACTTCATGATAATACGGTAGTTCATCTAGCAAAGGTTATAACAGTTATAACGAGCAAGCTTTAAGGATTGTTCACAGTTTCCAGATAAGGTGCATGTAGGCACATTTACAACAGGGGGAGTGCTATAAAGTTGAGCGCATACATATACATGTATAAGGTGAAGTTAACAACACTCTCACCAACGTAGCAATGTCCTTTGAATAGCTGTAGCATTACTCATACCTCTGGGGACTTCTTACAGTGGGCTACACTCCGTATTAGTCGCTGGCTGTATGCATATAAGAAGGGAGGTTTCCTCGTTGTAGAGCCGTTGCCTACCGTGCTTCAGCGAGTACATCCGGGTAACAGAACAAGCCGTCAGCTGTTAGTTCCGTGCTGGCACTCAGAATCAAAGAGCACGCGGTTCCTGTGTGACATGCTGACGTCACGCTGCTGACACGTTTCACCAGCCAATGGACGCTGGTTTCCTCAGAGATAGCAAAGCTATTGGGTGTGTGAAAATATCTAGTGTCACCTCTAGACCTCTGTAGGCTTATTCTGCCAGCTAATAACTATGCCCATTACTATCACTTCCCTGAATGTTAAGGGCCTCAATTCCCCCTTTAAGCACAATTTAATGTGGAAGGAAGCTCTTAGATATAAATCTGATCATATTCGTGCAGGAGACCCATTACTTATTCCACAAACCACCGTCCTGCTCGCATAAGCAGTTCCTGCACTGCTTTCTTGCAAACTCCCCAAAAAAGAAAGCTGGCATTCTTATTGCTATCCGATCCACGGTAGCTTTCCAATTGCTCCACACCGAAATTGACCCACACGGGAGAAACATTATCTTAAACGTCTCCATTAACAACCATATCATGACTATCGCCGATGTCTACGCCCCTAATACCAACCATAGGTAGTTCTACAAATCTATAATCGAAAAATTAGAACCATCCCGGAGCACTACCTTAATTATCTGTGGTGACTTTAACCAAGTCGTAGACCCAACCCTAGACAAGACCTATATGATCCATGGAGGTGCTACCACGGTACAGAAAAAGATTACACCTTCTATTCTCACACACAAAAGTCCTACTCTCGAATTTATATCTTTCTGGTTGATAAACATACCCTCCAATCAGTTCAAGAAACCAAGATAGACATCATTACATGGTCTGGCCATGCTCCCATTCTACTTAAACTATTTCCTCCTCACTCTACAGAGATGGGGATGATATGGAGGCTTTATACCTCCCTCCTATCCCGTCCACATCTCTAGAAATAGGTTGAATCCGAGATTGAACAATATTTTTTATTTAATACTGATTTCGTAAATATACCCTACAGTTTGTTGGAATGCTCACAAAGCCTCCTTATCAAGCTGGGAGCCCACGAGAAGAAACAATGCAATGCTACCACATATAAATTAGACATGTGCACACTGAAATATTTTGATTCGGAATTTAGTTTTCGTCCAAAAAATTAATTTATTTAGATACTCCTGAAATTTGTTTTTATTTATTTTGTTTCGTTAAAAAAATGCATTTGTCTGAAAATCCAAAATAATTAAGGTCGAATCTGTCATTGAAGGCTTATGGTGTCTGTTGAATGTTCTAAGAAGATTCAACGGAGCGTTGAATCTTCATGACAAATCTTTTCTCTCTGTCGAATAATCTTGGACTAATAGAGTTAGGTTAGGGACATTCAACCTTTTTTGCTATTGTCTCTATAATGTCAAATCTTTTTTCTCTATGTCGAATCTTTTCTCTCTATGTGGAATAATCTTTGGCTAATAGAGCTAAGGCTAGGCACATTCGACCACAGGTTCAATGGACACAGATCGCTATTGTCAGCGTCATGTCGAATCTCCTACCTATATCGAACTGTTGTCACAACAATGAAAATAAAGCATTTGTTTATGTCGGATCTTTCGGTTTTCGGATTCTGCACGTACGTTATCGTTTGTTAAAAAGATAACAAAAATACCCAAAATTCGGACGAAAATGCATTCGGACAAAAACGAATGCACATGTCTAATATAAATTATTGAAGTGAATTTGCATCCTCGAATCTGTTAACAAAACTCAACCCTCCCTACACCTTGACTCTGAACTACGAACAGCAAGACAAAATTTTAGTGAACACCTTCATCAAAACTTTGACTTTTTCCTGAAAAGACTCTGCCTACACTTCTATGCACACAACAGACCAGGGGCCTGCCTTTCAAAACAACTCAAACGTCGGTTAATACACTCTAAAATTCCATACCTCACCCCCCCCCTCAAACCCGTATCACAGACCCCAAAGGTATTGCCAATCAATTTAGCTAGTTTTATGCTAATCTATACAACCTTACAATGTCTGGTGGACAGTGATGTAAGTAACTCAGTTAAAATAAATGGAGTTACTTAACGCAGTTACTTTAGAGGGTAATGAGTATTCTAACTGATTACTCTTCCCCTCATGGTAACGCAGTTTCCATTACTTTGGCGGCATTACCGCAATTACATCGGGAGGCCCGCCGTGGCCGCGCTGCCTGGCTGTTCGTTCCGCCTCGGGGAGGGGGGCTTTCGCCCGCTGAGCTGAGAAGAAGCTGAGACTCAGAGAGACTGTCTGGACCGCCCCATCCCGCCCGCCTATCCAGAGAGAGAGAATGTAGGGAGGCGGGCGGACACTGAAAAATGAAGTCAGCTGACCAGCTGACACCAATCGAGTAAAGGGGAGGGTCTCTCTCCCCATGAGGAAAGGCATCCCTGGAGGCATTCAAGTAAGTGACTGTCTGACGATTCGAATTGCAGTGCAATCAATCTATCCCAAGTACTCCACCACCCCTGCTTCTTACTGATCCCATCCCTACCCACCGACCATCACTTCTACAACAGAGGTGATGGGGGATAGGATAGGGATGAGATCAGTGGTTGTGGGGGATGGGATCAGTAAGAGGCAGAGGTGGTGGTGGGAGAGGATGGCACCACCACCGCTGCCACCCCCCCCACCCAAGTACCACCGCTGCCTGCCACTCCCCCAAGTACTGTACACCACCACCACTGCCACCCCCCCCAAGTACACCACAACCACTGCCCCCCCCCCCCCCAAGTACCACCGCTGCCACCCCTCAAGTAACACCGCTGCCACCCCTCAAGTACCACCGCTGCCACCCCCTCAAGTACCACCGCTGCCACCCCTGTCACAGTTACTTTGCTGAGTAACTAATTACTTTTCCAATGTAGTAACCGAGTTACTAACGCAATTACTTTTTGGGAGAAGTAATTTGTAACTTAACTAATTACTTTTTTAAATTAAGATGACCAACACTGCTGGTGGAGCCCCAGCCCCCCACATATGAAGACATCACTGACTTTCTGGCCCACGTACATTTACCATCATTGTCCCAGAACAAATCCAAACTCTCTCTAACCCTCTCCATATATCTGAAGTCAAGCAAGCTATCACCTCCATTCCGCTACACAAAGCCCCTGGCCCTGATGGCTTCAGCAATGAATACTATAAAAACATTTCCAAATTAATTGCCCCACATATTTACCAGTCCTTCATTTATATTGCTTCCTCAGGCCACATCCCCCAAAATCTCTTGAAGCCACCATCATGACAATCCCTAAACCTGGAAAACCATCAGACGACCCTGCCAGCGACATTACTAAATACAGATACCAAACTGTATGCCAAACTGATAGCCAAGTGGCTCTCTAGCATCATCCCATACCTAGTACACCCTGATCAGGTGGGTTTTGTGGCTGGTAGGCAAGCATCTGATGGCACACGTAGATAAATTGACCTAATACAGTGGGTAGAACACCATCAATCGCCTTTGCTGATCTATAGATGCAGAAAAGACATTCAATAGGGTCGACTGAAGCTTCCTCAAAGCAGTTCTGGAAAAGATTGGCTTTCTCGGGTCAAATTCTTAAAGCCATAATGGCACTATATTCCAACCATAGCGCCAAGGTTGTGAACTCCGGCATTCTTTCTGACTCCTTCCGTATCTCAAATGGAACCCATCAGGGATGCCCGCTTTCCCACCTAATCTGTACCCTCATTATGGAACCATTGGCCCATTCCATTCGTACAAACCCACTTATTTCCGGTACTGAAGTTGGTGACCATACTCACAAAATCGGCCTGTACGCTGATGATGTGATCATCTCCATAACCAACCCAGTACAATCACTACCTCCCCTCCACCACACCCTAGATCTTTTTAGCAAAGCCTCTCTCTACAAGATTAATTTCTCCAAGTTCTGCATGATTGGCGCTAATATTTACTCCAATACAAAACCTACCATTGATCCAATCACCTCCTTCTCGTGGGCTCCACACTCTTACCTACCTAGTTATACAGTTGGTCACACCTACTTCTCGAATAATCATTCTCAACTTCTCTCAACTCATCTCCAAACTTTAGAAAACAGCATGTGATCTGCAACATATTCGAGCCTCCTGGGCTGGCTGTATCGTATTATTTAACCACTTCCCAACCGGCGCACGATGATGATGTACGTCGGCAAAATGGCACGGGCAGGCAAAAGGGTGTACAGGTACGTCCCCTTTAAGATTGACGCCATGCCATCGTGTGCATGCCGCCGGCAGCGCGCGCGCGCGCCGGTCGGGACCCCCGTGAGTCCGGTCGCGGGTCCTGCGGACTCGATCGCTGCGGGGGTACCCGCTATTGTCTCACGGAATGGCTGAACGGGGAGATGCGGAAGTAAGCAGCATCTCCCCGTTCTGCCTAGCAACTAGTGACACTGATTTCTGCTCCCTCTGATTGGAGCAGAGATCAGTGTTCACTAAATCACAGCCACGCCCCCCCACAGTTAGTGACACGCCCCTAGGAACACTTAACCCCTACACTGCTACCTAGTGGTTAACCCCTTCACTGCCATTGTCATTTACACAGGAATCAGTGCATTTAAATAGCACTGATTGCTGTATAAATGACAATGGTCCCAAAAATGTGTCAAAAATGTCCGATGTGTCTGCCATAATGTCGCAGTCACAATAAAAGTCGCTGATCGCCACCATTACTAGTTAAAAAAAAAAAAACTATCCCCTATTTTGTAAATGCTATAACTTCTGCGCAAACCAATCAATAAACGCTTATTGCGTTTTTTTTTTACCAAAAATATGTAGAAGAATACGTATCGGCCTAAACTGAGGAAAAACATTTTTTTATATATTTTTTGGGGGATATTTATTATAGCAAAAAGTAAAAAATAATGTGTTTTTTTCAAAATTGTCGCTCTTTTTTTGTTTATAGCACAAAAAATAAAAACAGCAGGGGCGATCAAATACCACCAAAAGAAAAGAAGGACATTAATTTTGTTTGGGAGCCACGTCGTACGACTGCACAATTGTCAGTTAAATCGATGCAGTGCCGGATCGCAAAAAAGTGGTCTGGTCTTAAGCCAGCAAAATGGTCCAGTCTGAAAGTGGTTAAAATTTACCTTTTACCCCACGTACTCTATACATTTCGGACTTTACCTATCCCCTTCCTACAATCACATATCCACAAACTGCAAGGCATATTAAACTTCTTCATCTGGAATGGGAAACACCCTAGGCTTAAAGGCTCTATCTTGTGCACACCCACCAAGGGAATGGGAGCACCAAAACATTTCAACATACTTCAAAGCAACAATCTTGGACCAAACCAAATCCTGGTGGGAAACTAAATCACAGCACACATGGCTCCAAATCGAAAAAACGGTATTAACAACCTGTCCAAAAATGCTGCTCAACGCCCTACTCCTGGGACAACATGGACAGCAATCTTACCTAGCCACCATCAACGCGAGCATCAAAACATGAAAAGCAATCTATCAACATTTAACAGGCATAACCTACCGGATACTGCCTCTCATCTCCCTCTCTGCTCTATAGCTTATCATCCCAGACATCTTAATATCGAACTGGCTCTCTGCTGGCCTACAGACCAGTGTTTCTCAACTCCAGTCCTCAAGGCGCCCCAACAGGTCATGTTTTCAGGCTTTCCATTATTTTGCACAGGTGATTTGATCAGTTTCACTGCCTTTAATAATTACCACAGCAATTCCATCTGAGTGAGATCCTGAAAACATGACCTGTTGGGGCGCCTTGAGGACTGGAGTTGAGAAACACTGCTACAGACTGTTGGAGACCTGTACCAAAACTCCTCATTTACCTCTTTCCAACATCTGCAACATAATTGTCACATTCCCTCCAAAGACTTTTTTAAATATCTTAGAATCCGTTTAGCCCTCTCACATCTGCGCTGGTCAGAAGACCCTCTGCTATGGCGCATTCTGGAATTCTACAACACTAAGAGACTCAACCAAAAGGGTATCTCCCATCTCTACAAGCTCTTAACTGACCCTCCGCCAAAAATACAAAACCCCTGCCATGATGCACTGGGAAAACCTCTTACACTGTACCTATACACCGTCTCGGTGGCAGCAAGCCCTTCAGCGACCCCTGAACATTTATAAATGTATCATACACTGGGAAACTGTACAAAAGCTCCTCAACAATGGGTACCTAACACCATCCAAACTAGCAAAGTTCTACCCCTCTGCTTCTAATGCTTGCTGGCGAAACTGCGGAGAACCCGGAACTGGTGGTCCTGCCCAAAATGAATACCTCTCTGGTTCACTCTCGTCAGATTTTTTTCTTCCTTGATACCCAACACTGTTTCCCTATCTCTGCAAATGGTTCTCCTTGACCTAGACATTGAAACTTGGCCACCTCACACCCGAACTGTCATATCCCATGTCCTCATTGCCATGTGCCTAGCTATTGCTAGAAACTGGAAATCCCCACATCCTCCTATCCTGAAAGTGATCCTACATCTGAACAATCACTGTCTCATGGAATACAAGTATGCCAATGCCCATCTTCAAATTCCAGCATTCCAAAAGAAATGTGCTTGCTCACCCTAAAGGCCAATCTCTGCCTTGATCCACCGCCATCACCGCTCTCTCTTTTAACCTACTGATGAACTCCCAACACCCAATAGGACTTCCTATCTTTATACCCTCACAGACACTGGCGTCCTATCTTAATATAGGCAGTATGCCTTTCTCAACCGCTCAAAACCAACCTACACATTGCACACACTTGACGACATCTAATGATCTGCCTCTTTTTTTTTTTTTGTTTCCTTTAATTTGTCTTATACACTCTTTGTACCTGTTTGAATCTTGTACCACTACTCGAACATTACTGTATATGAACATATGTTCACTCTTTATTGCCCAAAAATGTTTGAATACAATTTAAAGTGAAAAAAAAAAAAACATGGAATAAAGGGTAACATGTTGGTCCTGGGGAAAAGATCAACTGTGGAAAAGTCTACAAGCAATACTAATTTCTAGTCCATGGTCCTCCATTAGACTTTTTATGGGCACAGCTTACATCCTTACAAGTGTTTGTGTGGAAGTGCATTAATCCTTGATGAGAGACAATCGGTATGCTTCAGTTTACCCGACTGTGACCTTTTAACTAATGCCATCATAAATAATTTTAGCATTTAAAAAAAAAAAAAAAAATTTGACACACTATTTTAATAAATTCTCTGCTTACAATTTTTATTATCAGCTGACAAACAGACACATCTGTCTTACAGAATGTATTTTACACTTAAAGCGGAGTTCTACCCAAAAATTTAACTTTTGCTTTAAGTGACGGTGACCCCCTGACATGCCACATCTGGCATGTCATTTTTTTTTTTTTGGGGGGGGGAGCGGATACCCTCTTTTTAGCACATGCCTGGCTGTGAAACCACAGCCGGGCACCCACAGTAAGAATGCCGGTGCCATGGAGAGCAGGGGGAGAGGAGCAGGGCTTCGTACGCCTGCAACGCTGGACCATGGGACGGGTGAGTGTCTGATTATTACAAGTCAGCAGCTACACTTTTCATAGCTGCTGACTTTTATTTTAATTTTTTTGGCGGAACTCTGCTTTACCCGTTTTTTCATTATATTTTAAAAATATTATTATTATTACGCTATTGCTTTCCACAGCTACAGACTGCCCTTTCAGCTTTCTCTCTGTTGGCATGACCACATCAAAATGTGGTGCTGAAAACCCTTGTTTCGTGCATGTTTCAAAATGCATTGCACTTGCGATCTACAGCAGGTGTCAGTGTTAACTTAACACCCTAAACGCAGATTGCAAACCCAATTTGTTTGCCTGCATATGCATGGTACAGTAGCACAGTGCAGGTTTGCTCTGCATCTTTGCACTACTTTTGGTGCAGTCCGTTGAGATTTCAGACCTTTCAAATGATTTTTTGGAAAGTATCACAGTGTCTTTGTCTTCACACAGACTGAACTATCTCATACAAAGCAGGGGGCAGTTTCTACATGTTGAACCCTTTGTTAAGACAGATAGTACTGTATGAGAACAGCACACACAGGGAGTAAACATTACTCCACAGCTCCTCCTATAAAGCAGCAAGAAAATTTTTAAGAAAGCATAAAGCCCTTAAAAAGGTAAATAGCTATTTTTTTTTTATGTCATGCTATGTTCATACGAACATGTTACAAATATAAAGTAGGTTTTATCCCAATTTGCCTTTAGAAGTGTAAATACACTTACATTTTTGTTAAGGTAGATGAGCTCCACCATGGGTAAGCTGAAAACTAAAGAAATTGATGAACATGATATCAGCTTTTCTAGGTTTCCAGCCACCAAGAAATTTGCACACAACCCATACATTTTGTAAAAAATGCTTGTTAAATATATTGATTTTGTTCCTGAATTTCAATATTCTTATCATATTCTAATCTAAAGCAGGTCTGACTATATTTATTTTACTTGCCTCTCAAAACACTACACACTAAAAATGTATCACAAATGTTTTATACCGTTAGATTCAAACCATTTTTTTTTATTTAGATGCATTGAATCAAATTCAGATTTGTGTTAAATTTTGCAGTTCAGCTTTCCAGAAGGCTTCTGGGAATCAAATGCTGTATCTGCCTTATATCTTCTTCCGCTGTTGCCTGATTATCCTTAGCTTGGCTGCTAGTTCCAACAGGCACAACACTTCTATATAAGCATCCCTGTTGAAAAATTGAATAGATTGCAATGCTCTTAGGTGGCAATCAAACACCTTTAATATAGATGTGCCACATCCTACATAATCTGGAAATACTGAAATTGGGAATAATGGACATTATAGGCACATATAAAAATAATACATTTTAATAGTTCACAAAAAATTCATACATATACAGAACAGTGATTTATAAAAAAAATAGGACACAGTGGGGGTTATTTACAAAAGGCAAATCCACTTTGAAAGTGCACTTGGAAGTGCAGTCGCTGTAGATCTGAGGGGTACGTGCAAGGCAAATAAAAAACATAATTTTAGCTTGCACATGACTGGATGATAAAATCAGCAGAGCTTCCCCCTTACAAGTGCAGTAGCAGTGCACTTGTAGTGCAAAGTGGATTTCCTTTTGTAAATAACCCCCCAGTTTTTTTTCCCGGAGGATATACTGAATCATATACTGAATCATAGACCCTGTGTGGCAATGCAAAGAATATCAAGAAAATGCCCACACTGAGATGTATGTGTTCCCTTTGGTTGTTCCCACAATCCTCATAGATCAAAAGAATTGCTCGCTCTACATGTTTTGCGACAAGAACTGTCGCTTCTACAGGAGCTTAAATGTTTATAGTCAGAAGAACATACTTCAATTAGAATACAAGTTATATATTTTAAGGTACAAATGAACATATGTATACACATTATACATGAACACACCAATGATACAGTGCTTTGACAAAAAGTTTCAACGCCAGGGAAATCGTGACTGTAAAGGGGCCCCCTTCGGAAAGGAGGTAATGACCAAGGACCCTAATGCTGAATGGCAGCCAAGAGTCAGCACATATGTCAGGATGTGGGCTGCACAGGGTAACTATCGGTGTGAAGTGTATACACATAAGTACTGGTAAATGTCTCAGTTGGTTACTAGGTAAAAATGGGCGTACCTTTTTTTCCCTTTTAAGAGGCGGGGATAGAAGGTGCGCACGCGCACCATGTACAGCGTGACCGTGCCAGCGTGACCGTGCCTGCGGGTCCAGCGGACTCCCGGCCATCGCGCATTTCCCCGTTCTGGCTTGTGTCATGACAGAGATCACTGCTCTCTGTCACCGAGAGCAGTGATCGCTCACATGTAAGTTTAGCCCACCCCCCCACAGTTAGAATCACTCCCTAGGACACACTTAACCCCTTCATCGCTCCCTAGTGGTTAACCCCTTCCCTGCCAGTATCATTTATACAGTAATCAGTGCATTTTTATAGCTCTGATCGCTGTATAAATGACAATGGTCCCAAAATAGTGTCAAAAGTGTCCGCCATAATGTGGCAGTCTCGATAAAAATCGCAGATCGCCCCCATACTAATAAAAAAAATAATAATAAAAATGCCATAAAACGAACCCCTATTTTGTAAACGCTATAAATTTTGTGCAAACCAATCAATATACGCTTATTGCGATTTTTTTACCAAAAATATGTAGAAGAATACATATCGGACTAAACTGAGAAAATACTTTTTTTTAATATATTTTTGGGGGATATTTATTATAGCAAAAAGTAAAGAATTGTAGCTCTTTTTTTGTTTATAGCGCAAAAAATAAAAACCGCAGAGGTGATCAAATACCACCAAAAGAAATCTCTATTTGTGAGAAAAAAAGGACGTCAATTTTGTTTGGGTGCAACGTCGCATGACCGCGTAACGTGGCAGTTTAAGCGACGCAGTGACGAATCGCAAAAAGTGCTCTGGTCAGGAAGGGGGTAAAATCTTCCAGGGCTGAAGCAGTTAAGCCAGGTTCTTGCCTGTCTATTGAAAAAAACATAGAGCTTGTCCTCCCAGGGTCTTTAACCTCCCTGGCGGTATGATTCTGTCTGGAATTTTGTGCTGAAAGCGGTACAATTATTTTGCATGGAAATTTGGCATTTTTATATTGTAGGCATGCAATTCTTATGAATAACTCACTTAAACCTGTCCGAACCAGAGTCTAGTAGACATCCCGGGTATGATAAAGTTTGAAACACAAAATCATAAATTATAATAAAATAAAAAAAAATATAAAAATGATTCAATAATGTAATCAAATCAAAAACACTGAAATTTGCTCAGTTGCAGAATAGTCGCTGTCATTTAATTTAGTGTTTGATGATAATTTGTGATTCTAATTTATTATCAGTGTTTTCTAGCTGGTCTAAAACCACTTTTGACATAAAGGGACACTTTTTGGTTGCTATGGACAATCTCCAGTTTCCAGGCAGAAAAAAAAATGTTATTATATAAAATGACATGCAGGGCACTGGGCAGACCACAAGGGGATGTGTATTTTTTGTATACAGTACTGTAATCTGTAAGATTACAGTACTGTATGTGTACTGTGTTTTTAAACTTTTTTGAGTTTGGCGCCGATCTCTGCTCCCGTGCGTCGTAACGTTGCAGGGAATGGAGATCAGCGGCACTCGGCACTGTGTGAATTGAGCGAGCAGACGGCTCGCTCACACAGTGGAGAGACATTGCAGGATCCAGGGGACAAGGTAAGTAACCCCCCCCTGTATCCTGCAACGCAAGCCTGAGTCAGGCTCGGGGTTACTGCTTTTGATACTGAAGTTCCTGCCCGAGCCAGACTCGGGATTACCGCCAGGGAGGTTAACCACTTAATGATCAACACCAAATTATAACTTTTACTAAAGAAAGAATTAAAAAAGGATAACTAACAAAAAAAACAGGGTACCTTGGTTATTCACTGATCCAGGATAGAGGGATTCAGTCACACTCAAATAACATGCATACAGAGCTCTTAAATCCACTTTCCTAAAGGGTGGAGGAAAAAAGATGCCATAAAGACAAAGGAATATATATATATTTAAAAGGGTTAGAATCACCACTTTGCTAGTACCAAAACTTAGTGCGTAAAAAAGTACCTGAAGTTGCGGTGGTTCCGAGTTCCGAGTATGGGGCTGCCTATTTGCCATTCACGGGGTGTAAGGGACATCCATTTCCCTCAGCACGCCTAGGGAATGGTGTCCTCACCTCACTATTCATGCATCCCGACTGAGCTCGGTCAGACTGGAGTCTGGCGTCACTCAACCCGGCCGCTTGTGCACCACGCATGCGCCGGTTGGACACATGCGCACTAGAATGCTGGATGTGCCTGCCATCTGCGGTGGCCGTGGTGGACCTAGGAGACACGAGTTGAAGAGTGTCTCCATGGTTGCTGAGGGGTGGATGCATGCCCCCATTGTCGCTGGTCCATGGGACCAGGGAGAGTAGGCTGCAACCCCACACATCCTGGCTATGCTAAACATGGAATCGCACAGCACGTGCCCCCGGTGGCAGGAGACAAAAAATATATACCACATAATGTAACACAATGCCAAAAACTGAAGTTCTTAGCAAATAAATTAGTTCAATTGTTGAAGTCCAACACAAATTGGATCAATGCCGTACTGATATTTACTTTTTATTAAACATAGACTTAAACGCATTTTTTGTTTGGATCTGTTTGGCAATTAACAGACAGGAACCCCACGTGCACTTGAGCACTACCAAAACAACAGTATACACATATCTTGCAATGCCCAGTCAAACAGCATATATAGTGTTATTGCCTAACCAAGGGTCAATGCAGCCATCACACTGGTCCCTCAAAGGAAGGGCCGGTATAATAGCACCACATTGATACCCGGTGGCTTGGTTGCCTCAAGATGCTCAATCCAGAATGTCTCCTTCTGGAGAATGCATTTATTCCAGTTGCCGCCACGTGGGTCTTCAGGTATCACTTCCAAAACAATAAAATGGACAAAGGTGGTATCAAATTTGTGGTACAGGCCCAAGTGGCGGCTAACTGGGGTAAGCATTTTTGGCATTTTGTGAATAGATGTGATCATATATGCGTTGTTTAAGCTGGCGAATTGTCTTGCCTACATCGAATGCTCCACATTTACAAACCATTAGATAGATCACTCCCTGCATATTGCAAGTTGCATGGAAACACGGGTAAAACATTTACACATTGGGCAGACAAAACCCTGTACCCGTTTGTACCCATGGGCAATAAATACACTGTCCACAAATGGAGATTCCTTGATTTGTCAGTGTGGTATTATTATTTGGTATGTATTGGCTTGTTGTAATTTTATTGCCTATTGAGGGGAATTTTACGGAGTACTATTTACGGAGGGTCTCTAACGTATTTATGAAGCATGGAGTCTTCACTTAGAAGATGCCAATGTTTTTGCATACATGTTCGAAGTTGTTGGTGCTGGGCAGAATATCTGGTGATGAATTTAGTAGTCTGATGTTTGAATTAGACTTTACATTGGAATAAAGCAATGAGTTCCTATCTCTATTTAAAGCTTTATCGTATGCCTTGCTCAACAGGCTTTTGCTGTATCCCTGCTGCCGCAGGCGTGTACGTAGCTCTGCTGCTTAAGTCTTAAAGTCTAATTTGTGTGTACAATTCCACCGAAGGTGGATGTACTGAGCATATGGTATGCTATAAACGAGAGAGTTAGGGTGTCCGCTCTGTGCATGCAGCAGCGTATTGCCAGCGGTGCTTTACCGATACAGTTTTGTGGCTAGATTGTTGGATATATCTTTGCATATCAATAAATCCAAGAAAGATATAGTCTTCCTGTGCCAATTCACTGTGAATTTCAATTGATTTGTTCTTAAATCATGGATCACTTTGTGATTGTGTGTTTGATACTGAATTGGATTCTATTTGTGAGCTCTATTATGTTCCTGATTTTCTTCCAAAAGGAGCATAAGGTCCCTCAATGCTCCTAAATCCCTCATGGTAAATTTATTTATTTTATCCGATAGTTCTTTTTCTTCCCTTATCCGCTTTTTGTCTGGGTCGAATATAAATTTGTATGTACGTTTCCTCGCAAAGAGGTAGAAATCCTTAATTATTTTGTATTTGTCCATTTTACTTATGGGACAGAAGCTAAGGCCTAATTTTAGGACTATTAATTTGTCCCAAGATAAGGGATATGGGGTTAAATTGATTACGCTGAGTTCATCATCATTAGTGCAGAGGGAAATGCTTCCCCTAAAGGGATATCCTGACGTGTTATGTGAGTGTTCATTGTCTTGTTTTTGTGTGTCATTAGTTGATATCAGAGTGGGGCAAAATTGAGGCATTGGAGTGTTCGGTGGGTTAGGTCCTCTTGTGTGCACTGCCCCTCCTCCTATGTATACTGAGATAAGTCTTTGCTCTGTGACCTCCCATCACCTTGTTTATGTACACCTTGTGACTGTCCATGCATAGTTGAGAAACTAGAGGAATTTATTTTTAGTGCTGGGCGTGACTGAATACCCACCACCATGATGACCCCGCTTACATGATCCGGTTTGGGAATGGGAACCTGACGTGGATCGTGCTTGATGTGCCTGTGAGATAGATGAAGAAACAGATGAATCAGATTAAAATTCTTCTTCTGACATATTAACATGTCTATGCATAGTATTTGATCGACTTCTATTACCTAGACCTCTCCCTCTAATCTGGTTGTCCCATCTATAAGCATATGCCTCAGCAAATGCAGTTCTATCTTTAACAATTTTAGCTTGTCTCTTAGATATTATATTTTTGTTTAGCCTATCTAGGAATTCCTTGAGTTCCTGGTTTTTGCTTATGAACAAAGCATGTGTTTTAATATGCTCATATTGTGAATTTAAGGTAGCCAGTTCTTGATCCAATGTGTTCGTATACAATTGATATTGAATCAATAGCAATTGCATACATTCCTTGCTGCTCGTGTTAAGGACATTTTCCCAGGAGTTTTTAAGTTCCTGTGTTGTATTTTTAATTGTTGGAAATATTTGGATACTCTGACTCATCGGACTGATTTTTTCCTCGAATATACTAATTAAAGAACTCCATATGCCAATGCAAATTGGATTTCTTTTTGAGTAGTTGTTTTAATTTGCCAAAGTATTGTTTAAGATCGTCATCTTAAACAAGATTCCCTGTTTTTTTAAAGGAAGTTTTTCAGGCTGCTTGTAACTCTGTAATCCCATCAAACTAGTTTTAAGGAGCTTCCCAAATCATTCTGTAAAACGTTATATTATTTGTCATGGACATTTATAAGACTTCCAGTAAATAAATTCCAAATTTAAGATAAATATTTGGGGAAGAAATATGGGACTTTTAAAACTTTTTCTTGGGATTCCGCCTTTTCTAATAAGGTTCTAGGTAGGTTCTTCAATTTGGGTGTCTACATGTATGCAATCATATATGCATTTTTCTTATATGACTGGGTTTTCCGAGTGCCATTTAATAATTTTTCCTATATAAACTCAATAGATGGATTCTAAGATGTGAACATCTTGGATAATGTATCCCTCTCTGTGGTTGCATCAATATTGAACCCCTCTATGCCGAACTGTCTGTGGATTGCAAGTTAATTCTCCTTATTGCACAGGTCAGCTCCGCAGTCTTGGTGTCTTCTATGGCTGTGATGAGTTTAATTTTGTTTTATTGTGTTTGTTTGTGTCTTGACCTCTTGTTCTTTCATTATAGTGATCATAGCATTCACGATACTAGCAGTTCTCCTGAAGAAGCCTTATTTAAGGCGAAACATGTAGAGACTTATCGACATTGCAAACTTCAATATGCATTTAGTGATGTATTTCTTTTAAATATGTTCTGACAATAATTATTTATATGTTTTGTTAATTTGTCCAAATAAATTTATACTTTTTATAAAAATTTTTGTATGTGCGCTTTAAAAGTCCCATATTTCTTCCACAAATATTTATCTTATTCTAAGGGATGTGGCGCTAAAAAATGTGGTTTGTGTATTTTAGCTCCTTTTCAAATCTCTCCAAACTTAAGATGTTTACAAATTTTTGAAATGGTTGGCTAAACCACAGCTGGTTAAACTTTGCTCATCTTTACTATCTAAATATAGGCTACACTCTGCAATATAATGTTCTTTGAACATTCGACAGACACCGTAGGCCTTCAATGACAGATTCAACCTTAATTAATTTGGATTTTCGGACGAATGCATTTTTTAACGAAATAAATAAAACAAATTTCGTGAGTAACTAAATACATTTTATTTTTCGGACCAAAACAAAATTCCGAAACGAAATATTTCAGTGTGCACATGTCTAACTTATACAAGCTGTACACTCATTACTTTACATTGTAGCAAAATGTAATTTCTTTAGTGTTGTCACATGAAAAGATGTAATAAAATATTTACAAAAATGTGAGGGGTGTACTCACTTTTGTGAGATACTGTACATCATATGAGATTTTAAAGAAAAGTAATCACAATTACATATTCATAGCAAATTCCTACTTAAAAAGAGGGATTCTTATTTTGTATATATTGCACTATATACAGGCCAACTGGGTCAAAGTCATCCCTCTCTGGCCAGTCCCTACTCTTCAGATTGCCAACCTCTTATTTGCTAAGACAGCATACTCTTAAGTGTGTGGACACATAGTGCCAATGTGGGGCAAACAGGCACAGCCGGAGGTGAGTTACAGACCAATCTATCTATGTACCATATGTCCACACTCTAACAATGTGCCAAATAGAGTAGAAACTGACCAGAGATGGATCATTTTGACAAAAATAGGCCAGCTTGAATATTTATCACAATATATACAAACTAAGAATCATTAAAAAATAAAAAAACAAGAGTTTGCTTCTTAGGAAGATATAACAGGGAAGGGTCAGGATCATAGAGATTTTACTAATTCCCACTGCTCCTATAAATGGCACAAGCTCTATCATTTCCCTAATGAGAGACCTTCTCCAAAAGGGTGTTCTTGTACATCCCAACCCTTAATGTCTGTTGGAAGGTATGCATAAGCCAGTGGGCAATCCCACTGGAACAAAAATAGTGGTCTGACCTGAGCAATCACACCATGAATGCTGTATCTGGAAAACAAAATGAGGAAAGTGAGTATTCTGGTCTGTTGCCATTTAGTCTACTGATGGATTTGCCCTGTAAAGAGCTTCTGTAGATATTTTAAGATCATCAACCACTAATTTCAGTCCACAAATTTTTCTGCTTAAGAAGCCTGCAAAGAGAATGTAGGACCCTTGCAGATAACCGGTTGTCTATGACATGTCCCTCTGCCCACTGAAAAATCTACACCATGACCTGGAGAATAACAGAACCCCATTTCCACCCTGCTAGGCAGTATAATGTTAAGCCACCTAAACTATGCCTTGCCCTGATGTCACTACCACACCCAGGAGGAAGAGAGAGGAAAGAAAGGGTAGAAGAGTCAATGACACCATCCTGTAAAAGGTGATAGCAGACAACCACCTGAGCACAGAATAAAAACAAGCCTTTTAGGTTCTTAAAAACAGCCCAGGCACCATGTGCCTTCCAGTGACCAAAATGAAAGACTTTACAGGCAAATAAGGATTTATTCCCACTACTGAAGCCATCCATGCAGTTGAGGTTGAACTTGTGCAGAAGGAAAACTTTCTGCTGGATTAAGGCAGGAACATCCTGGAGCGAGGACAAAAAGAGAACACCCATGAGGTGGTTTGAGTCTTTTTTATGATGTGTTGACCCAATAGTATCCTGACATGAGGAGCTGGGAAAGGGAGATTAACATTGTTACTTTTTTATCTATTCTGTTTCAGTTATCTGCAGATCAAAGGGATGAGCTTCAACTTGCAGATGTCAGGTAAAGCAACCTGGCAATTTTTTTTTTTTTAATAAAATGTGTCTTGATTAAACCCCTTAATAACCTTTAGTTCATGCTACGCATACTTTATTCTTTTTCCTCTCTCCTCTTCCACTATTATTTTAATGATTTACATTTTTTCATATTTTTTTTATTTCAATTTATTAACCTTATATTTGTAAATGTTTTATTTTATTTGTTTTTTTTTGCCACATTAGAAAAGCACAAAAAAAAAATATTTGGAGTTAACTTAGCAATTATTTGTACAAGAAGCATCATTTCATTTTAAAATGTACATATTATAGAATACAATGTATACAAATTTTACTACTTTTTAAAGAAAAAGTGTATTTTTGTAGTTTAGTTACTATTTTACATCTTTTTTGCAAGACAGTATCACTAAAAGAAAGTCTTGCTTTTCCTTAAAAACAGTACATGTATCACTTTGTTATCTTAAATAATGACACAATTATTGCTAAATAAACAGACCCATAGCAGAAGTGTAAAAATTGCTCTGGTCCATAGGGGTTGTAAAGGTGTGAGAACATAAGTAGTTAATAAACACAAGTACTACATATGAACTAAGTAACAACCAACCAAACAAACCTCTAAAGAGATCGGTAACTTCACAATTGATTTTTTTTAACTACAGCAATTACATGTAACTTTCTATATTTCTTGTGATCTTCTTCTGTGTTTATTATATTTTGTTGCCTGCAGAACCAGAGCCATGCTAAATAAGGATTCCTCAATGCTCTGTTTTTATGGTAGAGGTCAGATGGGAGCACCAATTGAAGTTGAAAGACTGGTTGACTTTTTGCCTTTGACGTTTTCCTTAGCTTTATGTGTGTGTTCTAATTCAAGAATGTCTCTATTGTCGCATATGCTTAGAAAAATAATACAGAAAATTGACTAAAAGTGACTTTTGCTTGTGAAGAAAGAGTAGACACCCCGCAACACACAAAAGCTGTTCTATCATAAAAGAACATTTGTGTTCTGGTTACCCTTTAAAAGCTGTGCTATCATAAAATAACTTTGGTGTTGTATTTTTTAATGATGGTGCCTAGGCTTTTTTCTCAGTTTTTTTTTGTTTTGACAGTGTCTCAGTTCTGCACATTACAAAAGTAAGGCATTATTCAAAAAAAATTCCCAATGCAATGTTTACATAATTTGCACACCCCATATATTTACTACAAAATAACATTTCAAGATCTGTATATAAAAGTAATTATTTTGACATACAGGAATGGTAAATTACATTGCATTGACTTACATGAGTCATGTCATGTCAACTCATGTCATGAGTTTGATGCTTGTGCATACGGATGAGCTGAACACCCCCGGGTTCGGCTCGCACCAGAACCTGCGAACGGACCTAAAGTCCGTGCGAGCATTAGAACCCTATTAGTTACAATGGATGCGAACGTTCAAAATCAAAAGTGCTAATTTTAAAGGCTAATATGCATGTTATTGTCATAACAATTAGTTGGGGACCCGGGTCCTGCCTCAGGGGACATGTATCAATGCAAAAAAAAAAAAAAAAAAACGTCAGTTTTTTCAGGAGCAGTGATTTTATAATGCTTAAAGTGAAACAATAAAAGTGTAATATTCCTTTAAATTTCGTGCCTGGGGGGGGGGGGGGTGTCTGTATAGGGGTGCATGTTTCCTGTGCTTAGAACTGTCCCTGCGCAAAGTGTCATTTTTGCAGGAAAAAGAGCTATTTAAAATCACTTGCAGCTAATGAATTGATGGTTCCCGTAACACAGAGAACAGTCATTCATTGAAAGCCATTGATAAAAAAAAAGTCATTGATAAAAAAAAAAAAAAAAATTAAAAAAAAAGCGTGGGGGTCCCCCCAAATTCAATAACCAGGCCCTTCAGGTCTGCTATGGATATTAAGGGGGACCCCAGCCAAAACAAATAAAAAATGGTGTGGAGTCCCCCTCAAAATCCATACCAGACCCTTGAGGTCTGGGATGGATTTTAAGGGGAACCCCGGCCCAAAAAAATGGCGTGGGGTCCCCCTCAAAATCCATACCAGACCCTTATCCGAGCATGCAACCTGGCAGGCCGCAGGAAAAGAGGGGGGGACGAGAGCGCCCCCCCTCCCTCCTGAACCGTACCAGGCCACATGCCCTCAACATTGGGAGGGTGCTTTGGGGGTCTGAGACCCCCAAAGCACCTTGTCCCCATGTTGATGAGGACAAGGGCCTCTTCCCCACAACCCTGGCCATTGGTTGGGGGGGTCTGCGGGCGGGGGGCTTATCGGAATCTGGAAGCCCCGTTTAACAAGGGGACCCCCAGATCCCGCCCCCCCCCCCTGTGTGAAATGGTAAGGGGGTACAAAAGTACCTCTACCATTTCACCAAAAAAGTGTCAAATATGGTAAAAATGACAGGAGACGGTCTTTGACAATTCCTTTATTAAAATCTTCTTTCTTCTGGTATTCCTTGTTCCTCTCTTCATCCTTCGGTTTCTTCATCTTCTCCTTCTGGCATCTTCTTCCATCTTCTTCTTCCATCATCTTCTTCCTCCGATCCGCTTCTTCTTGCTCTGGTCTTATCATCCGGCATCTTCTTTCACGGTGTCCGGGTCTCTTCTTGGGCCGCTCCGCGCAATGGGAGGCTCCCGCTGTGTGAGGCTTCGCTGCGTCTGACAGGTCTTTTATAACGGAGGCCGGGGCCACCTGGTGACCCCGCCCCCTCTGACCTCATGGGGAAAGCCATAGGGACAAAATTACTTCTTCTTTAATAAAAGATTTGAATGGGTAATAATCTGACACGAACATCAGTTTTAAATTCACTTTGTCTGTTACCTGGTTTGTTGTTTTGTACATTTAAACCCTGCAACTATAATTCAGACAATAATAAAATATTTAGCCAGCAATTTTAAAAACACAATCTCTCATGTTTACATCTAATGCCACGTACACACGATCAGACTTTTTGGCCGGACTATCCGGCGGACTTTCCAGCGGAGGTCCGCCGGACTTTCCGAACGTGCGGACTTGCCCACACACGCTCAGACTTTTCCGGCGGACAATCTGCCAGAGTTTTGGCGGAGGTCCGCCGGACTTTTACACGGAGTAAAGTCCATTCATTTGGAACGTGACTCCAGGTAGACAGGACTAGCGAAGGAAGTCAATGCTGCCGCCTTGAACGGCAAAATTGACACCTCGCTAGCCCAGTCACCTGTTATGGATTTAAAGGGGAATCCCTACGCTGAAACAACGAATCCAAATCCATATTAGACCCTTATCCGAGCACGCAGCCCGGCCGGTCAGGAAAGGGGGTGGGAATGAGCGAGCGGTACCAGGCCGCTTGCCCTCAACAGTCCCGGAGGATGCTGGGACTGTGACATCATAAGGGGGTGGGGTCACCATGTGACATGATCCGGTGGTCCCGCCCCTTGTCCCTATATAACTGGCCGCGCAACACGTCTAGGCCATTAAAAGCAGAGACGGCGTTGTGTCAACATCGGATGAAGAAAGAAGAAGAAGAAGCAGAAGTAGAAGGCGGCGGCGATGACAGCGACGGCGGCAGAAGCCCGGTCCACAGCTAGTAAAAGAGCTGCAAGAAGAAAGCGGAGGCCCGGCAAAAACAGAAGAGTGGGACAAGACCCCCGAAGTCAGAACAAGACCCCCAGACGGCGGCGGGGACGAAGGAGAAAGCCGGGCTCCTCCGCTAGTAAAAGAGCTAGCAGAAGATAGCGGAGGAGTCTGGCGAGAAGACCCCCCCAAGACGGAAGAAGACCCCTGGAGCTCTGTAATAAAGTATTTTAAAAACTTGTGTTGTGTTTTTTATTTACACTTTTTTTCACCAGGTGAATGGATAGGGGTACATCGTACCCCATACTCATTCACATAGGGTGGGGGGGCGGAATCTGGGGGCCTCCTTATTGAAGGGGGCTCCTGGATTCCGATAAGCCCTCTGCCCACAGACCCCGACAGCCAACGGCCAGGGTTGTCGGGAAGAGGCCCTTGTCCTCATCAACATGGGGACAAGGTGCTTTGCGGTGGGGGGCCGCAGGGCCCCCCTTTCCCCAAAGCATCCCCCCATGTTGAGGGCACACAGCCTGGTACGGCTCAGGAGAGGGGGGGCGCTCGCTCGTCCCCACCCCCTTTCCTGACCGGCAGTGGTCGGATAAGGGTCTGATATGGATTCCCCTTTAAATCCATACCAGGTGACGGGGCTAGCGAGGTGTCAATCTAGCTGATCAAGGCGGCGGCATTGACTTCCTTTGCTAGTCCTGTCTACCTAGAGTCACGTTCTAAATGAATGGACTTTACTCCGTGTGTGGGCAAGTCCGTTCATTTAAAAAGGAGTAGCACACAGACGGCCGGATTGTGCGCCGGACTGCTGAGTTCGGCAGGCAATTTTGAGTCAAAACTTCTTACTAAGTCCACCGGACTTTTGGGAAGAAAAAGTCCGCCGGAGCCCCCACATGGTCGGATTGTCCGACGGACTCTAGTCTGACGGACAATCCCGCCGGATAGTCCGATCGTGTGTACGGGGCATTAAGGTTCTGACACTATTTTATGGTAACTGCATATGGGCATTAATAATCATTTCAAGCATTTTGACATTATAGTTTTCAAAATGGTATGTTTAGTATATATGGATATTGCAGAATATTGTTAGTTATAAGTTATAATGTTAAATGTTTTAGACATAATTCAGTATTTATCACTTCTGACATAGTGAGACATTACTCAAGTTTTTAATTACCAAGCCAGGTAAACAGAAGAGCAGACTTGCATTTATAGAGCAACCAAAGAAAACAAATGATCCAAGACACAATTAACTTCCTATCTTTAGTTTACATACCTTTTAAAACAAAATATACCCAAGCCTGGCAGCTGCTTCCTAAAGACCTTGTAATTTTTTTTCTAGCAAACCTGATCTTTTTCATAATAAATGATGTGATGTAGTAGCAATTAAAAACTTAATTCAGCTCCAATCAGTGTGAAGCAGAATTATGTTTCAAAGTCATCAGTAATAAGAAGGAATCAAATCTCGTCCTCTGCTAACCTTTACAAAAGACTCATCACATCAGAAATACAAAAAATATTATCATACAGAATATTTAGACTCCATCAGTTTTCTAATTAGGGTAATTGCTCACTGATTGTTCATTATCTGTCAGCATGTAAAAAGAATGAACATTCATAAAATAAATCAGATTGGTTCTAAATATTTCTGAATTGAGCAGTTGAAAAGCAGAAACATATGAATAATAAAGCCCACTTAACCTTAATTTGGCAACACAGGTAAACAGGTAGAATTCTTTTTTTTTTTAATGTAGTGAAGCCTTTTGATCTTTGCACATCCCCATTTTCTTCCAATGGCCTCTATGTACAGACATTGATACATAGTGACATATGCATCTAAACACTAGACATGTGCCTTCGTTTTCATCCGAATGCATTTTCGTCCGAATTTCGGGTATTTTCGTTATCGTTTTAACAAAAGAATAACGAACGTGCAGAATCCAAAAAGCGAAAGATCCGACATAAACAAATGCTTTATTTTCATTTTCGTTGCAACAGTTCGATATAGATAGGAGATTCGACATGACGCTGACAATAGTGATCTGTGTCCATCGAACCTGTGGTCAAATGTGCCTAACCTTAGCTCTATTAGTTCAAGATTATTCTAAATAGAGAGAAACGATTTGACATTATAAAGACAATAGCAAAAAGGTTGAATGTGCCTAACCTAACTCTATTAGTCTAAGATTATTCGACATAGAGAAAAAAGATTTGACATGAAGATTCGACGAAGCAGTCGCTGCGAGCGGACATTTATGGTCAAATTCTCCGCCCATAGTCAAATTTGAATGTTGGTTGACTAGTAATAATAATTAATAAATATAATTATTACTAGTCTCATACAACATTAGAATTCTACTATAGCTTGTAAGCGGAACATTCGACCGGAAATGTACGATTGCGGCGTCGTACAGTTTAGCTGCTCCATTGAATCTTCTTAGAACATTCGACAGACACCATAAGCCTTCAATGACAGATTCGACCTTAATTATTTCGGATTTTCGGACGAATGCATTTTTTAACGAAACAAAATAAATAAAAACGAATTTCGGGAGTAACTAAATAAATGTATTTTTCGGACGAAAACGAAATTCCAAAACTAAATATTAGACTAAACACCCGGTGATTAGACACACTTTAATTAATGTAACACTGCTTGCAATTACCAGTATAGTAAATTCTGTAATGAGTAATTAAATACCTTAGTGTGTCACTGATAGGGATTAGATTACCGTAACCCAAGCTTTTTCCAGATTGCAGAAAAGGGGAAAACAATTTGATTTGGTCAGTTCACCCACCCTGCCCACACCTCTGGCTAAAGCAAAAAGTCAATGATTTAATGGTGGTATTACTATTGACACTAAATGAAAGCTTTAGTCTGTCTGCCTGCTAGCTTGTTTAAAATTGCACATTCTAATGCATAGCAAGTCTAACATGCACCTTTTTATGCATATCTGCACCTCTCAGAGCATATACATATCTTTAGTTATAGTCCTCTAGAGAAGTAGTGTAGTATTTTACATGCATTGGGGGTTATTTACGAAAGGTAAATCCACTTTGCACTGTAAGTGCACTTGAAAGTACAGTCGCTCTAAATATAAGGGGTAGATCTGAAATGAGGGGAAGCTCTACTGATTTTATCATCCAATCATGTGCAAGCTAAAATGCTGTTTTTTATTTTCCTTGCATATTCCCCTCAGATCTACAGTGACTTTCCTTCCAAGTGCACTTGCAGTGCAAAGTGGATTTGCCTTTAGTAAATAAACCCCATTGGTTCTACCTGTAGGGATATGTCTGGAGCCTATGAAGATAGTTGTATAAATACATATGGAGATAGAGATGACTCATCCACAGATTACTCTATATTATCCTAAAGTACCCATAATTGGATATAGGAGGAAAAAAATACCCCCATATGGCAAGAAACCTCCCCTTATACAAAAGGGTATGGGTGATTACCACTGTTTGCGAGATCCCTGATGGAATCTCCATTCACAGGTCCAGGCAACTCCTTAATAAAAAAAATGTTGTGCAAAAAAATCCTCCCAAAACCCAACATGTTTCACTGCGTTATTGGGTAAATAAAATAGAGGTGCTCAGTGCATATACTCAAAAGTGAAGGGAACATTTTATTGGGAATATGACTGGACCTGTGAATGGAGATTATTATTATTATACAGGATTTATATAGCGCCAACAGTTAACGCAGCGCTTTACAACTTGAGGGTAGACAGTACAAATACAATACACTTTACTACAGTAGGAAGACTGCAGATTGACTTTGGGGTTCATTTACTAAAGGGAAATACACTTTGCACTACAAGTGCACTGCAAGTGCACTTGGAAGTGCAGTCGCTGTAGATCTGAGGGGAAGATCTGGAATGAGGGGAAGCTCTGCTGATTTCTAACATCTAATCATGTACAAACAAAAATGCTGTTTTTTATTTTTCTTGCATGTACCCCTCAGATCTACAGCGACTGCACTTCCAAGTGCACTTGGAGTGCAAAGTGGAGTTGCCTTTAGTAATTAAATCCATTTGTGCTTATTGGTAGAGGAAAGGTTAATTGCCAGCTTAGGGATGAAACCAAGCTGCAAATTGGAGAAGTGGCATGTTGGGCTTCAGGGAGGTGAACCAAGCCCTTCAGTAGCCACTGACTTTATTCAAAACTAGTCCATTCCTGCAGACAGTCAAGGGATATTGCAAACAGTGGTTATCCCTCATGCCCCTTTTGTATTAAGTGAGGTTGCTCATCATATTGGGGTATCTTCCTCCTTCTATATCCAATTATAGCTGCTTTGGGATAATTCTATGGCGTAATCTGTGGATGAGACATCTCCGTCTCCATATATATTGATACAACTATCTTCATAGTGTCCAGACATATTACTATAGGTGGAAATAATGTATGTAAAATAATATACCACTACTCTAGGGGACTGTAACTAAGGATATGTACTGTATATGCTCTGATAGGTGCAGATATGCATAAAATTATGCATGTCAGACTTGTTATGCATTAGAATGTGGAATTAGCCCAGTGTAGTGAGTACAGTTACAACAGACATTAGAAAAATATTCACAAATTGTTTTAAATTGTAAACAGGTCGGCGGGCATCCCGGTGATGTCATTGACCAGTTAGATTTACATCATATAACATGTTTTTTCTCTTTAACTGCTTGCCGCTCGCCTACCATCAAATGACGGCGGGGAGGTGTGGCTCTTGTTCTGGGATGCCATCATATGACGGCGTCCCAGAACGACCACTCTCGCACCCCACGTGGGGGCGCCCAGCGAGTCAATCGTGGCACCGCCATGTTGCTAGGATACCGCGCAACCCTGATCTCTATAAAGAGCTGCACCCGCGGCTCTTTAACTATGTGATTGGATGTGTCCAATCACAGCCGGTCACATGTAAACACGGAGATGCCGGTAATCGGCTTGCCTCACACTGACAGAGTGTGAGGAGGGGAGAGCCACTCAGCGGCATCTCCACGCAGGGGGCTCATCAGTGCCCTGATTACAATATAGTAATATAGTGTCACCAACCAGTGCCCACCAATGCTAACAATCAGTGCCCACCAGCGCCAGCAATCAGTGCCCACCACTGCTCACAAGTACTACCAATCAGTACCCATTAGCGATGGCAGTCAGTGCTGGCAATCAGTGCCACCTATCAGTGCTGCCCATCAATGCCCATCACTGTTGTTGATCAATGCCCATCATTGTCACCCATCAGTGCTGCCCATCAATGCCCATCAGTCCCCATCAGTACCGCCTATCCATGCCGCCTATCATTGTCCACCATTGCCGCCTATCGGTGCCCACCAGTGCCACCTATTAGTGCCCATCAGTGCCAACTAACAGTGCCCATCCGTGCCGCCTATCAGTGCTCATCAGTGCCACATATCAGTGCCACCTATCAGTGCCCATAAGTGCCACCTCATCAGTGCCCAAAAGTGCCACCTTATCAAGGCCCACCAGTTCAGCCTATCAGAGCCCATCAGTACTGCCTCGTCAGCATACATCAGTGAAGGCAAAAAAATTACTTAATTTCAAAATGTACTGACAGAAAAAAGTAAAAAACATATTTTTTTTCAAAATCTTTGGCTTTTTTGTAAAAAATAAAAAAACCCAGCAGTGATTAAATACCACCAAAAGAAAATTCTATTTGTGTGAAGAAAATGACAGTGTAGCACGACCGTGCAATTGTCATTCAAAGTGCGACAGCGCTGAAAGCTGAAAAATGACTTGGGCAGGAAGTGGGTGTAAGTGTCCTGTAGACAAGTGGTTGAAGACTTTTTCAACAGTGTGTGTTTTATTTACTATTTCAATTTTTTGTTGTGTGAGTAACAAGGGGTATAATAGATCCCATATTGTTTTATGTAGGGGGGAAGAAATGGGGGGCCCATTATTTTAAAGGTGGCTTTCAGATTTCAAAAATTCTTCCACTGCAGGCCCCCATATCCACCAGGTCAGGAATCGGGGGATGAGCCCTGTGTACCCATCAACTTAGGCACATGATGCTTTGCTGAGGAGCCCCCTGGCAAGGTACCCTCTCCATGTTGATGGCATGTGGTCTCTTATGAACCATGTTGAGTACCCCTTTTTTGGCTGGAAACCAAGGTTGCATGCCTGAATAAGGGTCTGGTATGGATTTAACCCCCCCCTTAAATATCCAGACCAGTCCTCTAGCTAGGATAAGTATCTGACATTTTCATTTTTTCTTTTGTTTGAAGTCCCCCTTAAAAATCCATATAAAGTGATGCTTTTATGGTGACCAAAAAATGAGGGGGAAGTGATTGTGTGACCACTGATCTCTTAAAACATACCAGGCCATTATAGCAGCACGCCTATCTATTACTTTGAAATGGAAAACAGACACAATACCTAGTATAAGCAATGTAATTAAAGGAGTAAACACCCAATATCTTTATGATTTTTTTTTTCGCATACTCATCTCATTCAATCAATAAATTCTATCCTAATTGGATACTATGGTCCTCAAGATTTGCAGAAACTCCTCTTTAATATACTGATACTGATATATCTTCTAAATGGTGGTATGTTATGTTTTTTAAACAGTTTATGTTTACTTAGTTGCCTTTCTATTCTATTACTTAAGTATTTATATACACAACAATAAGGTATCAACCGATGATGAGTAACTGCTCTGTCGTCCCATATGCATAGGTGAAATGGGAGGGGGGCTGGATCCCCTCTCCCTAGGCACAGTTTGTTCCCAATTGGGGTGCCTGGGAGAGGGGGGACTTCATTCTCCACCCCACGTTTGACATTTGGTATAAAATATACTAGTCACCTAGGTATAACTGTATACAAAAAATAAAAATTGTCCCCCCTGAGATGGTGGGGTTTTTAGGCAGCAATGTATGTTGGAGATAAGTATCAAATGACCAGTATTAAATGGAGGACACAAACTTGTCAAAAAGTTTAGTATTTACTCATACTCATAGTTTCATCTATGGCTGTGTTTTTGTATATATCTATATTTTTATTATAGCCCCCTATCATCTTCTCCTGGGTGGCGCCATCTTGTGCTTCTTAATGTTATGGTCGGGCAGATACCATTCCCCACAGTGTTTCTTCCCAGCAAGGGGAGGGGAGGGGTCTTTTCATTTCGACCCCTCCCCTCATCCTCTCCCTATGGACACCCAAGCAGGTCTTGGCAGTTCCATTAGCGAGTGGTTCCCTGCTGGCGGCATCCCCGGGCATTTACGGACGTATCGCCGATCACTGCGCATGTGCAGGGCCCTGTGCGTACGCGTGATACGTTTGTGACGTGAATGACGCTATTGCGGGGCCCCGGCCTCCGTGCACGCCGAGGGAGTCACACATGGCGGACCTGTATGGCCGCCATGACCACCGCTAGTCCGCACCGGTAAGTCCTTATGGCGATGGCAATCTTTCCACCTGGGAGGGGTGGAGACTGACATGACACACCTGTGGAGGCCCCGACTCAGCCAATCACCGTCTGGGACACATATATATATCTCTATGGGGAGGAGCATAGTACTCCATCTCCATACGAGGGCATCTAGGTCTCCAGCAAGCACCCAAGCAGTGAGTACTATCATGCTATCCAGTAGTGAGTACTATCATGCTATCCAGTACCCCTGGTCACTTGTCCGTTTTTGGACACTGGGAATGTATTTTTAATCTGCATTCTATCCTTCTGCAGATCTGGTTACCCACTAGGATTCGTTCATAAGTGGAACCTAACTTTGGCCAGGATATTCCTACTAATATATCCAATATCTGGCTTTGTCATATTCTAGACCTCTGAAGGTAATCCCAATGGGCTTTTTTCCTTTGTTTGCTGGAATGCTGGTCTGTCTGTCTCTCTGCACACTCAATCTAATCACCCTATTTTGGCCATTCATTACCATCCCTCCACTTTATTATCACACATCCTCTCAGTTACCCATTTCACTCCCATCCATTCCCCTCCCCCACCTTTTCACCTACGTCACTTTGAATTTCATGCATATTCATCCACATTCATTCACATTATTCACATTCATTTTATACTTATTCTTATCTCACTTTCCCTTCCCTCGCCCTCCCCCCTCTTTCTCATCAACCCCAGTCCAACCTCATTCCCTCCCCCCTCCTTGTGTGTTTTTTCCACATGCAATTTCACCCACTTCGTTTTTTTTTTCTCCTCCTTCATTTCACAATTGATTCCATTTTATCCACGTCCCCCCTTTCTCCGTTCCCCCCTTTTCTGCAAACCCCACTCAATTTCACCTCCACAGTTTCACATGTACTCTCACCCACTCACATCCCTATACACCTTTTAACTGCATTTCACTACATCCCACTACCTATTACCCGTATCACCCATCCACTTCCCATCCTCTGTCTACTTTCCCCCTCACTGCCCCCCCTTCCTTTTTTCCCTCTCACCATCTTCACCCTTCTCTTCTTGCACAACTCTCCTCTCTGCCTCTTTTCCTTTTCTCCCTCCATGTTCCCTTCTTTCGCTTTTCCTACCTGTCCCCATTTTGTCCTCTCTCACTTCCATCGCTTATTTATTTCCATCACCTTTTCCCTTTTCCCTCTTTTCTCTTTTCTTCTCTTCTTTTCTGTTCTTTTCCCTTTTTTCTCCTTTTTTCGTTCTTGCTTCTTCACTGTTCTTTGGTTTTCTATACACGATTCGGGCCTTGTGTGTGAGCGCGCCATATACAATTCCATCTAGTCTTATTTCCTTTTCCATTTCCCTTTCCATTTCCCTTCCCCTTCCCTTTCCCTTCCCTCTCAATTCCTTGCCTTTTCTTAGTTCATTCTATATTTATCTCTATTTCTAAGGCCAACTACAGAGGACCTTCTTTAATAATTATAAGAATAAACAAATTGATCAGTTGCCATCTTTTTTCCCTCTTTCTAATACACAGTTCCCCTTGAAAACCTAGAGGAACTCTGTGATATAGATTTACCCAATATGATACTTACATCCCTGTGACCATCCATCAACCCTGCTGCTATATACAATATAGAGCCCCTATAATGATTTAAACATCTAGGCCTTACACCCTATAGATCAGGGGTCTTCAAACTACGGCCCTCCAGTTGTTCAGGAACTACAATTCCCATCATGCCTAGTCATGTCTGTGAATGTCAGAGTTTTACAATGCCTCATGGGATGTGTAGTTCTGCAACAGCTGGAGGGCCGTAGTTTGAGAATCCCTGCTATAGATAGTGAGGTATTAACCTACCTCTCTCACACCCATAATGTCCACGGCGCTGTTATGGTCTGACTCTGGGGTCTTTTCCACCACAGGTGTGTCGCTGCCTCTCTTTACCTCCTTCCCCCCCATCGCCTGGATCTCCGGTGTCCCACTCGCGATGGGTCAGCATTCAGTGTGACCCCCTGCAAGTCACACACGGGGCGGACGTCTATCCTGCCTTGACCTACACTTGGGAACTGCATCTGAGAACCCCTTGGAGAAGATGAATGAATTTTAAAGAATTCCCATACAGATAAATTGTCCAACTACACACATCCCGGTAAATATGCACACTACAGCATTTTTATCTCCAGGCTTATATGCAGGGAGACAAATGTGACATATTTACCAATACTCAACATCTGACTTAACAAGTTGTTTCTATGTTGTTTATCTTTATTTCCAACAGACAGACTACTCTGAAGAAGACCCATACTATCACGGGTCGAAACGCATCAGTTTCTGTACCACACCGAACCCCTCTGGTTTATTAATAGAGGTGTTGGGTGTTACCTGTTGATTTCCCCTTTGTGTGTATCTTATAGTTGCATCTTTTATTCTATGTATGGGCTCATGTTTTTTTACTCTACTTGTCAGTTGTTTGACATGAATAAATACTAAACTTTTTTGACAAGTTTGTGTCCTCCATTTAATACTGGTCATTTGATACTTACCTCCAACATACATCGCTGCCTAAAAACCCCACCATCTCAGGGGGGGACAATTTTTCTTTCTTGTATACATCCCCGGGGTGAGCAGCAACCCACCATCTCCCAAATGTGTCTTTTTCTCCTTTTTTCCTAGGTATAAGTGTAAACTATGTCATGCAGTTTTTCTCAAAGAAATCTTGAATCCCTGCAGTCATGGCACCACATCACAGTCCTCCCTGCAGTTATGGTCCCCCCATCACAGCCCTCCCTGCAGTCATGGCACCCCATCAAATTCCTCCTTGCAGTCATGGCCCCCATCACAGTCCTCCCTGCAGTCATGCCACCCCTCATCACACTCCTTCCTGCAGTCATGCCCCCCACCCCATCACAGTCCTCCCTGCAGGCATGCCCCCATCATAGCCCTGCTTGCAGTCATGCCCCCATCACAGTCCTCCCTGCAGTCATGGTCCCCCCCACCCCATCACACTCTTCCCTGCAGTCATGCCCCCCATCATAGTCCTCCTTGCAGTCATGCCCCCTCCATTACAGTCCGCCCTGCAGTCATGCCCCCTCCATCACAGTCTTCCCTCCCTGCAGTCAAGACCTTCATCACAGTCCTCCCTGCAGTCATTCTCCCACCCTATCACAGTCTTCCCTGCAGTCATGCTCCAAAATTACAGTCCTCCCTGCATTCATGTCCCCCTCATCAAAGTCCCCCCAGCAGTCATGCCCCATCACAGTCCCCCATACAGTCATACCCCCATCACAGTCCTCCCTGCAGTCATGCCCCCCATCACAGTCCTCCCTGAAGTTATGCGCCCCATCACAGCCCTCTCTGCAGTCATGGCCCTACATCACATTCCTCACTTTTCTTACTGTCTTTAGTTGTTATGAAACTTTCACATTTGTATTTTTTATATTTTGTTGATTGGCTCCCTTCATCTTTTGGTGTGACCATGGACTTGTAATGCCATTTATTGTTATCTGTGCTTTATCTGCTGCCATCCCTTGGCAGTCCTGTTGGTGCGTCATAACCCCTTTCACATCCCCCATGGCAGACACCCTATAGCGGTCATTATCTGGAAGTGTCATAATATTTTTTTAATATTAACTTAAGGCTGATTTGTAGGTATTCTGTCCATGACTAGAATTCTTAACAGCACCTTATGCCAACCTCACCCAACCCCTTTTTTTGTAAAAGGAGGGAGTACAAACAGAATTATTATTTCTAAATTGTTATCTGTGTTTTTTAGTTTGCAGACACCATGTCAGTATCATCTACTCCTGATAAAGTGAACATGCAGAGTTTGTTGATGCTCCTCTTTCTGTGTACAGGAAAAAGCTAATATGTTTGTTCTTTACTAAGATCTGCAAATTGATTCATAATTTGTATGTAGTGAATCAGCTTGTGTTTTTAAATTTTGTTTTATGTCACGTGTTAATGTTTGATATGTAAAATAAATATTTTTAATTTATTTTTGGTATAAGTGGTTTACTGTACCTCTGAAATAATTCCACGGGCACAACATTTTTTTTTTTAAGTATATCTAATATATGTTGTATGTAGCTGTAAATTGCAAAACTCAAAATGTGCATGCATATTTTACATTTCAGTGGTTGGGGAACTTTGCATAGATTTTAAATAAAAGATGTGAAGTGTGGGTTCTTTTGTAGTGAACTAAAATATTCTTTATCAAAATATGTCTGAATTCTTCCAAAGCACACTAATATAGCTTTTTAAGATTAAATCTCATGTACATTAGCAAATCTTTGGAATAATGCACATTGCATTGAAATACACCATAAGCATTCATAATATGACGCCTTGAATGGAATTGACATGTGGAATAGCAAAGAAGTGTAACAAATACCCGCATCCATAAACTCAAAAAACTTCAGTAGAATTTAAGATTCACATGTTCTTTAGCTGTCAATAAAAAAAAATAAAAAAAACACATTAAAATACTTGCTTTCACAGAACTGGATTTGGAACTCATGCACAATAGTGTTATCGAACAGGAAGCAGAGTTTAGTAAATTATTAATATGACAATTGTATTTATATTTACTATTTATGTCTCTGTAAAAGTTTAGATTTGATTTGCGGAGTTGTGTTCTGTTAACGGTTGTGCATTGATGTAGAAGGCAATGTTCAGTGCTGTTTCAGCGTAATATTTTCTTCATGATTGCTTCAGTGAGTAATGATTTTTGTGATACTTGATTTGAGCATGACTAGATAAAGTCATGAAAAAGCAAGTTAGAAAACACTGAATAACATAATGAAATCCATTGAAAATGAAGAGGAAATTGCATTTCAAATCATACCAAGCTGCTAAAGGAAATGCATTACCATACTACTTTCATAGTTATAAGTAACGGAAAAGATTTACGACTTACAAATGAATAATAACCTAAGGTTCTGTCCTTAAAACAGTTGTCTGACCACTTAGTCTACTGTATAGTCAACAAAGATAACTGAATATAAATAACCTAAAGCAACAAAGAACTTTTACAGCGCTCAGTCGAGAAGGTCAAACAAAAAAAATGCCATTTAAAAGAAAAAATATATATTTCTGTGTGTTAGTGATCTGGGCATCACAGCTGCTTAATTTGCCTTGGGGAACTATGGGAATAAAGATGAACCGTAGCATTTATTTTCCATAAGTTTCAAGTGAAAATGACCTAGAAACCACACTGCACATCTGAAAGTGTTTATTAATTCCACAGATGCTGCAACTTTTCTTTTTTTTAATTACATTTTAACTGTTCTTTAGGTTTCAGTTAAACAAAATGCAACCATATTGTAACAATTTAACCTGATAGGTATTTTAGCTGAAAATGAAAGGAAGCCATGAAAAGATCTTTACCATATACTTGTAGATTTTAGAGTCACCAGACTGTGAGTTTATATAAATGTGTTTTATAAAGTAGAACCACATATTGTACAATTTATTTTTATGTATATGTTTATGGAAGATGTAAAACCTGTAAGGGTAATACTAAGGGAATGTTTAGCTTTTGGAGAAAAGGATTATAAAACTTGAATTGACTTTGCAGCAGATTAATTTCCACACTGCTATATTTACATGCATAGCTAAGGTTAGTCAGACCATAATATTAGTACATAATAAAATGACAGTTCTTTCAAAACTGATATTTTGGTTTTGGTTTGCAAACAGTAGGGTAAATAGCTCACTGGCTTTCTTGGAGCCTCGGGTGGCAACTTGCAAACTCTGCACTTGACTTTCCATGCCTGCTCATTTGCTGCAGCTAATATTAGTATATATGAGTATATATAATATATGAGAATGAACTTTCGTTTACCTTATAAAGTTTCTTTTACCTTATAAAGATGTGACAAAAATGTTTAAAGCAGAGGACTTCGATATCTTACAGTGGGAGACCATGCAAAAATATAAGTCACTCCACTAAAGTCCAACCACTTCACTGTGGAATTGAAGCCAAAACCTTTTTTACTATAGAGTTTTGGGCCATCTGTCAAGGTCAGGGGTCAGGCTTAGTAGCTATAGCAGAAACAAGTTCATACAGTAACCAGTAGGGTTATTGGTGGTTGATTAGTGGTTGATTGAACAAATGGTTAGGAATGAAAATAAGAAATAAGAATAATAAGAAAAGTGCAGTTTTCTAACTGATCCTAGGTTGTCAGCTTTCCCTATTTTTTCCTAATACACCAACACTATTGCTACTTAGTGACGCATCTTTTATGGTGAGGGGACTGCCTTTTCCAAATGCTTCCTTCTTAGCCCTCTTAGGCTATGTATTGCATTATGATTTTAACAAATTCTCCTGGACGAATGTATACATAAATTAACAACCTGCAGGATTTGACTTGAACCCATGGTAAGGACAAACCCAAACCTCATTCCTAGTTCTGATACACAGGGTGAAGTAAGCATTGTCGCCCTAGGACAAGAAGGGTCAAAAATCATCACATAAAAGCAAAAGAAGAAAAAAGCTTGAAAAAAACAATGCAGCCACCACATCTAATAACTGGTAAGCTGTAATATTAACTTGTCCCTTTGAGTGCAACCTACACACTAAATCACTTACCTTCATCCATGTTTCAGTAATCTTTACTGCCTGAAACCTGGATCAGTACATATTTAAGTGAAATAAATATTTTCATATCCTCATTTTTCCCTATTTAATCTTCACTAATGGTCATATGTATGTTGCCAATACATTACTCCTAGCTGCAGGGCCGGTTTACATGTCAGGAGCCTATAGTCAGATGATTTTGAAGCACCCACCCTCCCAGAAATGGTGCCAGTTTATGCAATAATAATCCTCCGGATTAGCGTCGGTTTTATGCAATAATAACCCCTAGCATTGGGGCAGATTTACACAATAATAGCACAACAGGGTAATTAACACTGCCAGAGGCCTCTAATGCAGCATGAAGGGGTTAATAAACTCCCTCACTATTCACTACTTTAGCAATGGGCAGTGGTAGTGATAAGTAACCTCATTCATGCTGCATTCATTTCCAATGACTTTGTTTATTAACCCCGTGCATTACTGGCTATCAGCAATGTTAATTAACCTTCTCACTTCCTAAGGGGCTAAACATTTCTCTGTGCAAAGCTTAATGTATCTGGCTGCATGCTCTCCTTTGCCTGCTGCTTTCAAGTCTGTATGCCCCAACCTTATGATTTCTGACTCTTGTGCCACGTTTCTCTCTTCGTGCCCTAGCAATGACAACAAGAGAGGGGAGAAGGCTGCCTCCACGTGTGGAGATAATGACATTGATTGCTAATATTGCCCCAGTGCTCGGCACCCCACTCCTACATGCTGTGCTAAGTTTTGCCTGATGTATTGGTCACTCTCTCTCCCCTCTTAAAGATGGGTGTGGGCAATGGGTGCCCCTCTAGAAAGGGTGTCTGTAGGCAAATGCCTACACTGCCTATTGGTAAATCTGTCACTGCCTAGCTGTCCTTTATTTGAACACCTAGCGAACCTCTGTATTTTTAAAATGCATGTACTATTTAAGTACCCAAAGTTTATACAATTGTAAAAATCTGAGATTTTTCTATCCTTGTTCAAGCAGATTCACATTCTATGTTGAAATGTTCCTATTTTTCAGAGATATAACACATTAAGTTTCTCACTGTAAAATGGCTGTATTTATGGAAACTATTGCAACAATTTTAATACTAACAGTTCCGTTTAACAATTTTTTTTGACATTTATGACTCCTTTTGCCAAGGGCAGATGCTAATAATCTCTCTAAGGTAGTTGAAACTGACTGAACTTTAAATAACTGTATTACTAAAGGCTAATGGAGCAATATTGTGTTCTGAGAAATTGATCTGACTGACCTTGGGGGAAAGTATTTTTTTTCCTGTGTGGTTGGCAACAATTGCCTAGGGGGGTTCTTGTTTTGTCTTCCTCTGTACCAAAACTTGTAATAAATCGAACCTATTGGACATTCATAATTGTTCATTTAAAAAAAAAAATGTATATATCTATCCAATATATATATATATGCACTCTGCTACATGTCAAAGAATCTGTTATTCTGCCCAACCATTTTTGAAATACACGGTCTCTTTGGCTAGCAGTACAATCACTATTTTACCAGTATAGCTTCCTGAATCAGCTTTGCTATTTTCTATGTGAGCTCCCTGCTCATAGTACCGAGGTGATAATGCTGCATCACTGTCCTATGAGCAGGCTACAGAGAGAGGGATGACATAAAAAGCTGCATTACTGAACCAGGCAGATGAACCATTTATTTTAAAGCTACATGTGTCACCTGTATACAGTCTAAGTATTCCAACTGTGTGCTTAAACTGAGCTATAGGCAGATATTAAAACACCAAATAAAGCGGATATGTAGGTATCAAAAATCAATAAATGAATTTAAAATGCAACCACCTTAAATGCCTTAATTTGATTTAATATTAGCCTCTTGTAATTCCCTGTGCAGCAGCATTCAGTCTAGGAGATGAAAAGCAGCAGTGGGAACCAATCATATGTGCTGGATTCACAAAATGCTGAGAAGGAGCTTGTTGACAGAAAAAGAGAGATGACCTCATCAGTCCTTTGCTGCTCCCTCACTGTCCAGTCACTTTCTAAGGGCAAGGGGGTGACCTGGCTGTACTGCTCTAAATGCAGTGAAGAAAAGTCTGTGTAAATCTAGGAACAGAATGAACAGCTCCCATACCTTGAGCTCAGTTTTTAAAGCAGAACTCCAATCTGCTTATGTCCTACCCCCTCCTTGTTCATGCAGTATGTTTAGACTGAAGCTCTATACAGAAGTTGGTATGTTGCTCAGAATAGTAGCTGGGTAGAGAGGAGGGAGACCACCGAATGTATGTCACTGATCTTCCTTAGCTAGTAAAAACCTGGAAGAAATTAATATTTCACTGTTCTGGTGTTTGCTGTCACTAGGCAAAAGCTATCAGAGTGAGATCAGTGTTTCATTAGCTTTAGTGGAGTATAATGTAGACATCCGGGGTAAAAAAAAATGGTCTAATACCATATCTGGTCTCATCTCTTTACTTCCTCTGACTGATAGGTTTGGTGGATGACAACTGATATAAACAAAGGGGTGATGTCTTTTGGGTAATGTCATTGACCATATATGGACATATATAGTTAGTGATTTCACTAGGATTTTTGTTTTACTAAAGGATTTGTCAAATACTGTGCCTGTGTATCCTTTACTCATTTACTCTTTACTCATTCACATAGGGGACAATAGCTGGGACTATTTTAAGTTTCCAATAAGCCCCCTACCTGCATCTTCCCACAACCACCATACCAGGATTGTGCGGAACCCTTGTCCTCATCAACATGGGTACCCCTAGATAAAGGACATGTATACTGGTATGGTTCATATGGTGGGGTTTCTCTTTCCTGGCTTGCCAGGCTGCATGCTTAGATAAGGGTCTGGTGTATATTTTTTGGGAAGACCTCATGCTTTTTTTCTTGAATTCTGCATGTGGTTCCCCCTTAAAATCTATGCCTGACCAAAAGAGTCTGGTATATAATTTGATGGGGGCCTGGTGCCTTTTTTTGGGGGTTATCCATTTAAATTCAGATCTGACTCACAGGGCCTGGTGTGACTAATGCTGTGTACACACGAGTGGAACTTCCGACAGAAAAAGTCAGACGGGAGCTTTTCATTAGATATTCCGACCGTGTGTATGCCCCATCTGACTTTTTACGAAAATTTTGATGGACCTAGAAAGAGAACATGTTCTAAATTTGTCAGACGGAACCAATTCCTATCGGGAAAACCGCTCGTCTGTATGCTGTTCCGACAAACTAAAAACGACGCATGCTCTAAAGCAAGTATAAAGCCCCATACACACGCGCGGACAATCCGTGGACCAGGTCCGTCGGACCATGTCCGTCATACTTTGTCTGATGTTGGTTTTGCGTACACACGATCGGACAAAGTTGTCGGAAAATCCGATCATTCTGAACGTGGTGACGTTTGTTGCCTACGACGGGACTACGTAGAGGCTAGTAGCCAATAGCTTTGGTCTTGTAATGTGATCTGAGCATGCGTAGCACTTTGTCCGGTCGGACAAGCGTACACACGCTCGGATTTGGTGTGATCGGACCGGGTTGACGGGAAATCTTTCCAGCAGGAGATAAGACTTTGTCCGACGGACAAACCGACGAACACTGTCCGATGGTGCATACACACGGTCTGATTTTTCAACAACCTTGTCCGATCGGACCAAATTGATGAAAAAGTCCGACCGTGTGTATGGGGCTTTAGATGGAAGCTATTGGCTACTGGCTATTGAACTTCCTTTTTCTAGTCCCGTCGTACGTGTTATACGTCACCGCGTTCTTGATGGTTGGACTTTGGTGTGACCGTGTGTATGCAAGACAGCTTTCCGTCAGAATTTCCGTCAGAGAAACCTTCAGAGTTTATTCCGATATTCCGACTGAAAAAATGCTTGTGTGTACACGGCATTAGGGGGAACCCCATGCCATTTTTATTCTTTTGTGAGGGTCTGCCATTAACGGCTATATGAGACCCTTATCTGAGATAAAGGTCTGGTATAGATAAAGAGAGCAATTTTAAGGCTTGACATGTTAGGTATGCATTTACTTGGCACAACCTCATATTATTTTATTGGGTAAAATATTGCATTCGGTGCACTAAATTTAACTGTAGTGTAATTCTACTGAACATATGTGCTCGATAAACCATTGTGCTAATGTGACATAAAAAATTGTAAATACCACCATTTTATTCTCCAGGGTTTTTGCTTTCAGAAAATGTGTACAGTTTTGGAGTTTTAACTAATCCCCGGCTTAAAATTATTATTTTAATATGTGTGCAAAAATAAAAAAATGGCCCATGGCATCGAAAGGGTTAAGGGATGTGTTTTCTGTATGTGCTGTTATGGAACAGCACAATGTTCATGGACAGCCTCATGCATAGCGTACGTTGGCAGTGCATATTTTGCTAATCCATTGATTTTTCTTTGTTTCATTTGGAAGTAGCTTACATACAGCAGCAACCTCATTCATTCCAGTTAATATTATTATTTTTTTTGTTAGGTAGTTTTATCAACAACACCTGTCACTAAGGGCAACATTGTCCTTCATTTGATCACCCCACCTACAGTATGTATAATGACCAGGTTTTGGGAAAATGTAAAAGTCCCCAGAAGGCTGTCGTCATTCTCCCCCTCCCCTCCGGCAACCCAACCCTCCTCTCCTTTGGAATAATAATGGCAGCATCTGGTAGCAGTGGCACATTATGTCCAAACTAGGTCCATGCAGATCAGCAGTGAAGATTTTTTTCAATGTTTTTGCTGAAGGCTGCATCCTCATAATTAACAACCATTTCATACAAGAATATTTATACATGTGTTAATAATAATAGTGGTAAAAGAACTCTATTGTAACAGCTGTTATTGGTAATATGCTTTCTTTTGTATATATATTTTTTCAATAAAACCTCATTTTAAAAAGGCCTAAAAAAAAAGGGTGGGGCAAAATACTTCTAAGTCTGAAGAGGCCCAAACTTTAGAGGCATGTGTCAGGAGTTTCCCTGCAATATAGTTTTGTTGCTGAAACACATCTAATAAAAAATCCCAGTGAGAGAACAACACACTTTAAACTAGACATGTGCAATTCGTTTAGTTTTTCGTTTTTTTTTCGTTATTTTCATTTGTTCGTTTTCGTACGAATCGAACTAATCCGAATAACGAATCGTTCGGATCGTACAAATCCGATTAACGAATCATTCGAATCTAACGAATCCGAAAAACAACGAAAATCCGAAAAAAATAATTAGAAACAACGAATGTACGAATGAAGAAAATCCGAAAAACGAAAACAGGAACAACGAAAATAAAGGAAAAAATTTGTACATTCGTAACTTTTTTTTTGTTGAATTGGTAATTTTCCATGTCCCTTACAATGGTGCTGCTTAACGTGCTTCGAATGGATTGAACGAAAAAATTCGTACATTCGTAACTTTTTTTTTTTTTCGAATCGTAATTTTCCGTGTCTCTTACAATGGCGTTGCTTAATGTGCTTCGAATGGATTGAACGAAAAAATTCGTACATTCGTAACTTTTTTTTTCGATTCGTAATTTTCTGTGTCTCTTAAAATGTAATAATAGCATACACATTACATAAAATTATGAATTATGCTATGATTACGAATCTACGAATGTTACGAATGTACGAATAAATACGAATGCATCCGAATTTCAAATAAACTAATAAACGAAAAATAAACTAACGAAAAAACGAATCAACGAAAGAATAACTCTTACGAATGTACCAATCGTTACGAATACGAACACCGACGACTTACGAATGTACGAAACGTTACGAACATGAACACCGACGACTTACGAATTTACGAATCGTTACGAATCAACAAAAATGAAAAAAACGAAACGAAAATAAACTATTTTTTTTCGGAAACGAAAAAAACGAAACGAAAATAAAAATTTTTTTTTGTTGTGCACATGTCTACTTTAAACTGAACTGGCCTCAGATTCAGACACGTGATTTTAGAGGAAATAATTTTCATTCCTTTTAAAGTAGAAAAGAAGAAGAAGAAAGAGAGGTGTCAGAAAGTGGTCATGCTGGCAGCAATTGCAATTAAAAAATGTTTTATTTTAAAAAAAATGCACACGCTTACATCTTAAAAGAGCAAAAACTGGCTCATACAAACTTAGTCTCAACCATCCAATGAGGTCCGCGTTCATGATGATATCCCCATCATAGGCCCCACCCTACTCTCTGCCCGTCCTCCAGACAACGTTGTAGGGTAGGGTGGGGCCTACGATGCTGACGTCATCACACACGCAGACCTCATTGGATGATCGGTACTAAGTTTCTGTAAGCCCGTAGGAACACCATTTGTAGTCACATATGCTTGTGAAGCAGTTTTTGCTCTCTGATAATGTGAGTGTGCATTTTTAAGTTTTTAATAAACATCTGGTATACAGTTTTACAATATGAGAGTTTCCTTATTCCTTATATTTTAACTTTGAGCGATCTTGGTGGTACATTCTTTATTGGTTCTGGTGAAGAAAGCTGATGGGTTGGACCTTAGTCCCTTAAAATGTTTGTAAACCCTTACATATACCCAGTGAAGTTAACAGCCTCAGATAATACACAGAGATGAAACAAATCTCCTACATACAGTGCCTTGCAAAAGTATTCACCCCCTTGGCATTTTTCATGTTTTGTTGCCTCACAACCTGGAATTAACATGGATTGTTTGATGAATTGCATCATTTCATTTAGAGAACATGCCCACAACTTTGAAGATTTTTTTTTTTATTGTGAAGCAAACAACAAATAGAACAAAATAACAGAAAAAGTAAATGTGTCAATCCTCTAAAGTCAATACTTTTTAGAGCCACCTTTTGCGGCTATCACAGCTCCAAGACGCTTTGGATAAGTCTCTATGAGCTTGTCACATCTTACCACTGGGATTTTTGCAATTCCTCCTTATGAAACTGCTTCAGCTCTTTCAAGTTGGATGGTTTGCATTTGTGAACATCAATCTTTAAATCTGACAGATTTTCTATTGGATTTAGGTCTGGGCTTTGACTAGGCCATTCCAACACATTTACATGTTTCCCCTTAAACCACTCAAGTGTTGCTTTAGCAGTGTGTATGGGGTCATTGTCCTGTTGGAAGGTGAACCTCTGTCCCAGCCTCAAATCACACACAAAGTGGTACAGGTTTTGCTCAAGAATATCCCTGTATTTAGCACCATCCATCTTTCCCTCAACTTCGACCAGTTTCCCAGTCCCGACTGCTGAAAAACATCCCCACAGCATGATGCTGTTCTTTGGGTGATGTGATGTGTTGGGTTTGCACCAGACATGGCGTTTACTTTGATGGCCAATAAGTTACATTTTAGACTCATCAGACCAGAGCACCTTCCTCCATACATTTTGGGAGTCTCCCACATGCCTTTTTGCAAACTCAAAATGTGCCATTTTGTTTTTTGCTGAAAGTAATGGCTTTCTTCTGGCCACTTTGCCATAAAGCCCAACTCTATGGAGCGTACGGCTTATTGTCGTCCTATGTACAGATACTCCAGTCTCTGCTGTGGAACTCTGCAGCTCCTCCAGGGTTACCTTAGGTCTCTGTGCTAACTCTCTGATTAATGCCCTCCTTGCCCGGTCCATGAGTTTTGGTGTGCGGCCGTCTTTTGGCAGGTTTGCTGTTGTGCCATGTTCTTTCCATTTGGTTATGATAGATTTGATGGTGCTCCTAGGGATCATCAAAGATTTGGATATTTTTTTATAACCTAACCCTGACTCGCACTTCTCAACAATATTGTCTCTTACTTGTTTGGAGAGTTCCTTGGTCTTCATGGCAGTGTTTGGTTAGTGGTTCCTCTTGTTTAGGTGTTGCAGCCTCTGGGGCCTTTCAAAAAGGTGTGTATATGTAATTACAGATCATGTCACACTTAAGCCTCGTACACACGATCGGATTTTCCGCCAACAAAACCGTGGACTTTTGTCCGAATGGTGTTGGCCCAAACTTGTCTTGCATACAAATGGCAAGGAAGAATTGTTGGCCAACAAACACGAACGTAGTGATGTACTACTTGGTTTTTCAGCTCTTTTGCACCACCCTTTGGGCTCCTTCTGCTAATTTTGTGTTAGTAGAAGTTTGGTGAGTGTTGATTCACGCTTTTCATTTCGCGCTTTTCATTTCGCGCTTTTCATTTCGTGCCTTTCATTTTGTGCTTTTCGGTTCGCGTTTTTCAGTTCGTTTTTGAATGGCCGTTCGTCAACCAGACATGTTACGGAATTGGAGGCGATAATGTGTTATTTATTATTGGCCTTGGAGTTATTGCTTTGACCCAAGTCCAGTCCAGGAACAGGAGGAGGAGGATTTATTGGACCAAAAATTGGTTGCTTTATTAATTGTGACCAATTATGTCATATGTCATTGCTGCGGGAGCTCTAGAAAAATAATCCAGATAATTTTCAGAATTATCTCCGGATGACGGACCCCTGCTTTCACCAACTCTTGGCATTGTTTACCCCCTATATTAAGAAGCAGGACACATGCATGAGGTTTTTTTTTATTTTTTGGTTGAATAATAATGACTTGTTTTGTTATATTTTGTATATTTTTGGATGCATAGAATGTACTTTTTGGTTAAGTTCTATTGGCAGATAGCATGTCTAATTTTATTTGTTTTCTTTTTTTAATACACAATAAAAAAATTGTGGAGAGTAATACTTGGCTATCTGTTTTACTTCAAATGAGAGTTTGGGAGTAGGCAGTTAGAGCTAAAAAAATACAATGTAAAATTAACAAGGGACACCAACATAGTTGTATCTTTGATCTTAAAAACTACAGGATAATGGTGTTGTACTAACTTGACCAAAAAAAAAAAAAGCATAATAATATTATTGATATCACTAGAAAAAAAAAGCCTTTGAAAATTTGTTTGCGATAACTCCATCAGTATCACCAGCAAAGCAGCTTCATTATTATCTCATTAACAAAGAAGAGCATGTGAGCTGCATTTCAAGATTTCATAATTTGTCACGTCACAAATTTTAATTCTCCTTTACGAACGCTAGTTTACAAGACCGTCCGCTTCTGGCTCATCCTTGCTATCGTGCATGCATGTTTGTACTTTGGACTTTTGTTCGACAGACTTGTGTACACACGCTCAAAATTTTTAAAAACCTGCTATTCAACATTTGTCTGCGGAAAATCCGACAACAATTATCCGGTGGAGCATACAAATGGTCAGATTTTCCGCCAACAGCCTGTCATCACACATTTCCCGTCGGAAGATTTGATCGTGTGTACAAGGCTTTAGATTGCACACAGGTGGACATTTTTTCACTAATTCTGTGACTTCTGAAGGAAATTGGTTGCACCAGAGCTTTTTATGGGCTTCATAACAAAGGGGGTAAACACATACGCACATGCCAATTATCAGTTTTTTATTTCTGAAAAATTGTTTTATGTATATATTTTTCTAATTTTATTTCACCAACTTAGACTATTGTGTTCTGATCCATCACATATAATTCAGATTAAAAAAAACATTGAACTAAAGGCTGTGATGTAACAAAATAGGTAAAAAGCCAAGGGGGGTGGTGAATACTTTTGCAAGGCACTGTATACTATATTACCAAAAATATTGGGATGCCAGCCTTTACACACACATGATCTTTAATGGCATCCCAGTCTGACTCTGTAGGGTTCAATATTGAGTTGGCCCACCCTTTGCAGCTACAACAGCTTCAAATCTTCTGTCTGTCCACAAGGTTTAGGAGTGTGTCTATGGGAATGTTTGACCATTCTTTCACAAATGCATTTGTGGGGACAGGCACTGATGTGGACAAGAAGGCCTGGCTCGTTGTCTCCACCTTAATTTATCCCACAGATGTTCTATCGGGTTGAGGTCAGGACTGTGCATGCCAGTCAAGTTCCTTCACCCTAAACTAGCTCATCCATGTCTTTATGGACCTTGCTTTGTGCACTGGGTCGCAGTCATGTTGGAACAGGAAGGGGCCATCCCAAAACTGTTCCCACAAAGTTAGGAGCATGAAATTGTCCAGAATGTATTGGTATGCTGATGTCTTAAGAGTTCTCTTCACTGGAAATAAAGGGCTAAGCCCAACCCCCGAAAACAACCCCACACCATAATCCACCCTTCACCAAATGATTTGGACCAGTGCACAAAGCAAGGTCCATAAAGACATGGATGAGTGAGTTTGGGGTAGAGGAACTTAACTGGCCTTCACAGAGTCCTGACCTCAATCCTATAGAACACCTTTGTGAGACTGTGAGACAGGTATTCTCGTCCACATCAGTGCCTGACCTCACAAATGCGCTTATGGAAGAATGGTCAAACATTCCCATAGACACACTCCTAAACCTTGTGGACAGTCTTCCCAGAAGAGTTGAAGCTGTTATAGCTGCAAAGGGTGGGCCAACTCAATATTGAACCCTACTGTCTAAGACTGGAATTCCATTAAAATTCACGACCCAATACTTTTGGTAATATAGTGTGTATATATATATATTTTATATATATATAAAGTATATATATATATACACATGGTATATTATACAGTTAGGTCCATATATATATTTGGACACAGGCACAATTTTGTTTTTCAGGTATTTACAAAAACATATTCAAGCTATAGTTATATAATTGATATGGGCTGAAAGTGCACACTCTCAAGTTTAATTTGAGGATATGTACATCCAAATCGGAGAAAGGGTTTAGGAATAACAGGTCTTAACCTCTCGGACGGTAATCCCGAGTATAGCTCGGGGTTAATTTTCAGTACCAAAAGCGGTAACCCCTGAGTCACACTCAAGGTTACACCATAGTATCCCTCTAATGTTACTTACCTTGTCCCTACGATCCCCCAATGTTCTCCCGCTGTGTCCTTCAGCTGTGTCCTCCAGCCGATGCACCTGTCTTCTGGGTTCCATTCCCTGCAGGTGCCGCGACGCATGGGGAATTGGGAAATTCAAAAAGTTCAAAATATAACATACACACAATACATTGTAATCTGTTAGGATTAAATTACTGTATCAAACCATTTCACCTCATGTTTGCCCTTAGTGCTTTTTCCAGTGCTCTGCTTGCACTTTAACCATTCTTTCTGCCTGGAAACTTGAGAAGGTCCATGGCATCCAAAAAGCATCCCTTTAGGTTAAAAGCAGTTTTAGACCAGCTAGAAAATAACGATAGTGAATTAGAATCACTTGCAGAATTGAGTGATAGTGATTTGTGGGGAAATTTCAGACACTGAAAGTGACGACAGCGACAATTCTGCGATTGAGCTCAGTGATGTGCAAATTTGGTGCTCTATCAACTGTGGTATGGATCAGGCAGCACCCCCAAGATTCCCATTTACTGGAGCATCTGGAATGAAAGTAGACAATGAACACTACAACCCCTTGGCATACTTACAATTATTTCTGACCAATGAGGTTAAAAATTTGGGAAGTATCTCAAATGATTCTAAAGAAGTTCCAATGGAGCTATGTGCCAGAAAGAGATATCAGCATAGATGAAAGTCTAATGGCCTACAAGGGAAGGCTCAGCTGTGTACAATAAATTGCATCAAAGAGAGCACGGTTTGGGGTAAAATCCTACATGCTATGCAAATCATCAACTGGCTACATTTGGAATTCAGTCATATACACTGGAAAAGGAACAAAATTCAATCCAAAATACAGCAAATATGGAATGACAACATCTTCAGTTCTTTGAGCCATTGCTAAATCAGGGGTATTGTTTAACAACTGGCAACTTTTATACATCTCCTGAACTTTATGAGTTTCTTCTGCAAAACATAACAGATGCCTATGGAACCGCTAGGGCTAACCCGGCGTGATATACTGCCAATGTTTGGCAATAAGAAGCTGAAGAGTGAAGAAATAGTTGCTTGGCATAAAGGCAAAATGAGGGCACTGCGATGGCGTGACAAGAATGACGTGTGCCTAATGAGAACAGTTCATAATACCTTCATTGTTATGGTACGCACGAAAGGTGGGAAAGAAATTATGAAGCCACAAGTAGTGATAGACTACGATAACACCATGGGAGGTGTTGACAGAGCCAACCAAGCAATGACATTCTGCCCATCAATGAGGATACAGCAAAATAAGTACTACAAGAAGTTCTTCAGGCATCTTCTTGAGCAATGCTTGTGGAACGCCTACATTCTGCTCAAAAAAGAGTGACAGAACTGTGATTCATTCCGACTTAATTTGGAAAGTTGCCAAGCGTATCTTTGTGAACCACCAAACACCATCAATGGCTGTGAATAGAGCTGGATATCGTGCTGTTGGTGTTATCAACCTGGAAATGCCTAACTGATCGTCACTTCTTGGACTACATCCCACCAAAGAGAAAATGTCAGCACCTACAAGGATGTGCAGATTTTTTTCTCTTAAAGCAAGACGACAGTTGAAAGAAAATCATAAAGGAAACCAGGTTCCATTGTCCTGATTGTGACGTCGGACTTTGTGCAGTCCCATGTTTCAAAATTTTTTATACCCGGGATGTTTACTAACTCAATATGCAATGTCTACTATTACAGTGACTAGTAATATTGCACGCTTGTTTGGCTAATTTCAGTGTTTTTGGTTAGATTACATTATTGAATAAAATGTATTATTATTATATTATTATTTTTTATAATTATTTATAATTATTTATTATATTATAATTTATGGTTTTGTGTTTCAAGCTTTATCATACCTGGAATGTCTACTAGACTCTTGTTTGTACAGATTTAAGTGAGTTATTCCTAATGCCCCGTACACACGGCCGGATATTCCGAAGGAAAAAGTCTGATCGGATTATGTTGTAGGAAAATCTGATCATGTGTGGGCTCTAGCGGGCTTTTTCCATCAGAATTTCCAACGGAAAAAATTTGAGAGCTGGATCTAAAATTTTCCGACAACAAAATCTGATCTGACTTTTTCCGATCGTGTGTAGAGTGCCACGCATGTTCAGAAGAAATTTGGAGACAAAAGCTATTGGCTACTAGCCTTTACGTAGTCCCGTCGTACGTTTTATACGTCACCTCATTCGAAACAATCAGATTTTTTGACAACTTTGTCTGACCGTGTGTGTGCAACACAAGTTTCGGACAAAATCCGTCAGAAAAAATCCAACGGATTTTGTGGTCGGAATGTCCGACCGTGTATACAAGGCATAAGAATTACTGACCTACGATATAAAACAACAAATTTCCATGCAAAACAATGTACCGCTTTGACATTCAAAAATACTGACATAATCAGAAGGTCAGGGAGGTTAAGAATAGCCGTTCCCCTTTTTCAAGGGACCAAAAGTAATTGGAAAACTGAATCAAAAGCTGTTTCATGGCCAGATGTGGGCTACTCCTTTTTGTCTTCATCCAATCAATTAAGCAGGTAAAATGTCTGAAGTTGATTCTAAAGCCCCATACACACGCTCGGATTATCCGAGGACCAGGTCCGTCGGATCATGTCTGTCGTACTTTGTCCGATGTTGGTTTGGCATACACACGGTCGGACAAAGTTGTCGGAAAATCCGATCATTCTGAACGTGGTGACGTTTGTTGCCTACGACGGGACTACGTAGAGGCTAGTAGCCAATAGCTTTGGTCTTGTAATGTGATCTGAGCATGCGTAGCACTTTGTCCGTCGGAATTCGCTACACACGATCGGATTTGGTGTGATCGGACTTTGTTGTCAAAAAATCTATCCAGCAGGAGATAGGACTTTGTCCGTCAGACAATCCGATGAAAACTGTCCGATGGTGCCTACACACGGTCGGAATTTCCGACAACATTGTCTGATAGGACAGAATCCATCGGAAAATCCGACCATGTGTATGGGGCTTAAGTGTGGTATTTGCATTTGGAATCTATCATGCATTCAAATGAGCTATCTATGTAAGTGAAACAGGCCATTGTAAGGCTTAAAAAATGAAATAAATCCATCAGAAAGATAGCAGAAACATTAGGAGTGGCCAAATAATCAGTTTGGTACATTCTGAGGAAATAAGAATGCACTGGTGAGCTCAACAACATAAAAAAGCGTGGACGTCCATGGAAGACAACAGTAGTGGATGATCGCAGGATCCTCTCTATGGTAAAGAAAAACCCATTCACAACATCCAGACAAGTGAAGGAAACTCTCCAGGAAGTGGGTGTATCATTGTAAAAGTCTACAATCAAGAGAAGACTTTACGAGAGCAAATACAGAGGGTTCACCACAAGGTGAAAACCATTCATAATGCTGAAGAATAAAAAAAGCCAGATTAGACTTTGCCAAAAAACATCTAAAAAAGCCATACCAGTTCTGGAAAAACATTCTTTGGACGTATGAAACTAAGATTAATCTGTACCAGTGCGGAGAAGGCTTGGAACAGCTCATGATCCAAAGCACACAACGTCATCTTTAAAAATGGTAGAGGCAGTTTAATGGCATGGGCATGCATGGCTTCCAGTGGCACTAATACCACGTACACACGGTTGGAATTCTCGTCGGAAAAAACTCTGATGGTTTTCCCGCCGGAATTCCGACGGAATTTCGCTCAAACTGACTGGTATGCAATGCGTGTCGGCATTGCATACACACGATCGGAAAATCCGATAGAAAGGTTTTCCGTCTGAAAAATTAAGAACAGGTTCTCAATCCAAAGTCCGTCGGAAATTCCGACAGAATAAGAACAATGGGCATACACACGGTCGGAAAATCCGATGAAAAGCTCCCATCGGACTGTTTCCATTGGAAATTCCGACCGTGTGTACGCGGCATAAGTCATTGGTGTTTATTGACGATGTGACAGAAGACAGAAGCAGCCAGATGAATTCTGCAGTGTTTAGAGATATACTATCAGTCCAGATTCAGCCAAATGCAGCAAAGTTGATTGGACGGCGCTTCACAGTACAGATGGAAAATGATCCAAACCACACTGCAAAAGAAACCCAGGAGCTTTTGAAGGAAAAGAAGTGGAATATTCTGCAATGACCTAATAAATCACCTGATCCCAAACCAATTGAGCATGCATTTCATTAGCTGAAGGCAAAACTAAAGGCAGAAAGACCCACAAACAAAGAACACCTGAAGACAGCTGCAGCTAGAGCCTGGAAAAGCATCGGAAAGGAGGAAACAGTCTTTAGTAAAGTCCATGGGTTCCAAACTTCAGGCAGTCATTGCCAGTAAAGAATTCTCAACAAAATATTAAAAATTAACATTTTATTTATGATTATAAATATTCATTTGTCCAATTACATCCGAGACCCTGAAAAAGGGGGTACTATGTATAAACATGGTTGCAGTTCCTAAAATTTGTGCTTGATAATTGATGTTCAACCCCTTGAATTAAAGCTGAAAGTCTGCACTTCAAATTCATTTGGATTATTTAATTTTTAATTTTATTCTGGTGGCATACAGAACCAAAAGTATGAAACTTGTGCCTGTGTCCAAATATATATGGACCTAACTGTATCTTGTATATCTATATACACATTTATATATACAGTATATACACACCACATCATTTTTGGATGCTAATGTAACAATTCATAGATGTAATATAAATGTATATACAGTGGCTTGCGAAAGTATTCGGCCCCCTTGAACTTTTTAACCTTTTGCCACATTTCAGGCTTCAAACATAAAGATATAAAATTTTATTTTTTTGTGAAGAATCACCAACAAGTGGGACACAATTGTGAAGTGGAACGAAATCTATTGGATATTTTAAACTTTTTTAGCAAATAAAAAAACTGAAAAGTGGTGCGTGTAAAATTATTCGGCCCCTTTACTTTCAGTGCAGCAAACTCACTCCAGAAGTTCAGCGAGGATCTCTGAATGATCCAATGTTGTCCTAAATGACTGATGGTGATAAATAGAATCCACCTGTGTGTAATCAAGTCTCTGTATAAATGCACCTGCTCTGTGATAGTCTCAGGGTTCTGTTGAAAGCGCAGAGAGCATCATGAAGACCAAGGAACACACCAGGCAGGTCCGTAATACTGTTGTGGAGAAGTTTAAAGCCGGATTTGGATACAAAAAGATTTACCAAGCTTTAAACATCCCAAGGAGCACTGTGCAAGCGATCATTTTGAAATGGAAGGAGTATCAGACCACTGCAAATCTACCAAGACCTGGCTGTCCCTCTAAACTTTCAGCTCAGACAAGGAGAAGACTGATCAGAGATGCAGCCAAGAGGCCCATGATCACTCTGGATGAACTGCAGAGAACTACAGCTGAGGTGGGAGAGTCTGTCCATAGGACAACAATCAGTCGTACACTGCACAAATATGGCCTTTATGGAAGAGTGGCAAGAAGAAAGCCATTTCTCAAAGATATCCATAAAAAGTCTCGTCTAAAGTTTGCCACAAGCCACCTGGGAGACACACCAAACATGTGGAAGAAGGTGCTCTGGTCCGATGAAACCAAAATCAAACTTTTTGGCCACAATGCAAAACGATATGTTTTGCGTAAAAGCAACACAGCTCATCACCCTCAACACACCATCCCCACTGTCAAACATGGTGGTGGCAGCATCATGGTTTGGGCCTGCTTTTCTTCAGAAGGGACAGGGAAGATGGTTAAAATTGAGGGGAAGATGGATGCAGCCAAATACAGGACCATTCTGGATGAAAACCTGTTGGAGTCTGCAAAAGACCTGAAACTGGGACGGAGATTTATCTTCCAACAAGACAATGATCCCAAACATACAGCAAAATCTACAAAGGAATGGTTCACAAATAAACGTGTCCAGGTGTTAGAATGGCCAAGTCAAAGTCGAGACCTGAATCCAATCGAGAATCTGTGGAAAGAGTTGAAAACTGCTGTTCACAAAGCTCTCCATCCAACCTCACTGAGCTCGAGCTGTTTTGCAAGGAAGAATGGGCAAGAATTTCAGTCTCTCGATGTGCAAAACTGATAGAGACATACCCCAAGCAACTTGAAGCTGTAATCGCGGCAAAAGGTGGCTCTACAAAGTATTAACGCAAGGGGGCCGAATAATTTTGCACGCCCTGCTTTTCATTTTTTTATTAGTTAAAAAATTTTCAAAAATCCAAAAGATTTCGTTCCACTTCACAATTGTGTCCCACTTGTTGGTGATTCTTCACAAAAAATAAAAATTTAATATCTTTATGTTTGAAGCCTGAAATGTGTCAAAAGGTTGAAAAGTTCAAGGGGGCCGAATACTTTTGCAAGCCACTGTATGTGAAAAAAGACCAACATGAGCCAAGAAAATAATTAGAGAAAATAATAAAAATAATTCTCCCTATATATTGCTCTTAATATACAAGTAAAGTCATTCATATGACAGTCTAAACAAGCACCAGATCCATGTGATGCACAATCCTGATAAAGCAAGCACAAAACTTCTTTTACCTTCCCTAGCTGAGCCAAATCTTCATTAATTTGTATGTCACTTTCTCCCCATCATAGACACTGCAGCTCACAGTGGGGGGGGGGGGGGTTTGGCAACAGAGGCAGTGCTGTCAATCCAGAAACAGTTACATCAAAGGACACAGGCGCTCAGTATACAACTGAAAATCACTTAAATGTAATCAAGTAGGATAAAAGAGGGGTACATGTAAATGACATCGGATTTTTCAGGAAGCTAATGTCCAAGCACAAGTAGAGAAAAATAATTGAATTGTTAATAAAATTACTTGAAGCTTAGTAGTAAGTCCGATCAATGGTGTCTTACTGGAAGGATAGTCAAATAAATATGTGCACTTTTTAACAGAAGGCTGCTTTTCTCCAGAGTGAAGCCGGCTCAATCATAGGAAGAAGAAAACAAAATAGAAAAGTGCCACTCAGAAAGAAGTTCTTTAATACAAAATACAAATGATAAGTATCACTTACATGGGAGTTCAGGGGACTGTGTATAAAAGACAATAGCTGCTGGTGTCACAAACATATCCTAGAGTGCCATGGGGGTCTGTAGTGGTGGTCGCAAGACGCTGGGGAAGAACCCAGCTTTGTCAAGCATCTAGAGAACTACGAGACGGCTCATGGAGATGGCATGTGACGTCAGAGATGCAGGGGACACAACGCGTTTCTGAGCATGCGCGAGGTCTGTAAGGTACCTGCGCGCTCCTTTATCAAGTGTAGAGATAGGGAGAGAGCAAAAGATGACTCCTTTATACCAGCCCTCAAATGGTAGTGAGGGAATATTCAAATTAGACCATAATGACATAAACAAACTAACAAGACTAGTGTAATAAAACTGACATAGCAGAGTTTCAGCGCTAAGGGGAAGCTATGAACAAAATAACAGCATATACGGCAAAATCACCTAGCTTCAAATTTAAGCTGAAATGAAAAATAGAAATAACAATACAGTATAAATACATTGCAGATTATAATGAATTAGTGGGATAAAATGGAGTGTATATATATATATATATATATATTTAAAGTGATACTAAAAATGTGCGAGACTTCATTATACACGAGAAATATATATATAGAAAAATTACACATACCCATATATATAAAATATACATCTATATATTATTCCACATATATATTACAATTATGAAAATTATAAAAATTATATTATAACATTTTTTAATAAAATTACAATAAAGATAACATTAAGAGTGTCTATAAAAAAATATCTTTTTGGGTAACCAAATACGCATCTATATTTAGATGCAAATGGTACACTGAGGCACATAAAAAACAAATATGGACAGATTGTTTTATATTATGTATATTTCATAGGATCAGAGAATTGTATGTATCTCAATCTCCTCGTTGAGGCCATTAGGGGCAAGAGTGTCCAGGGTGAAGATCCAGAACGTTTCGCACTCGCATAATTTTCGCGAACCGTTCTGCTTCAGATAAACAACCAGGTATGGATTCAATCACCCACACTTGGAGGCCCACTGTGGATTGGTCGTGAAACTCTAAGAAATGTTGCGGCACACTATGTTTGTCACTGCCCAATTCTGTAAGTCGGCGATGTTTGCCGAAGCGTTGCCTAAGGGGACAAATGGTGCGACCTACATACAACATTTTACACGGACACATCAAGCAATATACAACATAGTTGCTGGAGCAATTATGGAATTGGTTGAATGGATAGGTGGTGCCTTTGTGAGTAAAGTTTTTTTGGCCATGATTAATGAAATGGCAGGTTTTCCAGAAACAGTGGGCAGGACTAGATGTGGTCAGGTACTGACTGGTAAGCTGCAGACTTGTGAATGAGCAGTGCAGTGCTGATATCTACACCCCTTGCAACATTTTTCATCTGACTGTATTTGAAGAAGGCATAGTCTACATGATTGAGGCTACTATGTTCTTATTTCAGGAGCGGTACAGAATTGTTGCTATCAAATAAAGTTACATTAGTTGGACTTCACTGTCAGGCTCAACTGGTGTTTGTGGGACTTTGCAGAGGGACTAAGAGAAAACTGTAAGTGAAAATGGATTTATACTTACCATAAGTGCTGTAGCACATATTTTTATTGGGAGGCCATAGTTCCACTTTATCAAATAATTCAACATTTCAATTATTGTTTAAAGGACGTTTGAAATATTTTCACAATTAAAGTGGGGTGCCCCCTAAAAAAAAAAAGTAAAAGTCAGCAGCTACAAATACTGCAGCTGCTGACTTTAAATAATCAGACACTTACCTGTCCCAGGGTCCAGCGATGCTGGGGAATGAAGCCCCTCCTTGTTCCCCGCTCCACTCGTGGCGCCGGCATTCTTACTGTGGGCACCCGGCTGTGGCTTCACAGCCGGGCACCCACTGCGCATGCGCGCGGCGCCGCGCGCCAAGATACGCCGCGCATTCACCTGGGACCTGTCACGTGTCGCAGATGACTGACTGCGCCGAGGGGAAGTGATGTCAGTGCCCGGGCACTGAAGGAGGCAGACTACAAGGGATCCCCTAGTAATAGGCATTTAGAGGTGAGTACAATTTTTTTTTTTTCCAATTATTTTTTTTTTCTTTTTTTTTTTAATTAATTTTTAGCTATTTTTTTTGCTGGAAACACCACGTTAAGTGATGATGGCTACATACAACCAGTATATTTTTTAATTTTTTAATTTACTCATTTGAAAAAACTGGATGTTATACTAGCTGACTGTGGTTTTTGAATGTTCCCTATATTTTCTATTATCTTCCATGCTTTCTTTTCTGCCTTTTCTTTTAGATATGAAGAAACATATGTTAGGTAAGCTAAGAGAGATTAAAATAAATGTTACCTACTCAAACACTAATCTCTCATATTGTATAGTTCCATGACAGCACTAATTTGCATAAATGCTTTTGCACCTTTATAACATGGCAACAAATGACAATAAGTGACTTCATATATAATAACAATATAAATTTTGTCCTAAAGCTAAAACCAGCGAAATTAGAGGGTGACTTAATAACAACCTGCAGAGAGTGCTGAGAGACGGAATATTATATATAGACTAGCCTATTTCTAAACCATGAACTGCCAGTTACACATTGTGCTATAAGTTAATTTTGCAACATGTACAACACAATTAGTTCATTTTGCATCAAGTTTCTCTTTACATATAAATGACGATTAATTGCCCTGACCTGATTAGATGCATGACAATATTAATTAAAGTGATTGTAAAGTCTTGTTTTTTTCTTTTTAGTTAAAAATAACAAACATGTAATACTTACCTGCTTTGTGTAATGATTTTGCACAGAGTAGCCCAGCTTCTCCGCTCCCTCTTCAGTGCTCCTGGCCCCTTCCTCCTGTTGAATGCCCTAACAGCAAGCTGCTTGCTATGGGAGCACCTGAGCCGAGCCACAGCGCCCTGTGTCCATTCAGACAAGGAGCAGCGTCCCGGCCCCACCCCCTTTCTCTCCTCATTGGCTGCCTGACTTTGAATGACAGCAGTGGGTGCCAATGGCGCCACACTGCTGTCTCAGCCAATGAGGAGTGTAGTCCCAGGTGGCTGAGACACTCCTGCAACATCACTAGATCTAGAGGGACCTCAGGTAAGTATTATGCCGCGTACACACGAAGGGACTTTGTCCGCCGGACCTAGTCCAGCGGACAAACCGCCGGACTTTCCAGCTGGGCTTCGCCGGACTTGAAAGCGAACGGACTTGACCACACACGATCACGCTAAAAGTCCGGTGGTTCACGCGATGACGTACAGCACGTACGACGGGACTAGAAAAAGAAAAATACTAGAAAAATACTTGCTACTGAGCATGCGTCCTTTTTGGTCCGCCGGACCATACTACAGACGGCCATATTGTCCGCCGGACTGCCAAGTCCAGTGGGTATTTTAAAACCAAAACTTAAAACCTAGTCCGCCGGACTTTTGGGAAAAAAAGTCAGTTGAAGGCCCACACACGATCGGACTGTCCGGCGGACTCGAGTCCAGCGGACAATCCCGTGGGAAAGTCCCTTGGTGTGTACGCGGCATTAGAGGACCTGAGGGGGGATGCTGCACACAGAAGTCTTTTTAGCCTATTGAATAGAATTTAAATTTGTTTTATACTATAGGACCTACAGTATATTGACTGGTTTTTGTTCAGTTTACTTCAGTGGACTGCTGAACATCTCCAACCAATGTTATGAAGATAAGTTCTGTAGTCCAAATCAGTAGCATGTACCCTAGGATAAAATCGTTGCTCCTCCATAGACATCTTACAGTTCATGAGAATTGCCTCCTTAGGACAGAAAATGTGTTAGTGGCAGGGTCACAGGGTAAAAAAAAAGGAAAAAGAGCTTAAATAAAGAAAATTAATGCATTCACCTCATCCAAAGACTGATGCCCTGTAAGTTATCACTTTTACTTCATAACTTAATTTTCCCTGATGTAAGTATTTCTGGAGAAAAGGTGCATTATGGCTACTAGATTGCCCTGACAATATAAGATTTATATGTATTAGGAGAAGTACAGCAATTTTCCTTCTCTTGTGCAGATATGCACAGTTAATATTTTTTACATAGACTTCTAAGTGTATCGATTAGGTTAAGTGTTAATTGTATGTGTTAGTTTAGGGGACTAATTTGTATGGGTTAAATAAAGAGAAAGTTGTTAAGATTAGGTTAGGTGTTAAGGATTAATTTTTAAGTTAGGTTAATGTGTAAGGCCACATTCACAAGGGTCTCTTGTGTTTGTTTTATTTAACCGTTTGCCGACCGCCTCATGCAGATATACTGTGGCACATACAGGCAAACTAATGTACCTGTACGTTACCCTTCAAGAGGCAGCCTGTGGGTACCCACTATCGTCTTGAGGAGAGGAAGAACAGGGAGATGCTAATGTAAACAAGCATCTCCCCGTTCTGCCTAGTGACAGTGTCACTGATCATAGCTCCCTGTGATCGGGAGCTATGATCAGTGACTTGTCACATGTAGCCACGCCCCCCACAGTTAGAATCACTTCCCAGGACACACTTAACCCCTACACTGCCCCCTAGTGGTTAACCCCTTCACTACCAGTGTCATTTACACAGGAATAAGTGCATTTGTATAGCACTGATTGCTGTATAAATGACAATGGTCCCAAAAATTTATCAAAAATGTCTGATGTGTCTGCCATAATGTCGCAGTCATCATAAAAATCGCTGATCGCCGCCATTACTAGTAAAAATAAAAATATTAATAAAAATGCCATAAAACTATCCCCTATTTTGTAAATGCTATAACTTTTGCGCAAACCAATCAATAAATGGTTATTGGGATTTTTTTTAAGAAAAAATATGTAGAAGAATACGTATCGGCCTAAACTGAGGAAAAATGTTTTTATATATTTTTGGGGGATATTTATTATAGCAAAATGTAAACAATATTGAGTTTGTTTCAAAATTGTCGCTCTTTTTTTGTTTATAGCACAGAAAATAAAAAACGCAGAGGTGATCAAATACCACAAAAAGAAAGCTCAATTTGTGGGAAAGAAGGGACCTCAAGTTTGTTTGGAAGCCACGTTGCATGACCGCGCAATTGTCAGTTAAAGCGGCGCAGTGCCGAATTGCAAAAAGTGATCTGGTCTTTGACCAGCAAAATGGTCCGGGGCTTAAGTGGTTAAATGCAGGAAAAATTTAACTGGGAAAGTTAAGTGTTTGTTTTATGTTTATTTGCAACATGTTCATGTGTTTGGATGAGTTTAAAGCGGTTCTGCACTCTGAAAAAAAAATTTTTTTTTTTTAGGATGTAATATAAAGTGTGCTTACCTTTATTAGGGGACTCACCTGTTCCATCTTCCATCTCGATCGCCGCCGGTTTTCGTCCGATGAAGTTCCTCGTCTTCTTCTTTAGTGCTGGGGGCCATCTTGCCTGTGGGCATGTGAAACACCCACAGGGACTTTAGATGGCCCAGCATGCACTGCCGTTACTCGCGCGTGCGCAGTAACGGCTCATCTGCCGAGATCTCACGAGATTTCGGCAGATGCGGCCGAAATCTCGGGAGATTTCGGAAGATGTGGCCGAAATCTCGCGAGATTTCGGAAGATGCCCGCACTGACTTCTGGGATCAATGACACCAGATCCCAGGAGACAGTGCGGCGTGACGACGATCGACGCAAGACCCCCCCCGCCGCCGCAGAGGGAGAAGACCGGAAGTCTTCAATTACAAGGTAAGTAAAAAAAAAAAAAAAAAAAAAACATTTCATTTAGTACTCTTTGCCTGATTTGGAAGGCAAAGAGATTTACTAAATGAAATGAGTGCAGAACCGCTTTAAATATGTTAAGAGTATCTAGTTTGCCCCTGGATGCACAGATTTCTACTTTTTCTAAAAGCAATTAAACTGAAGGCATCTGAATGCAATTAAATGCACAGTGTGCATTAGGCCATTTAAAATCATTTAATGCATTCCTTTGCATTTAGAAATGTCCTGTAAATGGTTATTAATGCATATAATCATATGTATCATATGTATTTAATTTCCCACCTATGTTTAAGTGTTAGGAGGTTGGCTATGTCTGAGGGGAGAGAAACAGTTAGTGTTAGGGTGAGGTTAACTGTAAAGTATAGTTTATAGGCCAAGCGCATGCTTTGCCTATATAGAAAATCTAATTTGTTTTTGGTGTTGAATGCTACAAGCTGAATTCTGCAATGCTCAAAGCAAATGTTTAATCAGGGAAAAGGAATAAAATGTGACTGGGATATTTTCCAGGTCCTCTGTTTTGTAGTATTTCCATTTAAATCTCCAATCTGCTTCTTAACCCTTCATGCGATAAAAAAGCTGGGGTCTCTTTTTCCCTCTGCAGATTATGACTTTACTAGGAGTTGCCTAACTTAAGATTTCACATACAGTCATAATTGTTGGTGGAACAGAATCAGACAAGAGACCAGTAAAGATTAAAACAGAAAGGCATTTAGCATAATAGCTGTACTATATACTATATCTTGCCCAGGGACCCCACACACCCTAATCTCAGAAGCAATAATTTAACTACTTGCCAACCGACTCCCGCCGATATATGGCGAAAGAGTGGCACCACTGCATGAATCGCTGTACCCGTACGACGGCTCCTTTAAGAGTCATAGCAGGCACGTGCAATGCGCACCAGATGCCCGTGGCCAGCGGTCACGATTGCTGCTGGCCATCGCATGTTCGTGGGCATGAGAGCAGGAACTGGGATTTGTATGTGTGAACACACAAATCCCTGTTCTGACAGGGTAGGGGAGACAGATTGTGTGTTCCTAATAAGTAGGAACATTGATCTGGCTCCTCCTCTAGTCCATCCCCACAAAGTTAGAAACACACCTAGGAAACACACTTAACCCCTTCCCTGCCAGTGACATTTATACAGAACAGTGAAGATCTAAATGAAGATAATATATTTGAACCTCTATATATTTATCCCATAAAGAGTGAAACCAATAAATTCAGTCTCTCCCAGAAACTCTAATATAGAGATTTCTAATCCCAGAATGACACCTGGTGGCCAAGTTGAGCAAATGCTTGCACAAGCAAATAATCAATAATTCGCCCTCCAATCAGAGCTGGGTAAATAATAACAACTACACACTCGGAGCAGGTTTCTAAATTGTATTGTTTTCTATAGATGAATAAGCAAGCTCAGGGACACACAGGACACACACATTATTGCATACATCTCACCCCATCTTGAATAGATGTAATTTTGAACGTCTCCATCTTAAGCTCGGTCCATCCCATTGGACTTTTGGTTGGCAGCCATCTTTAGATAATGTATCTCCAGCAATCCGCTACATTTTTCTGAGGGTTACTAATATCGTATTATTCTTTAGATTATTTTTGGTTTGTTTAATTGATATTCTGTTGGCAATAGTCTTTGCTGGTTAATTAGCTGTTTCCCTAACACCTAGGGATTTGGTTATTTTATTTTAGCTGTTTTGGCATAATATTTAGACCAGTGTTTCTCAACTCCAGTCCTCAAGGCGCCCCAACAGGTCATGTTTTCAGGATTTCCATTATTTTGCACAGGTGATTTGATCAGTTTCACTGCCTTAGTAATTACCACAGCCGTTTCATCTGAGGGAAATCCTGAAAACATGACCTGTTGGGGCGCCTTGAGGACTGGAGTTGAGAAACACTGATTTAGACCAACTCCGCCCTTTAATTTGGTTGCAGTGGGTTAACGGACCTAGTCAGTCAAACGCAGATTATTGTCTGTCAAATTTAGTACATTAGTTAGGGTATCTACGAGAGGGAGCTAATAATATATTCTAGTATACATATGTTGTAGCAAATAAATTTAGGAATCCATTGGGAATATAATCTTAGTGTCTGTTTCACAATATCGACCTGACTAAGCAGTGTTTATTTTTCTAGTTTCACAGTCTGTACTTTCACCCAATGTTATTGTGTTTAAAGAATATCTGCATAGAGCAATGTATCTCAGGAATAATTAATTGGTCAGCCTAATTATATTTTATAATTTATTTTTATATTGGAGTCACTGTTATACATCGATTGATTGAGTCAGCTATATTGATGTTTAATCAATCATTCAAACTTCCTGGCAACATTGAAGAAGCAGCGATGTGGAGGACCTTTACTTCACTGCATATAAAGCTCCCAGAGAAGAGCTGGTTTATTAAAAGTCACACTTCTCCTCTCAGACAGAGAAGAGACGAAAATGAAACACGTGTAGGGTTGAGCGAACTCGAACTGTAAAGTTCGGGTCCGTACCGGACTTTTGGGTGTCCGGGACCCGAACCCGAACTATTGGCTGTAAGTTCGGGTTCGGGTCCGGTGTTCGGCGCTGTATTGGCGCCTTTTTCACAACTTTAGGCCAGCCAATGGATGATCGTTTTACTTGTGTGCCCTAGAAGCCATCACAGCCATGCCTACTAATGGCATGGCTGTGATTGGCCAGTGCAGCATGTGACCCAGCCTCTATATATAGCCCACACACAGCACACAGCGTCATTCTGTTAGACACACACTGTTAGGCAGGTTCCTGTGCTGCAGATAGATAGAAGATTTTAGGAGTTAGTGTGCTAAAGTCAGTCCACATTCCTGGAATTTTAATCTAATTAGTTAGCTCAGTGAGCGATCTAGATAGCTAGAGTAGGGAGGGAGTTTCTTTATTTTGCAAAAGAAAGAGGCAGACATAATTATTGAAGAGATTCCTAAATCAATTGTACCCTGGCTGGGGTGCAGTGCACAGTCACAGTAACAGTGCCATGAGGCCAGTGCCAGACAAAATCTAAACGTTTTACCTTCAAGCTCACTGCAACATTACTGCACTGCATATACTAAGAGATACACCACAGTCTGTGTGTATTCTGCTATTGGAAAAACATTGCATAAAAATTGAATTTTGCTTTTTATTTTTTTTTCCCAATAGCATTTTCTGCGTGTTCCTACATACACGCTGTAGATACTGTCCGTGTAGTCTGATATTGCAAAAACATTACAAAAAAATATAATTTTGCAGTGTTTTTTTTTCTTCCCAATAGCATTTTCTGCGTTTTCATAAACGCTGTAGATACTGTCCGTGTAGTCTGATATTGCAAAAACATTGCAAAAAAATAAAATTTTGCAGTGTTTTTTTTTTCTTCCCAATAGCATTTTCTGCATTTTCATAAACGCTGTAGATACTGTCCGTGTAGTCTGATATTGCAAAAACATTGCAAAAAAATAAAATTTTGCAGTGTTTTTCTTTCTTCCCAATAGCATTTTCTGCGTTTTCATAAACGCTGTAGATATTGTCCGTGTAGTCTGATATTGCAAAAACATTGCAAAAAAATAAAATTTTGCAGTGTTTTTTTTTTTTCCTCCCAATAGCATTTTCTGCGTGTTCATAAACGCTGTAGATACTGTCCGTGTAGTCTGATATTGCAAAAACATTGCAAAAAAATAAAATTTTGCAGTGTTTTTTTTCTTCCCAATAGCATTTTCTGCGTTTTCATAAACGCTGTAGATACTGTCCGTGTAGTCTGATATTGCAAAAACATTGCAAAAAAATAAAATTTTGCAGTGTTTTTTTTTCTTCCCAATAGCATTTTCTGCGTTTTCATAAACACTGTAGATACTGTCCGTGTAGTCTGATATTGCAAAAAACATTGCAAAAAAATAAAATTTTGCAGTGTTTTTTTTTCTTCCCAATAGCATTTTCTGCATTTTCATAAACACTTTACATACTGTCCGTGTAGTCTGATATTGCAAAAACATTGCAAAAAAATAAAATTTTGCAGTGTTTTTTTTTCTTCCCAATAGCATTTTCTGCGTTTTCATAAACGCTTTACGTGTACGGGTATTCTGCTATATACAAAAACACCCATTTAGGGCGAGATCATAAATTTTGAAAATATGAGGAGATCATCAAAAAGGGGACGTGGCCCGGGTCATGGTGCTGCTGGTGGCGCTCCTGTTGCAGGGAGAGGACGTGGTCGATCTGTGCCAGCTACACGCACTAGTGAAACACCTTCCGCAGGTGCGAGTAGGCGACAGAGCCTGCAGCAGTATTTTGGCGCGCCTAATGAGGCTGTACGAATGTCGAGGCCAGGACAAGTACAGGTGATAGTAGATTGGGTTGCTGCTGACAGTGCCTCCGGTTCCTTCACATTGTCTCCCACCCAGTCTCCTGATGAAAGTTCAGAGTTGGCACCTGCAGCCGATGTCCATCAGTCTTTCACCTCACCCCCTTGCAAATCAGCCAATCAGTCTCAGCCCCAAATCATGCAGCAGTCTCTTCTGCTTTTTGATGACTCTGTTAGCAGGGTTTCCCAGGGCCATCCACCTATCCCTGCCTCAGAAGTGGAAGAGATTGTGTGCACCGATGCCCAACCACTTATGTTTCATGATGAGTACATGGGAGGACCAACGCAGCACGTCTCGGATGATGACGAAACACAGGTGCCAACTGCTGCTGCTTTCGCCATTGTGCAGACCGACAAGGAGGGCAGGGGTGAATTTTGGGTGGAAGATGATGTGGAGGACGATGAGGTCCTTGACCCCACATGGAATCAACGTCATGCAGGTGACCAGTGTAGTTCAGAGGAAGAGGCGGTGGTCGCACAGAGCCACCAGCACAGCAGAAGCGGGAGCAGGGTGCAAAAGCGGAGCGTCTGTCCCCTAGACAGTACGTCTGCTACTGCCCAACGCAGCAAGGGACCGAGCATACCAAAGCCAGGTGCAAGGAGTTCCCTAGCGTGGCAGTTCTTCAGACAATGTCCTGATGACAAGACACGAGTGATTTGCACGCTGTGCAATCAGAGCTTGAAGCGAGGCATAAACGTTCTCAACCTGAGCACAACCTGCATGACCAGGCATCTAAGTGCAAAGCACGAGATGCAGTGGAGTAGACACCGCAAAAACCAAGAAAGGTCTCTGGCTCCTCCTGCTTCCTCTTCTGCTGCAGTCTCAGCCTCTTCATCCACCTCTGTAGTGACAGTGACACCTGCCAACCCGCAAACAGAGGATCTGCCAGCAACACTACCACCTGGGTCACCAACCATCTCCACAATGTCCCATGGAAGCTTTCAGCTCTCTATTTCCCAAACACTGGAGCGGAAGAGGAAGTACCCCCCTAGCCACCCGCGATCCCTGGCCCTGAATGCCAGCATTTCAAAATTGCTCGCCTTTGAAATGCTGTCATTCCGTCTGGTGGAGACGCAGAGTTTTCAAAGGCTGATGTCATTGGCTGTCCCACAGTACGTCGTGCCCAGCCGCCACTACTTTTCCAGACGAGCTATCCCTTCCCTGCACAACCAAGTGGGGGACAAAATCAGGTGTGCACTGCACAACGCCATCTGTGGCAAGGTCCACCTAACTACGGATGCGTGGACCAGTAAGCACGGTCAGGGACGTTATATCTCCCTAACAGCACACTGGGTAAATGTAGTGGCGGCTGGGCCTGAGGCGGATAGCACTTTGGCGCATGTCCTTCCACCACCGAGGATTGCAGGGCACTTCAGTTTGCCTCCTGTTGCTAACTCCTCCTACTCCGCCTCCTCATCCTCTACCGCCTCCTCATCCGGTCAGCGTAACACCTTCACCACCAACTTCAGCACAGCCAGGGCTAAACGACAGCAGGCAGTTTTAAAACTTTCCTGTTTGGGGGAAAAACCCCACACCGCGCAGGAGTTGTGGAGGGACATGGAACAACAGACCGATGAGTGGTTGGTGGCAGTGAGCCTCAAGCCCAGCCTGGTGGTGTGCGATAATGGGCGAAATCTCATAGCAGCTGTGGGCCTTGCCGGTTTGACGCACATCCCTTGCCTGGCGCATGTGCTGAACTTGGTGGTCCAGAGGTTCCTGAAGAATTACCCCGATATGCCAGAGCTGCTGCAGAAAGTGCGGGCCGTCTGTGCACACTTTCGGCAATCTCACCCTGCTGCTGCTCGCCTGTCAGCGCTGCAGCGTAACTTCGGCCTTCCCGCTCACCGTCTCATATGTGACGTGCCTACAAGGTGGAACTCCACCTTGCACATGCTTGCCAGACTGTGCGAGCAGCAGCAGGCGATAGTGGAATATCAGCTGCAGCACGCACGCGTGAGTCGCTCTGCGGAACAGCACCACTTCACCGCCAATAACTGGGCCTCCATGCGAGACCTGTGTGCCTTGTTGCTCTGTTTCGAGTACTCCACCAACATGGCCAGTGCCGATGACGCCGTTCTCAGCGTTACTATCCCAGTTCTATGCCTCCTTGAAAAAACTCTTAAGGCGATGATGGAAGAGGATGTGGCACAGGATGAGGAGGAGGAGGAGGAAGAGGGTTAATTTCCAAGGCTTTCAGGGCAGTCATTTACAAGTGGCTACGAGGCTGGGTTCCTGCACCAACAAGCGCCAGGTACACAATTGTCTGCCAGCAAGGGCACAGTTCTGGAGGATGACGAGGTGGAGGATGAGGAGGAGATGGAGGAGGAGGAGGAACCATGTTCACAGCAGGGTGGCACCCAGACCAGCTCATGTCCATCACTGGTGGGTGGCTGGGGGGATACAGAGGACACAGATGATACAGCTCCCACAGAGGACAGCTTTTCCTTGCCTCTGGGCAGCCTGGCACACATGAGCGATTACATGCTGCAGTGACTCCGCAACGACCGCCGAGTTGCCCACATTTTAACTGGTGCTGATTATTGGGTGGCCACCCTGCTGGATCCCCGTTACAAGGACAACGTGCCGTCCTTAATTACCTCACTGGAGCGTGAGCGTAAGATGAGCGAGTACAAGCGCACGCTGGTAGACGCGCTGCTGGTGGCATTCCCACTTGGAAGCGGGGGTACAGTGGAAGCACAAGGCGAAGGCAGAGGAGGAGGAAGAGGTCGCCAACGCAGCCGGGGCACCGCCAGCACCTCGCAAGGCAGGGTTAGCATAGCCGGAATGTGGAAAAGCTTTGTCGGCACGCCACAACAACCAGCACCACCAGCTGAGATGGAACGTCTTAGCAGGAGGCAGCATTTCACCAACATGGTGGAGCAGTATGTGTGCACACGCGTACACGTACTGCATGACGGGTCTGCCCCCTTCAACTTCTGGGTCTCCAAATTGGACACATGGCCTGAGCTTGCCCTTTACGCATTGGAGGTGCTGGCCTGCCCTGCCGCCAGTGTATTATCTGAACGTGTATTTAGCACGGCAGGGGGCGTTATCACAGACAAGCGCAGCCGCCTGTCCAGAGCCAATGTGGACAAGCTCACGTTCATTAAAATGAACCAGGCATGGATCCCACAGGACTTGGCCGTACCTTGTGCAGAATAGACACATATACCGGTGTTCTGACGAAAACTGTCTTGCCATCGGATAGTGTCCGGCCACTTACTGCGCAGGTGCAGTGCTTGCGCAGTACGGAGGACAAGGAGATTCACAAAATCTCCAAAGATGAACGTCGCCTGCGCAGTAAGTGCAGGTTCAAGCCCAACCATCCAAGTGGACATACGGTAGCACATAGTAACAGGGCCCCTCACGGGCTCGCTTGGCTAGGCTTCAACCTCGGATGATGTGGCTTGAACCTGGAGTCACCGCGCATCGTCTTCGGAGAGTTTCAAAATCCCCTTGTCCTACGTACTGAGCAAGCGCAGTATAGGGCGGACACTATGCGACAGGGGACAGAATTCGACACATCATTCACCACTAGCCTTACCCAGCCATTGTTGTATTTTTGAACCAGTGTTGGCTACCTCGTCCTCCTCCACCGGCGCTTCCACCTACACCGCCACATCCACCGCCACCTCAACCTCCTACTCCATTTGAATTTCGTCCTCCTAGGTCAAGATTATAATTTTTTCATTTTTTTTTTATTTCCAAGTATTTTATTTTCCCACTATCTTATCCATTAAATTGAATAATTTTTTCCAGAAAGTGCGTATTCTGGGGTATTCCCACCATATGTGCGGCATCGTGCCGTTGAGTTTCTGAGGTTCTTAATGACTTCCTGTACCTCTTCTGCTGAGAAGGGGGCCTCCAGCATTTTTTTATGTGATTTTAAGTTATTTCCCTATCCACATTTGTTTGCAGATCACTTGCCATGCTCTTAACAACATTTTGTTGCAATTTGCAGCCCTCTAGCCCTTTCCATTACCTTTTTACAGCCATTTTAGTGTTCAAAAGTCCGGGTCCCCATTGACTTCAATGGGGTTCGGAGTTCGGGGTCAAGTTCGGGTCAAGTTCGGTCCCGAACCCGGACTTTTTTCCGAACTTCGGCCGAACCCGCCGAACCCAAACATCCAGGTGTCCGCTCAACTCTAAACACGTGGTGAATGGCTGTCATATGCAGTAGTAGAAGTGAAATCATGGGCTCAAATACTCCTAAACAAAGCATTAAATATAGAATTTGACAAAACAAGAGTTAAAAATTGAATTCTACTTAAACCAGAACTTCACGGTAAAGGGGAAGTTCCATTTTATGCCCCCCCCCCTTCTTCTTGTGGAAATTTTCTTTTGGGGTGGAGCAGGTACCTTGTTTTCTCAGGTAGCCACTCCTACTTCTGCTAGAATTGCCTAAACGATCCCACCAGAAGTTCTCCCCCAACTTCCTGCCCACATTTATTTATAAATGGTTCCCTTTTGCATATATATTGTATATATATGTATATATAATCTTTTCTAACTTTTACAGGGGCCATTAAATCATGACAGAGGAAGCAGCGGACATAAACCTACCTGGTTCTTCCTCATATCACAGCCATTTCCCTCTTCCCCACCTGCTATCCCTCACTATCCCCAGTGAGAAAAAGACAGATGAGATGCTTACACCACAACCTTATTAGTTCCACTTTAAATCGTTTTGATAGTCAGAATCATAGCTGATTTTTTCTAATCCTTTTCTAATGCTTAACACTACAAAATCTTGTTATGATATCATTGTTCACTACCTCTATGTAAGACATATCCAATTTATGGGGATCTTTCCAAATGTAAGACATAATCCTTTTCTAATGCTTAACACTACAAAATCTTGTTATGATATCATTGTTCACTACCTCTATGTAAGACATATCCAATTTATGGGGATCTTTCCAAATTCAAGCTCATATATAAAAGTAGAGCATGTTCTAAAAAAATTGTTAAAGTTTGGCAACCGTGGTTAGATGTTTCTAAATCCTTTTGGGGTACAATTGTGTCTTTGCAACTGAACTAAGCAGGATCGGCCCCAAACATTCTATGGCCAGGAGGGACAGGAGGAATTTGAGGGGTGCTCTTTTATATTAGTGGGACATGAGTGTGTATGAATGATTGTGTGTGTGTCAGGGATGTTTTGGTTTACTTGTTTTTTGGAAATGTACCTTTCTGGCCTAGCCCATGAAGACCCTTTTCCCCTGCTACCATTATTTTGGCTGTGGGGTGATCGGGTGGTATTGCTCCTTCTAGTTAAGCTCAGCTAGCCAGGTCGGCCTACAAGGTGTGATATGTATATATTCATGTGCTGCACATTAATATTGCCCTTGTAGGGTGCTGTATTGCTTGTTCTCATTTTTTGTTGTATTGATGAAAAATAAATAAACACCTTTTAACCACTTGCTGACCGCCCCATGTACATATACGTAAGCAGAATGGCACGTACAGGCAAAATCCCGTACCTGTACGTGACATTCTTCCGGCGGGTGAGGGGTCCGATCGGACCCCCCCCCCCCGCCGGCGGGGGACAGTCGGCATCGCTTCAGGAGCGATCCGGGATGAGAGGACGGCCAGTGGTTTCTGGCCACCCCCTCGCGATCGCTCCTGGCGAATCAGATGCTTCCCCTGACTGTGTAATTCTAAACACAAGCAGAGGAAGTGATGTCACACTCGGTGTGTCTGTCTTTCTGACCGGGACGCCGAGGAGTGAACACATCCAGGTTAGTGCACCAACAGTACACTGACACCAGTACACATAGGCACATATTTCACCCCCCTGTCACCCCCAGATCACCCCCCAGATCACCTCCTGCCCCCCCAGTCACAGTATCACTAATTGCAGTGATCATTTATTTACTGATCACTGCATTTAGTGTCAGTTGTGACTGTAATAACTGTCAGGGCAGTTAGTTTTAGGCCCCTTTAGGTCTAAGGTAGCCCCCTACCCCCCTAATAAAGGTTTAACCCCTTGATTGCCCTCCAGGTAACCCTTTCACCCCCCTTTTGCCAGTGTCACTAAGCAATCGTTTTTCTGATCGCTGCATTAGTGTCACTGGTGCCGCTAGGTAGCCAGTTTTTTTTTAGGTTAACCGCCAGGTTTATATAGGTTCATAAATAGGTTTATAGGTCAGGTACCCCCATATTACAACCTAAATAAAGGTTTTAACCCCCTGATTGCCCCTAGAGTTAACCCTTTCACCAGTGATCACCGTATAAGTGTCACTGGTGACGCTGGTTAGCCAATTAGTTATTTAGTTATTTAGGTTCCCCGTCAGGTTTTTATATAGCGTCAGGTACCCCCATATATTACCTAATAAAGGTTTTAACCCCCTGATTGACCCTAGTTAACCCTTTCACCAGTGATCACTGTATAACTGTTACGTGTGACGCTGGTTAGTTAGTTTGTTTTTTATACTGTCAGGGCACCCGCCATTTATTACCCAATAACAGTTTAACCCCCTGATCGCCCGGCAGGTGATATCAATTAGGTTTTAGGGTCAAATAAGGTCTGCATCGCCCCAGGTTAGTGCCAGTACCGCAAACACCCACGCGCAAAGCATACACCTCCCTTAGTGGTACAGTATCTGAACAGATCAATATCTGATCTGATCAGATCTATACTAGCGTCCCAGCAGTTTAGGGTTCCAAAAAACGCATTGTTAGCGGGATCAGCCCAGATACCTGCTAGCACCTGCGTTTTCCCCCTCCGCCCAGCCAAGCCCACCCAAGTGCAGTATCGATCGATCACTGTCACTTACAAAACACTAAGCACACATAACTGCAGCGTTCGCAGAGTCAGGCCTGATCCTGGCGATCGCTAAAAAAAAATTTGTGGTAGCATTTTGATTCAGTCACTAACAGTCAGGAGCTTTTTTACCTGTGAATCTCAAAAAATATATAAAATAAAAAAAACAAAAATAGTTGTCGTTTTATTGTTCTCTCTCTCTCTCTCTCTCTCTATTCTCTCTCTATTGTTGCTCTTTTTTTACTCCATTCTATTCTGCAATGTTTTATTATGTTTTATCATGCTTGCTTTTCAGGTATGTAATTTTGTTTACTGTGTTTTATTGTTAACCATTTTTTTGTTTTCAGGTGCGCCATTCAGTTGCAGCGCGGATTTATTTATCTTGACAGCAACAACATTTGCTCCCACGATACATAAAGCCGCGACTCCAATGCTGTAGGAGGTGATTTCACGACCACAGTTAAAAAAAAGAGCATATATGCCGAAGCATGGGGGCAGCAGGGGCGGAGGAGCGATTGGCTCCTAATGCCACGTACATACGGTTAAAATTCCGACGGAGGCTTGCCACGTGGAAAAGTCCGACCGTGTGTACATGGCATAACTTTTGCGGGAGGATGCCCCCATGCTTCGGCATATATAAATGGTGCATGTATGCCCATCATTAGAAGTGGGTGGATGAAGGGAGGTATTCTAATGGTGGGCATACCCACCAATCAATCTCTTTTTTTCATTCAGCCAAGAGGCTGCATGAAAAAAAAAGATTACAATATATGTCCAGTATGTTGCTGGACTTTGAATGGTTATACCAGAATGATGCCTGCAGGTTTAGGTATCATCTTGGCATCATTCTTTTCAGCCAGTGATCGGCTTTCATGTAAAAGCAATTCTAGCGGGTAATTAGCCTCTAGACTGCTTTTACAAGCAGTGGGAGGGAATGTCCCCCCTCCCGGATATAAACCGTGCCATTGGGAAATTGGGAAAGCGTTTTATCACACCGATCTTGGTGTGGTCAGATGCTTTGAGGGCAGAGGAAAGATCTAGGGTCTAATAGACCAATTTTTTCAAAAAAAGAGTACCTGTCACTGCCTATTGCTATCATAGGGGATATTTACATTCCCTGAGATAACAATAAAAATGATAACAAAGAAAAAAAATGGAAGGAACAGTTTAAAAATAAAATAAAAAAGCTAAATAAATTAAAAAAAAACTAAAAAAAAAAAAAAAATCACCCCTGCCCCCCCTTCTCTTGCGCAAAGGCGAACACAAGCGTTGGTCTGGCGTGATATGTAAACAGCAATTGCACCATGCATGTGAGGTATAACCGCGAAGGTCAGATCGAGGGCAGTAATTTTAGCAGTAGAACTCCTCTGTGAATCTAATGTGGTAACCTGTAAAGGCTTTTAAAGGCTTTTAAAAATGTATGTAGTTTGTCGCCACTGCGTGTTTGTACGCAATTTTAAAGCATGTAGGGTTTGGTATCCATGTACTCGGCCTAAGATCATATTTTTTATTTCATCAAAAATTTGAGCAATATAGTGTGTTTTAGTGCATTAAAATAAAAAAAAGTGTATTTTTTCCACATAAAATGCGTTTGAAAAATCGCCGCGCAAATACTGTGTGGAAAAAAAAATGAAACACCCACCATTTTAATCTGTAGGGCCTTTGCTTTAACAATATATATATAGTTTTTGGGGATTCAACGTAATTTTCTTGCAAAAAATAAATATGTTTTCATGTAAACAAAAAGTGTCAGAAAGGGCTTTGTCTTCAAGGGGTTAGAAGAGTGGCTGATGTGTGACATAAGCTTCTAAATGTTGTGCATAAAATGCCAGGACAGTTCAAACCCCCCCAAATGACCCCATTTTGGAAAGTAGACACCCCAAGCTATTTGCTGAGAGCAATTTTGAGCCCATTAAATATTTTTTTTTTTTGTCCCAAGAGATTGAATAATGAAAAAAAAATATATATATATTTTTTTTTTACAAAAAGTTGTCACTAAATGATATATTGCTCAAACATGTCATGGGCATATGTGGAAATACACCCCAAAATACATTCTGTTGCTTCTGAGTACAGGGATTCCACATGGAGCCTAGCTGCGTACGGGACCCCAAAAACCAAGCACCGCCTTCAGGCTTTCTAAGGGTGTCATTTTTTTATTTCACTCCTCACTGCCAATCACAGTTTCGGAGGCCATGGAATGCCCAGATGGCACAACCCCCCCCCCCCCCCCCCCCCCAAAATGACCCCATTTTGGAAAGTAGACACCCCAAGCTATTTGCTGAGAGGTATGGTGAGTATTTTGCAGATCTCGCTTTTTGTCACAAAGTTTTGAAAATTGAAAAAAGAAAAAAAAAATTTTTTCTTTACTTTCTTCATTTTCAAAAACAAATGAGAGCTGTAAAATACTCACCATGCCTCTCAGCAAATAGCTTGGGGTGTCTACTTTCCAAAATGGGGTCATTTGGGGGGGTTTTGTGCTATTTTGGCATTTTATGGCCTTCAAAACTGTGATAGGTAGTAAGGAGTGAAATCAAAAATTTGCACCCTTAGGCCCCTTTCACACCGGCGCGTTTTTCATGCGGTGCAGCGCTAAAAATAGCGCCTGTTCACCGCATGAAAAAATCCGGCCCCTTTAACTCCAGTGTGAAAGCCGGCGGGCTTTCACACTGGAGCGGTGCTCTAGCAGGATGACAAAAAAAGTCCTGCTAGCAGCATCTTTGGAGCGGTATAGGAGCGGTGTGTTCACCGCTCCTTCCCATTGATTAGAATGGGACACCGCGGTGAAACCGCGGCAATACCGCCGCAAAGCGCCGCTACGGCGGCGCTCTGCGGGGGGTGTTTAACCCCTTTTCGGCCGCTCGCGGGGGTTAAAACCGCACCGCGAGCGGCCGAAAACCGCGGTTAACACGACGGTAAAGCAGCGCTAAATATAGCACTGCTTTACCGTCACCGCGGCTCCCCGCCCCAGTGTGAAAGGGGCCTTAGAAATCCTGAAGGCGGTGCTTGGTTTTCGGGGCCCCGTACGCAGCTAGGCTCCCAAAAAGTCCCACACATGTGGTATCCCCATACTCAGGAGAAGCAGAAAAATTTATTTTGGGGTGCAATTCCACATATAACAATGGCATGTGTGAGCAATATATCATTTAGTGACAACTTTTTGAAATTTTAATTTTTTTTTTTGTCTTTATTCAATCACTTTGGACTAAAAAAAAAAATATTCAATGGGCTCAACATGCCTCTCAGCAAATAGCTTGGGGTGTCTACTTTCCAAAATGGGGTCATTTGGGGGGGGGGGTTTGTACTTCCCTGCCATTTTAGCACCTCAAGAAATGAGATAGGCAGTCATAAATTAAAAGCGGTGTAAATTCCAGAAAATGTACTCTAGTTTGTAGACGCTATAACTTTTGCGCAAATCAATAAATATACACTTATTGGCATTTTTTTTACTAAAGACATGTGGCTGAATACATTTTGGCCCAAATGTTTGACTAAAATTGAGTTTATTAGATTTTTCCTATAACAAAAAGTAGAAAATATCTTTTTCTTTCAAAATTTTCGGTCTTTTTCCGTTTATATCGCAAAAAATAAAAATCGCAGAGGCAATAAAATACCATCAAAAGAAAGCTCTATTTGTGGAAAGAAAAGGACGCAAATTTCATTTTGTTACAACATTGCATGACCGCGCAATTACCAGTTAAAGCAGTGCAGTGCGAAATTGAAAAAAGACCTCTGGTCCTTAAGCTGACAATTGGTCCGGGGCTGAAGTGGATAAAAAAGACATATCCAATTTACCAAATGTATATCACTTATTTATTATAAATCTATCATTATTTGTCAGAAATAACAACCCAATATATAATGACTTTAATGTATCTAGCCAATCAGTTGTATCTAAAATATATTTTTCTTAAATGATAATCATTTTATGGAACTGATTTTTTTAGCTCCAAAATATCACTGCTTGCATTGTAAATACTGTTATATTGACTTTACAGTGACATAGACAGTTATATAAGCTGAAATCAACATATTGCAAAATGTGGTTCATTCAGTTTTGGTTGAATTGTTTGTTAGATAATACATATAACATATCTATTTGTTGTTTTCTGTGTATTGCTTTTTATTTCATGCATTCATGCTAGTCCTAACATAACGTAATTGGTTTTATGTGCAGCTGGTCAAGTGTTACTTCTTTATTCATCCAGAAATGAAGCAACTGTAGATACAAAGCACCCGTATAATGGTATTGTCCTGAAGGTTGCTGAAAGTACAATCTTATTCAGAAAGAACACTGGCAATTTGAAATAGGACATTTTCTAAGAGTCACTTCTGTTCCAATGAAAGCAAACTTATTTCATGCAACTAATATTCTTAAATGTTTTACATGCTGAAAGTGTAGAAAAGGACATTGGATGCACCAAGTTAATTATTTCTAAAGTAAATTGAAACATTTTATTTTAATTCTATCTTGATATTTATTATAAGCAACCCAGTCTTGAAATTGATTTGCACCAATGGAAGGAGCAAAAATCTAAATGAAGAAGAGTCCAGATTAATTTGTTGGTTTGCACTAAAAAACATCCAATGTGTTTTGGGGGCCAGAAAACGCTCCCTGTTCACCAGGCCTACAAATAACACAATATAATATAATACAGGTTGAAAAAACTATTTCAAAACATATTTATCTTGTAAGGTACAATACAACCCTTAGTCTAACAACCATCAATAAAGAAACAATGATAGCAGTTGTCTAACAACCATCTATATGTGTCTTTTTTAACCAGTGGGTTCTATTTTTTTATACATCTGTGGAATAATTTCTAGACATGTGCACACTGAAATACTTAGTACAGGGGGTCCCCTACTTACAAACATCTGACTTACAAACGACTCCTACTTACAAACGGAGGGAGACAACAGGAAGTGAGAGGAAATCTACCCCTAGGAAGGGAAATTCACTCCTGTAAGAGTTAATATGGGAAAAAGGTGTCTCCACTGATGCTTTATCACCAGTCCATGTTTCCCTAACAACCCAAAATTTTCAAAATCCAATTGTCATTGGGACAGAAGGCGAGGTGAAATCTTCTGAACAGGGGCACAGACAGCAAAACAAATGTTACAGGGGTGATAACCCTTCTCTATGTTATCTAAAAATCTTAAAAATAGATTTTTTGGCTGGAGCTACACTTAAAAAATGTACCTGTTCCGACTTACAAACAGATTCAACCTAAGAACAAACCTACAGTCCCTATCTTGTTTGTAACCCGGGGACCCCCTGTACCGGAATTTCGTTTTCGTCTGAATTTTTTTTTTTTATTTAGTTACTCCCAAAATTAGTTTTTATTTATTTTGTTTTGTTAAAAAATGCATTCGTCTGAAAATCTGAAATAATTAAGGTCGAATCTGTCATTGAAGGCTTATGGTGTCTGTCGAATGTTCTAAGAAGATTCGACGGAGCAGTTAAACTGTACGACACCGCAATCGTACATTTCCGGTCGAATGTTCCGCCTACAAGCTATAGTACAATTCGAATGTTGTATGACACTAGTAATAATTATATTTATTAATTATTATTACTAGTCAACCAACATTAGAATTCTTCTATAGCCTATGGGCAGAGCATTTGACCATAAATGTCAGCTCACGCAGATTGCTTTGTTGAATCTTTATGTCAAATCTTTTCTCTTTATGTCAAATAATCTTGGACTAATAGAGTTAGGTTTGGCACATTCAACCTTTTTTGCTATTGTCTCTAGAATGTGAATCTTTTCTCTCTATGTAGAATAATCTTGGACTAATAGAGCTAAGGTTAGGCACACTCGACCACAGGTTCGATGGACACAGATCACTATTGTCAGCGTCATGTCGAATCTCCTATCTATATCGAACTGTTGTCACAACGAAAACGAAAAAAAAGCATTTGTTTATGTTGGATCTTTCGGTTTTCGGATTCTGCACGTTCGTTATCGTTTGTTAAAACGATAATGGAAATACCCGAAATTTGGATGAAAATGCATTCGGACGAAAACGAATGCACATGTCTAATAATTTCATTCTTTATTATTTGTGATTGTATTATCTTATTATAGTATCCATTTTAGTTATATGTACAATGGTAAAATGATATGTTTGGACCATGAAGCATTTGATAATAGTAATTCTTAAATGAACTTATCACACACTATCACTTACCTATCTTATCTAGTTTTCCATTAAATTTTGATATGTTTATATTTATATATGCATGTATATGTGTATACACAGTATTTATGTTACCCATGACCTTTTTGTTTCCGAACAATTGGAGTAAAAAATAAATAAATAAATACATTTAAAAAAAAAACAACTGATGAATAAAAAGAATATCCATTGTTTAGTACATTTAAAAATAAAATAGTTACAATAGGTATAGCTTTGTTATCGATATAACATTGAGCTCAAGTAGAATCATATTTCATATTTGTCACATAATCCAGAACCAAGATTGATTACAAAGAAGATGTCTGATACAATTCACTTAAAGATTTAGTGCAGTGATTAAAATAATACCACCAAAAACAACAGCAGCTTAAGGGATAGAATGGAGAATAAAAGTATGAAGTTCTGGCATGAACCAATCTAGCGAAGGACATTAATAATAGGACCAGTAATCTCAATTCCTATGAAACCCATGACCTTTTAAATTGTTTGACTTATGACAAATACATCTACATTTATATTAAAATGTTGTATATTGTGTATTGTTGTAGTCCTGATGAAGGTCATTTGTACAGTAACACAAATTACAGTCATTTTGAAAACTAATCTCAGAGTCATTTAAAAAGACATGCTGGTAGGTTAACTGGCTGCTCTCTAAATCAGCCCATGACTTTATGTGAAATAGAGAACTTAGATTGTCAGCTGGGACTGATGTCAAATGTAAATTGAGGGTGCTATGTAAATTCCTGTAATAAATAAATAATAAATAAATAAATCAGTATTGCCATCTCATTATTAACAAAAAATGTTGTTGTGACTATGGAGGATCTCCTCTGTAGCCCAAGAAATAACTTGCCTAGTGCAGCATTCAATTCTTTACCCCCCCCCCCCCCCCCCCCCCCCCATTAATAAAGTTTGAAATAAACAGAACACGTAATCTGTTGAGATGTTAATATGTGTTAGACACAATTTAAAACAGTATACTTGTCTGAATAAACATTGAAATATAAAAATATTAAATCATCTTTCAGTACTGAGTGGTATTTCCCCTTACCTTACAGCAAACTCTTCAAGTGGAATTTAACCCATAACAGTTTGATAACAATTTTTGTTCTTTAATAATATAACATACATTTCACATTAATAAACATGTTACCAAAATTAGTGTGTGCTGTAAATGGCCTTCAGTTTTGCTCCTGCTTCTTCTTGCTGGAGCCCACCATTTTGTCGAAGCCATTTTGTTGAGTCACTTCCTCATTGAGAACTCTCCCCCTTACCTTAGTCTCAAAAACGATATATCACTTTCTTTAATTAAAATACGTACAATCTTGCTTGCACAACATATGTCTTGGCTTAGCTAGAGTGAATGGCTGACAGAAGCTTTACAGTGCTAGATAATATACTATCCTTATATGTTTAAAGCCCAGTACACACTGAAATTGACAGATTGCTATACTAATACAAGTGATGTTGGTGTGGTGATCTTCCTCGCTGTACTATTGTATTCTGACAGAGGGACTCCAGCCAGAATACACAGATCAATTTTCCAGCATTTCTATTTTATTTTAGTCAGTCATTAGGCTGAACCTGACAATTTTTAGACAATGTGTACCCAGCTTAAAATGGTTGTAACCTTACATTACTATTCACTGCCAGCCCCTCTCTTTTATCCAGCCTTAACACACAGTGTAAGTGTTTGTTGAAAACAAAGCTTATAAATACCTTTTATTCAGACATCTTCAGGCTGGTCACATGACTCCCGTCACTGAAACAGGTATCTGAAAAAGGTATTTAGAAGCTTAATTTTCAACAAACACTTACACAGTGTGTAATGGCTGGATACAAGAGTGAATTTTTTTAAAGTTTAACTTACTACTAATAGCAGTAGGAGGGGCAGAGACGGCTCTCACACACATACAGGAGCTGACAGGCAGGGGGGGGGGGAGTTGATGAAGGCATGTAAACTGACCACGGTGTCAGGAACTCAGCAGCCATGATAAATATGGTCAGTTTACAGAGAGGAGAGCAGCAGTAGGCAAAATCAGCCAGGTATTTTAGATGCTACATGGAGCCAAATTACACAGCATAAGCACTGTGCTAATAAATATATGTGAAGCAAACAACCATTCAAATCTATGTGCAAATAATTAACAATATTATCATTTGCTAAATGACCAAGGCAAAGACTTCTGCTAAGACCCTAAAAGTGTTTTAGTGCCTAGTCACATATAGTTCGGTGACCAGCATTTTTCAACACTTAAAGAATGCCAGTCCCAGCTATGACTCAGAAAGCAATTGTTTTCTATGTGCCCTGTTTGCGCTGCAACACAGCCCAGAGCTGTGGTACAGGAAGCTGTGATAAACTGCAGATATTCTGCATTTTATCGCAGTACACATGAAAGCATCACATGTCACTGTACAGAAGTGCAACGCACCATGCTGCTGTAGTGGGGCATGAATGAAGTGTCACTTTGTGAACTTCACATAAAGTTCACACAAAAAAGGAAGCTGTGTGATGTAAAATGTGCATCACACTGCCCCTTACTGCCAGCTCACTTCAGCTGGAACAGTTTAGTGTGTGGGCAGTGTGAACTGGCCTTTACTTTCCAAAATGGAAGGGTAGGTGGGGACTCTTTTCTGCATGAACAATTTTCATACTGAGATAAATGTTACCCAAGGTGGACCATTGTCAGTCCCAGCCTCCTCCCTACATACCCAAACTAATAAATCCCAGTATGTGCCTGCATTATTATGTTCCCAACCCTCCTTGTCACCTTAAATTAACTAGAACCATGTTCCTGTCATCTGCGGCAGACAATCAGCAGAGATAAAGTGCATTCAAAATCACAAAAGTGATGGCATTTCATGTTTTATGAGATATGGGGCGGAAGAAGGTAGTTGCTAGAGATATTAATATCTGAATGGGTTCAGTGTCATCTCTTTTTTTTTAAGACACTGGCATTTTAGATTTTGACTACTGATCAGATTGACTGTGCATTTTCTAGATTGGATAGTTAAAAGCTAATTTCTAAAATCTGAAATAATGTTTTGACCTTTAACAGATTTCTCACATTAGGCAGCAAATCTGACCATTTTATTTTTTTTGTTACGATTATTCTATATTTAAGTGGCTTTTGTTTTAAAGGTTTTGTTGTACCATTGGCACCTAGTTACAAAAGTGTACAGGAAACATGTATTAAACACCATACATGCACGTTCCAATCCCAGCAACCTAAATACCAGATTCCTGTGCTGGAGGAGAAAAGATAAGTTGAAACACCGCCCTAAATAAGAAAAAAGAAAAACGATCTACATGCACATGCTTCTTTAACTTTACATGACGTTACAATATCATGGTAACATTTTTTTTTCTGTGCACATAGTATTTACCAGTTTCTCCTGACAGTGATTGTGGTAATGCTTTACTTTCTTTTGAGGTACTCCGATCCATGTCTTAGTCCTGTGGGTGGTAACCTCATCAAGCTGGGGGTCCTTCACCTTAAAGGCATTGTTGGCCATTAAAATCATACTGATGCCACCTCCAGGGAATGCCACTGGACACCATCTACAGTGGGAAAGGAAGGAGCAGGAATTGGGGTTTTGGCATTCATGTAACTCCAGCAAATTATTGATAACAATAATGCTTGGAGACAGATTGTTTTTTTTTAATCAAGGTTTTCTGCAAAGAGCTGTTCTTATTTAACCTTTCATTATGTTCATGTGCACATACTTGTCATCTGCTTGTCATCTCTAACCATATTTACTGCTTCTTATTTTTTCTGAATATTTTAGAAATAAATAGAAGCTTTTGTGTGCTGTAATCTCACTCCGCTTTTAAGTACACAATGGGGTTCATTTACTAAAGCTGGAACATGCAAAATCAGGCTCCCTTCTGCATAGAAACCAATGAGCTTCCAGGTTTTATTACCAAAGCTTAATTGAACAAGCTGGGGTTAGAAGCTCATTGGTTTCTATGCAGAAGTGAGCCTGATTTTGCACTTTCCGGCTTTAGTAAATAAACCCCATTGTGTACTTAAAAGTGGGGTATGCCTGTACACAGGTTTCATTGAGAATCACTCAATGGCACTGCCTGCATCTTATCTCTATAAAAACCTACTGTATTTAATACAAGTATATATACACTGTTTATATACATCAGGTCCCTGGATAAGTCTTTGCATACACATAATATAACTAATAACAGCCAGCTGAAAAGTATTTATTGTCCAAAAATAAAGAAAATAAACTGACCTTCAAAGTTTTTAATCTTTACATGTTTGAACTTTGAAAATGAAATATATATTTAAACAACTGGCTTAACAGAGAAATGTCAGTTTCAAATATTAGAAGATTATCAGTACTGTAGTTGTCAGTGACATTCACGAACATATGGTGATTTGAAATATCAGCTACCTATGTATTACACAAAATATCATTGTATGTCATTGATGCTTGAGGTAGATTTCATGCTGCACTTGCTAAAGGTTAAATCATGTAAGATTTGATTTATCTTATTAAAAATACTAATCTATGCTGTAAATTGGCATATGACTATCTATGCTTATTCTAGTTAGTACATGAGGAATTATGATCAAGCTAAAGGGTCAACAACATAAACAAGCAAGTATTGTGACAGATGGATGGACTGTCACTGTCTAATGATAAAGATATCCATGAACAGGTGTAAGACACTATAAAGACAGGTTGTCCTACATAAGGGAATCAGCCTAGCTAGTTATTGCTTTCTCCCCAGAAGATAGATTGTTGCAGGAGCAGTGCATGTGTTTAGACAGACACTCAAGATGCAAGTATCCAGGCCTGTCTGGCCTTATAGGCATTCTGACCAGACTGATGTCTGGGAAAATGCTTAGTCTTTGCTAAAGCAGTCTGATGCCGCGTACACACGAGCGGAATTCCCGTCTGAAAAATCTTGGATGGTTTTTCCAACGGAATTCCGCTCAAGCTTGTCTTGCATACACATGGTCACACAAAAGTTCTCTGAACTTTCGACCGTCAAGAACGCAGTGATGTACAACACTACTACGAGCCGAGAAAATTCATTTCAATGCTTCCGAGCATGCGTCAAATTGTTTCTGAGCAGGCATGATTTTTTGCGCTTCCGAATTGGATACAGACGATCGCATTTTCGGATAGGAACTTTTCCGACCGAAAAATAGAGAACCTGCTCTCAATCTTTTGGAATTTCACCAGCAAAAGACTGATGGAGCATACAAACGGTCGGATTTTCCAACCAAAAGCTCTTTTGCTGGCGGCATTTCCGATCGTGTGTAGGCGGTATAAATGTCTAGGCAGACCAAATAGCCAGGTGGCTAACAATTTACTTTGTATATGTGTGAGGATGAGAACTCCTGTGAGGGCAAATTGTGTGTGAGGATCTTTTTGATGACAAAAAAAAGTGTCCAGAAACCCTAAAATGTATGTTTTCTTGGAAAAGTGGTCATGGAAAGATTTCTATTTAGAGCTCAAAGCAGATCTTTAGTCTATTTTTAGATTTCCTACTAATAGCATTCTCTCCCCCTATTTGAATACCAATGGATAAAAAAAATAAAAAAGAATTTGAGCTCCAAATCCCTTTTTTATTCATTGTTCCTCTCCACTTCCTGCCCCCCCCCCCCCTCCCTCATAGGTGAATTACTCCTGGGGTATTTTCATCAGGAATCCCAGGAATCATCAGGCATTTTTCTTTTTTGTATTGTGAGGGGGGGGGGGCTGGAGGTGGGTGGAGAAGACCTGGAAAAGGTTGGAGGACTGACAGAGATGGGCAGAGACAGGCAAAGGACAGGCGGAGACAGTGTAGTGTGCAAGTGCGGAAAACTGAGGGTGCTGGCTTCAGCTGCCCTTAGTTAAAATGGTCACTATGACATTTATGGTCAGTGTGTTTACAGCCAGCTTTTTATCCTTACAAATGCCAGATTTAGAACAATAAATCCCATTATCAAGGTTTTTACTGTACATGCTGCATGTTTTTTTTTAACAACTTTTAAAGTCTGACAGAAGTTCCTCTTTAATATCACAACTGGTGGTGGTATGTGAAATTTCAAAAGTGGAGTTTCTGTCTAGAGTCGGCTTATTCATGAGAAATAAATGATCTTGTGATGATTTCTGCTAAGGAGCCATTAACGCTGCACATCATGTCCTTCAGGTGTTGTGTATCTGCAAAAGTAAAAGCAGCCCTTAAAATGACAGTACACAACTTTACAGGATCTGTGCAAGTTGTTGCTGTGTACTTTGTGACATGTACATCTGCAATATGGGGAGTAGCAAACAAGCTCTTAGTACCATGAAAGAGCCTATGGCTGCTTGAAGCAGGAGTTTGTTGCTGTTGCGTGTAGCAACAATGATACAAATAGACCAGCTTACTTTACGCAAAAGATGTCACTAACTGATGATGTGAAACTTTTCTTTCACCTACTGGGTGATGGGCTAAGGCTGCAACAACTATGATACGTTTACAGTGGACATGCTTGTAATGGAAACAAGATTCACCTTGACTGGGAAAGCCAGCAAGCCTCAGGTGAGGAAGAACCATCTATCTTCGTGGATGTGTGGCTCAGTGGTCCCAGAATGATATGACGGTGCCTCAATATGCAGGAAGCTGCGGGGGGGCAACACCTTAACAAAAATTGGAAGCAAGTTTGTTGCCTTAGATTCAGTGAATGTTGGAATTCTGTTGCCAAATGTCCCCTGAGCTTTGATACAGCACAAGGTAACCTGGCCAAGCAGAGGTCTGTATTTGCCAGAATTATTTGATAAAATATTTTAAGTTACCCCTAATGGAGGAGTCAAAGTGATGTCTGCAGATAGTGACCTGGTGCATGTTGTGCCTGCTGCTGTATGGGTGGAATAGCAAGTTTACAGAAAGCATAATTGACAGTTTTGTCGCAATCTCAGTGCTCCCAAATAAAGGTTAAACTTCTGGTGGTTTAAACTTTCTTTAGGATTAAGTACCATGAAAGAGCCTGGACCTGAATGATAAGTCAGTCTTTGGGGAGAGTGCTGATATAAATATGGTAGGGGTTACTACTAAAGAGAGACAGAGGTTTCCCTAGAAACCACCAAGGGGCCAAGAGTACCAAAGCTAGAGGTTTCTCAAGACAACTGTGGCACATCCCAGGTAAGCAAGAGTGTTCTCTCAAAGGTAGAAAAGAATATGCATGTGCTAAATAAAGAGTCTTAGCTTCATAATATAGGAAATGTGTTAATGCAGAGTGCAATGACTAAAGATATAGGGGGTTATTTACTAAAGGCAAATCCACTGTGCACTTGGAAGTGCAGTCGCTGTTGATCTGAGGGGGACATGCAAGAAACAAAAAAAAAAAAAAAACAGTATTTTTGCTTGCACAAGGATTGGATGTAAAATCAGCAGAGATTCCCCTCATTTCAGATCTTTCCCTCAGATCTTCAGCGACTGCACTTCCAAGTGCACTCGCAGTGCATTTAGTAAATCAACCCCAGAGTCTTGTAATTCAAAGGAAGATAGGCCAGTGCTCTGTGAGGTGGCGCTAAAGGGGACATGGTAGTATAGAACCCTTTAAGAATGTGAAGAATAAAATAATTGAGACTGCTGAGCATCTATCCTTCTCAGCATTGCTAGTGGCATAAAAAAGCCTATACCTGCTTCTGTCAAAGTAACTGAAAACTTAACTCCTTCAAAGCTAAATTGTATAAAGAAAATGTCGACTTCAGAGCTCTGTAAATATACTTGCCCCAAACACTTTAAGCTTGATCAACAAATGCAGAGTTATGCTACTGCTAGACTCCATAAAGGCAATAAAGCTGGACCTGCTTACAAAACAAAGTCGCAGCTTAAGAGTCACTTTTATACCTAAAGAGAGACAAGGCCTCTATATGCCCTGTTTGTAACATGGCGGATGTGACTCAGATTAAAATAGTCAGACCTCGCTTCTAGCAAGCAAATGTAGAATGTACTTTTGGTTGCATACTGGGCAGTTCTCTGACAAAATGCCATTTGGGAAGATGTGTGAATAGCATTATTTCTGAATTGGTAATGAATAGAAGAAATGATTCTGGCTAGAAGCCATACAGGGCCTGTAGTGGGAGAGTTTACTTTTGTCAGGAAAAGATTAGGCAAAGACTGGAGAGTATACATGATAGCAATAACTAAAAGAAATGTGACAAGAGTTTCTGCCATGATGATGTGATTAGTTTAAAATTAAAAGAAGTGTGTCATTATTGTGGGTATTCATAAGAGATGGGCCAAACTGCCTGGGTTTGTTTTCTAGCACAGTTCAGGAAACTTCAAAGAGGTTTGTATGCTGAACCTAAACCCATTTTAAATCAAATCTGTCAAATCAAAAATATGAAATTTTTATGCTAATAGGCAAAGGGTTGTCAAAAAACAGAATGGGGATGGGGATGGGCACTGCCCTGGGGGACATTTGGCTGGGAGCATTGTTTTTTTTTAAGCTTATATTTAAAGATTAAAAAAAAAAAGGTACACAGACCTTTGGTGGGAATCTGTGTATGTGTTTTTTAATAAATAATCATAAAAAATAAATACATTTGTGTAGAGGTCCTTCTCAAAATGAAAAACTATTGAGTGTGGTATGTATTTTAAGGGGGTACCTCACACACACAAAAAAAGTGTGAGGTCCCCCAGGAAATACCATACCAGGCCCTTTGGGTCTGGTATAGCTTTCAAGGTAGATCCTCACACAAAAAAGAAAGAAATGATAGACCATTAATCCGAACATGCAGTCTGGCTGACAAGGAACTGGTACACCCCTGAATCAATCCAGGCCACATGCCCTCAACATGAGGGGATGCCTTGCTAGGAAAGAACCCTCTTCCCGACAACACTGGCCAATGGTTGGAGGAGTCTGCAGGTTGGGGGCTTATAAGATTCCAGAAGCCCCTTTTAATAGTAAAGGAGCCCCACATACTGCTTCCCCTTCATATTTGTGAATGAGTATGGGGTACCTAATACCCATACTCATTCACAAAAACAAAGAATTGTAACCTAGAAATAAATACACCCAAATGTTTGACAAGTTCTTTATTTAAAATATGTTCCTTATTGCAAATCCATCATCAATGACAATGCCCATCGTCTCACCAAAGTTAAAAACCCAAGGGACTCAGCGCACATAACTGATCCCAATGGCACTGGTGACTGGATGACAGCTCCCCAAGCTGTCATCAGCTATATAAGGATAAAAAAGGGGATAGCAATAGTATCACTAGCTAGATATTGCCAAGGCCATATTTGATCATTCTCATTATACAAATATATCAAGTGACCATATTTGGGCAGTAATTTCACTGCTATCCCTGCCCCTTTGCTTTCATGGCCAGTGATTTCTGACAATGTAAGCAATGTGTTGGTGACAGCGGTGGTTGCTAGCAACTTAGCAGGTGACAGCATCCACTGTTTTCTTTGGAACCATTGAAAGCAGAAAGCTGTCATTATAGAATCAGTAGAAATATTGCTTCTGATTATGATGCTTTGTTCCCACTGAACAAATGGCCGGACAGTCATACAAATTGTATATGACTGAATTTGCATCGCATTCGGACCAAAGTCACGCAGGACCCTTTTTTTGGTGCACACCAGAATTGAATACCCTGGGGTGTTCACAGCCATGTGATCTGATTCCTGTCTGAATAACAATTTGCACTGCGATATGCGAACCAATCTGGGGGTGTGTTGTGGAAATTTGTATTATATGGACTCATGTGGACATTTTATTCTTGGATGTGTGTTTTATAGATTGTCATCTGCCTCCCTGTGTCTGATTTAACCAAGGAGCGCTCTAGCAGAGCGCACTTGGGTTGAATCAGGACCATCGGTAAAACCGTCAGTATGAAAACCTTCTCATGGGCTTGGAGACGTGTTCTCTGTGTGTGGGCCTTTGCCGGTTTGTAATTATCAAGCGCAATGCGCTGGACTTCTTGCCTTCAAAATTCTATGCACATTAGAGAAGCGAAGTCCGCATAATGAGAGAAACAATTTCTTTTATCTCTGTGTGGCTACTCTATCCCTTTTGGTTACATATCTGTTTTATAAGAGGACATTGATATCTGCCTTGTCGGTTAACTCGTACCGTATATTTTTTTTTTTTTTTTATTTGTTTTTATTGAAAAAAAAGTTTTTAACAGAGTAGTACAAAAAGATAAGAGGTACATACAGAGAAGTAAACAATACATGGATTACATAAACCAAACGTGTATTGAACCATATCTGAATTACATAAAAAAGAGGTCCAACAGGACCTAAAAACTGATTAAACATCAATTATCGAATGAGTTTAATGGCATTACTTACTAGGTGCGGGGGTATGTTAGGGGGAGGGAGGGAGTAGAAACGGGAAGGGATAGAGGGAGAAAGGAGAGGAGGGGGATAGGAGGGGGGTGAGGAGGGGGGGGAAGGTCGGCCTGCATACATAGAAAACATGTCGGACAAATAGAGCACAAATACAAGCTGTATATTCATTCAGTCATTAACAGTAGGAAAATGTACCATGTATACCAATTTATGTGTTGCTTTTAAACCAGGTTGACCAGATTTCCACTGTTTGTCAAAGTTGTGTTTGTTGCCATTTCTAGTGGCTTGTAGCGATTCGTATACATAGTGCGATTGTGTGGTAATCAATACTTCTGATACATTAGGTGCTTTGTCTGTTTTCCAATTTCTTGCAATTTGCATTCTAGCAGCTAGGAGGATATGAGTTACCACCGTTCTGAAATCTGGGGGGGAAATATCAATACCCACGTTTAATATAGCTAAGGAGGGGTTAGGTCGGGTCAAGACACCTGTGATTCCCAAAATATGTTTAAATATGGAATTCCAGAAGTTGGTTAAGTGTCTGCAAGTCCATGGCATGTGAAGTAGATTACCTATCGTTCCACAGTTCCTCCAGCATAATGGGGAACAATTGGGTCCAAACTTGGATATCCTTTAGGGAGTAAGATACCATCTAAGTGTTATTTTTTGTGATAGTTCCCAGTGGTTAACGCACCTGGACACTTTGTAGAGCGATCGAAATGCGTGTTGCCACTGGGTGACTGTGATAGTTATATCAAGATCCTTCTCCCATTTCTCAATTTTTTGTTGGAATTGGTTGTAAAACAGGGAAATTCCCTTTGGAGGGGTGGGGTTGGTATTGTAGAAATGCCACACCGCGGTAGGTAAATGAACCTTGTGTGAGCTGAGCGATTTAAGAAAGTGTGAGACTTGGATATACTTATATAGGTCAGAGTGAGGACGTGAGAATTCCTTTTGAAGGGAAGCAAATGGGAGAAGGATATCATTCTGATAAAGGTCATCTATGATCTTAATTCCTTTACTAAGCCAGCTTTGGGTGGAAAGATTAGGAATAATTTGAGAGAGAATTGTAATGGGCATCGGGACATCTATTTGCTTGGAAGGTGGAACTGGTGTTTTCCTCAGGTCTCTCCAAACCAACAGGGAGGCTTGGATGGTGGGGGGTAAGTCTTGTAAGGGTAGGGGTTTCCAGATGTCTAAGATGAGGAGGGATTTTAGGTCTGGGGTCGGGACTAGAGATAATTCAATGTCCCTCCATATGGAATGGGTCGCTGGATCAATCCAGCTTTTGAGCTGTGTTAGAAGAGAGGCTCAGTAGTAGTCTTGGATATCAACTAAGCCCATCCCCCCCGCCAGATGATGTTTGGTCAGTAGTCATTTGCAGCATCTCGGTCTTTTCATTTTCCATATAAAGTTGGCTAAGAGGGCGTTGAGTTTTTTGAGGTATGGATTTGAAAGAGGAATGGGAAGTGTTCTGAACAATAGAGTATTTGGGGGAGGATTAACATTTTAAACGCCGCTAGGCGTCCGGACCATGATAATTCCACATTTGAAAGTCTATTGTTTTCTATGGTTAATTTATTAAGTAAGACAGAGTAATTGGCTTCTGCTAGATGTAGTGGGTCTGAGGTGAGTTTAATGCCTAAGTAGGTTACATAGTTACATAGTTACATAGTTAGTTAGGTTGAAAAAAGACACAAGTCCATCCAGTTCAACCACAAATTAAACAAAAAAAAAAAATATATATATATATATATATATATATATATATATATATATATACATATATATATCATACAATCCCATATAACCCATTCTATACCCACAGTTGATCCAGAGGAAGGCAAAAAAAACCCCAGCAGAGCATTCTCCAATTTGCTAAAGCAGGGGAAAAAAATTCCTTCCTGATCCCCCGAGAGGCAATCGGATTTTCCCTGGATCAACTTTACCTATAAATGTCAGTACCCAGTTATATTATGTACATTTAGGAAAGTATCCAGGCCTTTCTTAAAGCAATCTACTGAGCTGGCTAGAACCACCTCTGCAGGGAGTCTATTCCACATTTTCACAGCTCTTACTGTGAAGAAACCTTTCCTTATTTGGAGATGAAATCTCTTCTCCTCTAGACGTAAAGAGTGCCCCCTTGTCCTCTTTGTTGACCGTAAAGTGAATAACTCAACACCAAGTTCACTATATGGACCCCTTATATATTTATACATGTTGATCATATCCCCCCTTAATCTCCTCTTATCAAGGGTGAATAAATTCAGTTCCTCTAATCTTTCCTCATAGCTGAGCTCCTCCATGCCTCTTATCAGTTTGGTTGCCCTTCTCTGCACTTTCTCCAGTTCCCCAATATCCTTTTTGAGAACTGGTGCCCAAAACTGAACTGCATATTCCAGATGAGGTCTTACTAATGATTTGAACAGGGGCAAAATGATATCTCTCTCTCTGGAGTCCATACCTCTCTTAATACAAGAAAGGACTTTGCTCGCTTTGGAAACCGTAGCTTGGCATTGCATGCTATTATTGAGTTTATGATCTACCAAAACCCCCAGATCCTTCTCCACTACGGATTCCCCCAGTTGTACTCCCCCTAGCATGTATGATGCATGCATATTCTTAGCCCCCAAGTGCATAACTTTACATTTATCAACATTAAACCTCATCTGCCACATAGTCGCCCAATTTGACAGAGCATTGAGGTCAGCTTGTAAATTGGAGACCTCCTGTAAGGACGTTATTCCACTGCATAGCTTGGTGTCATCTGCAAAGACAGAAATGTTACTTTTGATCCCAGACCCAATATCATTTATAAAGATATTAAAAAGTAAGGGTCCCAGCACTGAACCTTGGGGTACACCACTGATAACCTTAGCCCATTCAGAGTAAGAATCATTAACCACGACTCTCTGAATTCTGTCTTTTAGCCAGTTTTCTATCCATTTACAAACCGATATTTCCAAACCTGTAGACCTTACCTTACACATGAGCCGTGTGTGGGGAACTGTATCGAACGCTTTTGCAAAATCCAAGTATACCACGTCCACAGCCACGCCTCTGTCCAAGGTTTTACTTACCACCTCATAAAAAGAAATGAGGTTTGTCTGACAACTTCTGTCTTTCATGAACCCATGCTGTCTGTTGCTTAAAATATTTTTTTCCTGCAAGAACTCGTCTATGTGGTCTTTTAATAATCTCTCCAGTATCTTCCCAACTATAGAAGTTAAACTAACAGGTCTATAGTTACTTGGTAAAGACTTTGTTCCCTTTTTAAATATAGGCACCACGTTCGCCCTGCGCCAATCCAGTGGTACTATTCCTGTCATTAATGATTCCCTAAAAATTAGATACAATGGCTTTGAAATTACAGAGCTCAATTCTTTTAGGATCCGTGGGTGGATGCCATCAGGTCCAGGTGCTTTATCCACCTTTATTCTGTCTAAATATTTCTGGACCATATCACTTTTGAGCCATTGTGGATTTAGGGCTGTGTCACTACAACCCCCATTATGGACATGAGCTCCCCCATGCTCCTTTGTATACACAGAGCTGAAGAAAGTATTTAATAAATTAGCCTTCTCTTTGTCCCCAGTCACCCACTCTAGATTATTTTGTAAAGGGCCTACATGCTCAGACTTGACCTTTTTACTATTAATATATTTGAAGAATTTTTTGGGGTTTGTCCTACTATCTTTTGCAATCTGTCTTTCGATTTGAATTTTTGCATCCTTGATTTCCTTTTTACATATTCTGTTATGTTCTTTGTAACATTTAAATGACACTAGTGATCCTTCATTTTTATATTTTTTAAAAGCTCTTTTCTTATAGTTTATAGCTTTTTTAACTTTGGCCGTGAGCCACATAGGTTTTATTTTTAGCCTTTTAAATTTATTGCCCATGGGAATATACTTTGCAGTGAGTTCACAAACAGTCTTTTTGAAGAATCCCCATTTCTGTTCTGTGCCCATTGTTGCCAATATTCTCTCCCAGTCTAAGTTCTGGAGAGCAGCCCTCATCCTTGGAAAATTTGCCCTCTTGAAATTAAGTGTTTTTATTAAGTGTTTAGGTGATGTGGGATTTGCTCCATGAATAAGGGAAGGTATTTTGGAGTTGACATTTCAAGGTGTGTGGGATACCTAAGTCAAGTATAATTGATTTTGTGAAATTAACTTTGCAGAAAGATATATTACTGAATTCGGTAAGAGTATCGTGGGCATAACATAGGGATGTAGAGGGGGAGGTCAGAAACAAAATTATGTCACCCGCAAATAAATTTATATCATGAGGCTTCCCGTGTATAGGGAAGCCTTTGATATCTGAATGGGACCTGATCCTCTCGGCCAGTGGCTCAATAAGAAGATTAAAGATAGAGGGGGACAGAGGACACCCCTGTCTAGTGCCATTTGAAATTTAAAAGGTGTTTGAAAGCATGTTAGAGGTGTACACTTGGGCACAAGGAGAGGAATAAAAAGCCAATATGGCCGAGAGGATGGGCCCCGAAAACCTGAATTTCTGTAGGGTATAATTCATATATCCCCAATGTATCAGGTCGAACGCCTTCTCCGCATCCAAGGAAAGGAGCAGAGAAGGCGTTCGACAGGATTTGGCACACTGAACAACCCCTAGTACTTATCTGGTGGCATGCAAAGTTTGTCTCCCCTGTGTGAAGCCTGATTGGTCCGGGCCAATAAGAAGGGGGAGAATAGGTAACATACTATGAGCCAGGATTTTAGCATAAAGCTTAACATCAGTGTTGAGTAAAGATATCGGTCTAAAATTCGCTGGGTTAGTAGATTCTTTACCAGGTTTGGGAATCGTAACTATATATGCCTTAAAGAGGAAGTAAAGCCTCTTTAAAAAAAAGAAAAAATGGAACCTGCAAGGCAAAGGCATAATGAGCTAGTAGGCATAGCTACTAGCTCATTATGAATAACTTACCTGGGAATGAAGCCCCCGAAGCGACCCTCGTCCACGACCACCGCCGCCGCCATCAATCCCGGAGTGACTTCCGGGTCTCGCCGCTCCAGCGCTGTCATTCGCTGGATCTGCGATGACGTCACTCCCGCACATGCGCACGAGAGAGGCATATCGCCATGATCTCAGCATGCTCAGTGCGCCTGCACGCCGCTGTCTACGGCGCATGCGCCGTAGACAGCGATGCCTCTTTTTTCTAAATATCTCCTAAACCATGTAGGTTTAGGAGATATTTATTGGACCTACAGGTAAGCCTTAATCTAGGCTTACCTGTAGGTCAAAGTGGTTTGTAAGGGTTTACAACTACTTTAAGCATCTCAGCGGGAAAAGAGGCAGAGGACATTGCAGCACTGAACACTTCCTGGGGAGTTGGTGTTAGATTATTCTGGAAGAATTTATAGTAATCATTCGGGAGTCCGTCGGGACCTGGGGACTTACCTAATGGAAGACTTTTGATAGTTTCTTTGATCTCACGTTCTGAGATGGGAGAATTAAGGGATTGTAGTTGGGACTGGGATAGGGATGGAAGGTTGATATTTGCCAGAAAGGCTTGAATAGCTTCATCTGTTGGTTGAGGGGTGTTACAATCATTGTGTAAGTTATAAAGAGAGTAATACTCTGCAAATGAATTGGCTATATCCTTGGGGTTAAATATCTTGTGTTGCTTAGTTGGGTGTAAGAGGAATGGAATTTTTGCTTTGACCCTAGCTGATTTAAGTCTTTGGGCCAGAAATTTTCCCACCCTGTTGCCCGAGGCATAATGATTCAATTTAAAATATTGGAAACATTTAGAGTGTTGCTCAATGAGAAGAGTTCTGAGCTCAGAGCATTGTTGGGACAGCTGTTGCGCGATATTTGTGTTAGGGGCGGATTTATTCTGTGATTCTAGTGATTTAATACTACTCGTTTGTGATTCCTCTGCCTCTTTTCCCTTGCACAGATCTGCAAGATTATACCTCTAATAAATGCCTTATGGGCACACCATAACATTGTGGGGTCTGAAACAGAACCAGTATTATCTTCAAAAAAGGTACAGGCTTTTTGTTATTGTTGCTACATGGTTGGGCTTTTGAAAGATTCGAGAATTGGCCCGCCATATGTAGGCAGGGCTAGGTGTGTGCCCCACCATCACCACGATTGAAACAGGCGCGTGATCGGACCATGTGATGTCATGGATGGTGGAGGAGGACACCCCCTGTAGAAGTAGTTTGTCTACAAAAATCATGTCTATCCTTGAGTAGGAGTTATGTCGGGTGGAGTGGAAGGTGTAGTCCCTTTCGTTTGCATGTTGGCATCTCCACACATCAAAGACATCTTCTGAGTGAAGTAAGTTTTGAAGCTGAGGGATCGAGCGTTTAGAGTCAGAAAAAGAGTCGATCGTGTGGTCAACAGTTAGGTTGTGGTCGCCACATACAATTAAAGAGCCTTGTTTTAGTGTAGCAATCTTGTTATAAAGCCTCTTCAGAAATCGGAGTTGATGGGAATTTGGGGCGTACAGGTTGACAATGGTAAAAGGCTTGTTGAGTTTGCCAATAAGTATAAGGTATCTTCCTTCTGGATCTGCATGTGTGGTCTGTAGGGAGAATGCAACTGAATCTCTGACGGCTATGAGAACTCCCTTTTTTTTGGAGGGAGCTGATGCCAAGAAAATGTGGGGGAATTGTTTGTGGCCAAAATGGGGAGGTTTATCTGCAAGAAAGTGAGTCTCTTGAATGCAGAGGACATCAGCCTGGAGTTTGAGCGCCTCCTCCAATACTGAGGTCCTTTTAGCCGGATGGTTGAGACTGTTCACATTAAGAGAGACTATCTTAAGCGCCATGTGTGTATAAGGAGTGTGGGTGATGACAGTACCTTAGTCTCGTTGGTAGGGAGCCTTTTCCACAAATATGAGGATGGCCATGAGGAGATGAGATGAACTTCTTCAGACGAATGAGAATGTAGGATCTTTGGCACAAGACCGACCGGTCGAGGGGATGAAGAGGTGAAGTAGGAGTGAAACAAAAACAAGGGGGAGAAAAGCAAAACGTTAATGTAAAAAGCATGTTCAAACCAGAGGGAAGATTGCTTCCCAAAACTTGCCAGGGGGGAATCAACTTGTGCAAGTCAGTGGGCTACGTGCTCCAGTGCACGTTGGGAACCTTGAAGAAAAAGTGCCTGTGGTAGTTGTAAGATAGGTGATCATGAAGCACGTTTTTTGCTGTTCTTCTTTTTAGACACCGTTTGCCATTCATACTGCATATCAAGCCTTGCAGAGGATGGAAGCTCTGCAGGGTCTTTCTCAGGGAGGATATCCAGTGACCGTAGTAAGGACAGACCTTCTTTGATGTCTGTGATCACTGTGGATTTTCCATCATGAGTGACTGTTAGCTTGACTGGATATCCCCAGTGGTAGGGAATATTGTGGTTGCGGAGAGCCTTGGTCACCGGCAGGAGGGATTTGCGCTTCTGCATTGTAAATTGCGATAAGTCCGCAATTTGGATATGGGAGAACTGTTCTGGTGGTTGTTGGGCTTCGCGGAACGCTGTCATTAGCTGTTCCTTCACTTGATAAAAATGGACACGCATCAGGACATCTCTGGGGATGTTGTCTGGGAGGTGGGATGGCTTTGGTAGCCTATGGAGGCGGTCTACTTGCATTTCTGCTTCAGGGACTGAAGGAAGGAACTGTTTCAGCAGGTCACGAGCATATTGCTGAAGCTACGGTGGGAGAATGGACTCAGGGACCCCTCTAATTTTGACATTATTTCTCCTTGACCTATCTTCAAGGTCAGTGACCTTTGCCCTGAGCCAGGAGATTTCATCTGAGTGATCCGCATGTGCATCAATCAGAGTGTTGTGGGATGTGGCAAATTCTCCCATTTTCCCCTCAATATGATCCACCCGTCCTGCTAGGTCTCCTATGTCTGTTTTAAAGTTCTGCATACACTGCATCAGGTCAGTGTGCATGGAGCTGTGGAGGGAGACAAGCATGTCCTTAAGTGTTGTGTCAGAGACGGGCTGGCCTGATGTGGGGAATGAGGTGAAGGGGTCTATTAGTTCCCTCGTGTCCTCCATTGTGTTATGTACGGTTCTCACCTGTGTGCTGTTCTCCAGGCGAGGCTTGGACTTCGCTGGGCTGCGGGATAGAGGAGTGGAGGCAGGAGAGGGTGTCTGCGCAATGCTGTGGAGCGATCCTGGGCTTACTCTTCTGCTGAGCATGAGCTGCATGAAGAGGCTGGTGAGACGTTCCCCGCGTCGGCGCCATCTTGGATAGGCCCGCGGCCTTTCGGCGGGTAGAAATCATCCAATTTCTTGGGTCGGGGTTGGTCTTTTCGCTTGCGGGTCATCCCTGAGGTATCCCGGGACCTTTAGGCAGGCTGTGGTGGAGGAATTAACGGTCGGTGTCGTCCTAGTAGCTGGCGGTTCCTGTGCCTGGTGCGGAGCTATGCAGTCACACGTCCATGCAGTTGCACGGTAGCCACGTCCCCCTACTCGTGCCGTATATTGACAACAACAGTAGCAATGTCCCCTCAGATTGTCTCAAGCCTGTAAGAACAAGTAGAATGATCTTACTAGATACTGTTTACTTTGAACAGTATTGAGTGGGCTCCATGCTGATTAAGGCAGGGCGTGTGATGTAATTTTGCATTGAGGAAGCGATTGGCTATTGTGGCCATCGCTTCCTGTTTGTCATAGCTTTTGTGATGTTGGAGTAAAAACCAAGGGCATGCTGTGTGGAAGGTAGAAGAGCATGTTGCTGAGAACGTAAGCTATGATGGTGATGTATGTTTACTGGGGAACAGGGGAGACATGGGTTATTTAAGGCTGCATTATACCATTAGACGGAATGTGTGCTTATTAGCACAGGAAATATGGTGTGCACATAGCATACAGCCAAATTTCCCAGACAGGGTGTTTTTTACTTTGTATTGACACCCGCAGCGGTTCTCATAGGGCAATGTGAAAGTTGTATGCAATGCTGGAACCTGTACTGGATTCACATGGGTTCCCGCATTGCAGCAGTGTGAACCGAGCCTAAAACAGTGGATGTGTTACATATGGTGGTCTTTCACTGTCTGAAGATGCAGATAGTGTTTCAGCCATGAAAAGGGCCCTGTGTTACCTGCTGTGTAAGACACAATGGAGATAGCTGGGTGTTATTTCACAAAAGGAAATCAGTCTAGCTAGTCAGCACTCCATCCACAGGGCACACATTGCTGAAGGAACAAGGCAATATGTGCAGACAGAAATGCAAGTCATTTCTGTCCAGGACTATTTGGTCTCATAGGCAGGTACTCTGACCAGGGAATGTTTAGATTATGCTAAAGCAGGCTGAAGGTCAAACAGCCAGGAGACTGTAGGTTTACTTTGTATCTGTGTCATGCTTTTACTTTTTAGAGGGTTTTGTTTGTAATTAACAGGAATGTTGGAAACCTACAGTACAAATGCTGAACCTCAACCTAAAAGCTTTTTAATGTATCAAATTGGTATCAAATTGGTACATTTTAAAGTCAGATTAGGATAAATAAACTATTAGGCCCCTTTCACACGGGCAGATAGAATTCAGCTATTAGCTGTGGATAGATGAAGTTATCTGTTAAGGAATAGGGCTCATACAGTTGGAGTGATGCTTTAACTGCTCTAAAAATCTTATATCAAGGCTTATAATGCAAGGCTTAAAAAGAAAAGCAGAACTCTTAAAAAATAGGCTTTGCTGGCTTTTGCAGAACAGCTCACAGGAAGTTACTTGTGGTTAAGACATATTCCTGAATATGTCCAGACACAGCGTGGGCTATTGTTATTTCCAATGATGTCAATTCCTTTTTTAAAGGTTAATATAATATATTTTAATATATATATATATATATATATTAATAGTTTATAAAAAACCCCGATGATTAATGTCTCATATTTCCAGACAGTCCGCCCAAATTATGCAAATATATGTGACATGACATGTACTGTATGCCTGTGTAAACCCTATGTAACTGCTGAGATATTTTCAATACATTGTATTTCATGACCATCCATGTGCTTTATGGTGTCTGATTTACCCGATTAATCAAGGGAATCTCTTGGTGTCTGCTAAGGTCCAGCTCGAGCGAAGAGGGGCGCACTTGACCACTTGACCACTGACCTAACATTATCTACCTCACCTAAACTCAGACAATGCATTCCTATGGCCCCATTCACACACTGCATTTAGCAAAGGTTTCATTACATGGGCTTTTGTGCTGTTGGAAAAAATTAATTTGACTGCGACCCGGGACAATTTATTGCAGCTATCTGTACATAACAGGTACAGTACATAGGTAAGTGCAGTGTTCTATTTCACCTGCGGATAGCAGCGGCAACAAGGAAAGAAAAACAACAGGCAGCACATCAGAAATAACCACAATGTGTAGCGCTAACAAAAAATAGAGCCAATAGACTCATGAAGTGAAGAAAAGTCCGGTGCAATATAGTATAGTGAAACAGTGATAAAGTCCTTTGTTCAAAGAAAATTGATCATATGACATGGATCATCCTTGCACATGAGATGTATGTGGAGAAACTCAGCAAACACAGATTCTAATGTGTATAGACGAGTATATAAACCCTCCAATGGTTATGGAATGCATACGCTTACCAGCGATGTTGGACCCACCTACCATACGGCAGTGGGTCAGTGAGGCTTATGGTAACTTCTATAGGTGGCGCCCAAGGGATGAAAGCTGGATTCTGGCAGCACTCCTCCAGGTCTGGGATGGACTCTCAGCTGGATATTCTGCAATCCTCCAAAACGACACACGTGTGGGGCACGACACCAGGAACGAACCAGGAAGCAGGAAATGGAAAAAGGAAAAAGGAACTCCAATAGTGTGATTCCACCACTAATTTATTGGGTATGGGGTATAAATAATGGTACAAACAGGGGAATTCACCCAAGCAGTACAGAGCATATACTGATAAAATCAAAAATAAAACAGAGTAAAGGCAGTATAAGGGTCTCAAAATCAGCAAAGTCCGACGCGTTTCGACCAATAGGTCTTCTACTGGGGCACCAGTAGAAGACCTATTGGTCGAAACACGTTGGTCTTTGCTTGCTGAGTTTCTCCACATACATCTCATGTGCAAGGATGATCCATGTCATATGTGTTGGTCTGTGTTTGCTGAGTTTCTCCACATACATCTCATGTGCAAGGATGATCCATGTCATATGATCAATTTTCTTTGAACAAAGGACTTTATCACTGTTTCACTATATTATATTGCACCAGACTTTTCTTCACTTCATGAGTCTATTGGCTCTATTTTTTGTTAGCGCTACACATTGTGGTTATTTGCTTGTTTGACTTTGTTTGTTAAGCCCCATACACACGCTCGGATTATCCGAGGACCAGGTCCGTCGGATCATGTCCGTCGTACTTTGTCCGATGTTGGTTTTGTGTACACACGGTCGGACAAAGTTGTCGGAAAATCCGATCATTCTGAACGTGGTGACGTTTGTTGCCTACGACGGGACTACGTAGAGGCTAGTAGCCAATAGCTTTGGTCTTGTAATGTGATCTGAGCATGCGTAGCACTTTGTCCATCGGAATTCGCTACACACGATCGGATTTGGTGTGATCGGACTTTGTTGTCAAAAAATCTATCCAGCAGGAGATAGGACTTTGTCCGTCGGACAATCCGATGGAAACTGTCCGATGGTGCCTACACACGGTCGGAATTTCCGACAACATTGTCTGATAGGACAGAATCCATCGGAAAATCCGACCGTGTGTATGGGGCTTCAGAGTGTTGGCTGCTTTCACATATATTTTCAGGATATTCACTGTACACAGTACACTTTTGATTACAGTATCATTTTTTGAATTAATTTCATTATTATCACTTTTTGAGTTAGCGCAGTGTCTCCCTCACTCCATTTAGCACATCAGAAATGGCAAGAATGTTCCACCGCAGCTAAACGCAGCCACATGTACACGCACATAATCATTGCTAATCCCGATGTACAACTAAAAGCGATCGCTGTACCTGAAGTCTTGAAATTTCAAATTAACAAAACATGCTTTTAACAGCGCCAAGACAGCCGCCCGTGTGAAAGAGGCCTTAATTTTGTTTTTGTGTTTTACCAGTCTCTGTAATTTTTGTGCATTAAAAGTCCAGGTGGTCAGCAGTTTTTGAGTTGGGGCAAAAAACACATCTGGTAACAACGATCAGGTTGAGCAGAGGCAGAGCACTAGTATATGATCTAGAAACAAGCTGTGATTTAACTGTACTTCTGTCTCGGTCTGATTTCATGGTTTCTGACAGTAGGCGAATGCCATAAATTCAGAAGATGCAGTCAATCCACTTGCTGTTAATATTTTTTCCAGATTGGATGAACTGGATCACTGCATGGATCAGTTCGCCATGCCCCAAGCGTTTCCCACGGACAGAAGCAAAGTAGGTTTTGTGATACCTTTGCTTTCTGAGAGAGCCTTGGCCTGGGCAAACCCTCAAAGGGAGATGCAAAAACCTGTTGTCTTGAGTTACCCTGAGTTTGTGGCTTCGTTTAAAAGGGTATTTGATGTTCCCGCATGCTCTGCTTCTGCTGCCAAGTGCCTCATGTCCATTGAACAGAGTACGAGAACTGTTGCCGACTAAGCCATTAAATTCCGTACTCTGGCAGCAGAGTACGGGAACAATGAGGCCACTTTTTGAAGTCTTGTCCTACCCATCCAGGGAATGCCGAACCTTGAGGTCCTGTCACGGACAGACCTTAGGTGGTGTTGTTTCATCCCCAGTTATCCAGAAGGATAAGCCCCTGGTTTCAGTCACCCTTTCTTGGAGTGTGTCGTCCGTCGAGATAGAGGCTCTAATCGACTCTGGGGCTGCAGGCCTGTTCATTGATGCTGCCTTTGTATCAAAGGACTCAATTCCGCTGCAGCTGCGTGACACTCCACTTGCCATTGAGGCTCTAGACGGGAGACCTCTACAGCCTGCCCATGTGACTCATGAGACGGTTCCATTGTCCATGACCACAGGGGCTCTTCACCATCAGATAATCCAATTCCAAGTTATTTCTTCAGCTAAATTTCCACTGGTTATTGGTTATCCTTGGTTACAGAGTCACAACCACACTTTTGATTGGCTCCATGCTGAGGTTATCTCCTGGTCACCACAATGAAGTGAGACATGCTTCCAGAAGGTAGTCAAGGTCCTGTGCACCTCTTCACTCTCCTCCCTGCCGGAGGAGTACCGCGATTTTAGCGATGTCTTTGACAAAGGTCAAGCCGGTAGTTTGCCTCCACACCGGCCTTATGATTGTGTAATTGACCTTCAACCTGGTGCCATACCCCCTCATGGCCAGGTTTACCCTTTGTCGATCTTGGAGGATAAGACCATGAAGGAGTATGTTGCAGACGCACTTTCTCGAGGTTTCATCCGCAAATCCTCATTTCCTGCTGGTGCTGGTTTCTTCTTTGTGAAGAAGAAGAGTGGTACTGAGACCTTGTATTAATTATAGGGGTCTCAATCGTTTCACGATTAAGAATGCCTATCCAATTCCGTTGATTATGGAGTTATTTGACCACCTCAAGGGAGCAACATTTTCCACGAAGCTTGATTTGAGAGGGGCATACAATCTCGTGAAGATTAAGGAGAGCAAGTACCTCGTAATGCCTTTTGGCTTTTGTAACGCCCCGGCAGTTTTCCAGGAATTTATTAACGACGTCCTCCGAGATTTGTTGCAGGTGGTTTATCTCGATGATATCCTCATATTTTTCAAGTCCCTGGAGAGCCACCACACATATGTCTGTCGTGTGCTTCAGAAATTGAGAGAGAACAATCTCTATTGTAAACTGGAGAAGTACGAGTTCCATCATGAACAGGTTAAATTCCTAGGCTATATAATTTCCACTGCTGGTTTTTCGATGGACCCAGAGAAACTTTCAGCAGTCCTACAGTGGCCCTGACCCATGGGTTTACATCCTCTGCAGCGTTTCCTGGACTTTGCCAACTATTATCGGAAGTTTATTCGTAACTTCTCGTCTCTGGTCAAGCCCCTGACTGATATGACCAGAAAGGACGGTAACCCACCAAGCTGGTCTCTTGAGCCCATTAAGGCCTTTGAGAGTTTCAAGGCTGCCTTTGTTTCTGCTCCTGTGTTGGCACATCCTGATCCTAAGATATTGTTTATCCTTGAGGTTGATGCTTCTGAAACTGGTGTTGGCGCCCTTCTGTCTCAACGTCCCACCTCTTGAGAGCACTATGCATCCTTGTGGCTACTTTTACTTTTAAGAAATTGTCAACTGCCGAGTACAATTATGAGATTGGTGACAGAGAGCTGTTAGTGATCATTTTAGCCCTGAAAGAATGGAGACATCTCCTTGAAGGTACCATGTGACGGTTGTCATTCTAACTGACCATATAAATCTCACATTCTTGTCTGAGGCTAAATGCCCGGTACTAAGAATGTAAGGGCTGACACCTTGCCATGACAATTTTCCTCCACTTCCAAGTTGGAGTCGGTTCCGGTTCCTGTGATTCCTCCTGATCGTATTCTGGCTACGGTTCGCACCAGTCTCACTTCTCCTTTGGGTGACAACATTTTTGCTGACAATTTTACTTTTTAAAACTGGGAAGAATGAAAAATAATATATATAAAGTGTATATGTATATATATATATATATATATATATATATATATATATACACATACACTGTATTTTTTTTTTCATTCTTCCCAGTTTTAAAAAGTAAAATTGTTAAAAGAGTATATTGGTACTATTCTTTGTGCATTAGTGCCCCAACCTGTAAGCTGTTTGCATTTTATATTCCATAGGTTTTACAAAAAGTGAAGGACAAGATTAAAAAAAGGAACATAACTAAAATAGAATGGAAACTTTAAATTGTAAAATATTTCAATGACAGATCAATCATGAAAGGAAAGAATAAATGACAGAGTTGACCTTTTTATGATAAAACATTTATAAACATGATTTTATTAGTAGGATTGATGTATTATCAGTGTTAGACAAAGAATATTAATGAAACAATAAAGCCAGGGGAATGCACAACCAAAGTGCTGTTGGGTACATGTTCCATCTACAGGTTCTTGTACTTGTTCCCTTGAATCCATATTTCGCCCTGCAACATTTCTAAATGCGACTAAAGGCTGCACACAATGGAAATCATAATATCATGGCTCTTGTCCTTGAAAGTATTGAATCAACTAGGTAGTGCTTGCTATTTTTTTTTAAACTGTTTACAGTAACACTGATGGTACTGTCCAGTGAATACAAAGAAGTAAATGCTGGTAGTAGTCTAAAATTCAACATAAAGTTAGCTTTGTTGTTCAGGGCAGACAAGCATAAACCCTACCTGAGACCTTCTTCTGTGAAGTATTTCATCCAAAGACTTGGCTTAACCATAGCTACAAGGATGGGATGGGACAAAAAGGTTCTTATCACTTACAAAAGAAGGCGAAGGAAACAAAAAAAAAAAAAGAGAGAGAGAAAAGGAAAGAAAGGGAAAATAAATGGCAAGGATGTGCTAAGGGGATAGAGAAGAATGAGAAATGTGGATAAAAAAGGGGGGTTAGGGAAAAAAGAGGGAAACATAAAAAGGATCAAATAAAAGAAAAAATATGTGTAATGAACATGGAACAATGTCTCATGAATAGGATAATACATTAATTCATAATAATGAGTGACTTTCTATTCCTGATTCATGTTTTGAGGAGTTCTAGTTCCAAGTGTAAAGATCCACTATACTTTTCATCTATTTAACACAGAAAACCTGTCATCTTCTTTTATTGAACTATCTATCCTTTCAAAGATATAAACTCTGTCTTAGAGTGCTTATCACAGAAATATCATGCCTCCTAAGTATTTTTGTTAGTTATAATGCTGGAAAAATGACTACCAAAATGATCTCACAATCACCTATTCATCATACCTACATATTACATATGAAATATGTCACAAGAGATCACATAAAACACATATCTTGTGTGACAGTTCATTAGTTTTGAATTGGTTTAAAGATGACTGGTACTGTATGAGTAGTAGTAGGTGGGAGCATCGCCTAAAAATGAGTAACCAGAACATCTCACTAATATGAATTTTAAAAAAAACTGTGTGTGTAACCAGTTAAGTTCTCTTTCTCATTTTATACTGAATAAGCTGGGTGATAGTACATCCAATAATGTAGGAGCCTTCCAGAGAGAAAAAAAAGTATTAGGCTCTTTCTTAAAACAGTATCATCATATAGTAAAGGTAAGTATCTGTATATTGTTCACTTTATCTCTTCAAATTCTACTCTATATTGCGTGATGAACGTAATGTCGTTTGATTCTTACGGGCCTTATCTATTATGGTCTTTAGGTTTATCCTTCTGTAAATTGTTTCTACATTTATTCCTAGCAAAATGATAAGCCAGTTCCACTGTGTGACTTATTTAACCTCTGTTAGAATGCCTGCCCTGCCCTTCCTTTCCATTTCTTCTTTTTCAAAACCTTCTCGTGTGGAACAACAAATCCTTTTGAACTGTCCCTTATGTATAGTTCTAATAACATGGGATGGATGACAACTCACTTCATAAAGCAGGGAATTTCTGGAAATTGGTTTGTGGTAGGTTTGTACAAAAAATTATTTGGTCTGTGTATGAAGCACATATTGTCTAAGTAACTAATCTGAGGAATATCAAAAGAAATGGATAAATAGGACCCTAATGGTGCTAATCCTTAACCCTTGGGAAATAATACACATACACATATATAAAAACACAATTTTATTCCAAAATATGACAATTAAAAAGAAGGGCAATCAGACCTTACTAATAAGAACATAGTCAATAAGCCTCACGTAAATATGTCAAAAGCAACCCCATACATCTTCCAATAATAATATTAAATTACATATACAGTAGATTTAAATCCAATAGAAATCTGATAATGATGATGAAGCCATGAAAGGAAGGTGTAATATCCCAACGCCTTTAGCAAGTTGAGCTTCTTCAGGGGTTCAACTGGTGCAGAACCATATTGGTCTTCTAAAGCAAAAGAAACTCCATCAAATGTAAGTGATGACCCACAGGGAGCAGACGTCATAGTAAGTACAAGCAGTGAACCAAATTGGGGGGAAGGGAGGACCCCCAGCAGACCCAACCAAGGGGCCTAGAGATGACCAATGGGAGAGGCAGGCATAGATCATTCAGCCCAAAATGCAATGATGCTTGTGCTCTAAGACCCAAAAGGATTAGGCAAAAAGGACAGCCTTTTAGGATGTACTAAACCGGCTGCAAGACATCTAAGATGCACAGAAGGACATACTCAAAAAATAATAATGATTTTATTTCAAATAAATACAGTATTTGTATGACAATTTATAACAATTTATTGATATTAATTATTTATTTTTATGCTGTATCCTGAAGGATGTTTATCTTTATTTTGAATAAAAATGTATATACTAAAGCGCTGATGTGAATGATTATATCAAATTGTGAACCAAAAAAATATTAATTAAGATAAACAAATGATGGTGACTGCTATTATTGTGTTATGTGCTGATATCACAAAAAAGTAAATATATAAAAAGTTATTAAAGCGCTACCATCAACCTTAATATAGCACAGTGATCCAATAAATGATGTGATTCAATAAAAGATTTGATCCTACAAAAGATAAATAAACTAATCATATATATATATATATATATATATATATATATATAGGAAGGCCAGTATGGTGGCCTGCAATTATGGGAGGAGCCCGGAGGGTATATACACCAGACCTCTCCACGAGGCCGGTGTCGGTTCCAGCGCGCCGTACTACACGTCACCAGGCCGACAAACAACTCAGTACATGTTCCTGAGTTGTCCGACGCTCCTCGTTCCAGACTACGGATTCGATTCCCGATCGCACCCCCAGTTCGTTCCGCTTCAGCGTCGCAGGTAGGATTTATGCTTTTTCGTCGCTACGTCGAAACCCCCGTTTTTCACTGAGTCATTTCAACTGCTATTGTCTGTCATTTTCTACCCCACAATTACCCCACTTCCACTGGTGGTTACGCCCGCTACCCAGTGCAAGCATCCCCTCACTCACACGTCCACCACAACGCACACACACTCACCAGAGCATCTGTCACCGCACTCCCCACGCACTTCTTGCAGGCACCGCAAGTTCGTGTAAACGGGCCCCCACACCTTGCAAACCTCAGCAAGACAGTCCACTCCTTGCCTTCCACGGCAACCCAGCCAATGTGAGGCACAGCCGCCCCCCCGCACATCTTGCCTCACCGCAGGTTTGTGTCACGGCTCCCACATCCACCCTCCCACATACCTCTGCAATCGTTGCAGCTCGACCTCCATTGGCCTCGCAGCCACAACCTCCCCAGTAGCAAACTTCAGCTACTCACGCCTTTCTCTATCCCTTTTCACCTTTTCCTTAGGTCAGTAATCGCCCCTGGTCTCCTACACAACAGGATCAGACCATCCCGTTCCTTTTCAGGTAAAAAAAAAAAAAAAAAAAAATGTGTAATAACCCCCCCCTTTTTTTCTTGAGGGCTTGCATCTCTTCACCAGGGGGTCAACTACGGCCCCAAATCAGCTCTTGCAACCCACCTCTCACTAACAATTTTACGTCACCCTACCGTAGGTACCAGGTCCACCAGGTTTTGACCCCAACAGTGACTCCATCACTAGGGCAGCAAGCAGGTGCGTAAATTATTGTTGGTTTCAGTTTCCATTCTCTTCACACCTTTTTCACCACATATCCCCCTCCCACATACTTATTTGGCTCAGCACCCTGGCGTTAGAAACTGTCACATACTTCTATGCATGTCACTCTGTTTTCGAAGCACAAGTCTTCACTACGCAGACAAGGTCACCTAGTCTCATGACTTGCTGGCAGTGCAAGTATTAGCTGACCGAACCCACGTCAAACTACTACAGATCGAAACATCCCTACTTAGCAACCAACCAGCAGCCACTCCCCCCAGTACCGCCCTGGTGGGGCTCTGGTTGAACTAGTCCGTGCCGAGCACAGACGGACACCCGAGCACCGATTACCTGGTCAGTCACCTCCTGGCTTACCTCGGTTGTCACGCATTCTCTGAGTTCCACAGGCCAAAGAAACAAACTCACCCAGCGCTCACGCGCACCCCCAATTGTTACCATACCGTCGAACGGTATCTTGCTTCGTTCACACATCTCCCCTCCCCACCCAAGCAGAACACCATAGTTTTGATTAAATCTCCAGGCGTTAGTAACTGTCACATACTTCTATGCATATCACTCTATTTTTCGAAGCACAAGCCTTCACTACGCAGACACGGTCACCTAGTCTCATGACTTGCTGGCAGTGCAAGTATTAGCTGACCGAACCTACGTCAAATGCTACAGATCGAAACATTCCTACTTAGCAAATCAACCAGTAGCCACTCCCCCCAGTACCGCCCTGGGGGGGCTCTGGTTAACCAGTCCGTGCCGAGCACAGACGGACACCCGAGCATCAACCATCCGGCCAGTCACCTCCTGGCTCACCTCGGGTGTCACGCACCCCCTCCCCCGAGTTTTACATATAGGCCCATGGAACATCCCACTCAGCGCACGCGCGCAAAGACCTGTCACACAGGTTTCCCACCCTGCCCCCCCCCCTCCCCCCCCCCCCCCCCTTTTTTTGCCACAGCCACATACATATATATATGCTCTCCTGCCCTTCAAATCAAAAAAAAAAAAAAGAGAAACCCGAGACAAACATGCATCCCCCCCCCTCCCTTCCCCCCCCCTCTTTTATTCTAGCAGACGCCATGTCTCTGGCCAGCAGCGACGATTTCACCCCCGCCCCATCACCCCCCGAAGCGGGTCCGGCAGACAACTCCTCTCAAGCCTTCAGAGCTTGGACCATCCCCAGACTCTCAGCTGAGCTGAGGCGCAGGAACATCCCCTACCCCATCACGGCCAGGAAAGCCGAACTGTACAGACTACTGTTCCCCATCCCATCCCCACCAACCCCACCAGACACTCAGGCATCACTACAGACAATTGCCTCGGCAGTGTCCCAACTTCACACGCTGGTCTCCTCTCTATCTACTACCATCTCTGATGTCCAGGCCAGAGTGGGGACCTTGGAGTTCCAGCAAGGAACCCCCACTCCACCAGCTGCCGCCCCCGCCACCCCCGCATCATGCGTTACAGCTACGCCCCACGCCGGTTTTTCTGTTTACCCCGCACATCTTATCCCGGCAAACATCAGGAAGGAAATACTAGATGGCCGCGACGTCAACCTGGCATCCCTTCTGATCTCGGTACACGATGTCACAGAGAACAAGGCCTACGCTTGGGGCGACGTTTCCGTTATCTTGAAGGCAAAAGACCACAGGCTTACACGAAAGCTCACGGTGACGGAATTCGTACTTGCTTTCGGCATGTTTCGGGATGTCATCTGTTCCATCAAACCCGACAGGAGGGAAGAACTAGACCTCTACCTTCATGCTGTCACAGATTTAGGGTACAAGTACGGAGGCAGCGCCTTCTACGACTACCATCGCTCCTTTTCAGCAAAGGCAGCAGCCAAGCTCAGTCAGTTTCAGGCAACCACGGACTGGAGCGCCATCGACACCGAACTCTTCTGTCGCCATTTCGCCGGCCTCCGCTCCCCACTGTGCGCTAACTGCCAATCCTCCACCCACACCGCCAATTGGTGTTCAGAACCCGATGGTAGACGCCTCCCCAACTTCCCCTCTGCCCCGCACACATCCCAGTATTCAGACGCAACCCCACCACACCCCCAGGAGGACAGACTCGGACGGCCCGTCCGAACATTAGGAGGGGCGCCGATATGCAACAATTTCAATTTGGGGATCTGCAACTTCTCACGTTGCAGACTCCTCCACGTCTGCCTCATTTGCCGCAAAGCCCACCCCAGGATCACCTGCGGGATCAATAAGCTCAGCTCAGCCTGACTAAGCCGTATTGATATCGGATGGCTGCAGTCCTACCTCACCTCACACCCATCACCCTCACTAGCAGCCTTTCTGGTACAAGGCTTCACCACAGGCTTTCACACGGGGCTTATCACACTCCCCGACACCACCCACGAGTGCAAAAACCTGCTGTCAGCAGCCACCGACGAGGAAGCCATCAGTACCCTACTACAAAACGAACTTGACCGAGGGTACATGATCGGCCCCTTCTCTCACCCACCGTTTTCCGTTTGGAGAGTTAGCCCTATCGGGCTTGTAAAAGGGAAATTTTCAAATAAACTCCGGTTAATTTATGATTTGTCCGCGCCTTATTCTTCTCACACACCTAGCTTAAATTCCCTTATACCCTCACAAGAATTTTCACTCAAATATTCTTCTGTCGACCTTGCTATCCAGGCCATCCTAGACACAGGCGAGGGCGCCTGGCTCTCCAAAGCAGACGTCGCAGACGCCTTCAAGCTGCTACCAATCCAGCCGTGTCTGTGGCGCTGGCACGGAGTCAGGTGGAAAGGTCAGTACTACTTCGCCACGAAACTGACCTTTGGATCCAAAAGCAGCCTATGGCTCTTTGACACGTTTGCACAGTCCCTGTCCTGGATTCTCTCGCACCACGCATCCTGTCAGAAAGTGATCCATTACTTGGACGACTTTCTGCTTATCGAAGACCCCAACCGTCCCCCGGTAGACCTCACGAGTCTAAGGGAGGTCTTCTCCAACCTCAATGTCCCCATAGCGGAGAAGAAGATAGAAGGCCCAGCACATCGCATCACCTTCTTAGGCGTCATACTCGACACTCAGGCCATGCAGGCCAGCCTACCACCAGACAAGTTGACTCGCATCAGGGAAGTCATTCATTCCTTCACGGCCACCCAGGGGTGCTCCAGGAGGCAACTTCAGTCCTTACTCGGGATGTTAAATTTCGCAGTGAGAGTCATCCCTCAGGGACGATCCTTTGTCTCCCACCTCCTAGTTTTCCTCACAGGATGTCAAGACCCAGACCAGATCTTCAGACTTGATCAGGCAGCTATAGCCGACCTTTCCATGTGGGACCACTTCCTGGCTGACTGGAATGGCATTTCCATGTTCATTCCGGCAGCATCTCCCTCTTCTCCCCGGATTGTCACTGACGCCGCTGCCTCCACGGGCTTCGCAGCTATTTTTTGGCCCCCACTGGTTTGCCGGTCCATGGCCGCCAGAAATCTTGGCAATCCCCGGTTTCAGCCAGTCCTCCTCCCTATTCGAACTATACCCAATAGTGGCAGCAGCACAAACCTGGGGAAGCAGTTGGGCAGGCCAGACGGTGGTTTTTTCCACTGACAACCAGGCCACAGCTGACATCATAAACAAAGGCCGGTCCAGGTCCTTGACCATTATGGCCTTCCTGCGCAGGCTGGTACAATTATCCCTGCTAAACCAGTTCAAGGTCCTCTGCATCCACATCCCGGGCAAGTGTAACACCTCAGCTGACGCGCTGTCCCGATTCAATTTCCCGTTGTTCTTTTCCCAGGAACCCGGAGCCGATTCGACCATGGCTGCCATCCCTCACTGGTCTCAACTAACCCTAGTCTGAGTCACCACCTTCACGGCACAACCAGTCTTACAATCTTTTGCCAAACAATAAATCATTACCTCCCTAAAAACAAGTCTTTGCGCCCTTTTCTTAACTACTCTACTAGCAGAAAGGGCCTCACGGCGCAGCTCACCAGGGCTTACCTTACGGTAGACCAGGGCACACTTCAGGTCTAGTTTGTTGTCTGTCTTGTGGCGTGTTTATGTTTGCTCCTTCACATCGTTAAGGACCGAGGGCTCCGACCATAAATAGGAAGGCCAGTATGGTGGCCTGCAATTATGGGAGGAGCCCGGAGGGTATATACACCAGACCTCTCCACGAGGCCGGTGTCGGTTCCAGCGCGCCGTACCCGCCCACCCATTCCCCTTCTCAGAACACTCCAACACGTTTCTCTACAGAAACAGCCATTACTCCTCAGGTAAGCGCCCTTTTCTTAACTACTCTACTAGCAGAAAGGGCCTCACGGCGCAGCTCACCAGGGCTTACCTTACGGTAGACCAGGGCACACTTCAGGTCTAGTTTGTTGTCTGTCTTGTGGCGTGTTTATGTTTGCTCCTTCACATCGTTAAGGACCGAGGGCTCCGACCATAAATATATATATATATATATATATATATATATATATATATATATATATGTCCAGTGAACCACACTAAATATAAATGAATTACTGCTCTTCCAAAATGCTTGCAGATTTCTGGAAATGCTGCGAAAAAGTTAGATACAGTACCACTCATTTGTAAGATAAAATACAGAAGGACAACGATACCCAAATGATCAGGTGTGTAGTCTCTTATGGTGGATTGCTTTCAAACCTTCATTGCTTTCAATCCTTCATAGATCGATATTGCTCAAACAAAAGAAAATACATATCTCATTGCGCAAATAAATAAACTAAAAATGACATGTGGGTAAAAAAACACAATTGCACTCACACATGCCCCGCAATAAGATTACATTTAAGAAGGTCAGTTGCATATATTCAGAGACAATCTCCTCACTTGGATGTTCCTGCTCACACAGCACTGGGGTTACTGGCTCCTCCTGAGGACTTTCCTTGCATGTCATTCTTTGCAAAGTGAAACTTCTCCTCATTTACTAATGGCGCAACTGCACTTGCAAAGTGCACAGTCTTTTTACCTTTAGGAAATACACCCCATAATGTTTAATTGCCTTCATCTCTTCTTCGTATGTATAAAGATCAAGCCACTGTATTTAATTTAATATAAAAAAGCACCTCAGTACCTTATTTTATCATTGCTGTTCAGTGGTCACATGATGTCTCCGTGGCCTTTCCTGTCCGCATGCTAAGATCTGAGGAAGGAATTTTTAGTACTCTACTGGTGTATGCTCTATAGCAGGAAAGGACATCCAAACTATGAATCTGTGTCTGCACAGCGCTGAATGGTGCTGCACCAGTCACATGAAATAAAAAAACGGCTTTCAGAATAGAAAATAAAATAATGAATTAATAGCAACATTTAAATCTTACTAAAAATCTTTATTTCAAATCAAATGTGTATTATTTTTTTATTTTTTTGCAATAACATGGTGTAGGCAGAGTTTAGGTTGAGTTTAAGCTTTCGGCTTGTTCACACTGTAAAGATATTGGGAGGAGGTTCTGCCAATCACAGGCTGTGCCATGCCCCTCCAGCCTGTGTTTATGGTGTGTATGTGCTGGGACTAACAGGGAGGTGAAGCCACTATCAAATAATATCTTACATCCTGCTCCCATAATGTTTAGCATTATGATGACATGGAGGAGAAGAGAGGGAGGGGACTGTGATTTGCCACTGTGCATACTCCCATATGTGTGACTTTATAGTCATATGTCTTATCTATATTGCTATCGCATACATTCCTGGCAAAAAAGGCTCATAAAATGGTAGGTGCTGCAGCGATTAACAGCTGGATACTGAAAACCTCAAGCAAGTGTACATATACGCCAGCACACCATGGATCCAACGTCCAAAGGTTTCCTTTATTGTAAAAAAGATCACATCACAGAGGAAAGTTCAAGGTTTTGGAGCCGCGCAGGACCCCTTCGTCAGGCATGTGCAGGACGAAGGGGTACTGCGCTGCTCCGAAACATCGCACTTTTCTCTGTGATGTGATATTTTCTACAATAAAAGAAACCTTTGGACTTTGGATCCATGAGGTGCTGGCAAATTTGTACACTTGTTTAGCGTCATATGGGCTGCACAAATAAGAAAGGGAGGAAATGAACAGCTAAGAAGGGAACTGAAACTGGACCATGATCAGTATATGTGACAATGACTGATCTACACAATCGCAGGCTGCAGCGGGGACACAGACAAGGAGGGGGGGACAGTGAACAGCAAGATCAACCAGGTCCACAATCTCTTTCTGCAGTCTACAGAAAAAGAACACTCTAGTGGCAAAGTGAGTATGAACACAATGTAATAATGATTTGTGTTTAATGACACTTATATTCTTAGGAATGACAGTTGTAATTGGAAGCAAAAAGGTTCAAATTAGTGCAGCATCAGTAAAAAAAAAAAAACAGTAATCGCTAAGGCCCTTTAAACCACTTCAGCTCCAGAAGGTTTTACCCCCTTCCTGACCAGGCCATTTTTTGCAATACTGCACTGCGTTGATTTAACTGACAATTTTTTTTGTTTAATCATTTTTTTTATTGAAAAGAAAGAAGAACATACAGGGCATGACATATGTACAGAGTACATTGTATGAAATGAAATAACAATGGGTACATCTTCCTTCACATTTTGGGGAGGTTAACAGAACATAAACGAAAACTTAGATGGGGGTATCGGGAGGAAGGGGGGGGGGGGGGGAGGTTGGGAGGTAGGAGGGGGAGCAGAGAGTTAGTAGGGCAGAGGGTCCAAGGGGAGGGAAGGAGGAGAGGGGGGGAAGTGGGACAGGGGAGAAGGAAAAGGGATGAGAGAGTGTGAGAGAGAGAGAGAGAGGAAAGCGGGAGAGGACAGGGAGACTCTGCCTGGGCTGGTTGGGTGGATAACAACCCTTCGAGACATGTAGGGTGCTAAGAGACATATGCTAGGATACGATTTCCGCATAGGGAGTGGAATATTTAAAGGCAAACCAACCGGCCCAGATCTGCTTCGCGAGGTCAGCTTTCCCCCTTAATGTGAGGGTCATGTCCTCCATTCTGTGTATGTAGTCTACTTTCAATAACCACTGACGTAGGGACGGTATGGTCCTCGTCTTCCAAAATTTGGGGATAAGTGATTTAGCCGCGTTGAGTAGGTGGGGGGTCGCCGAACGCTTGTAAGGGCCGATTGGTTTGCCTGTACAGTGAAATAGGACATACCAAGGGTCATTGGGAACATCACAACCCTGGATTTCTTTGATCCAGTATAGAACTGCCAACCAAAAGGGACGGAGTCTGGGGCAATACCACCAAATATGGGCGTGGTTCGCCCTCTCTCCACATTCCCTCCAGCAGAGGGGCGAAGTTTCTGGAAACAGTTTGTGTAGAATGGCGGGGGTGTAGTGCCATCTGGATAGAAGTTTATAGTTAACCTCTGCCATTTTGGAAGCCCCTGATGAGGAGTGTGCCATTATTAGGATGCTCTTCTTCTGATCCGGAGACAAAGTCCTGTGGAGGTCAAGCTCCCAGCTATGAATAAATGCCGGGTTGCCGACAGATTGAAGTGAGAGGAGGGCTTGGTAGAAGTAGGAGATGGGTTTCTCAACGGGTTGGTGTTCGGAGAACGCCAACTCGATTGGCGTCAGGTCGGTTACCGATCTGAGAGGCTTCGGGAGGGAATGGACAAAGGCAGAAAGTTGGTGGTGTTTCCACTGATCCATGAAGGAGATGGGGAATGTGCTAAGTAGGGTTGGTAGTGGAAGCATCTCTGATGAGGAGGTAACTTGGTGTAGTAGAGTTTTCGACCCCAGGTACCATTGTTGAGAGCTAGATGGTATGTTGCCCGGTGGGAAATAGTTGTGGCCCAAGAGGGGGAGTAGAGGAGAGTTATAGTTCCATGCTTTTGATTTACATATGGAGTCCCACACCGCTAGCGTAGACAGGGTGAGAGGAGAGGTTGTGGGGGCCAAGAACCTAAATTTCTTGGGTATCCACATATGTGTAGAGAGTGTGGACCCGGATAGGTCAGATTCGAGTGATACCCACAGTTTAGTTTCCTGTCGGTACTTCCAGTCGGAGAGTCTGTTTAATATAACCGCCCGGTAATACAGGCTATAGTCCGGTAAAGCGAGGCCGCCCTGATTTTTGGGTTTAATAAGGAGAGACCTCGGAAGTCTTGGTCTCTTCCTGTTCCATACATATTTCGTCGTCAGGGAATTCAGCAGTGAAAAAAAACCTATCGGGATTTTGTACGGGATCATTTGTAGTAGGAAGAGCACCCTGGGCAACACGTTCATTTTTATGACCCCCACCCGACCCAACAGAGAGTGTGCAAGTTGTGTCCATTTATGCAGGTCTGAGCGTAACGCGTTGAGAAGAGGAATATAATTCGTCCGAAAGAGGGCTGCTGGGTTGGGGGTGAGCTGTATCCCTAGGTACTTCATGTGCTTAGTTTGCCAGGTGAAGGGGAAAGATTGTCTAAGGTGAGTGGTTGCGTGAGGGGGGACAGTTAGGTTCAGGATTTCTGATTTTGTTCTATTGATTTTGAAGTTGGAGATTTCACCGAACGCTGTGAATTCTGACATAAGGTTGGGTATAGTGATTAGGGGCTGTCTGATGTAAAATAAAATGTCATCGGCATAGGCCGCGTATTTATGTTCCGTCTCGCCCACCACTATCCCATGTATATTGGGGTTGAGTCTTACCGTGGATAGGAAAGGTTCTAGCGAAAGGGCGAATAAGATGGGGGACAGGGGGCATCCCTGGCGCGTGCCATTATATAGAGTGAATGGTTCACTGAGCGTACCGTTAATGCGCAGTTGTGCTGTTGGGTAGTTATAAAGAGCTTCAATTTGGTGAAGGAGGGGGGTGTTAATACCCAGGTGTGTCAGTGTCGCCATGAGGAACTCCCAGTCCACCCTATCAAACGCTTTCTCAGCATCCGTAGATAGTAGGAGGGTGGGCTGGGAGTCCCTGCGGGCATGGGCTATGAGGGATAGGGTGCGAAGGGAATTATCCCGAGCCTCTCGTCCTGGTATGAAGCCCGTCTGGTCCCTCGACACCCACTGAGGGATCAGGGGGAGCAGGCGGTTCGCTATAGCCTTCGCGTAGATCTTGGCGTCGATGTTTAAGAGTGAGATTGGGCGGAAGCTTCCACAATTAGTTAAGTCCTTACCTCCCTTGGGGATGACTGTTATGTGTGCATGTATGGTCTCAGAGCGGAGCTGGCTGCCGTCTGCAGTCACGTTGGCATAGTTTGTCAGTCGGGGAATAAGGGTGTCCGCGAATGCTCGGTAGTATGCCACCGTGAACCCGTCAGGTCCCGGGGCTTTGCCACTTGCCATGGCTTTTAAGGCTTGGTGGAGCTCGTCTGATGTGAGTTCTCCCTCTAATGTCGCCAGGGTCTCGGGGGAGAGGCTGGGAAGATTAGCCTTGCTCAAGTAGTCCCTGATTCGTTGTGTTTTTTCCTGCTTGTTGCCTATAGAGTGCTGGACCTGGTAAAGGTGCTGGTAGAATTCCCTGAACTCCTTCGCGATCCCCGGCGTGTCATACACCAAGGCCGCGGAGGAGCCCCGAATCTTAGGAATAAATGACGCAGCTTTCCGTTGTTGCAGTGAGCGTGCAAGAAGTTTACTGGGTCTGTCACCCCATTCATAGAACTGTTGGGATATCAAGTGTGTACGCTGCTTGTGTTCCAGGTGTAGCAATGACTTCAGCTCCTCCCTCTTTTCAGTGAGGGACTGAAGTAGAGCCACGGCCTGGCTGGCCTTGTGGAGTTGTTCGAGCTGTCTCACTTCTGCGAGTAGTGTGGTCTGTCTATGAGTGCGTTCTCTCTTTCTCCTGGCGCCAAGTTCGATAAGTTTCCCTCTAATATGAGCCTTATGGGCTTCCCATAGAGTTCCTGGTGAGATGTCAGGGGTCGCATTATCTCTGAAATAGTGTGTCAATTCTTCCCCTATCGCTTTCGCGTCTATCTCGTCAGTGAGTAAGCTATCGTTCATTTTCCAATTAGTTGGTTTCAGGGGTAGTGAGCGGACGTTAATGGTGAGGGATATGGGCGAGTGGTCCGAAATGGGTGAGGTCTCTACTATTGATTTGACTAGAAGGGGGAGTGTTGGTGGTCAATTAGGATTAGGTCGATTCTCGAGTACGTTTGGTGTACCGTGGAGAAGTGTGTGTAGTCACGCTCGCGTGGGTGCATGAGCCTCCAGGCGTCCATGAGCTGGGAGTCATGCATTTGTCTGCGGATGAACCTTAATTTCTTGTGCGACATTGTCGAGCCACCTCTGGAGGTGTCTAGGGATGGTTCCAGGGGAGTGTTAAAGTCCCCAGCTAGGAGGACGCATCCCTCGGAAAATTCACGCAATTTCCTGAGCGTGTCGGCAATGAAACGTGCTTGGTCTCTGTTGGGTGCGTATAGATTAGCCAGGGTGCATGGCATGGTGCCCAGGGTGCCCTTTACAAACAGGAAGCGCCCCGAAGGATCGCTTAACATAGAGCCAAAAGTGAACGCGGTACCCTTGCGGAATCCAATGGCCACTCCTTTAGACTTGTGGAGATCAGACAGGCTGTAATACCACGTGGGGTATGAGGGGGAGTGCAGTTTAACTGTGGTGGTGTGTGTGAGGTGAGTTTCCTGTAGGAAAACTATATCACCCCTAAGGCGGTCAAGGTCTCTATAAAGGGCATGTCTCTTCCCAGGGGCGTGGAGGCCCCTGACATTAAATGAAATTAATTTTGCTTGGGTCATGGTGGTTCCTGAGGGTGTACCGCGTTCACAGTCAGGTCAGAATACATTTCCACATATAGTTCCCATAGGGCCCAGGCAGAGCCTCGAGAAGAGCGGGAGAAGAGAGGAGGGTGTGAGAGAGGGGGGCAGGTGAGGGAAGGAATGGAGATGGGGGAGGTATTGGGAAGGTCAGGGGGGATAGGGGAGACAAGACATAACAAAAACAAAAACAGCCAAGACCGTTCCATCAGGGCGGTCGTGTGAGCACGCAAAACAATGCGGTGCAAGGGTCGGGCACGCGTCCCGCACCGCACCCCCAATCCCCCCGCCCCCGGGGGAGCGGGGGGGTGAGGGCGCCGCACAGGGCGCGCACCGACATGGGGGGGCCGTCGCAACGGGGCACCAGCCATTAGAGTGGGGGGAGAGGTGTCCCGGTGCTCCGGCGCCGACAGAAATCTGCAGACCTGCAGGAATGTTACAGGGGGGAAGGGGTGGGTGACCAGTGGGGGGAAAAGGAGTGTAATCAAGGCATATACGTACAGTCAGCAAATGTGGTTGACCAAGTAAGTTTAACACAGATAAGAACCTAGTAATAGAAAACATTACTAACATTACTATGATCGGGTGACCTTCGGGCGAAATCAGCCCTGTGTCTCCCCGATGATTTAACTGACAATTGCGCAGTCATGCTGTACCCAAAAAAAATTGATGTCCTTTTTTTCCTCACAAATATAGATTTCTTTTGGTGGTATTTGATCACCTCTACGGTTTTTATTTTTTGCGTTATAAACAAAAAAAAGAAACTATTTTGAAAAAAAAAACAATATTTTTTACTTTCTGCTATAAAACATATCCAATAAAATAAAATAAAAAAATCAAATTTCTTCATCAATTTAGGCCAATATGTATTCTGCTACTTTTTTTTGGTTAAAAAAAATCCCAATAAGCGTATATTGATTGGTTTACGCAAAAGTTATAGCATCTGCAACCTATGAGATAGATATATGGACTTTTTATTTTTTTATTGCTTTTACTAGTAATGGCAGTGATCAGCAATTTTTAGCGAGACTGCAACATTGCGGCAGACAAATCTGATACTATGTGACACTTATTGGGGACCAGTGACATCAATACAGTAATCAGTGCTAAAAAAAAAAACGGTCACTGTATAAATGACACTGGCAGGGAAGGGGTTAACATCAGTAGTGATCAAAAGGGTTATCTGTGCTCCTAGGGGGTGCTTTCTAACTGTGGGGGAATGCTGTGACTGGAGGAAAACAGAGATCCGTGTTTCTGCATATCAGAAACACAATATCTCCATATTCCTCCCTCACAGAATGGCAGTCTGCCTTGTTTACATAGGCAGACCGACGTTCTGCCTCTCCTGTGCACGATCGGTGGGCCCCGGTGGCCGAGAGCGGGACACCGGCGCTGCACGTGCGCGCCCCAGAGCCAAAGAGAGGAATCACGTACAGGTACATGATTTCACGCTTAAGGGCTGCCCTGCCACAGTATATGTATGTGGGGCGGTCCTTAAACGGTTACTTGCTTTTTACTGACCATTCACCTAAAATCCAACAAGCCAGCCACCAGAGGAGTTTGTACACATATGACTGCTATGCTTTGGGGCTGAGACTGTAATGCAAGTCGATGAGACTGTCCCAAATTAATTCCATTCAAAATTGCTGTTTGGCAAAAAACAAAACAAAAAAAAAACAGGCATTTAAGAGGCAGCAGTATTACATCCTGAATGCCTGGAAGTCGATGTTCTGCCACACACTATTTAAAAAGTGATCCACTGCAAATCATTTTTCAGAAATTGCCTCTATATGGACCTAGGCTAAGGGCCTTATCACACTTGCCACATACAGTCATGCAGTCTTTTTAAACTTTATTGAGAGTGTACAAAATTACACTCCATTCAAGTTTCTGCACTGCAGCTTCGTGATCTGCGGTGCTGTCCAATATTCTGCTGAAAATGCAGCAAGTTAAGCCTCGTACACACATGTGGACTTTCCGACAGCAAAACCATGGAATTTTGTCCGAAGGGTGTTAGCTCAAACTTGTCTTGCATACACGCGGTCACACAAATGTTGGTCAATTATGAACATAGTGGCGTACTAGACGTACTACGTGCTTTTTAAGCTCTTTAGCGCTACCCTTTGGGCTTCTTCTGCTAATTTTGTGTTAGTAGAAGTTTGGTGAGTGTTGATTCACGCTTTTCTTTTTGCGCTTTTCATTTCGTGCTTTTCAGTTCGTTTCTGAATGGCCGTTTGTCAACCAGACATGTTGCGGAATCGGAGGAGATAACGTGTTATTTATTATTGGCCTTGGAGTTATTGCTTTGACATTATTTTTTTGGTTGAATAATGATTTGATTTGATATATTTTCTAGATTTTTGGATGCATAGAATGCACTTTTTGGTTAAGTTCTATTGGCAGATAGCATGTTTATTATTTATATATTTATATATTTTTTATTTTTTAATGCACACTAAAAGAATTGTGTAGAATAATACTTGGCTATGTGTTTTACTTCAAATGAGTTTGGGAGTAGGCAGTTACATTTTAAAAAATACAATGTAAAATTGACAAGGGACACCAACATAGTTGTATCTTTGATCTTAAAAACTAGGGGATAATGGTGTTATGGAAACTTGCACAAATAATAAAAAAAAAAAAAACATAATAATATTATTCTTGATATCACTAGAAAAAAAAGCCTTTGACAATTTGTTTGCAATAACTCCATCAGTATCACCAGCAAAGTAGCTTTATTATTATCCCATTAAAGAAGAAGAGAATTGTGCTCTGCATTTGGAGATTTCATAATTTGCCACGTCACAAATGTTAATTCTCCATTATGAACACTAGTTTACACGACCGCCCGCTTCTGCTTCTGAGCATGCGTGTCACCACAGCATTTTAGTGTGGATGAAGCACATAGGAGACAGTTGTTTTCTATGTGTCCTAATGAACAGTATTTTTCTGTGCAGATAAATGCAGATCACCACATATAGTTTGACTAAGTTTTAAAATGAAAATTGAAACAAAGTGTGGAGGAGCACAAATAAATGCAGGATCTTTACATGCTGGGTAATAGTGGCAATGATAAAACAGCGAACAGTTAATACATTAGAAAATAACATTAGCTCTGCATGCATTACCAGCTTACAATACCTATTTTATTATTAAGTAACAACCAACAAAAGGCATGTAGGAAAATCATTTTTTTTGCTGTCATGTACTGATGGCATACATATAGATGATGTCCAGGCTCTTCCTCCATCAAATGAACAGAATGCTGTGAAAAAAACAGCACTCATCTCAAAGCACAGCAAGTAGCAATGGCGCTTGAAGAGAAAACACTGCCACATTGACAGCAAGCTCCTACTGTACCAGAAATCTCAAGCTACATCTGAGTTTTTATAGCTCCTGTTACTGAAATAAGACTTGGACCCTTGGGCACTTGCAGCTTCATTGCCTATAGCAATAGGAAAAAATCTAAGGGTAATAGCGTAGATGGTCCATGTAAAAAAGCCATTGAATAGGTCTTTCATTTTAGCCTGACTTCTTTTTTGTTACTCGTGTAAAAAAGTATATGCAAGTGAAGCAGTGGGAATCAGTAATACGATTATAGAACTTTTTCTTTTTAATTATCTGGCTAATTAATTTCTTCATCCTGCAGAATTTATTTATTTGAAAACATGCAATAAATATAAAAAAAATATTTATATAATTATGTATGTGTGTATATCAAAAGCAAATACTTTATAAGAGTTTTTTCTTTTGAATTTGTAAAAAGAGAAGAAACTAATTTGCAGTACTGTTTATTTCACTGCTTTCAATTTAGATAATAGCTTGTAAACTTGTGGGTGGGCAGTTTTAGTTGCCAACCCCAAGTGTCCTTATTCCTGGATGGGCAAGCTGTCTTTTTTAACCTCTCTGACCCAGCCTCTGTTTGCCATGTGCAGCTTTGATATCCAGTTTTGTTATGCCACGTACACACGACCGGACTTTCCGGCAGAAATGGTCAGATGGAATCATTCCGTCTGATATTCCGATCGTGTGTGGGATAATCCGATCATTTTTCTTCAAAAAATTCAGACAGACCTTGAAATAGAACATGCTTTAAATCTTTCCGACGGAATCAATTTATATCGGTAAAACCGTTCGTCTGTATGTTGGTCCGAAGGACCAAATACGACGCAAGGGCAGCTATTGGCTACTGACTATTGAACATCCTTTTCTAGTCCCGTCATACATCATCGTGTTCAAAACAAACAGACTTTGGTCCGATCATCTGTGGGCAAGTCCGTTCGGTCGGAACTCCATCAGGAAGACCGTCGGAGTTTATTCTGACGGAAAGTCTGGTCGTGTGTACGCGGCATTAGTGTTATTCCTAAGGCTTAGTAATTGACTAACTTTAACATGTTTTTGTAATTACAAAAGTCATTGTTATTATATTTAAATCTACAATTATTAAAGAGGAAGTAAACCCTGATGGGTTTACTTCCTCTTTGTTTCCCTGCAACTGTAAAGCATAATGGACTACTATGCATCGCATAGTAGCTCATTATGTGTCACTTACCTGACACAGGAGCCAGCGATGTCACCGATGTTCCCTCTTCCACTGAGCGTCCATCTTCTTTCCGTGTATTGTGGCTCCTGCCAGTCACAGCGTGCGGGAGCCGTAAGTGTCGGCATGTTTACCTTCAGTGGGCCGTTGCCCTTTCTTTGTAAAATATCTCCTTAACCGTGTAGGTTAAGGAGATATTTCTTGGACCTACAGGTAAGCCTTAATCTAGGCTTACATGTAGGTCAAAGTGGTCGCAGAGGGTTTACAACCACTTTAAAATAGTACCTGGTGATCCTGTCATAAAGGTTCATTTTCAGACACTTCCAGCCATAGGGTTTCATAACTTCGGCCCTGTCTTACAATTGCTCTCTTGCATTGTTACCATGTCACTAGGGACTAGCTTATTCAAAGTCACTTAAATCCACTTTCTCCCCCATTCTGATGCTTGGTTTGAACTTCAGAAAGTCGTCTTCGCCACGTCTAAATGCCTAAATGCATTGAGTTGCTGCCATGTGATTGGCTGATTAGCAATTTGTGTTACCGAGCAATTGAAGAGGTGTACCTAATAAAGTGTCCGGTGAGTGTATATCTTCTTTTCTCTCAGCATTTGTAAAGATGCTTTACATGTGCAGCAGGATGACTAAGAAATCTGTATGACCTCTGGGCTGAACTTCATTGGCAGGAAGTCCCAAAAAGTCATAGACTTTTTACTATGTTTTCTTGAGTATGTCAGAGCCTTCAGGCATGTTAAAGTAGAAGGTCAGTCAAAGCCTAACTAAGCTTAAAGGGGTTGTAAAGGCAGAAGTTGTTTTTTTATCTTCATTCATTCTATGCAATAAGATAAAAAAACAATTCTGTGTGCAGCAGCCCTTCAGCTCACAATAATACTTACCTGAGCCCTATCTCTCTCCAGCGATATCCCCGAGTGCCTCGGCCATGCAAGGCACTTCACCAGATTGGCTGAGACACATTAGCGGCGCCATTGGCTGTCAAAGTCAGTCAGCCAATCAGGAGAGAGCAGAGGCTGGGTGGGGCCTGGTCAGGCTCCATGTCTGAATGGACACAGGGAGCTCTGACTCGGCTCGGGTGCCTCCCATAGCAAGCTGCTTGCTGTGGGGGCACTCGACAGGAGGGAGGAGCCAGGAAACCCGAGAGGGACCCGAGAAGAGGAGGATCTGGGTTGCTCTGTGCAAAACCAACTGCACAGGGCAGGTAAGTATAACCGTTTTTTAGAGAGAAAAAAAAACAAGACTTTACAATCACTTTAAACTTACTCCCACCCCCATTTAAGCCTATACTTACCCATTCTGAAGTCACAGTCACAGTTCCTTTTTTTTAGGGGGGGGGGGGGGTTGGGGTAAATAACCTCTTTGCTGATGAAAAGAACAGGGCTGTACTTTGTGGTAGAGCTGTGTAAATATCAGGGCAGGATTGACAGAAATACCAATCCTTTGTCAGGTAAAATAACTTCCTTATATGCATTTCATCTGCATCTATATTTAGTTGTTTGCCTGGAGTTTAGCTTTAAACACATGTAGTGCATGTTCCCATCTGTCTGTAGTGTGCAGGGCCTGTAGAACCTTCTTCCTGTTCATTTCTTCTCTGGCCTGGGTCAGTCCTCTGCTAATTCAAAAAGGCTCAAATGTGATGATGTCAGTGTTTCTCTCTGCTTCACTACACTATAAGTGAAAAAAAAAATGAAATATTTTGCCAAATTAAAAAATACCACTCTAATGCCACGTAAACGAGCGGATTTTCCTGCAGAAAGATCTTGGATGTTTTTTTCCGACGGATTTCCGCTCAAGCTTGGCTTGCATACACACGGTCACACAAAAGTTTGCTGCGTCAAGAACGCAGTGACATACAACACTACGACGAGCTGAGAAAATGAAGTTCAATGCTTCTGAGCATGCATCGAATTGTTTCCGACCATGCGTAGAAATTTTGCGCATCGGAATTGCATACAGACGATCGAAATTTCCGATCGGAACTTTTTCCGACCGAAAAATTGAGAACCTGCTCTCAATCTTTTGCTGGCTGGAATTCGGCCAGCAAAAGTCCGATGGAGCATACACACGGTCGTATTTTCCAACCAAAAGCTCTCATCTGTCTTTTGCTGGCGGAATTTCCGATCGTGTGTACGCAGCATTAGTGCTAAAAACACCTTTTAAAGTATTGTAATTATTTAGTGTAACCTGTTTAACCTTTATACAAATCAAAGTGTCTCTCTGTGCGAAAAAAAATAAAATAAAATGCAATGACACAAATATAATACAATCTGTCAATGGCATTAGCATAGCAGTCTTTGTTTCTCTGATTCCCCCTTTGACATATGTGTGTTACCTGTTGATCCTGCCAATAATCTGCTATTGTTCAACTCTATTTAATAGACCAAGCTGTCAAGCAAAAGAGGCAGTTAGGGCCTAGAGGGCTGGTTCTAGCCATTTAACACTGACAGGCTGTTTATAATGGCCAGCTTTTATTCATATTCACATTTAATATTCTTTTATTTATATTCCCATTACTCATATACTTTATCCAAAAAAGAAAGAAATGTTTCTGTATCTGATTAAAATGTGTTAACTGGAGTAAGACTTTAATATGCTAGTTTCTTATGTAAAGTTCATCTAAATCTACTAGTCCGTTTAAAGTGATATTAAAGCCTTGCGCTTTTTTTTTTTAAATAACAAACATGTTATACTTACCTGCTCCATACTTACCTGCTTACCTGTGTAGTGGTTTTGCACAGAGCAGCCTGGATCCTCCTCTTCTCAGGTTCCATGCGCTCCTGGCTCCTCCCTTCCGCGGGGGGGGGGGCCCTCACAGCAAGCAGCTTGCACTGGGGCACCTAAGCAGGCGTGCTCCCGACCCGCGGCTCTGTGTGTCCATTCACACACAGCTGCAGCTCAGCTCCACCCCCTCCATCTCCTAATTGGCTCACGTGGATGTGAGTGCACAAAGCAAGGCCGATAAAGACATGGATGAGCGAGTTTGGGGTGGAGGAACTTGACTGGCCTGCACCTCAACCCAATAGAACACATTTTGGATGAATTCAAGCGGAGACTGCGAGCCAGGCCTTCTCGTCCACATCAGTGCCTGACCTCACAAATGTTCTTCTGGAAGAATAGTCAAACATTCCCATAGACACACTCCTAAACCTTGTGAAAAGCCTTCCCAGAAGAGTCGAAGCTGTTATAGCTGCAAAGGGTGGGCCAACTCAATATTGAACCCTACGGACTAAGACTGGGATGCCAATAAAGTTCATGTACGTGTAAAGGTAGGTGCCCCAATACTTTTGGTAATATAGTGTGTATATATATATATATATATATATATATATATATATATATATATATATATTAAAGCAAACAGGTGTATGGAGGCCTACTAAAAAACACCAACTCAGCGCCAATTATGACCTCTATTCAATAAAGCGCAGAAATACTATGTCACTTAAAAATATAATAAAATATTTAAAAGGAATCCAAAAAAGCAGCTGTTTAAAATTATATAAAATATTGCAAAGGTTAGTAAAATATTTCACAGTCTGTGAGCTGTAAAAGAATAAATACTAAGACAGCGCTAGCACATTGATTTAGTTTCGTCACTGCGGAGGGTGCCCTCTGTTGAAGTCCGCAGTGACGAAACCGGTTAGGGCGTGGCCAACACGACAGTCTAGCAGTGACGCTGTGCGCTCCACAGCTTGTTCCAGCTTAACCAGCAAAGATCACAGATTCCTCCGGGAATCGTGCGACCACCACTTTACGGCTGAGGATAGCAAATAGCGCCCTCTGCATTTATATGCTTGTGCTTTTATTTCACTAATTGATGTACACAGTTTTATTGAGGGGATCTTTTTGTGCAAGGGGGGTTCTTATTTGAAAATAAATGGTATTACACTATGTTTGGATTTGTTTATATTCTATGCTAATACCCTGGAACCCTGCATATTTGGAGTATTTCTGATGTTGATGAGGAGATAGGAGGATTGCTTGGAACGATTGCTTTTGATTACATGCGTTTTTTTCCCAGAAGAATCTGGTGAGTGTGCCCCCCAGAGGGAGCGTGCAACATGAGGTGTATTGCATTTTGGTGACAGGTGCACTTTCTACCTTGAAGTCCACGTTTTTTGAATCATTTGCATGTTTGAACTGTTCTCTCTTCCACACACCGGATTACAACTGCAGTGTGTAGTGATGACTACACAAGATTGATATGGGACTATTATCAATGTGCTAGCGCTGTTTTAGTATTTATTCTTTTACAGCTCACAGACTGAAATATTTTACTAACCTTTGCGAGATATATATATATATATTTTGTTTTTTTATTTTTTTTACAATAATAAGCTTTCATATATAAATCCAAAGTGAGCTGGCAATCCTTCAAGTACCAAAATAAACAATGTAACAGGGTTGCAATTATCAAACATATGCCCAATAACAAAGCCAAATAAAATATCTTCCTGATAGTAAAATGTTTCTCTTTTTTTGTTTTATTTTAATCATCAATGAGTGTAATGCACTCCAAAACATACAGCCCCACATCAGTGCTCTCACAAATGACTTACCAGAGGGTATTGACCTTTTAATAAATAGAGGTCTGTAACGGTTTGTTAAACAATTTTCATCTCCCCAGATCTTTAATTTTCACAATCTTCCTTTCTCAGGCAATGCTGTTTAGAATCCTTTATCTAAACCACATAACAGAAAAAAAAAAAAACAATTGCTCCCACATGTACGGTACATGTACAGTGGTTTGTGATCACTGAGGGGCACTGAGCGGGTGTATACATATATTGTAGTTAAATACTTAGTCTAGTTGAAAATACTAGTTCATTAAGTCAACCAATAAAAGGGAAAAAAAAGAAAAAATCATACAATCCTATAAAAAAAAAAAGAAATTAGCACCAAAGATTTTTTTTTAAGTGATCTCAAACTAGGGCAGTTAAGCACTGGTAAATGTCAGTACATTCGCTGTTTTATGTAATTTTAATAAAGTGTTCTAATATAAACAGTGTCCCTGTGTTGGGAAAAGATATTGGGCCATGGAAACACTTTTCCTCTCCACTATTGCATTGCATGAGAGAGAAAGGATGGAAATGATGACAATGGAAGTTCTGGGGAAGGTGAAAATTGCTTAACAAAGCCCTGTATACCTATTTTTTTTAATGAAAGGATTAATACCCTCTCATGAGTGATTTGTTAGAGCACTGGAATGACATCATGCACTGGAGTACTGAAATGCCATGATGGCAGTGGAAAACACACTGGTGACTAAAAGGAAAAATGGAAAGACATCAAATATTTGCAGAACTATATTTTAGTTAAACTTGTGTAGTGGGGTGCCCCTTTGTCCAGATTCTGGTGTAGGTCCCTTTAACTTAACTCCCCACAATCCTATGAGCTCCTGGATCCGCCCAGGGGATATAAATGTCAGCTCACCCAGCTTCCTGTGCTCAGAGAGATCCTGCCTGATGGGACAGCAGTGACTGGACAAGTGAGCTGTTCCCAGGTGCTGGGTCCTCCCCTGTTCAGTCTGGTGTGCGGGCCACCAGCAGTGAGCACAAGAGCACGCAGCATATTTCCAAGCCCCAGTCACTGGAGAGGACTCTGTTACAGTCCATTTTCAGAAGCTGTCCATGAAGTGGGTTGGCCCTATCTGCAGCCACCAGAACCTCCTGACCAAAGCAAGTAGAAAGCAGTGCCAGCAAGAAGTTTGTGCCAGAAGGAGGTCCACTCAGCTCACAGTCTGTTGAAAGAACGATTACTATCTTGGACATGTGAGATTATTTTACCCTCTATTCTATTTGAAGATTGAACTCACAACATGCTGCTGCCACCTAGTAGACATTAGTTGAATGGCAGTATAATTGTTATATGCTTTTTCTTCACGGTTCATATTAATGTTCTGTACTGTATACCGTGTTCACAGAACTCAGGTACACTTTATGTTGAAGTTCATTGTTAAGTAAAATAGTAATTGCATATCACTGCTGGTCTGATCGTTTGGCTGAAACCGTTACACTACACTTGTACATAGATATTTTTGACAATTACAACACTGTTACATTGTTGATTTTGTTAGTGGAACGAAGGCCTCTTGAGGCCCTATAGGGAAAGATAACCTTGACTGATGGGGGCATGGCCAGGTGCTGGGCATAAGCAGTGGGTAAGTGGTCACACAAGATTGGTTATGGGGGATGGGCTGGACCAGAGCTCAGTAAACATTTTGCAACAGGGAATTCTGGGCCTTTTGAAGAAACGTGGCTGGAAGAGCTGAAGACCCTGTGTACTGACCCTCTTCACCATGGACACTGATCTCCTGCTGGCCAGAGTTTGCGAGCTGGTGCACCAAGGTCAGGCTGATTGGCTTTTTCTCCTCCTCTCCCCTGAGATGGCTTGCCACCAGAGGACTCTGCTGCTGGGCCCCCCTGCTTCCAGGGCCCAGAGGCGTGATCACCCACCATCCCATCCATCCCATCTGAGCCCTAGTCCTAGCACTGGCACATCAGGTGATGGCTCTCCTCCTCCCAGGGTGCCCAGATCAACTGCCCGTCGCCACCAGGGTTCCACCGGATGTGCCCTCCTACCTGCAGATACCGCCCGACTTGCTCTCAGAGTCCTAGAGCCCTCCGGAGGTCTGCCCAGACTCCGCCTGCTGCTATCTCCTTGGCACGGCTCCCTGTGCCCTGTCGGGCCAGAGTCACGGCACTGACCACTTCTGATGCATTCCGCGGATGCCTGACGCTGCCGATCCTGGGACTGTCCCCGCTCTCCCTGCGCCCGGCAGAATGGGAGCTGGTGGTGATCCTACCATGTGGCTGCTTCCCGCTTTGCATGTCCTCCAGCACAGCCGACAGGAGCCTCAGCTGCGATTTCCCCATTGACCACCTGTTCACATCTCCTGGCGCCCGGCTGGGTGGGAGATTCCTATGCACACCTCGCCTCTGCAGAACTGTCAATTCTGGGCAGGAGTTTTGATTGTGCCACCTGTCCATACTGCCTTGCCTGTGTCTGCTGCATACCCATGTCTCCCTGTGCCCGGGCGGGCAGTAGATTGGCAAGTCTCACCTGTCGCTGCCCCTATGCCTCTGACTACTGCCTATCCACGTCTCCCTGCGCCCGGCTGGGCGGGAGATTTACATCTGATGCCTGCCACTACAGCCCTGCCTCTGACTGTTGCTCGGCCTCGTCTCCCTGCGCCCGGCAGGGCGGGAGATTCCCATGCCACTCCCAGTATATGGACTGCACCTGCAATGGATCCTCCTCCCGGAGTCTCTGGTTGCTCTCGCTGCTGCACAGCTGCTGTCCACTGCCATCCAAGCTCATCATTGTCGGTGGCCAGACCTCCACCCCTGAATCTCTCCTTACATCATCCTCCTGCATCATCAGGCACCAATGTTCCTTGAGGAGCTGGATGTCGTGGGCCTTTTTGGAAATATAGGTTTTTCCAAAATTGTCGCTCTTTTTTTGTTTATAGTGCAAAAAAATTAAAACCCCAGAGGTGATCAAATACCACCAAAAGAAGCCTCCTATTTGTGGGGAAAAAAAGACGTTGATTTTGTTTGGGTACAGCGTTGCACAACTGCGCAATTGTCAGTTAAAGCGACACATTGCCATATTGCAAAAAATGGCCTGGTCATTAAGGGGGAAAATCTTCTGGGGCTGAAGTGGTTACAGTAAAAGTAAAGCTTTTTTTTTTCTTAATAACATGTTATACTTACCTGCTCTGTGCACAGACCACCCCCAATCTCTTCTTCTGCGGTCCCCCCTCTGGTGCTGTCCTCTCCTCCTCTTCTCCATCTGCCACCATAGCAAACAACCTGCTATGGGGGCATTTGTGTCAGCTTGATCCCAAGCCAGGCTATGTGCTTCTATAGACTTACAAAGTGTGGCTCTGCCCCATCCCTCGCTCCTTTCTCACAGAATTTGACTGACTGCAGCAGGAGCCAACAGCCCCTATTGCTGCCAAGTCTCCTGTGAAAAGAGAGAGAGGAGAATAGCTGCTGCAGACAGGCACAGCCCTGGCTCAAGATCAGCCTCAGGTAAGTGTTAAACCAGTTCCCAACCACCCACAGCATAAATACTGTGGCAGGGCGGGCACTCGGATCACATACCTAGTACAAGATCCAACACTTCCGAGTCTAGGGCACGCATGCGAGCCACCAGTGACCCACTCCCATTGTGATTAGACACAGCAGGAGCTGATCTGCGGGTACCGCAGATTTGATGTCTGCCGACACGTACCGATCATTAGGCAGATAGCCAGAATGACCGCCTGTCTGTGTAAACAAGGCAGATCGCCGTTCTGTCTGTAGGGAAAGCATGGATCCTGTGTTCCTGCTAAGCAGGAACATGGATCCATGCCTTCCCCTAGGAAAAACACCTCCCACGCAGTGAAAAAACACTGGCCAAGCATACAGTTAACCCTTGATCATTAGCACAGTGACAGTGCATATTTTTAGCACTGATCACTGTATTAGTGTCACTGGTCCCCAAAAAGTTTTAAAAGTGTCAGTTGGTGCCCCAACTGCCCACCGTAATATCACAGTCCTGCTATAAGTTGCTGATCGCCGCCATTACTAGTAAAATATATATATATATATATATATATATATATATATATCCTACAGTTTGTAGGTCCTTTAACTTTTGCACAAACCAATCAATATACGCTTTACACACACACATGTTTACTATTTGTATTTGCGCAACTTTTTGTGTTTAGTAATATACGCTTTTTACCAAAAATATGCAGCCGAATTATTTTTTTTTATTTGATATGTTTTATAGCAGAAAGTAAAGAAATAAAAAAACACAATGGTGATCAAATACCACCAAAAGACCGCTCTATTTGTAGGGAAAAAAAGGACACAAATACCGTTTGGGTACAGTGTTGCATGACCGCCCAAATGTCAGTTCAATTAATGCAGTGCCATATCGCAAAAAATGGCCTGGTCAGGAAGGGGGGTAAATCTTCAGGAGGTCATTAATTGAACTGACATTTGCGCGGTCATGCAACACTGTACCCAAACAGTATTTGTTAAGGGGAGGGCTGGAGGGAACTTTTGACAGTTTTTTTTTACCCTAATGAGGAGAGTGAATTAAGGTAAACAACCTTTTAACCACTTTAACTTGTAAGTTTATTTATTTATTCATATATTTATTTATTGCAGGTACTTATATAGAGCTGTAAATTTACGCAGCGATTTGCATATATTTTTTAAACATGCACATCAGTCCCTGTCCTTACAATCTAAGGTCCTTTACTCACATTCATACATACACATACTAGGACCACTTTAGGCAAGAGTCCTAGCAGCATGTCTTTGGAGTGTAGGAGGAAACCAGAATACCCGGAGGAAACCCACGCAGGCACAGGGGGTGAACATGCAAACTCCAGGCAGGTAATGCTGTGGTTGAGATTTGAACCAACATCTTTTTTTCTTTTGACATAGAAAATAGTTCACTTGTGAAGCATATTGTTGCTCACAAGTGAAGCCTGTCATTGGACCAGATTCAATGCATAGTCTTATGCCACGTACACACGATCGGAAATTCGGCCAGCAAAAGACAGATGAGAGCTTTTGGTCGGAAAATGCGACCATGTGTATGCTCCATCGGACTTTTGCTGGCCGAATTTCCACCAGCAAAAGATTGAGAGCAGGTTCTCTATTTTGCAGATGTAAAAAGTTCTGATCGGAAATTCTGATCGTCTGTACCAATTCCGACGTGCAAAATTCCTACGCATGCTCGGAAATAATTTGACGCATGCTCAGAAGCATTGAACTTAATTTTCTTGGCTCGTCGTAGTGTTGTACGTCACTGCGTTCTTGACAGTCGAAAGTTCAGCAAACTTTTGTGTGACCGTGTGTATGCAAGCCAAGCTTGAGCGGAATTCCGTCGGAAAAACCATCCAAGATTTTTACTGTCGGAAAATCCGCTGGTGTGTAAGCGGCATTACACATACTTGTTGATTAGCTCATCCCTAGTTGTAAGATGTTACAGTCTATAAAGAAAGACATCATGGGGCATCTACACAAATGAACTTTTCAGGTTAACGTGAGGTCCATTAAAATGGAAAATAATGTAAATGAACATATCAGCTGAAATACATCTGTTATTCAAACAAGTGATGCTCTTATGAATCATCTAGGATAATCACTTCTAATGGTGCCTATAATAAACAAACTCTTATTGCAAGAAGACAAGTAATAATGATGAGAGAATGGTTATATTCCAAAAATATATATAAGAGCTGGACTGCAAAAGATTCATGCTGCAAAAAAATCTGTTTCTGTAAGCAAAATGGAATTATAAAACGATTGCTTAAAGCTTTCAGATCTATCTTATATGAATTGGTATTTGAAGTGGATAGTGAAGTGGTAATACGCTTTTTATAATTCTAAGCAATATATGATCAGAAAGAATTAGTTAAAAATCATATCGATTTTCATACCTGGCCCCTTTTTTTTTTTTTTTTTAACGTAAAGTTTATTTATTTTAGAAAAAACAAACAATAAAACAACCAGTACAGTGGTACATCTTCAGTGTCATACATAAAAAAAATCGGACATATTGCAATAGGTAGCTCATCTACATTTCCTAGAATAACCCTTTATTACAAGTCAAACCGTCATACATATCAGCATCTCACTTAGTGACCTAAGGTCAGCTCATCAAAACACTCAGAAACATTGCACAGTGTAGGAGGAGGCATTTATCATGAGTGGAGGACTGATGAGGAGGGGCGACATTCCCCTCCTAGCTTTGTTGTTTACATATCAGATCCCATGGCTATGGTACAGGGGATACAAGTTTAATCTAGACTCAGGTTCCTCTTTTCCACCCAGCCCCCCCAGATTTTATCAAACTTTTGGGGGCAGTTACGTCCCGCGTATGTAAGTTTGTACAGGGGGAGGGCCGTGTCCACCAAGGATCTCCATTGTTGAACAGTAGGGGGAGAAGGATCTTTCCACTTCAGAAGTATCGCCTTCCTAGCATAAAAAGCTGAGTATAATACAAACAGTTTCTTGGACTGCTTGGCTGCCAAAGTATTGACAATACCCAGGAGCAGGGGAATTGGGTCTTGTGGGATGTGTAGCTTACCAATCCTATTAATATCTTTCAGGACTTCCTCCCAAAAAGCCTGGATAAGGTGGCAGGACCATGTAACATGTAAAAAGGTGCCTATCTCAGTAGTACACTTGGGGCATAGCGGGCTACAAGAGGGGTATATGCTGGCCAACCTTTCCGGGGTATAGTACACTCTGTGGATGAATTTAAGTTGGATGAACCTATCCCTCGCCGAGACCACGAGGGGAAGGTATTGCTGGATCTACTCCTCCCAGTCGTCGTCCGCCAGGGAAGGCACATCCGCCTGCCACTTATTAAATAGTTGAGTCACCTTAGAGGTATCCAACCCAGCCAGTTCATAATAGAGTGTTGACAATGTTTTCTTGTCCTCCCCTCTAAGCAGTATTTTTTCTATCCCAGTGGTCGCTAGTATAATTGGGTGCGTGAATTGCGATCGGTAGGCGTGGTGTAGTTGCAGGTACCGGAAAAACATGTAATTGGGCACTTCCTTATCCCTCTTCAAATCATCAAATGTACAGATCCCCGTTGGTGAGGTAATGTCAGCCAGTGTCGTGACGTTGTGTCTAATCCACAGTTGTGGGTCCGGAACGGATCTAAAGTGCGGAAGTCTGGGATTACCCCATAAAGGAGTGTGCGGGGACCAGCTGCGTGGTTGATCAACCTTAGTCCTAACCCCCTCCCAGACCCGAAGCATGGTGCGCATCGACCCAGTGACACAGGGGTTAGATTTAGACCCTCGGTAAATCAGGTGTCTGAGTTGCAAGTGGGAGCCCAGCAGCGCCGCTTCTATCGTAGCCGCAGGATTCGCAGGTTCTTTGGCAAGCCACCATTTAACCATCACCAGTACCGCCGCCCAATAGTATTTTAGGAAACAAGGCATTGCCAGCCCACCCAGGGACAGTGGTAATTGCAACGTAGTCCTAGCTATTCTTGGGGTACCTCCGTTCCAGATGAATGAGACGAGTAAGCTATCCAGTTTAACAAAGAATGAGTGGGGGATCGGGATAGGGGTTTGTCTAAAAAGATAGACAAATTTAGGGAGCACTGCCATTTTTATTAAGTTAACTCTTCCCACTGGTGTAAGGGGCAGGGATTTCCACACCGCGTATCTTTGAGTTAGGTGAGTCATCACCGGGGTAAGATTAAGAGGGGTAAATTGAGCAATGTCCCTGTGAATAATCACCCTTAGGTACTTAAACTGAGAGACCCTCTGCAGAGGGGTGTCTACAGGTAAGTCCTCTTCTGAGGGATGTAGGGCAAACAGGACTGATTTCCCCCAGTTGATCCTCACACCCGAGTATGAGCCAAAAACGTCAATGAGCCGAAGGGCTTCCTTCAGTGGAGTTTGTGGTGTCACTAAGATACAAAAGAGTATCGTCTGCATACAATGAGAGTTTTTCCATTATCGGGCCAATAGAAATACCTCTTACTACAGGTGAAGACCGTAGAAGCATTGCCATTGGCTCAATTGCTAGGGCAAAGAGGGCCGGGGACAGTGGACACCCTTGCCTAGTGCCCCTGTGCAAGTTAAACATGGATGACAGGACCAACCCGGTAGGTATCGGCGCCCTCGGAGCCTCGTATAGAGTCTGTACCCATGAGATAAACCTAGGGCCAATACCGAACCAACGCAGGACCTCCCAGAGATATCCCCACTCAACTGAGTCAAATGCTTTTTCTGCGTCCAAGGAGGCCACTGCGTCGGAACGGTGCAAACAATCCCCTGGTCCCAGAACAGTATAAAGCCGCCGCAGGTTAATGTCTGTGCCCTTACCCGGCATAAAACCCGTCTGGTCCTCGTGTACCACTGTCTGTATAACCAAGTTAAGGCGCTTGGCCAAGATTTTCGTAAGGACCTTGACGTCTGCATTGAGCAGGGAGATAGGCCTATAGGAGGCACACATCTTGGGGTCCTTACCCGGTTTGGGTATAACTACAATTACTGCGTCCGCCATTGATGAGGGTAGCTTCTGGTCTTGCAGAGATTTAGTCAGGGTTTCGTGCAGACCCGGAGGCAAATTCAAACCTTTCCGGAAATATATCGATTCTGATCTGTAAGAAAAGGTCACACAATCACATGTAGGAATAGCAGGTTTGAGCCATCTAAAAATGCCTCTGTACACAACCATCAAAATAAGAAAATAAGAAAAAATAAGAAAACAAAAACCACGCAGCCCACAAACTTCGGCCGCTTGAAACTTCCCCCCAACCCTCCCCCCACCCCGCACAACCGTTGGGGAACTCGGAGTGCCCATTCCCATAACCAAAAGAAAGGAAACCACTAGGATTGTCTCCTATGAGGACTTGGAGAAAATGCTAGCGACCTGGGGGCGCTGCTGCCGAGTAATGCAGTCTAGTCTGACCCAGTGCAGCCGCTCCCAACCTGAGTATTATAATACAGGGGGAGAGAAACAACCAGGATGTCAAGGGTGATATGCATACATTCATAGTTCACTTGGGGTGACAAAGGGCTCACACTTAGAGAAATTTCTTGAACGTTGCAAACCGGTAGTTAATTAATGTGGACCAACCTCAACACATGTCCTCTCTATGTAAAATAAGTAGGGGGCACCTAATGTACCCTACCTTCCCGGGAGTCAGCAGGAGTATATAGATGCATATAGGCCGCCGCCTCTGTGGGGCAGGATAGATTCTCCTTGTCCAGGGGGCCATAGGCGGATCAGGATCAAATGTTCCAAGGACAGTGTGAAAACCTTTGTCAGTTCCTTAGGAGAGCAAAATAAGCTGCACTGTCTCCGCAGCGTGAGTCTTCAAGGGGTACCATCCGGTACATACCCTCAGTCCAGCACTCCTACATTTCCACAGCCTGTCACAGACGTAGAGCGGGTTAGCCCTCATCCACACCCCCCCGCAGTAAACCGTGGCGGCGGGAAGACAGATGAGCCTCCAATGTACTTGACGCTATCTTTTCCTACAAGGTGGCATCTCACGAACGAGAAAGTAGGGGGGGGGAGAGGGGGGAGAAGGCTCAGCGTATGCGCCTAGGTCACCGTAGCTCCCGCTACCCAGCAGTGAGGAAATAGCACTGTGCGGTTAAGTCCGGAGCAGATGAGATATCATTAAAGTAGGGGGGGGGCTGGTGAGGTCATGGGTAAGATCATGATGCAGTTCTCACGCTACAGGAGTGAAGGGGGGTGCAGAGCAGTAATGAGAGAGGAAACGGAGCATGTGGAAGGTCACATAATAAAAAGGAAAAAACAAAATACATGGCTGCAGTACTTTACCGATCCCTGGGGAGGGTGTCCAGCCAGTGTGAGGCATCGTCCGGCGAGGTGAAGTAGCGGGCTGTTTCCCCATCCACCACCCAGAGGCGGGCGGGGAACAGCATGCTGTACTTTAACCCTTTGTTACGAAGTTGGGCCTTAACGGCATCAAAGGTTCTCCGGAGCCTCTGGGTGTCCAAAGAGTAATCGGGAAACAACATAATCTTGGTGTTTTCGAATCTCAGCTACGCCACCTTTCTTGCCTCGTGGAGTACCAGGTCTCTGTCCCTGAAATTTAGCAGTCGGAAGATGAAAGTACGGGGGGGGGGCTCCAGGTTGTCCATGCACAGGAGGCATCCTGTGCGCTTGTTCCACCGCAAAATGAGGGGAGAAAGCAGACCCGGGTAGAAGATTCCGTAACAACTTCTCGGTGAACACCACGTGTCCTGTCCCTCAGCCCCTTCAGGCAGTCCCACCATCCGGAGATTGTTTCTCCTGCTCCTGTTCTCGCTATCTTCTGCGCGGGATTCTAGGGCCTTCACACGTACCTGCAGGGTATGGAGTGTAGCCCGGTGGTCCCTTATGCAGTCCTCCGTGTCTCCAACCCGCCGTTCCGCTTCTTCGATCCTGTAACGGACTTTATCCATATCTCGCCTCAGAAGTCCAAAGTCTGTTTGCAGCACATTAATTTTTGCTGTCAAAGCCGTTTTACAGCCCGCTATGGCTTGCATCAGGGCTTGGAAGCGGTCCTCCTCCACCACCGCCGGGTCCATTGGCGGGGTTTGAGTTGCCATGTGCTCGCCAGGGTTGCGGCCTAGCTTCTGTGGCGCCGACGGGGGGGCCCTGGAAGTGGTGGTATTCTTCCGTCCCAGGACGGATTTCCCCTTTCTCATACCCAGTGGTCACTCAGGATCTGCTGCCTTCTTATATATTTGTCTTTCGCCGTCAGCGTGTTTCAATTGCCGGATTAAAGGCTCAGGCGGGAGCGGAGCTCCTAGCACACACGTCTGCTCAGGCCGCCAGCTTGACCACGCCCTCGGCCCCTTTTTGTTTAATTTGTATGATACATCCATTTGTTTAATAACTTCAGCTCCGGAAGCTTGACCCCCCTTCCTGAACAGGCCATAAGTCGTGCGACGCTGTATCCAAATAAAATGTATATCCTATTTTTTCCACAAATGTACGGTAACTTTCTTTTGGTGGTATTTGATCACTGTGTTTTTTTTATTTTTTGCGCTACAAACATAAAAATATATATTTTTTTTCTTTCTGCTATAAAACATTCCCAATAAAAAAAATCAAATGTCTTTTATCAATTTAGGCCAATATGTATTCTGCCACATTATTTTTGTAAAAAAATTCAAATAAGCATATATTGATTTTTTTTGCGCAAAAGCTATAGCGTCTACAAACTATGGGATACATTTTTGGAATTTTTTTTTTTTTTTTTTACTAGTAATGGCGGCAATAAGCGTCTTAAATCCGGACTGGGATATTGCGGCGGACAAATCAGACACCTAACTGACACTATTGACATTTTTTTGGGATCAGTGACACTAATAGAGTGATTAGTGCTAAAAAAATATGCGCTGTCACTGTACTAATGTCACTGACAGGGAAGAGGTTAACATCAGGGGCAAACAAAGGGTTACATGTGTTCCTATGGCGTGCGTGCTAACTGAGTGGGGGTGCTTGTACTGTGAGAAGGCAGAGATCTGTGTTCCTGCTTAGCAGATCACAGCCTTCCCTTGTCACAGAACGGTGATTTGCCTGTGTCCCGAACGATCATCGGGTCCCGGACCCGCTTATTGTCTCACCCTGTATCTAATCACAGCAGAAGTGGGTCGCAGGTGGCGTGCATGCGTGTCCCAGACTAGGAAGTGTAGAATCAATTACAGGTACCTGATTCTGCCCAGAGCGGCCGCCCTGACGCAGTAAATGTACGTGGGGCAGTCGGCATCTGGTTAATAAGCTAACAACGGCATTGGTACATTTAGTAAGTACATACATTAAAGTATATGTGAACTTCACCTTGTAAAACAACCCATTCAATTTAAAATAGAAATGCAAGGCAAAACATTTGTGTATAGATATAAATCCTTTTTTTTTTTTTTTTAATATGTAAATACATATTCTCAGCTGCATAAGGGGATTAGAGAGCTGGGAGTGGAGACTGAAGGGGAGGCATGTCAGCAGGAAGCAAGGAGAAAACAGTAGACGGATCTTTCCAGAGAACAGCTGTTGGGGTGGCGTTTCAGTACAAGTCCTGGCCATTGGAGGATAGGCAGGCTGTGCTTCCAGCACAGGCAGAAAACGAAGATCTTTCACAAATTTGAACAGAGCTTGGGTTTATTATAAAATGTCCCAAAAATATTATGTACAGACTCAAAATCTTTATAAAGCGCTCAAATATGTAAACATTCACATATGAACATATAAACATATTTCATTAACATGTGCATATGTAAAAAACATAGTACAGTGATGTGATTTAACTTCCTGCATTAAGTGCATAATGAAAAGTCAGCAATGTCCACAAATGAAGTTAGTGCAGAATCCACAATGTTCACAAATATGTATTACTTTTTTTTTATATTATCCACTCTATGACCTTTCACCGGTGCTCCTCCTCACCAGTGTACAAGTTCTAACTCAATGGAACTTATTGACCTTGTATATGTAAATAAGTAAGTCAGCTGTGTTTTGAAGTGGTAGTAAACCTCCAAGAATATATATTTTTTTTAATTGGGCCCCTGCAGGATAATACCTTAGAACTAAGCCCTCCAGTGGTGCGCTGTCATGGCTCCCTGGCACTTTCGTCTTCACTTGGTCTTTCTTTCCAGGATTCATGGCTGTTTGACTGGACGAGCCGCGATGAGGTCACTCCCACACATGCATATGGTAGTCACGGCCACAGCAGGGCTCTCTCAATAGAAGGCATGCTGTCCATTGAGTGCACAGTGCACATAAGTCACCCGCTGCTACTATAGTAAATATCTCCTCAATGGTGTATGTTATGGAGATATTGACTATACCTACACGTATGCCTTATTTTAGGCTTACCTGTTGCTACAAGTAAACCACAGGGACTTTACTACCAATTTAATAGCAGAAACCATCTCACCTTACTGCTCTTCTACTCATCCAAGGTACCTGCATCTTTGGACCTTGTTGCCTTGCAGAGTACTGTACCTTCAATGCTCAGCAATCAATGGGAACACAAACTAAAACAATTTTCAATGTATAACTCTTAATTAATAAAAGCGCCAGAAAATTACATAAAATATACTTACATTAAAAGGTGCCCAAACCCCAGCACTAGATAAACCAGACAGCCGAATCTTTATCTCCCTGCGCCACTGCTCCACTCACTTCCTGGAGTCAGTGTGTGCTCCAATTGGTGGATTAGACATCAGAAGTCCCTCCCTACATGTTTCATCATTCACCAGACATCCTCGGGAATGGGTGGGCTGAACAAAAGCAAAGTAATCCTCTCTGCTATGCTAATGTATTCTGATAGCAGGACTCCTCTGCTGACAGAATACATTGATCAGCACTTCAGATGATTGGATAAGGGTTCTCCAGCAGTTCTGTTCAACAGAAGTCAATCTACTGATTGACTTCTCTTAGAAAGGGAGAGCCACACACAGACGAAAATTTGCCTTGTCTCTGCTGAGCTGGCCCGAATTTCGATCCGCGCATACCAAGCCTAAAGCTGACGATACACTTCCTGTAGTCAGTGTGTGCTCCAATTGGCTGATGTGGTGTCAAATGTCCCTCCCTACGCATTTCATCATATACCAGACATCCTCAGGAATTGGCAGGCTGAGCAAAATCAAAGTAATCCTTCCCCCGCTATGCTAATGTATTCTGATAGCAAGACTCCTATGTTGGCAGAATACACTGCAGCCAATTGGATGAAGATTTTTCAGCAGTCCTGTTCAGCAGAAGTTAATCTACCGATCAACCTCTCTTGGATACGGAGGGCCACACACAGACCAAAATTTGCCTGGTCCCTGCTGAGCTGGCTGAATTTCGATCCATGTGTACCAAGCTTAAAGCTGGCCATACACCGATTGTAATTTGGCCTCTTCACATGGCATTGGCTGAATTTAGAGTGCTTGGGCTCACCCTCTGACAGAACTTGATTGTTTCATTGACAGAATACAATGTCCTGATTGGGGGGGGGGGGGGGTCCTCTATACATCTTATTTGTGAGGTTGCAAAAATCTGTTACTTTTCTTTTTTTGGTTCAGATCTGCCTTGAAAAATTCCATGGTGATTGGATTCAGATGGCTGAGTTAACCATTCAACTAAATGCTGAAGTATGTTCAGCCTCTCAATTGAGCTTAATGAAACCTCTTCCATATTACGGAACAGTTGAATGTAACTTGTTCTGTAATATGGAACATGTTTTTAATAACATGATTGATCCACAGAAATCTAAATATGTGATTGTATTGGGGTGGCTAAGGATCAGATTAAAAGGAGCTACAGAGCTGCAAAAATAATCGCAAATATTAAAAAAGTAAGCAACCCGAAAGTTCATCTTGATGCATTAAATGCAAGTTTCTCCTTTCATTCATTGCTTTTCAGTAACGAAGAGACCTGTCAAACCACAGTTCAGATGAAGCTGTACAAGAGAATCAATCACTGTTTATCCTAGTTTGTATATTTGTAGGCTTTGCAGTTAAAAGTTATTTTCCACTATATACCTTTCACGTTAAATGTGTATTAAGTATTTTGACTGGAGTGTCTGTAATAAAAAGGGTTGGAAGGAGCGATGGGATCCATTTCTAGACTGCAGGGCACATACATCATAAAAAAATGAGATGTACACAAGATGCTCAAGGACCTAATGTGTTTATGTATGGAAAGCACAAGTGTGTGTGTGTGTGTGTTTGAGACTAGGTGCCTTAAACATTGCTATTTTTCACCAACATTACTTATCAAAGCGGTTACAACTGCTTGATGAATGGCTTGCTATTCCTATCTGTGTTTGCCTTTCTTACCACACTTCAGATACAGTAAAAATTAAATGGTGTATGTCCTGGAGATACATTGCCTAAATCTTTTAAAAAGAGTCACATAAACAAGCCACAAATTGAAAGACATACAGATGAGCAGTATGTCTTTAATTGCTAGGAAAAAATACTGCATTTTTTTAAGGTTTATGTAAAACTCATTAAAGCAAATTTACGGTCAACATTAAAATATCATATATTCATTTCCGAATTGTATTTCAATTATGTATAGCCTACTTCTATTAAGCTGAACAATCTTGAAGTCTGTAAACTTGCCCCGTACACACGATCAGAAATTCTGCCACCAAAAGTCAGATGTGAGCTTTTGGCCAGAAATTCCGACCATGTGTATGCTCCATCAGACTTTTGCTGGCAGAATTCCAGCCAGCAAAAGACTGAGAGCAGGTTCTCATTTTTTTGGTCGGAAAAAGTTCCTATCCGAAAATGCGTTTGTATGCAATTCGGACATGCAAAAAATCACTCATGCTCGGAAACAATTTGACGCATGCTCAGAAGCATTGAACTTAATTTTCTCGGCTTGTCGTAGTGTTGTACGTCACCGCGTACTTGACAGTCGAAAGTTCAAAGAATTTTTGTGTGACCGTGTGTATGCAAGCCAAGCTTATGCGGAATTCCGTCGGAAAACCCATCCAAATTTTTTCTGACAGAAATTTCCGCTCGTGTGTACTGGACATTACTTTGCGAACCTCGACACACACTTACTTGCTTGAATTATGTGACAAGTATTCATTATGCCCTGCGAGTAGGCACTGATGTGTCACACATTTCCCAGAGCCTGCCTTCTGGACTATAGCAGTGCCGAGAGGAGACGTTTCAGGAGGTGGTGAAAATGCAAAAATCACTGCTTGTAGACAGCAAGGTTCCAACTCAAGTTCTTAGAAATTGGAAGTTAAAGTGATTGTAAAGTCTGGTTTTATTTATTTTTTTAAATAGCAAACATGTTATACTTACCTCCTCTGTGCAGTAGATTTGCACAGGGCAGCCCAGGTCCTCCTCTTCTCGGGTCCCTCTTCGGTGCTCCTGGCCCCTCCCTCCTGTTGAGTCCCCCCACATCAAGCAGCTTGCTATGGGGGCACCCGAGACGAGCTGCAGCACCATGTGTCCATTCAGACACGTAGCTGCCATTCAGCCCCACCCCCTCTCTCTCCTGATTGGCTAACTGACTTTGATTGACAGCCGCAGGAGCCAATGCTGCCACTGCTGTGTCTCAGCCAATCTGGTTAAAACCGGCCGAATAGCACAACAACGGTAAAGCACCCCTAAATATAACGCCACTTTACCGACAGCGCCCGCAATGCTTCAGTGTGAAAGTAGCCTAAGAGTGGCAAGGATGTGGAATTCCCTTCCACAGGCAGTTGTTTCAGCTGGGATCATTTAAAAAAAACTATTCGATAAGCACCTGAACGACTACAACATACAGGGATATACAATGTAATACTGACATATAATATATCCAATAAAAAAAATTGAAAAAAATCTAATTTCTTCATCAATTTAGGCCAATATGTATTCTGTTACATATTTTTGGTAAAAGAAAAATCAGCGTATATATATTGGTTTGCACAAAAGTTATAGAGTCTACAAACTATGGTATATATAGTCTATTTATTTTAAAACTAGTAATAGTGGCGATCAGCAACCTCTAGCGGGACTGCAATATTGCGGCGAGCAGTCACACACTAACTGACACTTTGTGAGAACCAGTGACACTAATATAGTGATCAGTGCTAAAAATATGCACTGTCACTGTACTAATGACACTGGCTGGGAAGAGGTTAAACATCTAGGGCAATCAAAGGCTTAACTGTGTGCCTAGCCAGTGTCTTACTGTATTATGTGTGCTGCTTTTACTGAGGGAAGTGATAGATTTTATTCCCGCCTGTCAGAATGAAAATCTGCCTTGTTTATATAGGCAAATCTCAGTTCTGTGTCTGTGCCTGACAACCGGTGGGTGCTGGTGGATATCCATTGCCGGTAACTGCAGATCAGCTTCCTCTGTGAGTAATCACAACAAAAGCAAGCCACCGGCGGCGTGCGCACGCACGCAAGCGCCCCCTAGGCGAAAGTACAGAATAATGTATATATAAATGATACAGGACAGGAGGGCCACCCTGTAGCAGTAAATGTGCTATAATGCGGGCCTTAAGTGGTTAAACCGATAACCTCAGGTTTGGAAACTATTATACAAAGTCCAAAAAAGGGTGCCAGACCAATGATCTGAGAGTCCAAACACTTTTCATTGTTGGAGTTTGTTCACCATAATGATAGAAAATAGAAAACACGCTTTGAAGGTTCAAAGGTATGCCAAAAATTCAGGGCTACAAAACACTAAATTAATTGATACATAAACGGTTGTAAAAACATAAGCTGTGCCCATAAAACTAATGCAAAATGGTAAAATCTCATCTCTTGTACCAAATAAATCAAAAGCAAGTAGAAATAATCTAGTAGTACAGAAAATTATAACTGACATACAGCAAAATTATGGGTCGCATCGTAGGGCTTTTTCTCTTGAACTGGAAAAACTGCAAGGAGTTTTTTGGAGAAATCCTTCAGGAGCCTTGTTCCCAATTTGTGTAATGCATTTCAGCACCTAACGTGGTAGTAGTTAGGCCATGCTAAGCAGTTACAGTAAGGAAGTGATGTTTACAGGTGCCCAGGCAGCAGTAAATTAGTAATTAGCCACTGTAAGGCTAGAATAGGAAAGAGAGGTGTTTTCTGCAGAGAATTCATGATGAGAGCCAAAAGCACCCTAAGGGGCCAGTTATATCCCTAAAAAGTTATCTATGTGCCACGTCAAAGACTTCGTTTACTAAAGTCATTGATGGGGAGAGAAAGTGTCTCTGATCTCTGTAAAATAAGTTTGCAGCGTGCAATGTCAAAGCACTCACAGCATCGCTTTCCTCCTCCTGGTCTACTGAGTATCAGAAAGGTTGAAAGAAGTGAATTCTGAGAAATAGGAGTGATGAAAGATAAAGACTAAGCAGCAGGTATCAAAGGTGGGCCAAGTGTTTGTACAGTTACAGTGCTGTGAAAAAGTAATTGCCCCCTTTCTGATTTTTTATTTTTTTTGCATATTTGTCACACTTAAATGACTCAGATCGTCAAACAAATTTTACTATTACACAAAGATAAACCGAGTAAATACAAAATGCAGTTTTTAACCACTTGACCACTGGGCACTTAAACACCCTTAATAACCAGACCAATTTTCAGCTTTCGGTGCTCTCACAATTTAAATGACAATTACTCAGTCATACAACACTGTACCCATATGACATTTTTGTCATTTTTTTCACACAAATATAGCTTTCTTTTGGTGGTATCTTTAGAAAAAAAGACTGAAAATTCTGTAAAAAAATGAAATTTTCTTTGTTTCTGTTATAAAATTTAGCAAATTTGTAATTTTTCTTGATAAATGTTGGCCAAAATTTATACTGCTACATATCTTTGGTAAAAATAAGTACAAATTGGGGTATATTATTTGGTCTTTGTGAAGGCTATAGAGTCAAAAAACTATGGTTCCAATATCTGAAAATTGATCACACCTGAAGTACTGACGGCCTATCTCATTTCTTGAGTCCATAACATGCCATAAAAGTACAAATACCCCCCAAATGACCCCTTTTTGGAAAGAAGACATTCCAAGGTATTTAGAAAGAGGCATGGTGAATTTTTTGAAGTTGTCATTTTTTCCCACAATTCTTTGCAAAATCAATATTTTTTTATTTTTTTTCACAAAATTGTCATATGAGCAGGTTATTTCTCACACACAGCATATGCATACCACAAATTACACCCCAAAACACATTCTACTATTACTCTCGAGTATGGCGATACCATTTGTGTGAGACTTTTACACAGCGTGGCCACATACAGAGGCCCAACATGCAGGGAGCACCATCAGGTGTTCTGGAGCACCCAGGCCAATTCTGACATTTCTCTCCTACATGTAAAAATCATCATTTATTCCCTAGAAAATTACATAGAAGCTCAAAACATTATAAATGTTTTTTTAGCAAAGACCCTAGAGAATACAATGGCGGTCGTTGCAACTTTTTATCTAGCACGGTACTTGCGCAGCAATTTTTCGAACGCGTTTTTTTTGGAAAAAAAATGTTTTGTGCTTTACAAAAAACAAAACTGTAAATTTAGCCCAATGTTTTTGCATAATGTGAAAGATGAAGTTACGCCAAGTAAATAGATACCTAACATGTTACCCTTCAAAATTGCACACACTTGTGGAATGGCGCCAAACTTCGCTACTTAAAAATCCCCATAGGTGACGCTTTCAATTTTTTTACTGGTCACATGTTTTGAGGTCTAGGGACAAAATTATTGTTCTCGCTATAACGTTCGCAGTGATACCTCACATGTGTGGTTTGAACACCGTTTTTATATGTGGGCGGGACTTACATATGCGTTCGCTTCTGCATGCGAGCACACGGGGACAGGGGCGCTTTAAACATTTTTTTTTATTGTTCATTTTACTTTATTTATTTTAGTTTGACACTTTTTTCCCCCCAAAAAATGTTTTGATCACTTTTATTCCTATTACAAGGAATGTAAACATCCCTTGTAATAGGAATATGGCATGACAGGTCCTCTTTACGGTGAGATATGGGGTCAATAAGACCCCCACATCTCACCTCTAGGCTGGAAAGCCTGAAATAAAAATAAAAAACGATCCTGGCTTTGATCGTATCGAGTATCGCAGGGTATGGCAGGGTATCACAGAATATCGCAGGGTATGGCAGAGTATTGCAGAGTATTGCTGGGTATTGCAGAGTATTTTTGGGTATTGCAGAGTATTTTTGGGTATTGCAGAGTATTGTTGGGTATTGCAGAGTATTGTTGGGTATTGTTGGACATTGCAGAGTATTGTTGGGTATTGCAGAGTATTGTTGGGTATTGCAGAGTATTGTTGGGTACTGCTGGGTATTGTTGGGTACTGCTGGATATTGCAGAGTACTGCTGGGTATCCAGCCATCCCTCCATACCCTACAATACCCAGCAATACAATGCAGGCTATTGCAGGGTATGGAGGGATGGCTGAGCATGGATGGATGGATCGGTGGTGACTGCAGAGCAGTGCTGTGGGCACTACAGATCCCGCCCACAGCACTGCTGCCACCAATCCCTCCCCCTCTCCTCTCACACTGTACCGATCGGTACAGAGAGAAATTACGCCGGTTTGCTTACATGTGATCACTCCGTCATTTTACGGAGCGATCACGTGGACCCGGCAATCGCGGATGTTCTCAAGTGCGCGCCCCAGGGGGCGCGCAAGAGGGGAATTCTGGGAGGACGTTAATTAACGGCCTCTCAGAGTTAAGCAACCGCCCTATAGCCGTTTTTCGGCTATGGGCCGGTTGATAAGCGGTTAAATTATGGTTTCATTTATTAAGGCAAAAAAGCTGTCCAAACCTGCCTGGTTTTATGTGAAAAATAATTGCCCCTAAACCTAATAACTGGTTGTGCCACCCTTGGCGACAACAACTGCAATCAAGCGTTTGCGATAACTGGCAATGAGTCTTACACATTGTTGTGGAGCAAGTTTGGCCCACTCTTTGCAAAATTGTTTTAATTCAGCCATATTGGAGGCTTTTCCAGCATGAACGGTATGGTACAGCATCTCAATTGGATTTAAGTCGGGGCTTTGACTAGGACACTCCAAAACCTAAATTGTGCTTTGTTTGAACCATTTAGAGGTGGAATTTTGTTTCGGATCATTGTCCTGCTGCACTTGAGCTTGAGGTCACGAACTGATGGTCGGATATTCTTCTTTAGGATTTTCTGGTAGAGCTTAGAATTCATGGTTCCATCAATTATGGTATTTCTTCCAGGTCCTGAAACTGCAAAGCAGCCCCAGACCATCACTCTACCACCACCATGTCTGACTGTTGGTATGATGTTCTTGTTATGAAATGCTTTTTTATTTTTACGCCAAATGTAACGGGACAAACACCTTCCAAAAAGTAAAATTTTTGTCTTATCAGTCCACAGAATATTTGCCTACAAGTCTTGGGGATAATCAAGATGTTTTTTGGTAAATGTGAGATGAGCCTTTGTGTTCATTTTGGTCAGCAGTGGCTTTGGCCTTGGAACTTTCCCATGGATGCCATTTTTGCCCAGTATCTTTATTATTGTTGAATCATGAACACTGATCTTACCTGAGGCAAGTGACGCCTGCAGTTTTTTAGATGTTGTTCTGGGTTCTTTTATGACCTCCTGGATGAGTCGTCATCATGCTTTTGGAGTAATTTTTGTAGGCCAGCCACTCCTGGGAAGGTCCCCGTGGTTCGCTGGAGTTCCAAAGGCTTAGAAATGGCTTTGAAACCCTTCCTAGACTGATACATGTACATTACTTTGTTTCTAATCTGTTCTTGAATTGTTTTAGATTGTGGCATGATGTGTGGCTTTTTGTGATCTGTTAGCATGCTTCACTTTGTCAGACAGCTTCTGTTTATGTGATTTCTTGATTCAACAAGTCTGGCAGTAATCAGGCCTGGGTGTGGCAAGTGAAATTTAACTCAGCAATTGTGGTTAACTACTTTCAGACCGGACCATTTTGCTGGCTTAAGACCAGACCACTTTTTGCGATTCGGCACTGCGTTGCTTTAACTGACAATTGTGCGGTTGTGCGACGTGGCTCCCAGACAAAATTGATGTCCTTTTTTTCCCACAAATAGAGCTTTCTTTTGGTGGTATTTGATCACCCCTGCGTTTTTTTATTTTTTTTGCGCTATAAACAAAAAAAGAGCGACAATTTTGAAAAAATACTTTTTGCTATAATAAATATACCCATAAAATATATAAAAAAACATTTTTTTTCCTCAGTTTAGGCCGATACGTATTCTTCTACATATTTTTGGTAAAAAAAAATGCAATAAGCGATTATTGATTAGTTTGCGCAAAAGTTATAGCGTTTACAAAATAGGGGATAGTTTTATGGCATTTTTATTAATCATTTATTTTTACTAGTAATGGCGGCGATCAGCGATCTGCCTTATGCCGCTCGTGTGTACGCGGCATCAGGCAGGAAGAGTATTTCTGGAAGGATCACCAGGTGAAAATATAAAAAAGCCACAAAATGCAGCAACACATTCAAGGATTTAGATTAGAGCATGTTCTAAATTTTCAGTCGGAAAAAGTTCTGATCGAAAATTCCGATCATCTATACTAATTCCAACGCGCAAAATTCTGACGCATGCTCGGAAGCATTGGACTTAATTTTCACGTCTCGTCGTAGTGTTGTACGTCATCGCATTCTTGGCGGTCAAAAGTCCAGCGAACTTTTGTGTGACCCTGTGTATGCAAGCCAAGCTTGAGCGGAATTCCGTCGGAAAACCCATCCAAGATTTTTCCGACAGGAAATTCCGCTCGTGTGTACGCGGCATAAGACAGGAAGAGTATTTCTGGAAGGATCACCAGGTGAAAATATAAAAAAAGCCACAAAATGCAGCAACATATTTAAGGATTTGTAAAATCTGCTCGTGTGTACGCGGCATTAGAGCATGTTCTAAATTTTCAGTCGGAAAAAGTTCCGATGGGAAATTCAGATCATCTGTACCAATTCCAACGCGCAAAATTCCGACGCATGCTCAGAAGCATTGGACTTAATTTTCACGGCTCGTCGTAGTGTTGTACGTCATCGCATTCTTGGCGGTCAAAAGTCCAGTAAACTTTTGTGTGACCCTGTGTATGCAAGCCAAGCTTGAGCGGAATTCCGTCGGAAAACCCATCCAAGATTTTTCCGACATGAAATTCTGCTCGTGTGTACGCGGCATAAGACAGGAAGAGTATTTCTGGAAGGATCACCAGGTGAAAATATAAAAAAAAAGCCACAAAATGCAGCAACCACATTTAAGGATTTGTAAGCTGCTATATAGTACAATTTTGTTTTTGGGTTTATTCCACTTTAAGCCTAGCAGAATGGTTGACATATAAATGAAGTACCAGGCCAGGTTCAACAGCTCTCACCCATTCAAACAAGGTATTAAGAGAGCTGAGAAAATATGTCTCAAAGAACAAGGAGATGACAGGTCCTAATGTATACATTTTTTTTGAATAATCCTATTACAAATACAAACATCACATGCTCTGTAATATAGAGAACCCTACTTTAAGGGTAGATGCTGAAAAGCTTTGTTAACCTAGTGTAGAAGTTAAAATGTGCTGCTGAAGTTTAGAGACTAGTTTGAAAGTATTATGTTATAATTGCCATAAAAGAACAAGAGATCGGACTCCTGTTATAAAAATATATGTTGCTGCTGTTTCTGATACGATACAGTTAGAAGTGCATCGGAGACAGTTATCCTGCCTTAAGCACAGTACTTGTTATTTTTGTTACACAGAAATGAGTTAATGCTACTGTATGTGTGAAAGTAACCTTTGAGTGCAGTAAAGTTTAAACATTATTTCAGACATAAAATTTGGTGGCAAAAGATAAGCAGCTTTTGTGTCATTTCCATCACTTTACATACAGAGCTCTCAGTTAACTTAAAAAGATTTTAAAACCCTTTTTTTTAGGGAGGACCAAAGGGAGTTTGGGGTGTTGCAATTTCCGTATGCCTGTTTTACACTCTGATGGTCAGTCCCCAAGCTGATGGCTCCCCTGCCTGTTTGTGGATGACTCCTAAGCTTGCTGGATGCTATGAAGACACCTTGTGAATGCTCGCTCCCAACCAGTGTTGTGTATGTCCATAGCCACACACAGAGTGCCCGGCAAGCCATGCCACTGATCCTTTCTTCTCCTCCCTCCCAGCAATTTCCCAGCAAGATTCCATCATTATGTTTCCCTCGGTACTCTCCTCTACAACACAAAAGATGACCAATTGGCACAGATCCTGGAGTTGCCGGTGGTGACAAGGGACTGCATGTAAGTGTTTGGGGACAAGGGGGCACAAAAAGGAACTAGGACACCTTTTACCCTATCGCACAAAATGCATTAAAGTGCAGATAATTCTACTTTAACATTCAACTACTGTTTAAAAAAATGATGCATGTAACTGCAGAGAGTCTTGTAACTTTGAAACGTATTCTCTTGGGCATCTCCCAATTTCAGTCAGTAGATGCATCCATAACATTGTCATGAGCTGGCCCTGTGTACAATACAATATGAAATAGCTAATAGTGTTGTGTTTTGATGCTATCATTTCTTACCCTGTTGTCTTACTCACAGGCACATGAGGTCCTTTTGCATAGCTCCCAACTGTCCCTGATTTTGAGGGACTGTCCCTGATTTGTAACAATATTCCTCTGTCCCTCTTTCCTCCTCATTTGTCCCTCATTTTGATCTTATCTAGTATAGTTTTATATAAAATACACTTTTTATCTTTCAAAAAGTGTTTCCCTATTCTTAAATCTTTCATCCAATTTTTTAATTGCTGCATTTGTAGATGTCAAAAGCCAGCGTGAAGGGATAGTAGTGGTAACAAAAAGCACTTGTGGGGTTAACTAATAATTTTTTCTGTATAATTCTCCTTTTAGGTGGCGTGGCAGGGGTGTGTCCTATGAGTACATACTTTTGCTAATAGATGTCCATTGTTCCCATCTCAGAAAGTTGAGAGGTATGCATTATGGTAAATGTAGCCATGCACAGAATAAGTTTTATGTATGTATCGATAAATTGTGTATGCTATTTTTTTGCAAAACAAAACATTTCCTGTTTTTAAAACAAATAGTTTTGAGAGTCAGGTAGTTCTAAAAGGCACACATTAATGCAGTTATGTATTCATTAATAAATCATGAAATTTATTTTTAAGCGCAGCTGGTGGAAATACCCTAATTCAATTTGAACCAAGCCCTGCCTTAAGCTCCGGTCTGGGGCACTTCCACCTGTCACTGCACAGGCTATGCTGTCAGTGAGGCTGTCAGTGTCTCTGCAGTAGCCATTTCCTCAGCTGCCAGGAGGAGAGAGAAGGGATGCTGTTTAGACTGTATCTGCAGCCACCGTGGGAGGAGAGCCCATCCACCTCCTCAGAACATCAGTCTGGAAGGACAGAGGATTGGTGGGAACCACCTGGGACTATGGATAATGTATTCCCCAGGAGACTTCTTTCAAATCATAGGCTGAATGGGACTACAGGCCCCAGGAGACTGGAGAGCTAAAGCAGGAGGAAAAGGGGAAGGAAGCGTGGGGCTTGTGGCAGCCTCATGGAGAAATGAGAGGTGATCACTAGAGAAAGAGTGCTGTGTTGAAGAGCTGCCCTCCTTAGTGTTTCCTGCAGTCACTGGAGAGCGAGAGGGAGAGCTAGAGAGACTCTACTCCCACATCTATCCAGAGGTCAAAGCTTTGAGAGATCTCCATTGTCAAGTCCTGTGTCACTGCTGACATCACTGGTCTTGTGAGAGATCATTATTGCTGGGTCCTGAGTTGCTGCTGACATCATCAGTTCCATATGAAATTGTCATCATTGAGTCCTGAGTCCCAACGGACAGCACTGGTTCAAGATGCTAGAGAGCTAGAGGATGTGTAATCACAGATCATTTGGTGGTGAGAGCCTGCTGGCCACATCTTCCTGTCCACTTCTTATAGGGACAATAATATCCCCTAATTTTAGGATACATTTTAGGTACTGTGACACGTCAGCTTAATTGTAGTGATTAAACAGTGAGTTTACTCAATGCCAGATATAGATTTCAAGGCTTACCTGCCCACTTTTCTTTAAAAGAAAGTCAAAGTTCATACAGTTATGTCTTCCTACGCAGGGGGTTCTCGCCATCAATGCAACAAATGTAACATTCAGCCTTTAGTGCTTTGAGTAGTAAAGCATGTTCTCCTGATCATCAAACTGTTCTCCTGATCATCCCTAGCTGCTCTGTCCCTCCTGGACTCTCTCTCAGGCTCGGGCCTTGGTCTGTCCCAACCTGGAAAGCATGGTGCAACACCTCTCACCTTCAAACACTGACCTCTGGGGCTCTGAGCTCTATCTCTGGCTCTCATTTGAAGCCAGCACACAGCTGTGCCATTGGCATGCCTGCTTCTTGGAAAATCTGGCATAAACCACCATTTTACAGAGCGGCACGGGGTCACGGAGTAAGCTTAAGCTGGAACTTTGGGCCCCAACAATTTCCATTTCACTCGCCAGTGGGAAATGTTTGGAGAAACTAATGGACCATTAGTTCCCAGTGCACCATTTAGTTAGGACTTCCCTGCTTTTAGAGTTCACTGGCAGAGACATTTGGTCCTGGTTACTTATGGTGTTATACAAAATTGGTGTCTGTTGTAGTTAACTGTTGTTTTCTGTTCTGTGTTTTTTGCCTGTTAGCAAGAAGGTCGCTAAAATCCAGAATCATAGGACCCAAACATCACTTGTTCCTTTGAGGGTAAGCTCTATGCTTGTTAATCCCTTTACAGCAGCACTCACACTGTTAGGGAGACTGTTAGAGAGAGAGGGGCAGCGCTAGAAATTAATGAGGTGTGCTGCTTGTGAATGTGCTGACAAGCAGACAGTGATACGTAGAAAGAGCACACAAATGACCTCATTAGTCTGCTGCTTCTCCTTCAGCAGAGTGGGGATTGAGAGATGCCACCACTGTATCATTTTATTATAAAAAAATAATACAGTGTCATCCACCTGGCAGTGAATCTCAGGGCTGAATGGGCAGAATGCAAATCATATCATTCTTAGTTTCATTTAATGAGATTGTCAATTGTAAAAAAAAAACATAAATAAAAAAAATAATATTTTTGCTCTTCAAGAATACTATTTATAATGTCAGTTTCTTTAGAAAAATATAATATAGAGATGTTTATAGGAAAATTCATACTAAGCATTATATACATTACGGTAATTTACATGAGTATATGCCTACCTGGTAGAGCCATGTGCTTCATCCCTTCCTCCAGCTAAAAGCTTTTTTCTGTTTATTTAAATAAACATTTTATCTTGCCCTATTTGCACTAAGCAGCTATCCCTCACTGCAATACACATAGAGACAGTACAAATCAATACACTTTTCTACCTTTAGAATAAAAGCTGTCTTCATGCAGAGCCTCTGTCTGAAGCCTATAGTGTTGTTGAATGATGTTATTTAAATGCATTTATACAAAGACATACATTATAATTAATAGCCTTTTAATTCAACAAGGTAAATAATAAACTAGTACATTTCTACATTTAGGGAAGTGTATAACTTTTGGTAGAGCAGCATTTTAAGTTCATGCTGTTATACACACAAGATTGAAAGATGCCATTATATCCTTTATAGCAGAAGAAACGCCTAAAGCCTCGTAGACACAATCACATTTTTGGCTAACCGAGCGTCGGACTTTTTTTCGAAGAGCGTGTGCCGGGAACTTGTCTTGCATACTAACGGCACACAATTGTGAGGCAACAAACACAAACGTAGTGGCATACTACGTGGAATTTAAGCTCTTGAGCGCCACTCTTTGGTCACCTTCTGCTAATGTTGTGTTTGGTGATCATTGATTCCGAACATGTGTGTTTGTACTTTGGACTTTTGTGTGACGGACTTGTGTACACATGATACAAAAATCTGACAACAGACTGCTGGCCACCGAAAATTTACTAGCCATCCAACATTTGTTGGCCGAAAGTTTGACAACGGTCGGATTTTAGGCAAATAGTCTGTCATCACACAATTCCCTGCCGAAAATCCACTCGTGTGTACAAAACTTTTGGCTGGTTTGACACATGTCTGGCTGCGGTTTGCAGTCTGGTGTGTTTCTGTTCAAATTTTTACCTGAAGTCACACCTGAACCGGACCCAAAAATGCACAAGACTCTTTTTTAAACTGCACTGCAACCGCTCCAGACATGTGTGAACTGGTTTTCTGTCAGCAATAGTCCGGCTATCATAAAGTGTCCGCTGTGTACTGTGCATGCGCAGCGCATGCGCAGTATGGAGCAGAAGGATTTTCGGAAAATCTCTGAAGATGAACGACGCCTGCGCCATGAGTCGAGGTGTAAGCCCCACCATCCAAGTGGACATAGGGCTACACAAACTTAGAGGGCCCCTCGCGGGCTCAATTCGCTCACCACGCTTCGGGCACGGTCTCGCTGCGCTCGGCTCTTTTTTATTCTAACTCTATGTCCACTTGGATTGTGGGGCTTGAACCTGGACTCACGGCGCAGGCGTTGTTCATCTTTACATATTTCACATATATTACAGGTAATGATTTTATACATACTTATACTCAGAAGAGGCGACATGAGGATTAAACAGCTCTTAACAAATCTCTATATGAATTCATACCATGAATTCATACCTTCAACTATTCATTCGTCTTTTTCTATTTTTATTCCTTTCCTTTTAGTCTCCTTGCGTTATCTCCTCACCCTCCCCTCCTCTGAGTTATCCAAATATTCCCTTTGGTTTTACCTCTAATTGTCCGTCTTACTAACCTGGTGTTTACCCCTAACCCTTTCCCCTAAAAAAAAAAAAAAAGGGAGAACTAAATCACCAGAGTCAATCCATGGAGAGTTGTCCATTCCATATCTACCTCTCTCTAGGCGGATGTTAATATACTCTTTAGGTCAATATTTCAGTCATCCAGGTTTCTCTCCAGAAGGGTCTTACCCTCTTCCGATCTTAAAAAGGTGTTCCAGGGAGACCATATTTCCGTAAATCTATCCTGTTGGTGTCGTGAAGAGAGGACCAGGTTTTCCAATTTATTTATTTCTTCTACTTTCTGTATCCATTTCCTCACTGTTGGGGGTGTTGTTGATCTCCATGCTAATGGAATACAGGCCTTGGCCGCATCCACCAGATGGCCTATCACCAACTCTCTATATTTTTTTTCCGGTATCTGAGATATGTGAAATAAGAAAAAGAGCGAGTCATCTGGTATTCTGTATTCTGATATCTTCTGGAGGATACGGCCAATCTCTGTCCAGTAGTTCTTTAATTTGGGGCAGTCCCAAAAAATATGCAACATCGTACCTATATTTTCCTGACATCTCCAGCAGAGATCCGATGAGTCAGGGAAAAATCTCTTCAGTCTCTCTGGTGTTTTATACCATCTGGTAAAGATTTTAAAATTTGTTTCTTGAGTTTTTACACAAATCGACAACTCATGTGTAAACCTCAATACTTGTTCAAGTTGTGTCTTACTGAAGTTTCTCCCCAACAGTCACATGTTATGCAAATTGGATGCAGTTAACAATGTATCCAAGCCAGCCAATGTCTAACTATTCTTAAAAATGTTCCCTCCCTCCTACATATACAGCCTAACCTGTATTTAAAAATAGGTGTGTGCTTACCTATTTTTAATCTGTTAAAGTCCAATTATGTGATCCCGCAGCTCCAGCTTCCGTGTGTCAGTGAACGGCTGCTGCATGGGAGAGAAGGGAGTGCTGACATGCTATGGAAGTCTATGGGTGATGGTACAGCTCCCAGAATTCCCAGACATTGTCAAGTGCTCCCTGAGCTGGAGCTTCAGGATTACATTACTGGAACAAATAAAACATAGTTACAATATTTTTTTCAGACATATACAGACATCTATAGAATAGGCAGGATAGGTGGGAGAAAAGGGAGGGAACATTTTTAAGAAGAGTTAAACTTAGATTTTTCTTCCATTTTAGGTTACGTTCTTTTTACCCACACTTAAAGCCCAGCTCAAACGTAGAAGAATACATTGCTCTGTATAAATTGAAAAAAGTAGCTGTCACTGTAACACTGTAAAACTGTTCCCATCTCTGAAGCTGCCCACTCTCACTGCCCATTATCATTGAACCCACTCTTGTGGGTCCAAAAAGCTGTCCTGGGCTGAACTACAATCACTACATTATGTGAGTTATATTCTCTGCAGCATTCTGTACACTCCATTATTGAAGGAAGAATAGGAAGATAACAACATCACACGATTGTCTAAAAGACATCAGAATATAAACATTATTCTTTACAAAAAACAATTGGAGAGGGGTAGGGGGGCAAGAAACATGTCCAGTCTGGAGTCATGCTTTAAAGTAACACTAAACAATATCATTATTATACACCCCCCCTGCCCTGCTAATAGGATGACATTGTCAGGCTGGCAGGGGAGTTGGGACAGGATACACGGACTGATCACAGCCTCTGTCCTGCCAAAGGTAGGAGTCCTGTGCAGGGGAGGCAGACATTAGAATGGGGAAGTGTCATGTTTAAGAGGAAGGGGGGGGGCAGACTGCAGGGGCACTGTGATGGAGAAGGCTGTGATAGCTAGGGGCAATGTAATACAAAGGGGACTGCACTGTAAGGCACTGTAATCATTACAGTGCCCCTTTACAGTGCAGTCCCCTATACATCACAGCCCCTCTTTACATTACAGTGCCCACTTACAGTGCAGTCTCCTTTATATCCCAGATGCCCCTTTAGAGTGCAGTCCCCTTACATTACAGCCCCCCTTTACATTACAGTGCCCTCTGTACAGAGCAATCCCAGTTGCATTCATGTAAAGTTGCACTGTGATGTAAAGGGGTGTGCACTGTAAAGGGGCACTGTAATGTAAAGGGGGCTGTGATGTGAAGGGGAACTGAGTACACTGATATAAAGGGTGACTGTGCTGTAAAGAGGGGCTGAGGACATACTCTGTGAATAGCCCCCACCAACGCTTGTAAAACACTTCTAAAACATGGTAATTAGCTAAGGTCTTTAAATTAGGAACTTACTGACATATAGTTTAGCTAGCCAGTAGCCACTAATGGGCAAGCCAAAGAAATTCACACATATGTAGGACATATACAACATAAAACATGTAATAATTAACTCAGAAGTGTCCAGGTGAATTGGGACAGGTTGTATCCACTCGGTCCTTGCCGATTTGACAGCTAATGCTGTAACTGTGTGGAACAAACAAGTACCAGCCCCCTGGAGGCTCGAGCCAATGAGGGAAGGAGGGGAGGGAATGGACGGGAGGGAGGCCAAGGGTGATATCCAGTCAGAAATGCAGAGGTGGGGCTGTGGATAGAACAATGTCATTAGGGCCTATGGTCCATGAAGAAAACACACAGCATAGTCCTGTGTCTTCACCTCTGGTATAACTTAATATTGATGTGTCCTATTACTATGTCCCTTAAATGGAGTCTGTAGCAGTCTGGGTCCAGCAGCCTCTGAACAAGTAAGGGAGACGTTTTTATTTCCAGCGGCCCCTTTGGGGTGAGTGCTACATTTTAATGGAACATATTAACTTATTTTTCCCTAAAGATACTGGCATTATGGATGGGAAATTCACAATTGTAAGTGAATCCCTGCCCTCTATTGCCCCTCCCCCAAATCCTTCTTCTTGTGCGCAGTGACTGTGAACTTTCATTATTGCTCCCTGAGGAGGCCAACCCTGTATCTGACTCTTCATTAGGTGCTGAGGCTGTGCCCACTGCCTGAGAATACTTGTCAAAAGTCCTATGATGGCACAGAGGGGGAATGCAGACATTTCTTACTGCCACATGCCTAAAAAAAAAATACATTCTGTCACAAGATCTTCCAAATTGTACGCTGGGTAGTCAAAAGATAGGGATGGCTCTGCAATACCCAAGGCTGTAAAGGAGGATACCCCACCAGTGGTACTTACAGTCCTACAGAAAAACATTATTGGTTGCAGCAGTTGCTGACCACGCAGAAGTAGTGACTTGCAAAGTCCCTGGAGCATCTCTGGATCTCCTACTCTATCATCCTTTAGGCAATCCCTAAAAACTCATATCTTTAGAGAAGCCCATCTTGATTCTAACTAATGAACTGTGTTTTACTTTCTCCATCAGCTCATCCCACAGTTATTACATTTTGTATCACTTGACCCTTCCTCTTAGATTGTAAGCTCTAACACGCCAGGCCCTCTGATTCCTCTTGTGTTGAATTGTATTATGACTGCACTGTCTGCCTTCATTTTGTAAAGCACTGTGCAAACTGATGGAGCTATATAAATCCAGTATAATAATGATAATAATAATAATACATGCCCCCTTAGAACAAAAACCTCACACGCTACCTACAAGGAAACTGGGCCATCACAGCAAATGTGCATGTGGCAAAGAACTGCATGAGCTTAATGGCTGCAACGGGGAAGACTACCAGGATTTATATAACTCAACATTTCACTCTGTCAGTGAATTACTTGAGGTAAAACCAAGGAACTAGGATTTCCAAGATGAAAATGTTATATCCTTGCTACTATACCCTAGGCTAATAACTGAATTGTTTCACTGTGGGAAGGTTTTGGACAACAGCAGTGGTCACTCCCTTGGCTGTCTTTTGTTTTTTGATTGTACCTAGTGTCCTACTCTTGCAGGTGTCATTATACCCAGTTTGTAATTATCTAAAGCTGAGCCGTGTCCTCTAATGATCAAAAGCCAGGAACTGCAGCCAGGAGGTTTGTGAACACTTTTACAGCGCCATGCTGTTAAAAATTGGATGGAGATGGAAAAGCGTAGTCAATATTCTATTCACTTCTATGCACCTTTAAGAAGCAATCATTTGCAGTAATTTGTACAACTTAGAGACAATCGTCAGAGACCAGTTAGGCTAATAGGGACTCTATTTCATACTCGAACTTAGATTGAAATAGAGAAATAGAGGTTAGACAAGACGAGGCAGAACAATAACACTCCATGTTATATATTCTTTTTAAGTAGTTATTACACTTGTACTGAAAACAAATAACTGTTATGTTGTCAGGGTTATACACAGTAGTCTGTCGTCTGTTTACAGCGATGGCTTCATTGTTCGGTATTAAATTTTCTAAGTCATATAAAAATATAAATTGAAAAATCATGTTGAGTAATTGTAGGATTCAACGCAGTCAATCCAGTATCTAAAATGCCTTAGATTTCAATCCAATTAAAATAATTATGGTTTCAAGCAGATTGATATTACTGCCCAGGACTCAGGATTTTCTTCACATGTAATAATTTGGTTGACTTTTGTAGCTTGAAAGTAAGGACAGGCGTCCGTATGGCTCACCTGAAAAGAGCTGGACATTATGTGCATTTTCAGACGCTGCCATTGTGTTGTTCAATTATACATTAGTACAGTCTTTTTGGATCACAGGGATAAAATATAGGTCCACTATAGTATAAATTTAAACCATTTTAGGTAATGCATGTTGTCACCAAATGAATTTACTGTAATTTCACCTGCACCTTTATATTCCTAAAAATGTTCAACGTTTTTTAATATCCCTTCCAAACCACAGGAGCTAATGGAATAGGGAAAATATGTATTTTAGAACTCAATTAAACATGTATTTGTTTGTTTGGTACAAAAAAAAATCATCTCTTTGATCACAAACAACAAAGGGCTTGAAGTTTGTTGCGAAGAATGAACATCAATAAACTAAGATTAAAGCTCATTAAAATATTATCATACCTGTAATGAATTCATTCAACCAAGTCTTAAATATTTCCAAAAGTCTCAAATATTTCTGTGATATTTAAATGAATGTTGAGTTTATTCTGACCACAGGCAACATCAAAGAAAACTATTCATGCTTTGGGCCTAATGGAGCTTCAGTGCTGTAAAGTTATATCACCTTCACAATTATGCAATCACATCAGATAAATAAAATAAAGAGAAAAGGAAGGTTTTCCCCTGTGTGGTATTTCACTGGAAGTAGCATGAAAATACAGAGCAATAATCATATTCATTTTACTCCTTTGTCTTTCTTGTAATGCACTTTCAATGATTTAAAAATGAAAAAAAAAAAAAAAATCACTGTTCCTACTCATTACAATTTAGGTTCCATTTTATTTTTGAACATAAAAGCCAGAGAATATGTGTTCACATCACAGGTAATAACAGGAAAGGCGAACTTGGCTTTTCTTTATCATGGTATTTGAATTATTCATTTAAATGTATTGCGCACTAGCCAGGATGAAAGTGAAAAGTGACCATAAGCAGAAAAAAAAGTTGCCATTCTCTCATCTTGAGGGGGGAAATATGATAAATGGCAAGTTAGAAAGCAAGATCATTTTCCATTCCAAGCCAATTCATTCATCTGATAAAAGAAGGCTCCTTTCAGATTTTGTCGGTAAATTAAATGCCTCAGTGTTACAGTAGAGGATATATTATTAGGGGATATGAATTATTCACAGAAACTTCTATCCTAGGTAGGACAAAAAGACACAATACGGAGCATGGGAATTAATTCAGTGTAAGATTAGTGTTTGACTGTGTGCAGGATGTACAGATTATAATGCTTTAGGTATCAGAGGTTACAAAGTTGATAATGTATTAATCCTGTGGCTTTTTTTAAGTAAAAAAAGGTCTAGAAATATATATTATATCTAGTCTCTTTTCATAAGCAGGCTTAAACTGATGTCTGTCTATCTATCTATCTATCTACTGTATCTATCTATGAAAGAAAGACAGAAGCCTACAGTGGGTATGTTTGTGAATATTTCACTTGCATTACAGGTACGTGCAAGGGAATTTCAGGCCATCAGGTTACAGACAAAAGGTAATAAAATGGAAACGTGCACCACAGCTATGTTTATATGAATAATTGAAAGCCTGAGCAGGTCACATTTGTTCCCTATATTAATGTAAGGCTGAAGCAATTATATTATCCCTACATCATCCCTGGCACCTGGCTGCATTCCTGGTATGATGAATAGGGGTGTACACTGCAGACAGTGTTCACTCATTCAGTAATTGATAGCTTTATGTGATCCCAACCTTATTCTGTTACACATATAAACATATAAAAATCATTACTTAATATTAATTTCAAATGCATTGCACTTTAGATGTCTTCATGATAAAAGTATTAAAGTTTGATGAAGTAGCTCAGTGTTTCCAGACTCATGTATACAGATAATCACATTCTATTCTATTTAGCCCAGTCAGAGTTTGTCATATTTTTAATTTTAATTGTTTTTATCTTTATTAAAACTCCCATCTTGCCACTGTAAATAAAATTGCTAAATGGGTAACGTTTTTTTTTTTTTTTTTTCATATGCAAGTGTCTCCTGTACTTGCAACAGATACTATCCTTGCTAAATTGTAAGGGTCCATTGCACACTAGGAGCAGGAAAAAAAATGTCAGAACCTCTGGCAGAAAAATCGGCATAAAAATACATATAGCAGCTTTTATTGCACATGAATGTAGGAGGATGCATGGATATTTGCTTTTTTTCCAAAACATTTCTCCCTACTTCTGCCTGAAAACTCCTCTCAAAAACACACGTGAAGATTTGTTTTTTCTACCTCTAAACCCTCCTCTTGAAATATGTCTCTAAATGCACTTATGTGCATGGATACATAGAATAACATTAAGCTGCTTCTACAGGCAGGAAAAACTGCCTATCAAAGCAGCATTGGACCCTGACTGCTTTATCTGCACGTACTAATACTTCAACTTCTCATGCCGCGTACACACGACCGGACTTACTAGCAAACTAGGTCCGACGGGTAGGGATGAGCCAAACACCGCCCCCGGTTCGGTTCGCACCAGAACCTGCGAACAGACAGAAAATTTGCGCAAACTTTAGAACCCCATTAAAGTCTATGGGAATCGAACGTTCAAAATCAAAGTGATAATTTTAAAGGCTAATATGCAAGTTATTGTCCTAAAAAGGGTTTGGGGACCCGGGTTCTGCCCCAGGGGACACGTATCAATGCAAAAAAAAGTTTTAAAAACTAACGTTTTTTTCAGGAGCACTGATTTTAATGATGCTTAAAGTGAAAAAAAGTGAAATATTCCTTTAGATATTGTGCCTGGGGGGTGTCTATAGTATGCCTGTAAAATGGCACGTGTTTCCCGTGTTTAAAACAGTCCCTGCATAAAATGACATTTCTAACGGAAAAATAGTAATTTCAAACTGCTTGCAGTTTTAATGTAATGTCTGGTCCCGGCAATATGGATGGAAATCATTTAGAAAAATGGCATGGGTACCCCCCTTGCCCATTACCAGCCCCTTTGGGTCTTGTATGGAAAAAAGGAAAGGCGTGGGGCCCCCAGGCCCTATATACTCTGAACAGCAGTATACAGGCGGTGCAAACAAGACAGGGACTGTGTAGGTTTGTTGTTAAGTAGAATCTGTTTGTAATTTTGAACTGGTAAATTTTTAAAGTGTAGCTCCAGTCCAAAAATCGATTTTTTAAGCTTTTTTGAAAACATAGGGAAGGGTTATCACCACTGTAACATTTTTTTTTTGCTGTCTGTGCACCTCTTCAAAAGATTTCACTGGACTTTCTGTCCCAATGACAAATGTTTTTTTTTAAATTTGGGGTTTTTAGTAAAACAAGGATTGGGATAAAGCATCAGTGGAGAGGAGACACGTTTTTCCCATATCAATTCTTACAGGAGAGAATTTCCCTTCCTAGGGGTAGATTTCATCTCACTTCCTGTTGTCTCCTTCCGTTTGCAAGTAGGAGATGTTTGTAAGTTGGATGTTTGAAAGTAGGGGCCTGCCCTATATGCTCTGCAGAAATTTGGGCCTAAGGTGTTGGTGTTGCCACAACACTGTAAGCCCTCAAAGTGACTCTTGGTGGGCACTGGAACGCCTTGCTGTGAACTATTATATCAAGAATTGTAATTACATGCCATTGTTGAACAGTAGTAGAACAATTGGGCCTTGGGTGGTGGTGCTGGTGCCACAACACTGTAAGTCCTCACAGTTACTCTTGGTGGGCCCTGGAATGGGCCCTGCTGTGAAATATTATATAAAGAATTGTAATTACATGCATCTGTTGAACAGGGGCAGAAAAATTGGGCCTTAGTACATGAGAGATGCCCAAGAAGGACAGCAATCTGGCAGTCATGTTCCCCCAGCTGCAGCATTCTGCCAGGTTTGCTCCAGTGATGAGGAGGGAGGGGATGATGAGGTCACTGACTCGTGTGGGTGCCTGATAGGAGAGAGGAGGGGGAGGAGGAGGAGGCACATCTCCAACGAGGCAGGATGCGCAGAACAACAGCAATTGGAGTAGCTTCAGGTGTGTACACTGTGCAGATGGCACAATACACCCACTGTATTGCAAAATCTGCCTACAGATAGGATGCGCAGAACAACAGCAATTGGGGTAGCTTCAGGTGTGTACATTGTGCAGGTGGCACAATACACTGACTGTAACTGCTACAGCTGCCTGTGGTATAGGAACAGAACAACACAAGCAATTGGGGTAGCTTCAGGTGTACACTGTGCAGGTGGCACAATACACCGACTGTAACTGCTACAGCTGCCTATGGATAGGATGCGCAGAACAACAGCAATTGGGGTAGCTTCAGGTGTGTACACTGTGCAGGAGGCACAATACACTGACTGTAACTGCTACAGCTGCCTGTGGTATAGGAACAGAACAACACGAGCAATTGGGGTAGCTTCAGGTGTACACTGTGCAGGTGGCACAATACACCAACTGTAACTGCTACAGCTGTCTGTGGTATAGGAACAGAACAACACAAGCAATTGGGGTAGCTTCAGGCGTGTAAACTGTGCAGATGGCACAATACACCCACTGTATTTGCAACAGCTGCCTACGGATAGGATGCGCAGAACAACAGCAATTGGGGTAGCTTCAGGCGTGTACACTGTGCAGATGGCACAATACGCCGACTGTAATTGCTACTGCTGCCTACGCATAGGATGCGCAGAACAACAGCAATTGGGGTAGCTTCAGGTGTGTACACTGTGCAGGTGGCACAATACACTGACTTTAACTGCTATAGCTGCCTGTGGTATAGGAACAGAACAACACAAGCAATTGGGGTAGCTTTAGGTGTACACTGTGCAGGTGGCACAATACACTGACTGTAACTGCTACAGCTGCCTATGGATAGGATGCACAGAACAACAGCAATTGGGGTAGCTTCAGGTGTGTACACTGTGCAGGTGACACAATACACCGACTGTAACTGCTACAGCTGCCTGTGGTATAGAAACAGAACAACACCAGCAATTGGGGTAGCTTCAGGTGTACACTGTGCAGGTGGCACAATACACCAACTGTAACTGTTGCAGCTGCCTGTGGTATAGGACCAGAACAACACCAGCAATTGGGGTAGCTTCAGGTGTACACTGTGCAGGTGGCACAATACACCGACTGTAACTGCTGCAGCTGCCTGTGGTATAGGACCAGAACAACACCAGCAATTGGGGTAGCTTCAGGTGTACACTGTGCAGGTGGCACAATACACTGACTGTAACTGCTGCAGCTGCCTGTGGTATAGGACCAGAACAACACCAGCAATTGGGGTAGCTTCAGGTGTACACTGTGCAGGTGGCACAATACACTGACTGTAACTGCAATAGCTTCAAAGGAAATTAAGACACTGTCTCTCCGTCTATCTCTCTCTATGAGCCGCAACACACTACGCAAGGCCGCCGCGCAGGCGGCCTTATATAGTGTGGGGCGTGTACTTAACCCCCTGAGCCATAATTGCCCACAGGCATCCTGCCTGTGGCCAATTATGTCTCTGTTCGCTGACGGCGCTGTGATTGGCCAAGCATGCTTGGCCAATCATCAGCCAACAATGCACTGCGATTCCGCAGTGAATTATGGGCCGTGACGTGCCACTCGAATTTGGAGCAAATGGACCATAACATTTGGGATTCGCCAAACGGGCGAACAGACAATGTTCGAGTCGAACATGGGTTCGACTCGAACATGAAGCTTATCCCTACTAACAGGATTAGTCCGTCGGACAATCCAAACGTGTGTGGGCTAATCCGTTTGTTTTTCGGGAAAAAATTCCGGCGGACCTAGATTTAGAACATGTTTCAAATCTATCCAAAATGTTTCAAATCTATTGACAGACTCAATTCCGACAGATTAAAATCAGGAAAAATGTTTGTCTGTGTGCTGGACCGATGGACCAAATATGACGCAAGGGCAGCTATTTTTTTGTCCTGTTTACGTCACCGAGTTCGAACGACTTCGACCGGACTTAGTCCGTTCGTATGTGGGCAAGTCTGTTTGTTTGGAAAGTCTGTCAGAACACCGCTGAAAGTCCGTCGGGAAGACCGTCGGACCTAGTTTGCCAGAAAGTCTGGTCTTGTGTACGCGGCATTAGTTTATCTGAGTCTTCAGTGCAGGACAAAGGTAGGATTACAACTATTTAGTATCTAATAAAGATATCTGGGCTCATTAAATAAAGAGTTATTTTTCCTTACCTGTAGTAATGAGCAAAACAGCCCTAGGTTTGGTTCAGCGAGCGAAAACCCCATTGAGATCAATGGGAACTGAATCTGTGAAATTAAAAACTTATATTTTCTGGTCTAATATGCAAGGGGTGTCAAAACATGGCATAGGGAAGGGAAGATAAGGGAAGGAAGGGTTGTTCACTTCCCTTGGAAAAGTGTATCAATGCAAACAAAGTTTTAAAAAACTCCATGCAGCCGAGAGCAGTGATTTTTTTTAGCACAGACATTTACAAAGAAAAAAAGATTAAAAATTGCTGGCAAATGACAGCTGCCATTGCCAGTTTCTTTGTTAAAAAAACAGCACACTGACTCCCCCAAGAGTTTCCCTGCTGTTTTTTTGTTTTGTTTTTTAACAAAAAAAGCTGACACTAAATGTAATTTGCCTCCATTTTTTTCTTTGTAAATGTCATTTTTGCTGTAGAAAAATGAATGCTACAGCAAATTCTTCAGCAAACAGATCATTTGAGTCTGGTATAAATTGTAAGGGGACTCCATATACAAAAAAATGCATGAGATCTCCCTAAAAAGCCAAACCAGACACTTAAGGGGGGGGGGGTGGACAAGTGTGCAGCCCACCTCCTGAACCACACTAGTCCACACGCACACTAGTGCGTGTGCGTTAGCTTCTGAGCGCGAGCTACAGGGGACAGGGGCGTTTTACATTTTTTTTTTTTTTTTTTTTTTTTTTTTTTTTTTTTTACTTAATTTTTTTTATTTTTACACTTTTTTTAAAAAAAAAAAATTTTTGGATCACTTTTATTCCTATTACAAGGAATGTAAACATCCCTTGTAATAGGAATGTATGTGACAGGTCCTCTTTATGGAGAGATGTGGGGTCAATAAGACCCCACATCTCTCCTCCAGGCTGGAAAGCATGAGATCGGTAAAAAAAATTTATGATCTCACCGATCACGGCTTTGTTTACTTCTGGGTACCGGGCGTGACGTCATAACGTCGCGCCGGTCCTCCGACGGTCATAGAGATGACTGGTGACCATCTGGTCACCGAAAATCTCTATGCTCGTCGTCCGGCGGCGAGCGATTCTTTCTCCGGGCCCCCGATGGCACGGGACTCAGCGAATGCTCAGCTACACCAACAGCAAGGAGTTAGTGTATGGCTTAAAAACAATTACCTTATCTGGTAGCTCCCCCCCTTTTTTGGAAATGCCTTGCAAGAACCTATACACATTACTAATGGGCATGTGTTGATCCCTGTATGGGTTAAATCCATTCTTGGGCGTTTCCTTTGTTCTACATTGAACAATTGGTGACTAAAGGCGGTCGTCTTAGGGTAAATTCACTATCTTTGTCTCTTCCCCTTGAACAAATCTGCTGTGGAAGCAATCAATGCATTCACACGCTCATTGATACAATTGGATACTGAATGCTTGCATATACCTTTGGCTGGCGCCTTCGATGAAGGGATCAAATCCCGAAACATGTTAAGCGATCAAAGGATGCTACACATTCATACCTATATGTAACATTGTATCTATGATATGCTGTATACAGACTTTTCTGTGTAAAAGATGTATCACCACTGTTTTTAAAACAAAACCAATCCCCTTTTTTATATATTTTTCTTTTTCTAATAAATGAATTAAAAAAAAAGCTTTTTCGCCTGAAAAATCCTATCTGTACCGGGGGGTACTGGTGTTTCTCTTTGGAGATTTCACATAAATAATACCTATTTTGGGATGTTTTCAAAACTCTATGGGAACTATATGGGTTCCTTCAAAATGGTTCAGCAAACCTTATACTAAATCTTGAGCACATTCCTATTTATCCTCTTAAAAGGGTTGCAAAGGTTCAATTTTTTTTTAAATAACAAAGATGTTATACTTACCAGCTCCTCTTTTGGGGTGCCCCGCCGGAGCTCCTGGCTCCTCCCCTTCATCAGGTGCCCCCACGGAGAGCAGCTTTCCATGGGGGCACCGCATCGACGTTCTCCCGAGTCCCGCTGCTGCATCTATTGACACAGACAGCATGATTCGGCCCTGTCCCTGCTCACTTGAGTTGAGTTGATTGACAGCAGTGGGAGCCTATGGCTTGTGCACATCCCAGGAACAGATGGGCTCAGGTAAAAAAAAGGAGGGACTCTGGGGGCAGCTGCAACAAAAAAGGGTTTTCACAAACAGTGAGGCTTTATAATCCCTTTAAATACAGCAATTTCTGCCAACCAATCGGAGTTAATCTTCTACTTGTCTGTTTTTAGCACAGTGAATTCTAATTAGTTCTCTATTTAAGAATTAGCACTTAATCTTAATAACTTAATAACTTTAGCACTTTGATTACATAAGGCTGTTTTCTCTCTGCCACAGCCCATTGAGACACACCGTTTTATTGAGCAATTTAAAACTTCCTTGTTTTCTTGTTGACTATTCGTGGCTTTAGTTACAAATGTCAGACATGTCATAAGTACTTAAAAGTACAGGGATTTAAACTGTGCGCTGTACGTTCTTCTATAGTGTCTATATAGAACTACATTTAGACACAAAACCCAGCCTGTACCACCCAGGCTGGGAATGTGCACCATCTGTGATTGAGTCAAGTCAGTGAGGCTCTGAAAAAAATAAGGTTTATCTGTTACTATTTAAAATAGACCATGCACCCAAAATGCAATAGAAAGAAAAAATAAGTTTTGCGCAAACCTAAAAACACATTATTAAGTAATCATGCAAAAACAAATAACATGTGAGTGAATCTGTCCATGTGAATCAATTGTTAATGTGTAAGAAAATCCTCAAAAAGTAACAAATAAACACAACTTCTAGTTATTTGTTTATAAAAGTCCCAAATCACACGAAAAAACATGAAGTAAGAATGAAGGAACAATGAGGGTAACTTTGGATGCAGCACCTAGAAATCTGCAATGGCAACTGGTCAGTACTTTATATCCCAGCGAAGATGTAAGCTAAAAAAGCCAGATGGCCTCTTACAGGACACAATCGACCCCAAGTTATAGGGATCAAGCTCACCTGATATGCACAGTAATCAGCTGTGATGTTCCATCTGGTCTGCTCCAAACATTAGCCACTTTCCTCCATCATGGACACAGGACGTTTTAATAAATTTCCACCTTCCAGTCACTCTGCCCGACACTCATCCTGTAAGTATAAGGGATTTAGAAGAAAAGGAACTTCATGGTGCAGTAAGCAATGGTAGTTTATTCCATAAAATTTTCTTAAGCACAGCAAAGAAATATGATACAAAGACACAGCCACAGGTTTTTTAAACTGCCAGTTGGTGCATGGTGACGTCACAAGGCTTTCTCCAACCGACGCATTTTCCTGTAACAAGCATCGACTGGGAACGGAGATAACTTTGGGACGTCACTTACAGCGTAATTTATACTAGGCAGGAGAGACAATGGAAGTACAAAACTCATCTGTTCCTCCCAGGTGTAACACATATAACACAGTTTTTTGTGGCAAATATTGTTTAAAAACAATTTTTTTTACCAACAACAATATGTTAAACAAAATCATCATAAGACGCCACATTAAACATGTCACGGTCAACTTTAAAATTGAAAAAAATCTTTTACAAACTTTTTCCTAAAGCTCCTGTGTAGACATAATTACCACAGAAATTAGCTATCGGATATCATCCCGGAATTCCAGATCAGTCAGTTTAGTATCAGATCCGGGATGATATCTGATAGCTAAGTATTTCATTCTTGGAGATAGCAGCATATGTTTACACTTAGTTTTTTCAATTTTTTCACTTATATCATATTTTAGGTAATATTGACCATATCATTAAAATTGGTGAGCGCAGAATAACTAAACTATATAGCCAAAATACAGTGTTGCTTTGTTAAATGCGCCCCCTCCCTCATGCTAAAATTATGAGGTAAAGAACATGTTACCCCAACATTTCATATTCCTAATATGTGCCTGTTATACCAAGTACTTATGTTAAAAAGTATCCTGTTCTCTTTGCATTGTTTCCTTTGTGTGAAATACCTCATAATTCTGCCAGTCACCTGACCATGCTAGGCATGAATGCACCTCCATCCCGAAATGGTCAGTTTTCTGGTTATGCTGGGAGAACAGTCTGCCTGTCCATTAATGGTCAGACTTGTGTTGACATGCAGCATCAGTGTACTGCTCTTTCTCTACCACTAGCTCTCTAAGCCCCATATGCAGCTGAGAACAGAGATTAATTGATCACTTTATAAAAAAAGCAACAAAAAATATATTTATAATGTGTTTATATATATATATATATATATATATATATATATATATATATATATATATATATATATATATATATATATATATATTCAAAAACTCTCTCTAAGCCCCAAAAAATATATTTAAAATGTGTGTATATGTGTGTGTATATATATATATATATATATATACACAAATGTTTTTTTCTTTCATTTCTGTTTTAAATTGAATAGTTTGTTTTACAAAGGGGGCTCACATATACTTTAAAGTGTAAAACAATTATTTGGAAAATGTTAGATAAAATACACACTTCTCTTATGGCTTTCACCCCCATGGCAGCTAGGTAAGGGTAACATCATTCTGTTTTTGGCATGATGTGGAAAGCTTCCGGCACTATGCTTCAGCATCCTCTTGTGCGATTTAGCATACTCCCCATTCCTTGGGATCCCATTAGCAGGAGGATAACATCAATTCTGCACAGCAGAAATTGTAGGAAATCAGATTATCATATCTTACTTTTTGCCTAATACAGATGTTTTTTTTTACTCATTTATGCAGAGTTCAACAACAGGAGGGGGGAAAAATTTAAAAACAGACTTAGTACAATAAGAAGTTGAGACTAATAGGTACTGTAAATAATTGTATGTTGTTAAAGTGACTAGAGTCTCTAAATGGAATGTAAATGACTACTTACCCTGTAGTTGAAAGCTGTTTTTATTCCACTGATAACTGATTGTAAAAAATAAAGGAGTCTATCAAACCTTTAAAAAGAAAATTAGTTTGAAAACTAGGAAGTAGCAAAGTGTACATTTTTGTATGTATTCTTTTGAGCATATGCATGAAAATGTGTTTATTCCTAAAGTTCATAAATCACGGTTTCCTGGAATCTTAAACTTTGTGATTCTCCATAGCTCAGACAGCTTTTCATGTCAACATCCAGGACAATCACAAACTGAATCAGCAGTTCACCTAATTCAATCATCTCTAGATCATAAAATTAAAAATGGTCAAAAATTAAGTCAATACTTTGCAGGGCTACCGCTGGTGCTTGGCTACTGGAGAATATGTAAATAGCAGTTTTCCATGTATGGATGATAGAGTTTGTTAATTTATTTATTATAGAGTAGTTTTAAATAGTTTGGAGCTTCTTAAATGTAGTCTATACATCCCCACAGTTTGTGTCTTCATATATCAGAGTTTGATCAAGAGCAATGATAAGTCAATATGATATGAAAAGTACACAACTACATTTCAGGGGTCAAAGATCCCTCCTAAGGCCGCGTACACATGAGCGGACTTTCCCGCGGGATTGTCCGCCGGACTGGAGTCCGCCGGACAATCTGCCCTTTTTCCTGCCAAAAGTCCGGCAGACTAAGTTTTAAGTTCAGACTTAAAATTGTCCACTGGACTCGCGAGTCTGGCGGACAATCCCGCGGTCTGTGTGCTAGTCCGCGGGACTTTTGAAATGAACGGACTTGCCGACACAAGATCGGAAAGTCCGTTCATTTAGAACGTGATGGCAGGTAGACGGGACTAGCGAAGGCAGCGGGGGGGGGGGCTGGGGGACCCATGACAGCGACTTTTTTTTTTACCTTAATGCATAAGATACATTAAGGTGAGAAAACATGAACCTTTACAACCCCTTTAAGGTTTGACCTCATATTATATGGTATTGGTACATCTGAAGACAAAAATCTGCAGAAAATCTAATAGTGTGTACCTGTCCTGTGCCTAATTTATTACTATAAATGATTCTCTTCTTTTAATGACATCAATCATCTCTTCACTGTATTGGCATATGTTGGGCATTCATTTTCACATGTGGATAGCCATGGGGAATGTACCTGGCCATCCACATGTTAGGTGCTTCCCTGGTGGTCCTGGCGGCTTCCCAGGTGGTCCACTGTGGGCATCCGAGGGGGGGCATCTGAGGGGGTGCCCCCGATCGGCTCTACTTGAGTCTGTCAGACACGAGTGAGGAAAAGCCGATCAACGACTCTTCCTGTTTACATCGTGATCAGCTGTGTTTGGACACGGCTGATCACGTGGCAAAGAGCCTCTGTTGGAGGCTCTTTACCGAGAACGGTGTAGCGGTGTGTCAGACTGACACACCGCACCACTGATTGCCGCAATGGGCACCCCCATGGGCGCGTGGCGGCTGTTATCCTGCAGGACGTCGTATGACGCCCAGTCAGGATAGCTGAACCACTGCCCGGCAGTCATTCTGCTATATGCCGGGCGGGAAGTGGTTAAAGAATATCTGTGGGAGTGCTATAGGTACTGTATGTAAAGCGTAATTAATTCTAGGAATTATACTCATTTTAAGAGCATTTACCCTGCCGAACCATGTTAGAGTATAACTTTTCCATCTCTGCAAGTCCTTTACTATAGATACCACCAAGGGTCCATAGTTTAGGTCATGTAGGCGTTTTGCATCCGGAGTGATATGAATCCCCAAATAGTGTCTGTCACCCCTAAAGGGACATGGCTTGGCATCAGTACCGACGTCTCAATATTTATTTTAAAATTAGATACAAAACCAAACTTACTTATTTCTAACATCAATTCAGTAAGAGATTCTTGAGGGGAGGAAAGATATAACAATATATCATCAGCGTAAGCTGAGATCTTGTGTTCCATTGATCCAATGATCCAATACATAATAATGGGCATAATCAGCAACCTCCCAAGCGTGGGCCATGGGACCCCCGCCATCTACCAGTAGATCCACCCCCAGGATTGTAAGGCTTTGCTTTAGGCTTAGGGGTGAATGGCCACGACCAAGTGCTATATTACCCCTCCCTAGGCCAGCCGCTTCTCGGCCCTGTGTGGGAGAGATCGTATCCGGCTATCCTCGGTCCTCCTGTAAGGTCAGGGGAGCCATGCTTCTTTCCCTCCTGGACCGGTGTCCTTTTTGCCGTACACCCGGAGTCTATGCTCTGCGCAGTGAGGTAGGCTCTGAGCCCATTTACCTGGCTCTTTCCACCGCTGAGTGGATGTGCAGCTGTGCAGTGGTGTGTGGACATTTCTCTGTCTGTCTGAGCCCGCCACGCTACTGCTGCCTGTCTTGCTGTAGCCCGGGGATCACGGCACGCTCAATCAGTGTGTCTGTTCATGTCATGCCCTATAATGAATGCACATGTCTAATGTCAAGATCAATTAATTTACTCCCTGTGTAAATTTATTCCCAATGTATATGTACATGATATGTTTTTAACACTTCTTTGAAAGATGTTTGATGAAACTTTGTAATAAAATTTGATACATTTTAATGGGTTAGTCTTTTTGGATCTTTTCACTATTGGAGATATATTTAAAGCCCCCCCCCTTTTTTTTCTATGCTTTGCATCATTACCCCAACACCACAGAATCTTGGGAGGGGACCTACCCCCCCCCCCACATCCAGAAGGTCATTAACTGCGTCAGTTGAGCAAGCTCCCATATGAGACTGTGTAGAGGGGGAGGGGTGTCCTTTTTCTAAACTCAGGTCTCAGAATACACTTAGCCACCCTCTCTATGGTGTACAGCATGTAATGTCAGATGCCCGACCCGTGCCTGCTGGAAATGAGAAATAGCCTTGGACATGTATGTTTTAGAAGGTTGTAGAGAAGAGATTACGTTTACAATTACTTTATCTTAGAGTGGTGGGTCTTATGTTTAGTAATGTGTTGCCATCCACTGCCTTCAACACAGTCACTGATGATCCTGCTACTTAAAAGTGTTTGAGAGTGCATGCATAGGTTTTAATTAACTTTAATAAAAGTTTATGGCAGTAATGCACTAGTCCAGTGTGCTTTTTATCCTTTTTTTCTATATTCCAATGCTGTCAAATGTTCAGAACGTTTTTCTATAGTACAATTTGCCACTGGGTCATCATTGTTTCAGTAAAAAGCATTGAAACCTTTATACTCATGACCCACCCTGACCACTCACCGTTATAATTTATTATGACATTTGACAGGGCACCGTATTCACCCGGCTCCCCTGTTTGCAATATAATATAATATTCTCATGGAGAATGTTGGTGTTTTGAAGAGAGACAATTCTGTGACAATTACTGTTGTTGTGACACTGAACATATGGCTGGAGTGGTTGTCAAGCTTCATTATACATGCAACAAAACTAATTTGATCTCTCTAACTAAACATGAATAAACATTTGGAATTGCGATTAAAAAATGTTGGAGATATATAATAAATGATTTTACTTGTGTGAAGCTATAAGTAGCCTTTAGTTTTAGCATGATAACCACCTGTCCAATAAATGCATCGATATTGGTTAAGCCAACAGGGATTTGTGTTTATAATATAGGAATACTGTTCTTGAGTGGTTTGTATTAAATTCTAATTAGTACAGTTTTGATATTCGTGGAACTAGCTGGATATTATCCAGCTATAGCCATATTGCTAAATAGCGGGTTCAAGTAACAATTTATCACTTGTTCTTTTATAGACATGGAAAAAGAACGCTTTAGTATATGGCACTGGTAGAGAAGAGAGAGGAATATATATGTTAAGCCTCTTCCTGCCTATATTTTACTAGTCTAATAGTTTAATATCCTTTCTTATGCATTCCCATTAGCCTGTGGTCAGCAGCCACTTCAGCCATTTTTACATTTCAGACCCTTGACATTTTTGCACATTTTCTGACTATGTTATTACATATCACTATTGCACTACAGAAAATGAATATTTCTAAAGAAATGCATATTCATAATCCAAATATACATAACAGATAATAAAAGCATTTTAAAGCACTTGATCGCTAAAGTTCAATAACCTTGAGTATAAAGGAAATCTAAAAAATCCCAGGCAAATAAAATGATAGAGGAAAAAACAAACGCTAAACCTCTAAATAAAAATATTGAATCTGTCTTCAGAGTCCATGAACTTTTCTATTTTGTTTAATGAATTAAGGCCGGCCATAAACGGTTCAAATCATGTATGGGCAGGCTGAATGTACCCAAGTTAATTGATCAATCAACTTAGATACAACCAGAACGTCAGATTTAGCATAAGATTATCGCTCGCGGCTGGTATAGTCCCCACCCCCACCAGGAGAATACAATGGCTCGGCGGGAGGGATTCCCCTAACACTGTCTATGTTGATGAGGGAAATGCATGGTTACAGGAAATAGATTTGCTTCATGTATGACCTGTCTATGTTCAGTAATTGATAATCTTATCTTATCTTGCAGACTTTATCTTAAGTATAAACACAAGAACAAATAGGGCACTGGATTTGAATCTTTTGAGGGTCTCTGAAATTGTCACTGGGCACGCTGGCCCCAGTTCGGCAGCACTCCACATAACCAAGATGACCCTCAGGAAACATACAATTCAATGCCACACAATCATCCAGGACCTTGGAGTAATTTAATGATAAAATCAATTCATATCAGAATAGAGCCAAAAAGTTTCAGCGGCCAAAAACACTCCCTCTTCATAAGGGAAAGTCTATTTCAAGCTCTCAGAAGTTGGCTTCCTGTGTCCCAGGACAGAGCTAGCTTGTGAAAGCTGGAAGAAAACTTTCCCTGATGAAGGGGGAGTGTTTTTGGCCCCCAAAACACATTGGATCTTATCTGCTACGAATCAAGTTTATCAGTAAATTACCTTGGACTCTTGGATGTTTGTTTGGTGCTCTCATTGAATTGTATAGCTATCTTAAGTATATCCCCAGAGGAAGTCCAACTGCTCTGCTATTTAAAGCTATTCTATGATGTAATACATCTGGACACTTAGGGGTAAATTTATTAAGCACTGGGTATGACTTTCACAAAAATTAGCTGGTGTCATTTAAAACGTATGCACCAGCAAGGTTCACCTGGCAAAACTGTTTTTATAGTATATAAATTAAAAAAAAAAAGCTGTTTTTGTTTTTTTAAAACTATCATAAACCAAAAGTCATAAATCTAGCACACTTACATTTCAAGAACTCACAGTTCTATCAGGAACGTCTCCGCTCACCTTAAATGCACGCCCTTGTAACTGTGACATAAAACCTCAACTCTATTTAAACTCTGACCCATATCCGTCATGCTATCTGAACCTCCTGGGTCCTGACATCTCTGGACATTGTTCGACCCCCCTCGTCGTTTATCCCTCCACATTCTACTATATTACCATATGCTGCTCTATTACATTGTTCTAGTTTATGATCCTGTCCCAGAGTGGCGTTTGTTTCAGTTCTCAACTTCCAGGCACACTCTACTCAACATTGTAGATCACCACTTTATTCAAACTATATAGATATCATTTTCCAGCTCCCTTTGCACAGCATGTTCCCATTTGGGGTGCAGGGGTTGAGAGGGAAATGCCACGGATCTACTTCTTACATCCTCCTTTATGCCATGTGACTACAGTTGCTTCCGACACAAAGTTCTTTTATACGCCATCCTACCACCCTGTGACAACCCTTGACTCACGCCTGATACAGATGGATCCGCGTATACGCATGCTGTACGCATGTTGTTGTTTTTTTTTGCTTCACGCCTACTGTTTATATCACCTCACCTCAACCACAACAGAGTTTTTGTTACGAATATTATACTTCAACATATGCTATCTATACCAGCTGTATTGTTTAATGCTGAAATCCTGTACCGGTATATGCCATTTATACAGGCTGTATTGTTTAAATTATAATTTCCTTTATCTGTACCTGTTTTAACTTTATCAATAAAATTATATTGGAAAAAAAAAATCTAGCACACATAATTCGTACATAATCACAAATAAACATAAGATGTCTTCAAAAGTCGTGAATAATAAACAATATCAAAGAGTGTCTTTCATATAACACTAGTCTAATAGTGTTTGTGCCCAGATTGGCAGAGAAACCATTGGGGAAGAGAGAACAAGACCTGAATGTTTAATACCGCTGGAAGTGTCTTCAAGAGCTGAAGATCAATATGATGTGCATCACAGTTATAAGGTGAGGGCACTGTTTGCACAATAGTGGTGGAGCAAGTGTGGAATGGTGGTCATTGGAGGTTGCTCATTAAGAACAACTGGATCTTTATGTTCACTAGTGTGTTGACTTGAAGTGACACAATCACTATTAAGCCCCATACACACGCTCGGATTATCCGAGGACCAGGTCCGTCGGATCATGTCCGTTGTACTTTGTCCGATGTTGGTTTTGCGTACACACGGTCGGACAAAGTTGTCGGAAAATCCGATCATTCTGAACGTGGTGACGTTTGTTGCCTACGACGGGACTACGTAGAGGCTAGTAGCCAATAGCTTTGGTCTTGTAATGTGATCTGAGCATGCGTAGCACTTTGTCCGTCGGAATTCGCTACACACGATCGGATTTGGTGTGATCGGACTTTGTTGTCAAAAAATCTATCCAGCAGGAGATAGGACTTTGTCCGTCGGACAATCCGATGGAAACTGTCCGATGGTGCCTACACACGGTCGGAATTTCCGACAACATTGTCTGATAGGACAGAATCCATCGGAAAATCCGACCGTGTGTATGGGGCTTAAGACTTTATTATATGAAAGACACTCTTTTGATACTGTTTATTATTCACAACTTATGTAGACATCCTATGTTTGTTTATGATATACACGCACTGTGGGGTTGATTAACTAAAAATGGAGTGTACATAATCTGGTGCAGCTCTGAAAAGAAACCAATCAGTTTATAGGTTTTCTTGTCAAAGCTTAATTGAACAAGCTGGAGTTAGAAGATGATTGGCTACCATGCTCAGCTTCACCGGATTTTACACTCTCCAGCTTTAGTAAATCAACCCCAATGTGTGCTAGATTTATGACTTTTGGTTTATCAGCACAACACTAGTTTTGTTTATTGATTTATTGTGTATATGTGGGAATACATATTGGTGTCAGCATAAGGACATTTTGTATTTTTCACTATTTATCACTATTTGTTGTTTATATTGATTGGCTGCACAGTAGGAGTAAAATTTATTTTGTTTCGTAGTATAGTTTGTGAGCTTTTTTTTAAGAGTACCATACTTTATTATCTTTAAAGTTAAAATTCAAAAAAAGGGTTCAGGTATATTTGGTAGCATCACGACAGTACAAGAGCACTTGAATAGGCAGCAAATTGAAAGAGACTTCGAAGATTCGGTTTTGCAAAAAATAACAAAAGAAAAACTGTACATTTTCTGTTTGAAAAAAAATGTCTTGGAGCTAAAATATTACCTAAACCAAGGTCAGTATGAATATTTAGTACATTAACTACTTATTGCAGGGACTATACAGTCAATTAGGGTATATATGTTGCAAGGCAAGGAAAAATTATTTTTATTTTAGTTTAGTAAGTATATATATCAAGAATAATTAATATTCTAAATGCTTTATTGCATGTGATAGTAAAGACAAAATCAATAACTGATTAAACAAAAGGACTGGACAATTTTCTCACAAATAATATCTAAATGTAGAAAAAGTGATTTGGTTAAAGAATAATGGGAATATATTAATTCAGGGAACTGAATAGGAAGGATTCTTTTCTGCACAACATTTTTAACTCTTGATCAAAACTACATGAGGGATAAACTGAACATGGTGGAGTCTTGCTAAGTATTTTTAACTGTGTGACTACACGAGGCGACTATGATTCCTTAAAGTGGTACCCTTACATATACCCAGTGAAGTGACTAGCCTCCAAAAATTGCACAGCTTTTCTGAGCATAAAGGGATAGGCGTGGGGATCTGATGCTAAGGGAGGAGAGCTGAGTGTTTTCTGAGAAGTATGTGGAAGGGAAATGCACTCCCCCACACATGTGAAACTGAGGATCTGAGGCTGTCAATCACCTTCTGTGTGCTGGAGGACCGCTCCCTAACCCCCTCAATTCCTTGTAGTTGGTACAGACTGTCTGAAATGACTCATGCAGGTAGACAGCAGACAGATCACACTCAATGCCTTGGATTGAGGGAAGTATACACTATAGAAGGATATGCTTTGTTCATTTTTCAATTCAGAGGTTTACAACCACTGTAAAACTTAATTCCATGAACAACTTTTTTAAAACTTACATTGGCTACATCTACTTATTCATATCTCACATCTAGAAGGCCCCTGAAGATGCATACATTTCCTGTATAAATCGGTGCTATGTACAGTCAGTGCTGGTCTTTTCTGGGTGCTGCCTAAGCAACTTCTCATCTGTGAACTGAACCCAGGGGTGGTCTAACGCTTAGCCCCTCTACCATTCAGAGAATGTCTTTTTGTCTTCAATAAATACAACTCATTCTCTGTCTGGATGAGGTGTAGAGAGGGTAGTAGAAACCATCACAATATGTGCCTCATCCATTTATTGAATGCTTTGCATTCATTGAAGGAAAAAAAATGTCTTTGAATGGTGAAGGTGCTGAGTGAGTGACCCCTTGTGTTCAGTGTACCAATGGCAAGTCACTCGAAGGGCACATGGAAGAGATACATTCTGATGGTAAGCAGCATAGGCTACTTTGGTGAATTGCTGCATCCCTGGGGACCTGGACATGAGCTATAAAGAATTGTATGTAACCAAAAAAAAAAGAAAGATATTTCATGGAGTTCAGCTTTAATAATAGTCTGCAGTAAAGCACAGACACAAAAATCATGAAAACTGATACATACAGTATACATTAGCAGTCAAACATGTATAAAAATAAACATGTATAATGTAGAGCCGGTGATGGCTGTCTGCCAGTTTTCTTGTCATCACAGATTTTAAAGTGTTGTCAATTGTCATATTTATGCCTTTTTTGTTCCTCATTTTTTCCTGTCTCATTTCTTTTACACATATACTTTATCACCATATATTCTTTATATTACTTACCATATTTCACTTACTGATCAAATCTTGTTTGTGTCAGTTTTCTTCATATATCATTTATACTATCAATTCAGTCCAAAAGTTTGTAGCTACACATTTATCATCATTGTAAATCACTTTTCTGCTCTAAGGGCCAAGAAGATACACCATCATACAATTACCTTGATAAATATGTACATAGGAATGAAAAAATGATTTTTATTTCATATTTCATTCATTTGTATGGACCTGAGATACTACACAGTGCTATACAGAGCACATACACATCAGTTCCTGTTACAGCAGAGCTTGCAATCTAATGCCCTTACGACATTAGAATAATGTACATTTAAAATCCAGTTTAGGTTGAAGCCAAGTGACTTCAAAGTATGCTTTATATTGTACAATAAAGCTGAGGCCTCTAGAAGAAATCTAAGTGAATACTGTAGGGCCGTACAGAAAGCTTTCTAGTGGATTTTGAACCAAGGATTTTACTGCTGCAAGGTAAAACTGTTATGCTGCCAATATACTCTACATTTCCTGACATAATTATAACAATGCTTAGTAAACATTGACACAGGATGCAAAGCAAATGTAATTGATTTTAATAAGAGTTTGCTCTTATGACCTATGTTAAGTTAAAAGCACTGGAGCATTCATAAAACATATTTTACAGTCAAACTTTACGGCAAATGGGAAATGGCTATCCCCAAACAGGCTGTGGCACTAAACCTGCACATAATTAGGAGAATTAGAGCCTTTGCTAAGTGGAAGAGTGGGTTTAAAAATAAAATTGGCAGTGCCTCCTCCTAAGACAGAGCCTCTGTGAGCAAAAGGGAATGCCCGTCCTGGGAAAATAACCATAGAAAAGTAATTGGGAGCCTAGAAATGACTGCAACCAGCATACAGCAATAGCCATATGTTTATAGATACACAGGTATCGAAATAATCCAAATTTAATATGATAACATATTTGTATGTTATGCTTCCAATATACAAGCATACTGTATAATATTAGTAAAAGGGCCCAACAGGAGTCCTGGTGGAATTGCACACATGTACCTGTGTATATACAGTTAGCAAAGATACCTCCAGATGAAAGCAGCAGCAAAGTCTAGATGCCGGGACCCCTTGGAGATGATCACAGGTTAGACACCTGTTCTGGTTATGAAGAGCTGAATATTGGATCAGTAGTGATATGGAGATCCTCCAATCGGTACTCAAAAAGTCTCAGAAGCATATTACTGTCAACATCAGTGGTGTGACATTGGAACTTAGAATCAGCCTACCTACTTTGCTTCTCAGTCCCTAACCTATAGCTACCTATGGGTTGTCAAATGCCTAACCTGGCTCTACACCATACTGTTTACAGTTTACTGGACCCTAAGTTATGGCTAGCTAGATAATCCCAGACCAGAAGGGAGAGCAGTTAACTGGTACACTGAGATACATAAACTCTATTTAATAAAGAGTTTCACCTAATACACTGCAAGGTGAACATTACATATATAATAATACAGACCTGGCATAGTGACAAATTAATAATAGGACAGAGACACTACTGTCACCAGACGTCAGATATACACAGAAGCTGCAACAGTTAAACCATTAAAACATAGCAACACTTGCCTAATAGTTTATACTTCTGATCTGGATAATACAGCAGCAGCTCCTGCATGGATCTGGTCCAGATCTGTGTCTATGCATTAAACATAGGTAATTTTCTTGGTCTGAAATGCTGCTTAAAATGTTTGTAAGTAGAGGTGTATCTAGCATGCACCATTTTTGTGATTGTTTAGCAAACTGTTTTTTTACATATGCACTTCCATGTTATGTCGCTCATTGGCATAATATAGGACCCTCTATACTTGGTGAACAGTTCATCAAATTACTTTAAAAGGACAGTTGATTGGGTCTTTGTTTATCAAATCTATCCAGTGCATGTGTCTTGAAGTCAGTTGAACTTGAAGATAGCGTCAAACCCCATTGAAGTCTGTGGGACCAAATATGTTTAATAACATCACGTTACCCAGGATGCCCTATGTTTACATTTCCACAGCATCAGAGACCTCTATCTATTGGCAGGAGTGCATCATGTAAAAATCATCAGACAGTGGGTCATTGCTCTCTGCATTTGGGCTCTATGCTCTGGCTTGTGGAGGCAGACACCTGGCTCCCTTTTACTTAGTCCACCCTTAGTCATCCCTGTCTATTGGAGGCCTCTGGGCAGAAGATCATCTTCCTGGGAACATAGTTCTGATACACTCTTATAAGGCCTTGCTTGCCCTCCTGATAAGGACATAATTCTTCCCATTTTCTGCAATCTGTGAGTCAAGTTGATATTGCTGCACAATAGATCCTCACAATAACACTTGCTTAAGTCACAGCATAGCATCAGCAGGAGGATAATATCGGCCCCTTGCAAAGAAGCCTGAGAGGGAGGGGGCAATATAGGTATTATCATCTTGATGTTTTTGATTCCTGTAAATGTTTATCCAGACCTTGGGCTAGCACCAAATCAAAAAACTGGAGGGACAGGGGATACCACATACTATTAATAGAAAACATACACTGACTTTTTTGGTAACCCATAGACACATACAAAAATGTATTTCAAAATTATAAATTTTATTACACAAATCAAACTAAAAATCACAAATACATTATTAAAAGATCATCTTCTACAATTATGGAGAGATTTTCTCTTGGCAAATATACAGGTATAGCTCCAATACCCCAATCCCTGGATGAGGTACAATACAAGGGAACACAAACTTCAAACATATTATAATCCTCTACATGTTTTGTGGTGTGAGACAATTCTTCAGGAGGCAGAGATGGATGTGTAGTTTAATATTTGATCTAAACAAACATAATAAAACATTAATAATAATAACAACCACCACATAACACAAAACATTAAATTTGTGAACTAGTAAATGCCAGGCTGAGCCATAAGGCTTACCCACTGCTTGAATGGCAGAAACGCAGGCAGAAATTGAAAGTGGAACCCTGGCAAGATCTCCCCCTGGTGATCCAAAATGAGGAAAAACAGGGGAGTGAAATAGCAGTGGCAATATAGTATAAACAAGTCCCATTATACCAAAATAAAAAAATAAACATAACGTTTTTTTGAAAATCACTTACATTCCAATATGCTGCCTTTCATCACTTTTAATGTATAAACAGCAAGGTGTCAGGTGCCCTAAACAGGAGGGGAAATCCCCTCCCTTTAAATTTCGCTGCTCCAGCCCAAACACAACTGTGGGCAGGGAACTTATCGGAATCTGGAAGCCCCCTTTAAAAATAAAAGAGCCCCGAGATAGTGTCCCTTACCTCTACTCTTTCACAAATTAAAAAAAAGGCAATAGTAAGTAAACACACACATACTTTTTGACAAGTCCTTTAATTAAAAAAAGTCTATTTAAATTTACCATCAATTACAAATGCCCAGTGATGCAGATCCATGCCAATCATGAGGCCTGGCTACAGACCTTGTCATCCCATCAAATATCATCTCCCAGTCTCCGCCTGCACAATAAAACAAAGGGCTGGGGTTTTCAGGTGACGTAATTTGTCCTATAGGGAGATGACCATATTTTCTTAATGACGTCACTGGAATCCTGTGACATAATTGACCAAATATTTTCATTTCCCCTTTTATGGCCACCCAGGATGCATGTTCAGATAAGAGGTGAACTCTCCATCAAAAACACAGACAGAAATGCAAATTATTTTCTTTATGATAATACATGAAAGATAAAATCACTGTGGGATTTTGTTTTCCTGTTGCAGATTTTCCCTTACTTACTGTTTGGGAACAAATTATCAGAACATTAAGTGAAGGGAGATCTTACTATGGAAAACCAGAGAGTAGTAAAAAATAGGCAAGAGCTTCAATGCTTCTTCACTCGATCTATCTGAAACTGGATTTTTTTTTCCTTGACATATACTTTAAGGTCTCAATAGGTAGGAGAAGTGTAATCATAGTCTATACACTATTAGGGATTATTGCTCTGGATAGAGGTTGTTAGCTTTAAAGCGGAACTCCCATAAAGGCAAATAATGTCATAATACAAGTGCTATGTTAGCGTCTATGTTTGCAATTATGTTAGCTTCTATGTTTGCAATTATGCCACTGGGGTGAGCAGGAACAAACACACATATATATTAAAGTGTGGAGGCTTGTAGGGGAGATGAAGTAAACCTTTACTTGGCACATTTTTTTTTTTTACACAGCTTTTACTTATTTAGCAAAACTGTGTAACATTAAAGTGGAACTAATTTTTCCATATTTCCATTTATTAAATCTTCTGCCCTTGTTGATTTAACTTGTTGTTTTAACTTTTGATAAGAAAACATTTTTTTTCAGCCAGTAAATACCTTATACAGCCCACTTCCTGTTTCTTGTCTGGTCATTAGCTTAGGCTTATGACATCATGCACAGCTATTTAGCTCTCACTCTCGTGAGAGTTTGCCAGAATGGCAGGGGGTAAGGCATAAGAGGGCCAATGGGAGCCGCAGAGCTGGAGGTATGCCTCTATGTGTCTGTGTAAATTCAGGAAGTGAACAGGCAGAAGCTTCAGCTGCCCACAGTTAAAATGGATTCAGCCAGACTTAGTGGAGGGAGATTTCTGCAGCATATTTGGCAAGTACAGAATCACAGTATATATAAAATATGGCAAATATGTTTTTATTACAAATTATGTGAGCAGACTGCAGTTCCTCTTTAAGAGCCTGAAGCATGTGAACAAACAATTGTGAAAATACGATTTTGACTTGCACATGATTAGATTATCTGAATCATTGCAGCTTCACCTCATTCAAAAATTTACTTTACACAGTCAACATGCTCTACTTATGTAGTTTGGTAAAGTGAAATGAGATTAATCCCAACAGCAGTTTTTTTTGGTCATGTACCATGTGATCTCTGTGACCAATCACAGCAAGCACACACATAAACAACAAAGACTGCAATCTTTGAAGTCTATCCTCTCTAATACACACTACACACTGAAGAAGTTAAAAAAAATGTAATGTTTAATGTTTTAACTCCATAAATGCTGGTCTATTGCACCTCTACCATGTGTGTTATGCACAGCTGCACAGCAGTTGCACTTAAACTGTTCGTGCTTGGTAGGTGGTAGTGTACACTTCAGCCACTACCTTCCCAGTTAAAGGGGGGGAGGTGGGGGGAGGTATATGTGGTTGGTGGGTTTTACCCCCCAACCACAAGTGTTAAAGAGCCCTTACGCACACCAGTTCAGCCAGTCACAGTGTCCCTAAACACTGCCACACCAGTCCCAGTGTCACCATAAGGCCTCATTCACACGGGACGTAACAGCGCGTACACTGTTTGAGGGTCCAGGAATTGAAATAGGCAGTCAGAACATCAGGACTGATCAATTCCAAATATACTGTATATACCATAGTTTGTAGAATCTATAACTTTCACACAGACTAAATAATATACATCTAACCAAAGAATGGTAGCAGAATACATTTAGGCCTAAATGTATGAAGAAATATTATTTGTGTGCAAAGTTTTAGATTAGAATTTTTTTTTCCAGAGATCATTATCTCTATATAGCAAAACAACAAACCCAGTTGTGATTAAACACCATCAAAAGAAAACAGTGTCTCAAAAAATAATATAAAATTAATTTGTAGACAGTGGTGCATGACTGAGTAATTGTCATTAAAGTGTGACAGCACTGAAATCTGAAAAATGGCCTGCATGGGAAGGAAGTGAAAAAATCTGGCCTTGAAGTGGTTAAAAAGTTTAATGCATACATTTTTTTTTTTTTTAAATAGAAAACTATAAGTATAATGTAAGTTTAAGTAATTTAAATCAATATACAGTATATTAAAATATTTAGGAGAAAAAAAAACGACTAATATGAAATTTTAAGAAAATTAAAGGCAGTAGGCCAATAACAAGGTTCAATCCCTAACCTTATTCCCAGGCCAGAGATCCTGTAGTGCTGCCACAAGATTATCTCCAAAAGCACCTGTCCTGACAATTGTGGCAAAACTGTTTGAGAAATGGAAACAATTACTTTACAAGCAAGTTACGAGCATCTCAATCATTAACACAACATTATTCTCACTTTGAACATAGCCAATGCTGGGGTGCGGTTATAATATTGCCTAAGATTGGTGTTGGTTGAAGAAGTATTTCCAAATTTGCAGTCAAATTTGAGAAAACATTACTATATGTTTGTTACGTGTTCCCAATCTCACAACATACACAAAAATAAGTTACAAACTAATCAATTTGAAATGAGAGGAAACTCAATCTGTACAAACAAAAGACCACTGCCCCCATCTATGACTGGTGTTTGCAGCAAGGAGGCCATGGAAGGGCGACACTAGTCAAGCAAAACCAAGGAAAATTACCAACTCAACTTACCAAGCCTGCAACCAACCTAATTATCCTGTCTAACAGTTTGCATTAAAAAAGGGGCTTAGTTTGCACACATTTGCAAATACATGCTGCAGAGCCACTTCACCGCACCCCACCATGATCTGCAGTCATAACTCAATATATTTTTGAGAGCCTCTATAATAGTAGCACATGCATAATATTGAAAAGATAGAGGGCAGGTAAGCCTGGAGGGAGTCTACCCCTCCTCAAAGGCACAGGGGCGTACCGGACACCCAGTATATCACACAATGGCAGCAAAGGTGTCAAGTATGTCCTCTCCCCAGTATTCCAACAGTACAACCCGTATGACTAGCCTTCGCTGCAAGGAGCACATGGAAGGGTGACTCAATCTGTCCCAACGACACTGTATTTCCCCTTATTAACATACAATGCAGAAGCCCAGTTTTTAGCTCTTTAACAATTTGTTAGTACAGACAGAGTTAATGGTAAACATTAGGGATGAGCCGAACACCCCCGGTTCGGTTCGAACCAGAACCTTCGAACGGACCGAAAGTTCGCGCGAATTTTCGAACCCTATACGTTATAATGGACGCGAACGTTCGAAATTAAAAGTGCTAATTACAACGGCCAATATGCATGTTAATGTCATAAAACAGGTTTGGGGACCCGGGTCCTGCCCCAGGGGACATATATCAATGCAAAAAGAACTTTTAAAAACTAACGTTTTTTCGGGAGCAGTCATTTTAATGATGCATAAAGTGAAAAAAAAAAAGTGACATTTTCCTTTAAATATGGTACCTGGGGGGTGTCCAAAGTATGCCTGTGAAGTGGCATGTGTTTCCCGTGTTTAGAACTGTCCTTGCACAAAATGACATTTGTAAAGGAAAAAAAGAAGCCATTTAAAACCACTTGCGGCTTTAGGTTTGATCTTAAGTAGAATCTGAACAGGTACATTATGAAGTGTAGCTCCATCCCAAAAAAATCTATTTTTAAGCTTTTTGGAGAACATAGGGAGGGGTTATCACCCCTGTAACATTTGCTGTCTTTGCACATCTGTTCAGAACATGTCACCTCACTTTCCGTCCCAATGACAAATGTTTTTGGAAAAGTGGGGTTTTAATTGAAACAAGGATTGGTGATAAAGTATCAGTAGAGAGGAGATACCTTTTTCCCAAATTAAATCTAACAGGATAGAATTTCCCTTCCTAGGGGTAGATTTCCTCTCACTTCCTGTTTTCTCTTTCCATTTGCAAGTAGGAGTCGTTTGTAAGTTGGATGTTTGAAAGTAGGGGCCTGGCGTATATACTCTGCAGAAATTTGCCCTATTAGATGTTGGTGTAGCCACAAGACTGGTGGGCACAGGAATGGGCCCTGCTGTGAGTTAATAGATCAAGATTTGTAATTGCATGCACCTGTTGAACAGGGCAGAAAAATTGGGGGTGGTGGTGGTGGTGGTGGTGGACGGTTTTGCCACAAGACTGTAAGCTCTCACAGTTACTCTTGGTGGGCGCAGGAATGGGCCCTGCTGTGAGTTATTAGATCAAGATTTGTAATTGCAAGCACCTGATGAACAGGGCAGAAAAATTGGGCCTTTGGCGGTGGTGGTGGACGGTGTTGCCACAAGACTGTAGGCCCTCATAGTTACTCTTGGTGGGCGCAGGAATGGGCCCTGCTGTGAGTTATTAGATCAAGATTTGTAATTGCAAGCACCTGATGAACAGGGCAGAAAAATTGGGCCTTTGGCGGTGGTGGTGGACGGTGTTGCCACAAGACTGCAGGCCCTCATAGTTACTCTTGGTGGGCGCAGGAATGGGCCCTGCTGTGAACTATTAGATCAAGATTTGTAATTACCCGCCCCTGTTAAACAGGGGCTGAAAAATTGTGCCTTAGGCACTGGTGCTGGTGCCACAACACTGCAACCCCTCACAGAGACTGTACTTGGAGCACAGCAGTCACACGTGTTGCGAAGCATTTTTTTAAAAAATTGTAAGTACACGCCCCTGTTAAACAGGGGCTGAAAAATTGTGCCTTAGGCACTGGTGCTGGTGCCACAACACTGCAACCCGGCCCTCACAGATACTGTACTTGGAGCACAGCAGTCACACGTGTTGCGAAGCATTTTTTTTTAAAAATTGTAAGTACACGCCCCTGTTAAACAGGGGCTGAAAAATTGTGCCTTAGGCACTGGTGCTGGTGCCACAACACTGCAACACGGCCCTCACAGAGACTGTACTTGGAGCACAGCAGTCACACGTGTTGCGAAGCATTTTTTTAAAAAATTGTAAGTACACGCCCCTGTTAAACAGGGGCTGAAAAATTGTGCCTTAGGCACTGGTGCTGGTGCCACAACACTGCAACACGGCCCTCACAGAGACTGTACTTGGAGCACAGCAGTCACACGTGTTGCGAAGCATTTTTTTTAAAAAATTGTAAGTACACGCCCCTGTTAAACAGGGGCTGAAAAATTGTGCCTTAGGCACTGGTGCTGTGGCATGGATCATTGAGGAGGAGGAAGAGGATAGTCAGTGAACATAAGAGGACAGTCACTCAGCATCAGCATAGGCAGTCTTGAAGGGATGTGACATTAAAAATTATTCGGTTATATCCGCCTCAGGTGCCTGGTAGCTGGTGGTGATCCAAGACTGATTCATTTTGATGAATGTCAGTCGATCAACCGAGGCGGTGGACAGGCGCACCCTATGATCAGTCACAAATCCTCCAGCAGCACTGAATGTGCGTTCGGAAAGAACGCTGGAGGCAGGACAGGCCAGTAGCTCAATTGCATACTGTGCAAGCTCTGGCCAGTGATCCATCCTCAGGACCCAGTAAGCCAGAGGATTTTCGGTGGGAAAGGTGTCCAAGTCTGACCTTGCCCCAAGGTATTCCTGCACCATGTATATCAGACGCTGGCGATGGTTGCTGGAACCGATCATACCTTGGGGCTGCGGACTAAAAAATTGTCTGAACGCATCGGTCAGACGTCCACCTTCCCCACCGCTCCTTCTGCCACTGACCGAAGCCTCAGCAACTCGTCGCCCAGGACCAGGAGTTTGTAGCCTCCCAGTTTCTGGGAACGCGTTGCACAGACCTTTCTGCAAGGCCTCCCTGAGATGTCTCATCCTCTGCTCCCTCTGCGACGGCAAGATAAGGTCCGCAACCTTACCCTTGTACCACGGATCAAGGAGAGTGGCCAGCCAGTAATGGTCCCTCTCCTTGATCCGAAGAACACGAGGATCCTTCCGCAGGCTTTGCAGGATCAGGGAGGCCATGCAGCGTAGGTTAGCTGAGGCATTCGGTCCGGAGTCTTCTGGGTCACTGAGGATGACATGATCGCCAGCCACCTCCTCCCAGCCACGTACAAGTCCACTGGCTTGTTGGGACTGTACATCATCCCTAAAAGACTGCTGCTGCTGATGCTGAGTGCCAGGCTCCACCTCCATGCTCACACAATCCTCCTCCTCCTCCTCCTCCTCCTCCTCCTCATCCTCTTCCTGTGTGATGGGTGGGACAGAAGGAACACTGTCCGGATAAAGGGGGCCTTGAGAGGCAAGGAAGTCCTCCTCTTCCTGCCTCTGTTCTGCCTCAAGTGCCCTGTCCATTATCCCACGCAGCGTATGCTCCAACAGGTGGACAAGAGGGACAGTGTCACTGATGCATGCACTGTCACTGCTCACCATCCTCGTGGCCTCCTCAAATGGTGAGAGGACAGTGCATGCATCCCTGATCATGCTCCACTGACGTGGGGAAAAAAAACCAAGCTCCCCTGACCCTGTCCTGGTGCCGTAGTCGCAAAGGTACTCATTGATGGCCCTCTGCTGCGTGTGCAGTCGCTGCAGCATGGCCAACGTTGAGTTCCACCTGGTGGGCATGTCAGATATTAGGCGGTTCTTGGGCAGGTTCAGCTCCTTTTGCAGCTCAGTCAGCCGAGCACTGGCATTATAAGATCGGCGGAAATGCACACAGACTTTCCTGGCCTGCCTCAGGACATCCTGTAAGCCTGGGAACCTGCCCAAGAACCGCTGCACCACCAGGTTGAGGACGTGAGCCATGCAGGGCACATGGGTGAGCTGCCCCTGTCGCAGGGCGGAGAGGAGGTTGGTGCCATTGTCAGAAACGACCATTCCTGGCTTAAGCTGACGTGGCGTCAACCACCTCTCGGCCTGCCCCTGCAGAGCTGCCAGAACCTCTGGCCCAGTGTGGCTCCTGTCCCCCAAACACACCAGCGCAAGCACGGCATGGCATCTTTTTGCCTGCGTACTTGCGTAGCCCCTTGTACGCCTACGGAGCACCGCTGGTTCCAAGGACAGAGCACTGGAGGAAGAAGAAGAGGAGGGGGTGGAGGAGAGAGGTGTGTCACAACCAGTAGCAGTAGTCGCGTTTTGGAGGCGTGGTGGCGGAACAACCTCCAACACTACTGCACCTTGTCCTGCATCCCTCCCAGCTGCCAATAGAGTGACCCAATGGGCCGTGAAAGAAAGGTACCGTCCCTGTCCATGCCTGCTGGACCATGAGTCAGCGGTAATATGCACCTTACCGCTGACCGCCCTGTCCAGCGAGGCATGGACATTGCCCTCCACATGCCGGTAGAGAGACGGAATCGCCTTCCGCGAGAAAAAGTGGCGTTTGGGAACCTGCCACTGAGGAACCGCACATTGAACAAACTCACGGAAGGGGGCCGAGTCTACCAACTGAAAAGGCAGCAGTTGAAGTGCTAGCAATTTAGCAAGGCTAGCATTCAACCGCTGGGCATGTGGATGGCTGGGAGTGTACTTCTTTCTACGGTCCAGCAGCTGGGGCAGGGAAATTTGCCTGCTGCATTCGGACGTCGGTGTACTGCAAGTACTTGGTTGTGACACACCGAATTCTACACCTTCAGTCCTCTCAGAGCAGCTTTCAGAGAGGACTGAAGGTGTAGTGGGGATGGAGATCCCAGCTGAGGAGGAGCAAGTAGAGGTCCGCTTAGTTCTTTGGTGTGGGTCTTTTATGTGTGCCTGCCAACGAGCTGCATGGCAGGTCGCCATATGTCTGGTCATGCTTGTCGTGCCCAAGCGGCTGATGTTTTGGCCACGCGAGATACGCTTGAGACAAATATTGCAAATAGCAGTGGTGCGATCTGCTGCACTCGTCTCAAAAAAGGCCCACACCAAAGAACTTTTCTGATAACGTGCAGAGGCAGCGCCCTGCACAGGCGGAGCTCTGCGGTGTTGTACAGTTGCTGTGCTGGCCTCTACCTGGCCTCCAGGGGGCATCCTGCCTCGTTGGACATGTGACGCCGCATCCTCCTCCTCCTCGTCCTCCTCCTCATCCTCTCTCCCTTGAGGCACCCACGTGGAGTCAGTGACCTCATCATCCCCTCCCTCTTCACCACTAGAGCAAACCTGGCAGTAAGCTGCAGCTGGTGGAACTGTACTGCCAGATTCCTCAAGCTGGGTATCGTCATCCGAGCCTTCGAATCGTTGGGCATCCTCCTGGAGCATGTACCCAACACTGTGCTCAAAGAGTTCGGGGGACTCCTCAGGAGGACATGGTGGGTCTAGGGAAGGGGTGGCTGATGATGCTCTGTCAGTACCCTGAGCCTGGGTGAGAGAGGATGAGGAGGATGAGGAGGGCTTGGTCATCCATTCTACCAAGCCTTCAGCATGATGCGGCTCCACATGTCCAGCTGCCGAAAACAAAGACGCGCGTGTCCCATGGCCACGTGCTGATGACGATGCACGACCACGTCCACGTCCACGGCCACGTCCACTAGAAACAGAGCCTGCCTGCCCTGTGTTCTTGGCTCTGCACGCTCTGCCTCCCCTTGGCGGTCTTCCAGCCATTGTAGTCGGTAGTCCTGTGGGTGCTGCTGAGAAGAAAATATAGGAGCTCTGTGTGATGCCACTAACACACTAGAAGTCCTATAGGTGCTTCTGCAAAGAAAATATAGGAGCTCTGTGTGATGCCACTAACACACTAGAAGTCCTGTGGGTGCTGCTGAGAAGAAAATATAGGAGCTCTGTGTGATGCCACTAACACACTAGAAGTCCTGTGGGTGCTGCTGAGAAGAAAATATAGGAGCTCTGTGTGATGCCACTAACACACTAGAAGTCCTATGGGTGCTTCTGCAAAGAAAAAATAGGAGCTCTGTGTGATGCCACTAACACACTAGAAGTCCTGTGGGTGCTGCTGAGAAGAAAATATAGGAGCTCTGTGTGATGCCACTAACACACTAGAAGTCCTATGGGTGCTTCTGCAAAGAAAAAATAGGAGCTCTGTGTGATGCCACTAACACACTAGAAGTCCTGTGGGTGCTGCTGAGAAGAAAATATAGGAGCTCTGTGTGATGCCACTAACACACTAGAAGTCCTATGGGTGCTTCTGCAAAGAAAAAATAGGAGCTCTGTGTGATGCCACTAACAAACTAGAAGTCCTGTGGGTGCTGCTGAGAAGAAAATATAGGAGCTCTGTGTGATGCCACTAACACACTAGAAGTCCTATAGGTGCTTCTGGGAAGAAAATATAGCTCTGTGTGTGTAATGGGACTAACACACTTCAAGTCCTATAGGTGCTTCTGGGAAGAAAATATAGCTCTGTGTGTGTAATGGGACTAACACACTTCAAGTCCTATAGGTGCTTCTGGGAAGAAAATATAGCTCTGTGTGTGTAATGGGACTAACACACTTCAAGTCCTATAGGTGCTTCTGGGAAGAAAATATAGCTCTGTGTGTGTAATGGGACTAACACACTTCAAGTCCTATAGGTGCTTCTGGGAAGAAAATATAGCTCTGTGTGTGTAATGGGACTAACACACTTCAAGTCCTATAGGTGCTTCTGGGAAGAAAATATAGCTCTGTGTGTGTAATGGGACTAACACACTTCAAGTCCTATAGGTGCTTCTGGGAACAAAATATAGCTCTGTGTGTGTAATGGGACTAACACACTTCAAGTCCTATAGGTGCCTCTGGGAACAAAATATAGGAGCTCTGCCTGCCTGCCACGAACACACTACAAGTCCTATAGGTGCTTCTGGTAACAAAATATAGGAGCTCTGCCTGCCTGCCACTAACACACTACAAGTCCTATAGGTGCTTCTGGGAAGAAAATATAGCTCTGTGTGTGTAATGGGACTAACACACTTCAAGTCCTATAGGTGCTTCTGGGAACAAAATATAGGAGCTCTGCCTGCCTGCCACGAACACACTACAAGTCCTATAGGTGCTTCTGGTAACAAAATATAGGAGCTCTGCCTGCCTGCCACTAACACACTACAAGTCCTATAGGTGCTTCTGGGAAGAAAATATAGCTCTGTGTGTGTAATGGGACTAACACACTTCAAGTCCTATAGGTGCTTCTGGGAACAAAGTATAGCTCTTTGTGTGTAATGGGACTAACACACTTCAAGTCCTATAGGTGCTTCTGGGAAGAAAATATAGCTCTGTGTGTGTGATGGGACTAACACACTTCAAGTCCTATAGGTGCTTCTGGGAAGAAAATATAGCTCTGTGTGTGTGATGGGACTAACACACTTCAAGTCCTATAGGTGCTTCTGGGAACAAAGTATAGCTCTTTGTGTGTAATGGGACTAACACACTTCAAGTCCTATAGGTGCTTCTGGGAAGAAAATATAGCTCTGTGTGTGTGATGGGACTAACACACTTCAAGTCCTATAGGTGCTTCTGGGAAGAAAATATAGCTCTGTGTGTGTGATGGGACTAACACACTTCAAGTCCTATAGGTGCTTCTGGGAAGAAAATATAGCTCTGTGTGTGTGATGGGACTAACACACTTCAAGTCCTATAGGTGCTTCTGGGAAGAAAATATAGCTCTGTGTGTGTAATGGGACTAACACACTTCAAGTCCTATAGGTGCTTCTGGGAACAAAGTATAGCTCTTTGTGTGTAATGGGACTAACACACTTCAAGTCCTATAGGTGCTTCTGGGAAGAAAATATAGCTCTGTGTGTGTGATGGGACTAACACACTTCAAGTCCTATAGGTGCTTCTGGGAACAAAATATAGCTCTGTGTGTGTAATGGGACTAACACACTTCAAGTCCTATAGGTGCCTCTGGGAACAAAATATAGGAGCTCTGCCTGCCTGCCACGAACACACTACAAGTCCTATAGGTGCTTCTGGTAACAAAATATAGGAGCTCTGCCTGCCTGCCACTAACACACTACAAGTCCTATAGGTGCTTCTGGTAACAAAATATAGGAGCTCTGCCTGCCTGTCACTAACACACTACAAGTCCTATAGGTGCTTCTGGTAACAAAATATAGGAGCTCTGCCTGCCTGCCACTAACACACTACAAGTCCTATAGATGCTTCTGGTAACAAAATATAGGAGCTCTGCCTGCCTGTCACTAACACACTACAAGTCCTATAGGTGCTTCTGGTAACAAAATATAGGAGCTCTGCCTGCCTGCCACTAACACACTACAAGTCCTATAGGTGCTTCTGGTAACAAAATATAGGAGCTCTGCCTGCCTGTCACTAACACACTACAAGTCCTATAGGTGCTTCTGGTAACAAAATATAGGAGCTCTGCCTGCCTGTCACTAACACACTACAAGTCCTATAGGTGCTTCTGGTAACAAAATATAGGAGCTCTGCCTGCCTGCCACGAACACACTACAAGTCCTATAGGTGCTTCTGGTAACAAAATATAGGAGCTCTGCCTGCCTGCCACGAGCACACTACAAGCCCCTCTTTGTCAATCAATCTTTGTAACTGAATCTATCTAACTCAATCTCTGCAAGTGAATCTCTCTCTCTACCTAACTAAATCGAGCAGAGTGTCACAGAAACAGCCTGCTCAATCTGCGCCGGAACAGCATGTGACCGGCGCAGACGGCGTGGCGGCGTTTTATAGGGGGGGGCGTGTACTACAGCCCCTGAGCTGTAATTGGCTACAGGCGTCCTGCCTGTAGCCAATTATGGCTCTTCGAGTTTCCGGGGCTGTGATTGGCCAAGCATGCGGGGTCACAGTGCATGCTTGGCCAATCATCAGCCAGCAATGCACTGCGTCGGCCGCGCCGGCCGCAATGCATTGCGGGGCCGCGCGCATCAAACCAACGTGATGCGAGCGGCCAAAATAGTTCTGGGCTCGCCGAGCGAGCGAACGCCCGGTGCTCGATGCGAACGTGGGTTCGCATCGAGCACCGGGCCCATCCTTAGTAAACATTAATAACCTGCTTAACAGTGAAAAAGTTTGGTTTTGGAGTAAAAAAACAAAACAACAAAACAACTAAAGTTTAAGCAACAATTGTTATCATGTAATGAATATAAATGTAGGCGTTATCCCGATTTTCAAAAGTGAAAATATGCTTTAATAAAGAGTCTAGACTATAAACTTAGCAACCTCAATTCCCATGTACAGTAGCTTGACATCAATCATTAAAGTATAACTAAAGGGTGATAGAGTGGCGAGGGATTAGGACACATATCAGGTTGTTATTGGTTTCTGTTTCCCCTGGTAGGGAGATCGACCCTCTCTATTTGTCCTGTTTACCATTATCATTAAAGTGAAAGTAAAAGAAAATCCCAAATTTTGTTTTGTCCTCAGAAAAGTAATAGAGGGGAAATCTTCCAATGGGGACACTAGTTCTGGTGACATGGGGTCCCCATGGAATCCCCTAATTTGCAGGGATTTCCTTTCACTTCCTGTTTGGCTATGACACAGGAAATTAAGGGAAATCTCTGCAATGGGACACAGATGGTGAAAAAAAAGCCGCCAGAGCTTATAACCCTCCCTTACTCTATCCAAAATCTAAATAAAAGTTTTGTCTATAGTTATACTTTAAGTGCTAAAGTGCTCTAATTGATAAATAAAAGCCAATGCAAATGTAAGTGATGCTTATTCCCATAATACAATTTACAAAATTAAAAACCTTGGTTTTTGACTATGCCTAAAAGAAAAACAGATCTAAAGATGACAAATAATGAGACACTCATCTGTAGGATCTTCGCTGTCAGTCTCTGAAGGAGAAATGTCCTTATTCTGTCAATGATGTCACCAGATGACCCAACCCCTTTGTTCACTTTAGTGGAGGAGACCCATAGATGTCATTCGGAGTGAAGGAAGCTGCAGAGTTGGATGTGTCACAGTGGGGGCCCCTTTATTTTTAAAAAGGCCTTTCAGATTCTGATAAGCCCCCACCCTTGGATGCCCTCAACCATCAGGATTCAATGGAGTCAATGTGTGCACCTCTTGCCAACTATTTAGAGAATATTCTCAGTTCTTGGTTAGGACAATAAAATAATACATTCAAGATACTGATGATTTCTTGTTAAAGGTTAAAAGTTCTTTGGGTGCTATCATACCATATAAAAACGAAAATGGAAAAACACATATGTGGGTTGATGCAGCTGCGCACCCCCAAAAATTGCAAAAAAGTGGAAGAGTTTCCCTAGGGGGTTTTTTAGCAGCAAGATATTGTAAAACCATAATTAATAAAAAATTGTTTAATTGTGACATAAAATTCATTACATTTATGCAATCAATGTTGAATGCGAGTTCTGGTCGGCGACACAAATAACAACAAAAACCATCACTTATGGCAAACAATACATCAAGGAGATCCTGATTATACAGTTACATTATATTACTGTTATTATCCACATGAATACCCCAAGAATACCCCAATGCATTTCGACCCTGTTCAATTCTGGTCTTCTTCAGGGGGTTCTTTATTCTAAAGAGATACATCAGTAAGATTCTATTAACGGTTTGTTACAATACACAAAACATAATTGAATATTTCATAATAATTAAAAAAAAAAAATATATATATATATATATATATATATATATATATATATATATATATATATATATATATATATATATATTTATATATACATCTCCATACATATGGTGAAATATTTACTATTCTAGGGATGGAAAAGTGAAAATGTATCGCAAAACAAGAGTTATTTAAAGACTGTATCATTCAGTGGTCCCCCCATGTCCGCTCATTCCCTCCGTCCTCTCCATAGGACTTACAAGAGGTCATGCATCATGGCCCAGTGTCGAGGGTGCGGGGTGAGGCACCTGTAATTCAATATTTATGGAAATCAGTGTGCACTCAGCAGGTGTTCGGTATAGGTTCAGTGCTGCCTTATTATGTCAGACTGGCTGGTATTTAGTTCCAATATTAAGAATATATTATATTAGTTAGTATTATTAATTTGTTATTCAATATTAAGAATATGTTAATTTATTGGCATTTATTGATTATAGTAATGTGTATTAAATTTAAATGAGTATACTGAGTATGGTTACTTAATAAAACAAATAGTACTGGATGATAAGTATAAAAGTACATACGTGATGGGGTGAAAACAATTATATAATATTGATAATAATAAAAAATAAATAAATAAAAAAAATCATACCATATAACCTGAAATGTATTCAGTATATACAGTATACATTCATGCAACATATTACATTTTTCCTAAACCTTCTACTGATCTTTTAAAATAACATTATTGCAAGTCAGGGGTGTAGCTCCCCCATATACAAAAACATGTATGGATACGATTGCAAAAATTTTCATCTACCCCAACTGTATCAGTCAGACTGTATATGTTGGTATTGTTACATTTGATTATGTCTTTGTAATATAGTTGAGCAACAGTGAGTCCCTGGAACTTTTTACAACTACTTTTTACAACTACTAGCAGGGCTTCACCCAAAAGGTGAAGTTACACTTGTTTGCTTCCCCCCCCTTCCGCTGCCACATTTGGCACCTTCAGGGGGGGATGGGGGAGCGGGTATCTGTTTTTGACAGGTACCAATCCCCACTTCCAGGTGACCTCACCGCAGCGAGGTCCCATGGAAGTTTGGCCCCCCTCCTCCTTTCTCCGCCACAAGGCCATTCACAAAACACAGCGCGATTCGTGCATGCGCAGTAGACAACTGTTGACTGGGGTACCAACATTGCGGGATCTCTAGGCAGGTAAGTGTTCTAATATTAAAAGTCAGCAGCTACAGTATTTGTAGCTGCTAACTTAAATTTTTTTGGTGTGGGGGGTTGGAGCGTCTCTTTTAAGTGTTACTTAACCCAGGACACTGCATTCACTATATATGATCTGCTACAGTACACAGAACATGGAAATGCAATTATTTTAGTAAATATAAACTGCTAAATACCTTTTCTCATTAGCAGTTAGAGCAGTCTTGTGACTTCTATCAGTGTCCAGCCAAGCACTGGTTAAAGCTTGTAGAAGTAGTTTTTTGTCTGTCCTATGAGATTTCAAGACCCCGACTCTCTGTCTGAAAAATGCTGATTGGCCCTGTGCTAGGGTTGCCACCTCATCCCTTTAAACCCAAACACATATTAATTACACAGGTTCTGAGGCTAATTTAATTCAGATAATACACCAAGTGAGTTTAATTACCACCTTAATCAGCCAAACAACATGTGTAATTAATTTGTGTTTGGTTTTTAAGGGATGAGTTGGCAACCCTACCCTGTGCTGATCACATGCACTCTCCCAAGAAAAAAAAACTCTCTAGCAATACACACTAAACTGAGCATGTGCAGCCTGACTCCATAGAAATTATCAGGGCACAGTGGATGTAAGGGAGGATCAGAAAAGCCAGGATCAAACAGCCTTTATACACAATGTGAATGATTAACCCCTTAGGTTCCACAGTGAGTATAACAAGCATGCTTTACTGCATATACAGACCGATTTTACTGTTTTGGGTTTAGTAACACTGAATCCTTTCCATTTCTTGACATGAGCATTTTGGTGCAGGACTAGAATCAGACTGGACTGGTGACAGACTAGACTGGTATCCAACTGGACTTATAGTCGAATTGACTGGCAGCAGACTGGACTGTAGCAGGCTGGATGGTAGCAGACTGGACAGCAGTAAATGAACTATGACTAGATGGGTAGGGTATGGGAGCTCTGGAGCTCCAGAGGCACGGGGCAGTGAAGACACTGCCAGAAACAATGCTTGACTGATCACAGATTCTCCTACTCAAGATTAAATAGACTTCATTACTGGGTTATGTGACATGCCATGTGATTACCCCAGACCTCCTGGGGAATACTCAGAAGTGTCCACAGCTGAGGGGACCAGAGGAGGCACTGATAATGGAGCTATGCACATAAGTGACTATAACATCAGTTACTGAGAATGCAAACTCTCTTCTGTACTTAAAGTCAATTAAATGACAGTTAAAGAAGAACTTTTGTACCAGAAGTTAAAAAGGCTTGGTAAATCTACCAAGGAACCAAGTGCATATAGCACTTGTCCCCATTTAAAATCTGAGCTTTGGTTTATAAATAAAATGCCCTTTTTATTTATGCCAGTACTATTGGTATCTCCATCCCAGGTAGAAGTCCAAATTATGGCTATTCCTATAGAGGAGGTACAGGCAGTACCGAAGCCACTGGATCCCATCCATTCTGCAGCTCTGTGCCTCCTTTGCTCCCTTATTTGAACTGATAAAAGACAGCTTGCAACCTCTCACAGCTGCCAACTAGTTTGAAGAGGATTACTACAGTAGAAGTTGGTAGTTTGTGCACCATCATTTACAAAAAAAACAAGCCCACTTCAGCTGCCAATACATTAGTCTCTCTAAACAAACACTAATGTTACCACCAGGAATGAATGTGAGGGTAAATCCCAAGCTTGGATTTGGCACCAGAGCAGGGGTAGTAGGTAAATATTTCAATTCACTTGTGTGTGAATGACAGAGAGGATCCACAACGTTATACAGCACCTCATCTCTTTTGGTAAGTAAGTGTTGAAGGAGGATGGAAATAGGGATTATATTGGTGCAAAATCTCAATATAAATGAAGGTTGCCAACAATTCAATGCTTGTTTTTTTTTAAAATCGCATAAAGTTTTATTACAAATATATAAAGCACAGTTTCACAAAAAAGAAATACAGAGGATATTTCTCAAAACCTGACAAAATAGTTAGTACAAAAGCCTACAAATGCCCATTTTCAGCAAATCAATACATTCAAAGGGAAAGAAAGATTTTTTCTTTCTGATTCCAGATTTTTTATCTGGTTAGGGAAAGTCTCTTTGTTACAGTGAATAGGATAACCTGTAGTAGACAGTGCAGGCCTTATTGATGTTTTCCGACATGTTTCGCCATATCAATGGCTTCCTCAGGGTTGGCTTACTGTACAGAAATATTGTATCTATGTAAAGAAAAATAGGGATTAATCACAATTCATGGAAACAGGTACTGAGCTCCCCTGTTAGAAAGAGGGGCTTGATTGGGGAAGGGGGGGGGTTTGAGGGAAAAAAAGGAAAGTAACGGCATATCTGACCACTCTCCCACCCCGCCCCACCTAGATGGTGCATGCAAACCAATAAGCCCAACCCCCAAACTTACCCAAAAACAGTAAGGCCGCGTACACACGAAGGGACAATCCCGCGGGATTATCCTCTGGACTGAAGTCCAGCGGATAATCCCCTCGTGTGTGGGCGCCGGCGGACTTTTTGGCGCCAAAGTCCGGCGGACCAAAGTTTTAAGTTTGGTTTTAAAATTATCCGCTGGACTTGGCAGTCCGGCGGACAATCCCGCCGTTAGTAGGCAAGTCCGCGGGACTTTTGAAAATGAACGGACTTGCCGCTCATCGGCAAGTCCGTTCATTTAGCACGTGACTTCAGGTTACGTAGCTAGCGTAGGCAGTAAATGCCGCCGCGCTAGCTCCGTAAGCTGGCATGGATTTAAAGGGACTCCCCACGCCGAAAAACGGGGTGGGGGTTCCCCCCAAATCCATGTCAAACCCTTATCCGAGCACGCAGCCTGGCAGGCCAGGAAAGGGGTGGGGACGAACGAGCGCCCCCCCTCCTGAGCCGTACCAGGCCGCGTGCCCTCAACATGGGGGGTGCCCTGGGGAAAGGGGGGCCGTGCCCCCCCACCCCAAAGCACCTTGTCCCCATGTTGATGAGGACAAGGGCCTCTTCCCGACAACCCTGGCCGTTGGTTGTCGGGGTCTGCGGGCAGGGGCTTATCGGAATCTGGGAGCCCCTTTATTAAGGGGGCCCCCAGATACCGGCCCCCCACCCTATGTGAATGAGTATGGGGTACGATGTACCCCTACCCATTCACCTAAGGTGTAAAATGTAAAGTACAAAAACACACACACTTTTGAAAAAATAGTTTATTGCACTGCTCCGGGGGTCTTCTTCCGTCTTGGGGGTCTTCTCGCCGGACTCCCCCGCCATTTACCAAGCTCTTTTACCGAGTGGGGAAGTCCGTCGCCGCCGTCGTCTGGGGGGTCTCGATCCGCCTTCCGGGGTCTTCCGGGGTCTCTTCTGTTCTTGCGGCGGTCGTCGTCTTCCACGCCGCTGGCGCCTTCTTCTTCTTCTTGTCCTTCTTCTTGTTCTTGTTCTTCTTCTGATGTTGACCCGATGCTCTCTCTGCCCGGAATGGCAGAGGCGCGCTGCGCTGGGACTTATATAGGGACATGGGGACAGGGTCACATGCTCATGTCACATGGTGACCCCGCCCCCTTGTGATGTCACAGTCCCAGCATCCTCCGGGACTGTGACATCACAGGGGGGCGGGGTCACCATGTGACATGAGCATGTGACCCTGTCCCCATGTCCCTATATAAGTCCCAGCGCAGCGCGCCTCTGCCATTCCGGGCAGAGAGAGCATCGGGTCAACATCGGAAGAAGAAGAAGAACAAGAAGAAGGACAAGAAGAAGAAGAAGGCGCCGGCGGAAGACGACGACTGCCGCAAGAACAGAAGAGACCCCCGGAAGACCCCCGAAGGCGGATCGAGACCCCCCAGATGACGGCGGCGACGACGAAGAAGGTAGCCGGACTTCCCCGCTCGGTAAAAGAGCTTGGTAAATGGCGGAGGAGTCCGGCGAGAAGACCCCCAAGACGGAAGAAGACCCCCGGAGCAGTGCAATAAACTATTTTTTCAAAAGTGTGTGTGTTTTTGTACTTTACATTTTACACCTTAGGTGAATGGGTAGGGGTACATCGTACCCCATACTCATTCACATAGGGTGGGGGGCCGGTATCTGGGGGCCCCCTTATTAAAGGAGGCTCCCAGATTCCGATAAGCCCCCGCCCGCAGACCCCGACAACCAACGGCCAGGGTTGTCGGGAAGAGGCCCTTGTCCTCATCAACATGGGGACAAGGTGCTTTGGGGTGGGGGGGCCGCACGGCCCCCCTTTCCCCAGGGCACCCCCCATGTTGAGGGCACGCGGCCTGGTACGGCTCAGGAGGGGGGGGGGGGGCGCTCGTTCGTCCCCACCCCTTTCCTGGCCTGCCAGGCTGCGTGCTCAGATAAGGGTCTGAGATGGATTTGGGGGGGACCCCCACGCCGTGTTTCGGCATGGGGATTCCCTTTAAATCCATGCCAGGTGACGGAGCTAGCGCGCCGGCATTTACTGCCTACGCTAGCTACGTACCTGAAGTTACGTTCAAAATAAACGGACTGCTCCGTGTGTGGGCAAGTCCGTTCATTTTCAAAAGTCCCACGGACTTTGGCCGGCGGATTATCCGCCCGAGAAGTCCGTGCGTGTGTGGGCAAGTCCACACGCTCGGAAAGTCCGGCGGACTCAGCTGGAAAGTCCGGCGGATTGTCCGCTGGACTAAGTCCGCCGGCAAAAGTCTGCACGTGTGTACGCGGCATAAGGATGGTAATCATAATGAAACAGATTGCCGAAAGAGGGGTGGGGTCGCACAACGGATATCCAACAGTGGATAGCAGGAGACAAAAAAGACCTAGCAAAAGATGTCTTAATTGGAGTGACATAAATTTAAGTAGTAATAGTCATATTCAAAGTTATAGAACACAGTGTTGCTTATTTGTGAAAAAATACTCCACAGATATATAGCATATCACTGTGGAACGGACGAAAGTCTCAATACTCACTTTAATTGGGCTATAAAATTAAGAAATATGAAGTAGACCTCGGACACTGGTTAGAGATGGATGGTAAGGGAGGCACCTAAACAGATTTATTAATCTGAATTTAGTATTCATGTTTAAAATTGGTGGCTATTTTTGAATGGTTTGAAGAGAAGTTAACATACCTGCAGTAGCTTATATTAGCAAATGATGTAGTGTAGTCTAGCATACTGTTTCAAGGCGCAATTAAGACATAGGCAGCCTCAGCGGGAACATGGTCCCTGAAAATAACAGAGATGATGAGAAAGTAAATAGCTAGAGGCGATAAAGTTAGGCAATAGATATGCAAGGATTTGATCTTATATGGAAAGCTTACTTGTCAGGAAGGAACGTGTTTGCGTCAGGTGCCTCCAAGGTCCGGTGCTAGAATGAGCACCGGTGCCGGCTTAAATCTTGTCTCCCAGATTGGGAGGGCGTGTTTGGACGCCTCCCAATCAGCGGACAGAGGAGTCTCTGCGCATGCGCGAACGCACGGGCCGTCCAGGCTGCCTACAAGGTCCATAATGCCTGCCGGTCAGTGCGTCACGTGGCGTTATGACGTAATCGCGACGGCAGCGCGAAAGGCAACAGAGGCTAAATTGGGCGGGCTAAAGAACCTAGCACCGCCCTCGGGTGTCCATACTAGGCCACTGGGAGTGATCCTAAATAGGCGAACACCACCCCCATATGTCGGCGGTTTCAAATTAAGGGAAAAGAAAAAAATGGGAAAAATAGCTGGAAGGGCAATCAAGTGCCATAGGGGAGAGGGGGATAGAGGGATGCACAGATGTGGGGCAGACCAGGAGAGCAGGAACAGACAGATGGCTGTGAACTGGAATAACAGAGGAATATTCAAAAAGATATATAACGATTTTTACAGTTTAAACCCATTTGTATGCAAGTTCATTAACATCAATGTCATTAAAACAGTATTAGTTTACCCAATGGTTTTACAATATGCAAGTTCATTAACATCAATGTCATTAAAACAGTATTAGTTTACCCAATGGTTTTACAATAGGTGTCCTATCTGTATTATTATTAATAATACAGATAGGACACCTATTGTAAAACCATTGGGTAAACTAATACTGTTTTAATGACATTGATGTTAATGAACTTGCATACGAATGGGTTTAAACTGTAAAAATCGTTATATATCTTTTTGAATATTCCTCTGTTATTCCAGTTCATGGCACCGGGTCTCTTCTCCCCTTTTGGGGGAGTTGGGGTGGGGTGGGATGGGGGGAGCCGTCTGTCTGTTCCTTCTCTCCCGGTCTGCCCCACATCTGTGCATCCCTCTATCCCCCTCTCCCCTATGGCACTTGATTGCCCTTCCAGCTACTTTTCCCGTTTTTTTCTTTTCCCTTAATTTGAAACCGCCGACATATGGGGGTGGTGTTCGCCTATTTAGGATCACTCCCAGTGGCCTAGTATGGACACCCGAGGGCGGTGCTAGGTTCTTTAGCCCGCCCAATTTAGCCTCTGTTGCCTTTCGCGCTGCCGTCATGATTACGTCATCACGCCACGTGACGCACTGACCGCCAGGCATTATGGACCTTGTAGGCAGCCTGGACGGCCCGTGCGTTCGCGCATGCGCAGAGACTCCTCTGTCCGCTGATTGGGAGGCGTCCAAACACGCCCTCCCAATCTGGGAGACAAGATTTAAGCCGGTACCGGTGCTCATTCTAGCACCGGACCTTGGAGGCACCGGACCTTGGAGGCACCTGACGCAAACACGTTCCTTCCTGACAAGTAAGCTTTCCATATAAGGTCAAATCCTTGCATATCTATTGCCTAACTTTATCGCCTCTAGCTATTTACTTTCTCATCATCTCTGTTATTCTCAGGGACCATGTTCCCGCTGAGGCTGCCTATGTCTTAATTGCGCCTTGAAACAGTATGCTAGACTACACTACATCATTTGCTAATATAAGCTACTGCAGGTATGTTAACTTCTCTTCAAACCATTCAAAAATAGCCACCAATTTTAAACATGAATACTAAATTCAGATTAATAAATCTGTTTAGGTGCCTCCCTTACCATCCATCTCTAACCAGTGTCCGAGGTCTACTTCATATTTCTTAATTTTATAGCCCAATTAAAGTGAGTATTGAGACTTTCGTCCGTTCCACAGTGATATGCTATATATCTGTGGAGTATTTTTTCACAAATAAGCAACACTGTGTTCTATAACTTTAAATATGACTATTACTACTTAAATTTATGTCACTCCAATTAAGACATCTTTTGCTAGGTCTTTTTTGTCTCCTGCTATCCACTGTTGGATATCCGTTTCGCGACCCCACCCCTCTTTCGGCAATCTGTTTCATTATGATTACCATCCTTACTGTTTTTGGGTAAGTTTGGGGGTTGGGCTTATTGGTTTGCATGCACCATCTAGGTGGGGCGGGGTGGGAGAGTGGTCAGATATGCCGTTACTTTCCTTTTTTTCCCTCAAACCCTCCCCTTCCCCAATCAAGCCCCTCTTTCTAACAGGGGAACTCAGTACCTGTTTCCATGAATTGTGATCAATCCCTATTTTTCTTTACATAGATACAATATTTCTGTACAGTAGGCCAACCCTGAGGAAGCCATTGATATGGCGAAACATGTCGAAAAACATCAATAAGGCCTGCACTGTCTACTACAGGTTATCCTATTCACTGTAACTAAGAGACTTTCCCTAACCAGATAAAAAATCTGGAATCAGAAAGAAAAAATCTTTCTTTCCCTTTGAATGTATTGATTTGCTGAAAATGGGGATTTATAGGCTTTTGTACTAACTATTTTGCAGGTTTTGAGAAATATCCTCTGTATTTCTTTTTTGTGAAACTGTGCTTTATATATTTGTAATAAAACTTTATGCGATTTTTAAAGAAAACAAGCATTAAATTGTTGGCAACCTTCATTTATATTGTGATTTTGCACCGATATAATCCCTATTTCCATCCTCCTTCAACATTACAATTCACTTGTTTGGGTGACTACTGTCTAAGAAGAGATTTTGCAAAGATATCTTCTCCCTTACTGTTAAATCTACAGGAGATGACATTTCCGAAATGAGACGGATATCAAAACCTAAGAATATATTATAAAAGATACAGCAGTTTTAACCATACCCTAATCATTCGATAGAGTAAAGAAAAATATATTCCTTATTAAACATGCCTTATTTTAGATCCAGTGATGTGACCACTGGGTCTCAATGCTTGTTTATGCAACACAGAAGGTCTAGGAAATGCAGAAATGCTCTCTATGTATTGCAGGAAGGCTGGTGTGAGCGCCCAGCAAGGTGGTATACAAATCTTTCCTGACAAAGTAGTCCATCTGGACAATCAGTGAAAAAATGCTGGGTATAATCCAGATTGTAGGGGCTGATATATATGTGAGGTGTCCCTTTTTTTTTTTTTGGTGTTTGGAAAGAAAGATAAAAAGTCTTATGAAAAGCCCAACATTTTACCCTGACAGTCCAAATTGATCAAAGTGACTTTGTCATGAGTGAAGTATAGGTGCTGTCACTGTTTGTCATCCTAAGTTAGTTTGATATTTGTTACAGTCAATAATTAAACAGCATTCCTGCCAACGCACCAGAATACTAGCCAAAAATAAAGCTGTTACAAAGAAATGTATTAATGGAAGCATCAATTAGTACCTCAAAACAGCTCAGAAAAACATATAATGAATATGCCTCAAGCAATGGCTTCAAGTAAATGTCCTTGCACAAGAGTGTCGATCTTTCACAGTGGTGGACAGATGCATTTTAACACAAAAACAAGCTAATGCTTCATGGGAAAGCAAAAAGCTTACGTACTGTAAAAGCACTGCTTCTCTATTATGCATGCGGGTGGTCACAATTCCATCTTACTTGCTGTGCTGTGTTCAAATCATTCCTGATTTCTGGTGAATGATTTGAACACAGAACAGCACACTCAGCACTGGAATTACTTTGAATACACAAAAGATTTCTTTCAATCAGATCACAGATTTTTATATTTCAGGACTATATTTATTCACTACTTAATAAGACTCTTTTGTACATCACCACAAAGCACTGCACACCATTTTTTGTTTTGTATTGCCCTATCTGCATGCTTACTGTGTAGAGGTGGGGGGGGGGAGCAGAGGACTGTGTGGATGCTTGTCGAGAGAGATGGGAATTGGTCCGTGGTGACACTAGGCAGGGGAGCGCAATGGTAATGAAAGTAAGTATTATATGGTGACAGGTTAGTGGTGAGGGGGGCGGGGTATTGGTCAGCTTGGATAGGACAGTCTGGCACCTCCCTTAGCACGTCCAGCAGGTTTGCAGTCTCTGACCATCTCCTGTATCATGTCTGCAGTCTCTGACCATCTCCTGTATCATGTCTGCAGTCTCTGACCATCTCCTGTATCATGTCTGCAGTCTCTGATCATCAGTTGTATCATGTTTGCAGTCTCTGACCATCTCTTGTATCATGTCTGCAGTCTCTGACCATCTCTTGTATCATGTCTGCAGTCTCTGACCATCTCTTGTATCATGTCTGCAGTCTCTGACCATCTCCTGTATCATGTCTGCAGTCTCTTACCATCTCTTGTATCAAGGCTGCAGTCTCTGACCATCTCTTGTATCATGTCTGCAGTCTCTGACCATCTCCTGTATCATGTCTGCAGTCTCTTACCATCTTCTGTAGTCATTTAGGGGCAGTCTGGAGCTCATCTTTAAGTTGTCTGCTGTGTTTACACTTTGATACATGCAGGGAGTGTTGTCTTTTTTTTAAGAACAGATACAATTTAGAAAATGGAGTTCTTCTGACTGCTTGAATTTTTTGGATGAAAACCATGCACACTAATCGTGATGCATCATGATGCATCGCTGAATCGAATCGAATCGTGGACCGGATAATCGTAATCAAATCGAATTGTGAGGCAAGTGAAGATGTGCACCCCTAATGGATACATTAGTGGGGTGCACAACAAATCCTGCAAAAGGTAATAACTAAAGAAGTAAGTAGCCCAAAATAGGGGAAACCTGTGAGGTGCATGAAGCAAAAAAGGAAAAAAGAGAAACAGTGTCGGAAAATAAGCAATGCAGAGCATGCAATTAAAGACCATGTTTATGTTCTTAGCCACAAACAATACTTTTATTAGAGAAGATATTCAGGTTCTTTGAGCAAGATTTGCTCATCCCTAGCTTTTACCAAAACAGTAAATCTTCATATTTTATAGAAGTTTATTGTTTAGAATGTTCAATTCAGTTGATTACTGCCAGTCGCTGATGAATATTAGGCACTGTATGAGTCTGCATATGCATGTAGACTAAAGATTAAACATGTGATTTATTTTTTCCCAAATATTTTTTATTGAAGATTATTTCAATTTACAAAAGTCAAAGAAAAAAGAATGACAAAAAAAAAAAGAAAAAAAGAAACAGAATAAAATAATGGTATAACCAAATAAGGTAACCATAGAAAATGATACATTTACAGGGCTTATAACTTATCCACTTTCAGTGATTCTGTTTGCTAAATTGATGGTATGTCCTAGTACCTAACAACAACCTGTAGTTTTATTCACAGTACATATTTACAAAATAGGTAACTTTTAACCAATATTCAATTTATAGCGGAAGCATGTATGAGTGATTAGCATTGAAATGGTGCTATACAGTTATTCTATAAACAAAATCTGCTATATAGAATTTAGAAAAATCAAAAAAGAAAGAAAAAAAGAAAAAACAATGAGAAAAGAGAACAGAGATAAAAAAAATGAATAGAAAAACCTACATACATACTATATTGAGGCTTCAAATCAATAAAGGTCCTATCATCTGCATTTTCAGATATCTTGGCTCTACTTCCCCATCAACACTCTTAAAACCACTTATGATACCATCATGGTCTTCACTTTGTCTGTTGATGGCTCGTAGAACAATATTAAATACCTGGATATTGCCTACTGCTCCCAAATTAACTACAGTGAAGAAGGAGCTGAAATCCTTGATGTGTATTGAAAAACTGGATACAATAACACAAGCTTTTAACTCCACTAAACGCTTCTTTAACTGATGGCAAAGATTTTTGGAATACTTGTTGTCAAACCTGGAAATATCCCAACTAATGTTACAGTTTCTTTAGACTAAATGGTACATTAAAACAAATCGAAATAACTCTTTAGGTAGACTTATGCCCCATACACACGAGCGGACAATGATCGGACATTCCGACAACAAAATCCATGGATTTTTTCTGACGGATGTTGGCTCAAACTTGTCTTGCATACACACGGTCACACAAATCTTGTTGGAAATTCCGAATGTCAAGAAGGCGGTGACGTACAACACTTAAGACGAGCCGAGAAAAATGAAGTTCAATAGCCAGTGCGGCTCTTCTGCTTGATTCTGAGCACGCGTGGCACTTTGTGCATCGGAATTGTGTACACACAATCGGAATTTACGTGAGCGGATTTTGTTGTCGGAAAATTTGAGAACCAGATCTCAAATTTTGTGCGATGGAAATTCCGATGGAAACTGTCCGATGGAGCCTACACACGATCGGAATTTACAATAACAAGCTTTGATCGCACATTTTATGTCGGTACAACCGTATGTACGCGGCATAAGAATCCAACAAAACAATACCTAATATCAACTATATCATTTATTACGTATCTACAGAAATTTTAAGAATTTCCAACATAGTGAACCACAATATATTGACGGATAACAGCTTCTTTATATAAAATGGGATTTTAGACGTTTTTTTTTTTTTTTCTTAGTAGGTAATGGTTACACAAAAAAAGAATAAGGTATATTAACACTAATATTCCTGGTTTTAACTACAGGGCACTAGTGAAGGTAAAGATTGGCTCAGGTTCTAGTCCACACCTATTATTTCCTAACTATATGCTTACATTACATCCTGCAAAGTAGAAATACCATCCCTTTGTTTGCTATTTGATTCTTACAGGATACTGTATGTAAACACAATCACTAGATCTCATATACTTTTTAAAATGTTATTCCAATTTCAGCAGTAATTTTCTGTGTTTTTAAACCTGTAGTTTTCATCAAATAACATATGTCCTTGTTCAGGCACAACCTGTTCCTGTCTCCCAGTCATGACCCTATGTTATCAACCTGTGATATAGACTTCATTGGAGACTGCTAGTGGCTGTTTGAACACACATAGTTCAGGAATAGTCCACCCTGAAAAATGCTATACAGCAATTGCTGGAGTGCATGAATGTATGTGTATGAACATGAAGTGTTTGCCAAGATGAAAGAGAAGATCAGCAGCACTGAGATGCAACAAATGAAATGTTAGGGTCTACATCTACTTTACTATAAGTATTTTTTGTGAAAAAAAGTTGAATATAAATATATACAGTGCCTTTAAAAAGTATTCATACCCCTTGAAATTTTCTCAATTGTATTTAGGTCTGGACTTTGACGGAGCCATTCTAACACATGAATATGCTTTGATCTTAACCATTCCATTGTAGCTCTGGCTAAGTGTTTAGAGTCGTTGGCCTGCTAGAAGGTGAACCTCCACCCCAGTCTCAAGTCTTTTGCAGACTCTGATGCTGCGTACACACGGCCGGAATTCCGGCAGAAAAAGTCAGATGGGAGTAGACGTGCACAACAAAAAAATTCCTTTTTTTTCGTTTCGTTTTTTTCGTTTCCGAAAAAAATTAGTTTTTTTTTTTCGTTTCGTTTTTTTCGTTTCCGTTGATTCGTAACGATTCGTACATTCGTAAGTCGTCGGTGTTCGGATTCGTAACGATTCGTACATTCGTAAGTCGTCGGTGTTCGTATTCGTAACAATTCGTACATTCGTAAAAGTTATTATTTCGTTGATTCGTTTTTTCGTTAGTTTAATTTTCGGACGCATTCGTATTTATTCGTACATTCGTAACATTCGTAACATTCGTAGATTCGTAATCGGAGCATAATTCATAATTTTATGTAATGTGTATGCTATTATTACATTTTAATAATTTACGAATCGAAAAAAAAAAGTTACGAATCGAAAAAAAAAGTTACGAATCGAAAAAAAAGTTACGAATGTACGAATTTTTTTTGTTCAATAGAGACACGGAAAATTACAAATCAAAAAAAAAAAGTTACGAATCGAAAAAAAAATGTACGAATCGGAAAAAAGAAGTTACGAATCGAAAAAAATGTTACGAATGTACGAATTTTTTTGTTCAATCCATTCGAAGCACGTTTAGCAGCACCATTGTAAGGGACATGGAAAATTACCAATTCAACAAAAAAAAAAAAGTTACGAATGTACGAATTTTTTCGTTCGTTTTTCGAGTTTTTTCATTAGTACATTCGTTGTTTCTTTTTTTTTTTTTTTTTTTTTTTTTTATCCAACAAAAGTGTTTATTTAAATTGCACAGGTACATTACACTTGAAGCAACATTGAATTCAAAGTAGCAATACAGTTTGTCCATACAGTACACAGGTGTCATCATTATCAGTACAGTTTCAGTCGGCCATTGTGCCATGGCAAGTTTCACCATCCCATATCCCTTTCCTTTATTCATCATTACTGCACTGCATATATACACAATCCTAATGTATTCCCAATAGTCTGTCCAATACCATATCCTCCGGAGCCAGGCCTGGCGTATCCAGCCATTTTTCCCATAGTTTCTCAAATTTTTGTGGGGCACCTCTGTGCTGATATATCAGTTTTTCCATCCTTAAGGTCCTACCTATGTTTGCAATCCATTCCTTTGTGGTCGGGGGTTCCTCTGCTCGCCAATGTACCATAATCAGCTTCCTGGCTTGGAATAAGACTCTATGTACTGCCTCCCTGCAGCTTTCCTCCCATCCATATTCTCCCAGAGCACCCAAGAGGCATGCTCTCGGATCCTGCTGGAGTGATATTTGGAACACAGTGTTGACTGTGGTCACCACTGCGTTCCAGTAAGTGTGTAGTTTGGGGCAGCGCCACAGCATATGAATGAGGCTCCCGTGTTCTCTCTTACATCTGGTGCATATGGGATCTAGTTGCGGATTCATTAAGTGTAGCCTATGAGGGGTATAGTACGTTCTAAGAAGGATGTACAATTGGGTTAATCGTTGTGAAATATTTAGAGAGCTACTACCCACCGCCTGGCATATTTCTTCCCACTGTTCCCCATCTAAGGGTCCCGCGTCAGCCTCCCATTTCTCCCTGACCCCCAGAGGATGCCGCTCCATCACAGACTGTAGCAGGATGGAGTACATTCGTTGTTTCTAATTTGTTTTTTTTTTAGGATTTTCGTTGTTTTTCGGATTCGTTCGATTCGAATGATTCGTTAATCGGATTCGTACGATTTGAACGATTCGTTATTCGAATTCGTACGATTCGAACGATTCATTCATTCGTACGAAAACGAACGAACGAAAATGACGAAAAAAAACGAAAAACGATAAAAAACAAAAAGAATTGCACATGTCTAGATGGGAGCTTTTCATCGGACATTCCGACCTTGTGTATGCCCCATCGGACTTTTTCTGCCGCCATTTCTGACTGACTTAGATATAGAACATGTTCTAAATCTTTTTGTCGGGAATGCTGACGGAGCTCAGTCTGTCGGCAAGTTCGGCCATGTGTACGCGGCATTACAGGTTTTCTTCTAAGATTGCCCTGTATTTAGCTCCATCCATCTTCCCATCAACTCTGACTAGCTTCCCTGTCCCTGCTAAAGAAAAGCTTCCCCACAACACGATGCTGCCACCACCATGTTTCACAGTGGGGATAGTGTGTTCAGGGTGATGTGCAGTGTTAGTTTTCTAACACACATAGCGCTTTGCTTTAAGGCCAAAAAGTTTAAATCAGATCAGAGCACCTTCTTCCCCGTGTTTGCTGTGTCCCCCACATGGCTTCTCGCAAACTGTAAATAAGACTTCTTATGGCTTTCTTTCAACAATAGCTTTCTTCTTGCCACCCTTCCAGAAAGGCCAGATTTGTGGAGTTTACGATTAAGACCTCTTTCACACTGTACCACCACTGGCGTCAGCGCTAAAGCACCGCTTTACCGTCATTTCGGCCACTAGCGGGGTAGTTTTAACCCCCCGCTAGCGGACAAAAAGGGGTTAAATCTGTCTGCAAAATGCCCTTGCAGCTGCGTTTTGCCGGCAGTATAGCAGTGCTGAACCATTGGTGAGTTCACCGCTCCAAAGAAGCTGGCAGAACTTTTTCTGACGCCCTACCAGCGGACCGCTCCAATGTGAAAGCCCTGTTTTAGGGCGGTTTGCAGGCGCTATTTTTAACGCTATAGCGCCTGAAAAACGCCCCAGTGAGAAAGAGGTCTTAAAGTTGTCCTGTGGACAGATTCTGCCACCTGAGCTGTAAATCTCTGCAGTTCCTCCAGAGTTACCATGGGTCGTTTGGCTGCTTCTCTGATTAATGCTCTCCTTGCCCAGCCTGTCAGTTTAGGTGGATGTCCATGTCTTGGTAGGTTTGGACTTGAGCCATACTTTTTCCATTTTTGGAAGATTGATTGAACAGTGCTCTGTGAGATGTCCAAAGCTTGGGTTATTTTTTATAACCTAACCCTGCTTTAAACTTCTACACAACTTTATCCCTGACCTGTCTGGTGTGTTCCTTGGCCTTCATGATGTTGTTTGTTAACTGAGGTTCTCTAACAAACATCTGAGGGCTTCACAGAACAGTTTTATTTATACTGAGATTAAGTTAGGTGGGTAGGTGGACTCTATTTACTATGTAGGTGACTTCTGAAGGCTATTGGTTCCAATTGATTTTAGTTAGGAGTATCAGAGTAAAGGTGGCTGAATACAAATGCATGCCACACTTCTCATATATTTATTTGTAGAACATTTTAAAAACCATTTATCATTTTCTTTTCACTTCAAAATTATGTGCCACTTTGTGTTGGTCTATCACATAAAATCCCAATAAAAGACAAAATTGTGGAAAATGTCAAGGGGTATGAATACTTTTTCAAGGCACTGTACATTTTTTTTATTATTACATCCAAAAAGAAGTATGTATCTGAACTAGTGCACACATGAACCACTTAAGGACTGCCCCATGTACATTTACTGTGTCAGGGCAGCCCTTGAGCACAAAATCACTTGATTCCTCCTTCGGGGTCTGGGGCGTGCATGCGCGGATGCAATATCTGCTGGGAAACCTGCTCTTGCTCGTGGAGAGGAAGAACGGCGGTCTGCCTATGTAAACAAGTCAGATTGCAGTTCTGCTAGTAAAAAAGACAGAGATCTTGTGGTTCTGCTAAGCAGGAACACAGATCTCCATCCACAGTTAGAAAACACTCATAGGTAACACAGTTAACCCTTTGATCGCCCCTGATGTTAACCCCTTCCCTGCCAGTGTAATTTATACAGTGACAGTGCATTTTTTTGTTAGCACTGATCACTGTATTAGTGTCACTGGTCTCCAAAAAGTGTCACTTAGCGTCAGATTTGTCTGCCGCAATGTCGCAGTCCCGCTAAAAATCACTGATCGCCGCCATTACTAGTAAAAACAATTAAAAAATAAAAAGTCCATAAATCTATCCCATAGTTTGTAGATGCTATAACTCTTGCACAAACCAATGAATATACGCTTATTGGGATTTTATTGACCAAAAACATGTAGCAGAATACATATTGGCCTTAATTGATGAAGAAATTGGATTTAAAAAAAGTTTTTTATTGGATGTGTTTTATAGTGTAGAAAATAATGTTTTTTTTTTTTTTCAAAATTGACGGTCTTTTTTGTTTATAGCGCAAAAAAATAAAAACCGCAGAGGTGATCATATACCCCCAAAAGAAAGCTATTTTTGTAAGGGGGAAAAAAAGACATCCATTTTATTTGGGTACGGTGTCGCACAACAGCGCAATTGTCAGCTAAAACAACAAAAAATGGCCTGGTCAGGAAGGGGTAAAACCTTCCGCAGCTGAAGTGGTTAATATTACAAACTCCCATCCAATCGAGCAAAATCCTAAGCACTGTTTTGTTTTGAATCACGGTTATATGTTTCTTATCACAGCAGTCAATTTCTGTATATTCCTCCCTATATGTGTACATTTTGACAGTTCATCATATTTATGCTGTTCGCCAAATTAATAAAAATATGTCACAACGTGTCTGACATGCCCTAGGGTTATTTTTCTATACAGAACAGATTAATAAAAATCTAACTCTTAAAATTGAGACAGCAATTACCTAGCGGTCCCATGCCACCAATCTGTCATTGAAAAAGAAGGAATATCACTTTATTCATTACTCTGAAGGCACAAAAAGAGGTTTATTAAGCAAGACAGAATACATTGAATGTTAAGTTAAACGGATCCGATTTTTTGATTGTGACAACTGTCTTTTCAATACGGCAACATTTCATCGTATTCAAGTGCCAAATTAAAATTTTATAGTTTCGTATTTTGTTAAAATGTAATATTCTGTTTCATAATCTTGATGGCTGTTTTTTTTTTTTTTTTCGACATGATGTTTGCAAAGAAGAACTGACTGTTCTTTTAACAATACTGTAGGTGGGCAGGCAGGTGGACAAACTGTGCATACAAAGAGACAGATAGACAGGCAAAAAAAGCAACAATGGCAGCCTGTCTGATCTGTTGGAAATTAGCAAAAAGGAAAAGGTGCTCATGGGGTGACAATATACAAAACAGTACGTGTTTTCATCAAATCTGTTCTAACTACTTGACACAGCAGCCAGGGTGGTGTCCACATGTATTTGCTAAAGTATGCAACTACAAAAATTTGTTTGAAACCTAGGGATGGGAAACATTTTTTATTATTTTTTGGCTTGCTAGCTGGAAAGAGTGCTGAAGATCCCCTTTGTAATGTTTTGTATATTGCCCTACCTGCCGACCAGCCGCCGCAGTTTTACTGCGGCAGAATGGCACGGCTGGGCGAAACAATGTTACCTTATGGCGCTTTGCTTTTTGGCCACTAGGGGGCGCACCGGCAGCGCGTGCCAGGAGCCGATGCTCCCGCGATCACTCATGACAGAGCGAGAATCGGGATCTGTGTGTGTAAACTTCAGGTTCTCTCAGGGGAGTAGAGACAGATCGTGTGTTCATACTATGTATGAACACTGATCTGTCTCTCCTCCTATACAGTCCCATCCCCCCTACAGTTAGAACACACTGAGGGAACACAGTTAACCCCTTGATCGCCCCCTAGTATTAACCCCCTTCCCTGCCAGTGACATTTATACAGTAATGCCGCGTACACACGATCGGACTTTTCGACAGACTGGGTCCGACGGTCTTCCCGACGAACTTTCGGCGGAGTTCCGACGGACTTTCAGAATGAACGAACTTGGCCACACACAATCACACCAAAGTCCGATGGATTTGATGTAATGACGTACGACCGGACTAGAATAAGGAAGTTCATAGCCAGTAGCCAATAGCTGCCCTAGCGTCGGTTTTCGTCTGTCGGACTAGCATACACACGAATGGATTTCTCGATAGGAACTGGGTCCGGCGGAGTTCCGGCGGAAAAATTTGAAACATGTTCTATTTCTAAAGTCCGTCATATTTTTGGACAGCAAAGGTCCGATGGAGCCCACACACGATTGAATTGTCCGACGGATTCGTTCCGTCTGACCTTTGCTGTCGAATCAGTTCATTTTTATAGCACTGATCGCTGTATAATTGTCAATGGTCCCAAAAATGTGTCAAAAATGTCTGATCTGTCCGCCGCAATATCGCAGTCCCGATAAAAATTGCAGATCGTCGCCGTTACTAGTAAAAAAATAATAATAATAAAAATGCCATAAATCTATCCCCTATTTTGTAGATGCTATAACTTTTGCGCAAACCAATCAATATACGTTATTGTGATTTTTTTTTACCAAAAATATGTCGAAGAATACACATCGGCCTAAACTGCGGAAAAAAATAGTTTTTTTGATAAAAAAATGTGGGATATTTATTGTAGCAAAAAGTAAAAGATATTGGAGGTTTTTTACAAAAGGCAAATCCACTTTGCACTACAAGTGCAAACTACAAGTGCAAAGTGCACTTCAAATTGCACGGAAAGTACACTTGGAAGTGCAGTCACTGTAGATCCGAGGGGGACATGCAAGGAAAATAAAAAACAGCATTTTAGCTTGCACATGATTGGATGATAAAATCAGCAGAGCTTACCCTTATTTCAGATCTTCCCCTCAGATTTGCAGCGACTGCACTTCCAAGTGCACTTTCAGTGCAATTTCAAGTGCACTTTGCGCTTGTAGTTTGCACCTATAGTGCAAAGTGGATTTACCTTTTGTAAAAAAAAAAAAAACATTGTGTTTTTTTTTTCCAAAATTGTCGCTCTTCTTTTGTTTATAGCGCAAAAAATAATAACCGCAGATGGGGTTAAAAAAACACCAAAAGAAAACTCTATTTGTGGGGAAAAAAGGACGTAAATTTTGTTTGGGTACAGTGTCGCACAACCACGCAATCGTCAGTTAACGCAGTGCCGTATCGCAAAAAATGGCCTGGTCATTGAGCAGCCAAATCTTTCGGGGCTGAAGTGGTTAACTTCTTGCTAGTTTCAAACAGTAGTTTGCCATTGTTGACTTTTTTGGATTTGGACACACAGCGGAAGTCTACAACTACCTTGTAAATGTGATGTCTGGGTTTCTAATGTGTTGCTGTACCTTTGCAGAGAAAAAGGCTGCCTCTCTATTTGTTCATTGCTATATAGACTCACTGGCCACTTTATTAGGTACACCTTGCTAGTACCGGGTTGGACCCCCTTTTGTCTTAACTCTTCATGGCATAGATTTAAGGTGTTGGAAACATTCCTCAGAGATTTTGGTCCATATTGACTCAATAGCATCAGACAGTGTCTGCGGCAGTGTCGGCTGCACATCCAAGATGCAAATCTCCCATTCCACCACATGCCAAATGTGCTCTATTGGATTGAGATCTGGTGACTGTGGAGGCCATTGGAGTACAGTGAACTCATTGTCATGTTCAAGAAACCAGTTTGAGATGATTTGAGCTTTGTGACATGGTGCATTATCCTGCTGTAAGTAGCCATCAGAAGACGGGTACACTGTAGTCATAAAGAGATGGATATGGTCAGCAACAATTATTAAGTAGACCGTGGTTGTTTAACAATGCTCAATTGATACTAAGGGGCCCAAAGTGTGCCAAGAAAATATCCCCCACACTATTACACCACCCCCACCAGCCTAAACTAAGGCAGGATGGATCCATGCTTTCATGTTGTTTACGTCAAATCCTGACCCTACCATCTGAATGTCGCAGCTGAAATTGAGACTCGTCAGGTTTTTCCAACCTTCTATTGTCCAATTTTGGTTGAGCCTGTGCAAATTTTAGTCTCCTGTTCCTGTTGTTAGCTGACAGGAGTGGCACCCGGTGTAGTCTTCTGTTGCTGTAGCCTAACTGCTTCAATGTTCGATGTGCTGGACTTTCAGAGATGTTATTCTCCATACCTTGCTTGTAACCAGTCGTAATTAAAGTTAGTTTCGCCTTTCTATCATCTCAAACCATTCTACCCACTTTCCTCTGACCTCTGACATCAAGAAGGCATATTTGTCCACACAACAGCCGCTCACTGGATATTTTCACTTTTTTGTACCATGCTCTGTAAATCCTAGAGAAGGTTGTGCATGGAAATCCCAGTAGATCAGCAGTTTTTGAAATACTCACGCCAGCCCATCTGGTACTGTACATGTGCAATTCCTTTCAGTCCAAATACAAATTCGGACTAATCTTTGGTTATTCGGAGATTCGGATATATGAAATAGTAACGAATAGTAACGAATTTCATTGCAAATCTTTAAAATCCAATTATTTTATTCATTTCCTAGCGAATTCCAAATATTCTGAGCGATTAGAATTCGGATCGGTCGAAAACTGATCGCCCAATTCAAATTCTGTGTAAGAATAGCTGGTTGTTAAGCAGTGGGCCGGGAAGCCGGACGCCACGTCCTGAACCACTTCAGCCCCGGAAGAATTTACCCCCTTCCTTAGCAGAGCACTTTTTGCGATTCTGCACTGTGTCGCTTTAACTGAAAATTGCGCGGTCGTGCGACGTGGCTCCCAAACAAAATTGACTTCCTTTTTTTCCCACAAAGAGAGCTTTCTTTTGGTGGTATTTGATCAACCCTGCGGGTTGCGCTATAAACAAAAAAAGAGCGACAATTTTGAAAAAAACACATTCTTTTTGACTTTTTGCTATAATAAATATCCCCCAAAAATATATAAAAAAAACTATTTTTTTCCTCAGTTTAGGCTGATACATATCCTTCTACATATTTTTGGTAAAAAAAAATCGCAATAAGTGATTATTGATCGGTTTGTGCAAAAGTTATAACGTTTACAAAATAGGGAATAGTTTTATGGCATTTTTATTAATAATTTTTTTTTTTAATGGTGGCGATCATCGATTTTTATCGAGACTGCGATATTATGGTGGACACATCAGACATTTTTGACACATTTTTGGGACCATTGCCATTTAAACAGCAATCAGTGATATTCAAATGCACTGATTCCTGTGTAAATGACACTGGCAGTGAAGGGGTTAACCACTAGGTGGCAGTGTAGGGGTTAAGTGTGTCCTAGGGGCGTGTTTCTAACTGTGGGGTGCATGGTTGTGTGTGACACGTCACTGATCTCTGCTCCAATCACAGGGAGCAGAGATCAGTGACACTGCCACTAGGCAGAATGGGGAGATGCTTGTTTACATTAGCATCTCCCCATCCCTCCTACCCGACTCACGGAGCTTGCCCACTGGCCGCCTCCTAAAGGGCAATGTACAGGTACGTGATTCTGCCTGTACGAGCCCTTCTGTCGCAGTATATCTGCGTGAGGCGGTCGGCAAGCGGTTAACAACCAATGACTTATCAGCTGTCCCCACTGACCACTGAAATGTAAACAAAACAATGCTGGAAATAGAAGATTCTGAAAAAATTTGCCATGTGCCCTCAACATGGGTGGGCGTTGCTATGCCGACCCAAGGCACGACATTTAACAAAAACAAAAATAAACATATTCCGAAATTACACTAAACAAATTCCGAAACTAAATTAAATTAGTAACATAACGAATATGTTTGAAACTAGACAAATTTTTCCGTTCAAATTCACTTAAGTCCCATTTCTTCCCCATTCTGATGCTCAGTATGAACTTCAGAAAGACGTCTTCACCACGTCTAGATGCCTAAATGCATTAAGTTGCTGCCATGTGATTGGCTGATTCCAAATTTGTGTTACAAGAAATGGAACAGGTGTACCTAATAAAGTGTCCGGTGAGTGTATGTCCCATAGTTTAGAACTCACATAGTTTAGAGTTATGGACAATTTCACATTTCAGAGGTACCTTAACGCAGAAGTGTGGCTTCCAGATGTATTTGCAAAGGTATGCAATGTTGTTGTTTTTCATTCTGCTGGGGACCCCCTGTATACTAGTGTAGCGCCATAACCCCTGCGGGGCGGCTATGTATTTTTTGGGCTTACTGATTACCTCCTCCTTGTAGCTCGTCGTTCGTTGTCTAGGGGTTCCCAGGGTTAGTACCCAGTAATTGCGGAGACCGACACTCAAAGTCCTTTTGAGGCTTTTTTATTTGCAAAAAAAACGTTCAACATAACACAGTCTCTTAGTTGGGAATAGAGGGCATGGGTGATAAAGCTCAGGCACTTTGGAACAGCTGACATCAAATAAATGTCTCTTTAGATAGCCCAGAGAGTAGCCACTCGCAACTGGACTCGTCACTGTTGGATAAACCCTTGTGTGTAGATCTAGCAGCCAAGTGATTCAGAATTAGCACAGTCTCTGCCACAGACTAGGTTGTGAAACTTCAAGTGAACAATGTAAAAGTCTCTGCCAAAGACTATGTTGTAACCCAGGGGTGGCCCGCGGAGCCCTCTGGTGTGGCCTGCGACCTCCTTCTGTGGGATGGCAGATTGGCAAGCCCAGATCATGGGTTGCAGACCCGCCATCCCAGAGCATCTGTGTTGTTAATGAAGCCGGCAAAGTAAGCAGCTGTGGAGCAGAGCTGTATAAGCTGATGCTTCCTGTATAGAGCCATCTCTTGCCACAGGCGGAGTGATACCAAATGCTCTCTGCTGGGGACAGCAACAGCAGGCGATACCTTAATGGAAGACTGTTATTATAAGGTCAGTTTATTACCAAAATTGCAGTGTATATATAGGCTTATCTGTGCTTTGGTTACTGGGCTGCTTTCCAACTGATCCACAAGTACAGTGCACCTTCAGGTTACCTGCACTGAGGCATAGACTTCTGTTATTACCTGCAGGTTTTTGTGAGCTTTCAGAAAGTGCACCACACCTGCAGGATATAATAGAAGTCTATGGCAAAGTGTAGCTAACCCACAGGAAAGACACAGGAGCACTGCGCTGCATTAGTGTGAAAGGCCCCTTTCACACAACTGGTCCAACTCAATCGAACCCTCCATTCACCTCTATGAAATGGCAGATGTGTCCTTTTACACCCTACTACCTCCAATCTGATTTGCTGAAAAAAATTAAAAAAACAGAAGGGAATCAATCCCCTTCCATCACGGTGGATCGGATCGGAGGCCCCCTAGAGTAGAGTGGGCTGTGTCCGCTCTGCACGCACCTGTCATCCGCCTGCTTTGCTCATTGTGGCCCGCGACCGGTTACCAAGTCGCTTAAGTGGCCCTCGCTTTTCAAAAGGTTGGGCACTCCTGTTGTAACCGAAGGATGGGTTTATGAACTTCCTCTTGTACCTGAATCTTCCAGACGTTTCGACGATACTGTAGGAAATGCGGATTCACTATTGTCCATACAATCTCAGCTCCCAGGCTCTTTCCGAGCAGCCAGCCTCTTGGCCCTCCTCTGAAGATTCCTCCCCTGGTCGCTTGTACGAGTTGCTGTGCCTCTCCAATCCTGAGAGGACACGGGACACTTAAGAATCCTGCTTCAGTTACTGGGCCTCGAACTAGCCAGTTCCGAGGCACGGGAATGGATGGATCCCCATCCCAGACCGTGAGGGCCTCTGGGACTGGTCAGGGTGACCAGGCTTACGGGGGCAGCAGACACTCCTGGGTCCGGGACCCCTCACGGGGTTGGACCGGAACCATGAATCAAAGAGCAAGCTGGTCCCTGAACACGTGACTTCAGCCTCTTAAATACCCCTTCCCGGAATTCACAGCGGGGACAGACGTGCCCACTGATTGGCTCCGAGAAAGATTGGTACCTAACACGTCCAACCAGGCTGCGTTCTCAGCCTGTCATAGTTGCTCACCTCACCTATGACCAGGCAGAACTCCAGTACAGCCCAGCCAAACTGATGCCAAAGTAAAAGCCTAGAACAATTAACCCCCAGAACTCAGTTACAGTTCTGGAAAAACTAAATTTACAGAATAGCGCACACTTTAGAAAAGTGTCGGCACTACACTCGTTTTGAGATAAACAGGCAAATCACAATTCTATATGTTCATATGTAAAGATGAAAGTAAAATGAATATTAACTAGCGTAGTCATTATATATATATACTAACATAATGTGTCATGCTATATACATGTACAACACATATTTAGGGTAGTTCATAAAATAGGGCACTGCCCTGGGAACATGTATTAAAGTAAAGTAAAACATTTTTTTAAACTCAATGCCTAGCTGCAGGAAGTTGCTAGGAGATACCCAGCTATTACCATTCACCTTTACCATCATAGGAGTTGGATCTTTCTCTGATTAAACATGCTAACAACAAGTTAGGATGGGGATTTGTAATTTCTGGTCGTTTTTCAGTCAGATTTAATAAGGTATGTAAATACACCTGTCTACACGTATAGCAAGAATTTTTCAACTTTGGTCAAAGCTGCACAGTTTGCTTTTATCAACAGACTCCCCTTTCCTGCATAGGCAGTTTTTTGTGTGAAGGCAAACTCGACTTTTAGGCTGGGTTCACACGCAGCCGCAGTTCCCAGCATGGGGTCCAGTGCGTTCTTGTTCACCAGTTCCGGTGCGAATAAGGTCAGAATTTTTGCCTGAATTTTAACCTGAACCGGACCCCAACATGCACAGGATCCTTTTGGAATGCATACCGCAGCCACCCCGGACATGTGTGAACAGGCTCCATTGAGAGCCGGTCATACTCACATGTCAGGTGAATTGGATGCAGCATTTCTGCATCCAATTCACACATATGTGAACCCAGCCTCAAAGTAAAACATTACATTTAATGAAATAATATGCCTAAGGGATACCTTGACTTTGCCTGTGAAATGGCGCATCTTAGCAATGTATGTGTAGCAAGCCCTGAGGCCTAATGGTGACCTCCAGAGTCAGGGAGAGCTGACATCCTTTCTTGTAGAGTGTGTTACCAGGCATGGTGGGTGTAATACAAGCTGAAGTGATGGGTGCCAGACACTTTTTGAATGCAAAGAGATTTATTGTCTCTTGAACAAGAACTGTGGAAGAGAGGGTTAGGGCCAGGACACCCTAGTAGATGCAATGACAATTGGCAGACTCCAAGACTTCTATAGGTAGACAGCTATACAGTGGAAGGCCTCCAGCTGGACACCACTTCTGCATAGGTAGGACCACTGTCTCTTATGCAAACAAATCTTGGAACAGTCACTAACAGTAGTTGTATTTACAGTGGTGTGAAAAAGTGTTTGCCCCCTTCCTCATTTCCTGTTCCTTTGCATGTTTGTCCCACTTAAGTGTTTCGGAACATCAAACCAATTTAAACAATAGTCAAGGACAACACAAGTAAACACAAAATGCAATTTGTAAATGAAGGTGTTTATTATTAAAGGTGAAAAAAAATCCAAACCATCATGGCCCTGTGTGAAAAAGTGATTGCCCCCTAAACCTAATAACTGGTTGGGCCACCCTTAGCAGCAACAACTGCAACCAAGCGTTTGCGATAACGTGCAATGAGGCTTTTACAGCGTCCTGGAGGAATTTTGGCCCACTCATCTTTGCAGAATTGTCCTAATTCAGTTACATTAGAGGGTTTTCGAGCATGAACGGCCTTTTTAAGGTCATACCACAACATCTCAATAGGATTCAGGTCAGGACTTTGGCTAGGCCACTCCAAAGTCTTCATTTTGTTTTTCTTCAGCCATTCGGTGGTGGACTTGCTGGTGTGTTTAGGATCATTGTCCTGCTGCAGAACCCAAGTTCGTTTCAGCTTGAGTACACGAACAGATGGTCGGACATTCTCCTTCAGGATCTCTTGGTAGACAGCAGAATTCATAGTTCCTTTTATCACGGCAAGTCTTCCAGGTCCTGAAGCAGCAAAACAGCCCCAGACCATCACACTACCACCACCATATTTTACTGTTGGTATAATGTTCTTTTTCTGAAATGCAGTGTTCCTTCTACGCCAGATATACTTGGACACACACCTTCCAAAGAGTTCCACTTTTGTCTCATCGGTCCACAGAATGTTGTCCCAAAAGTCTTGGGGATCATCAAGATGTGTTGTGGAGAAATTGAGACGAGCTTTGATGTTCTTTTTGCTCAGCAGTGGTTTTCTCCTTGGAACTCTGCCATGCAGGCCATTTTTGCCCAGTCTTTTCCTGATGGTGGAGGCATGAACGCTGACCTTAACTGAGGCAAGTGAGGCCTGCAGTTCCTTGGACGTTGTTGTGGGGTCTTTTGTGACCTCTTGGATGAGTCGTCGCTGCGCTCTTGGGGTAATTTTGGGCGGCCGGCCACTCCTGGGAAGGTTCACCACTGTTCCATGTCTTCGCCATTTGTGGATAATGGCTCTCACTGTGGTTCACTGGATTCCCAAAGCTTTGGAAATGGCTTTATAACCCTTTCCAGACTGATAGATCTCAATTAATTTCTTTCTCAATTGTTCCTGAATTTCTTTGGGTCTCGGCATGATGTGTAGCTTTTAAGGATCTTCTGGTGGACCTTACTGTGTCAAGCAGCTCCTATTTAAGTGATGCCTTGATTGTGAACAGGTGTGGAAATAATCAGGCCTGGGTGTGGCTAGAGAAATTGGACAACCACAGTTATAGTATATTTTAACAAGGGGGGCAATCACTTTTTCACACAGGGCCATGATGGTTTGGATTTTTTTTCACCTTTAATAATACACACCTTCATTTACAAATTGCATTTTGTGTTTACTTGTGTTGTCCTTGACTATTGTTTAAATTGGTTTGATGTTCCGAAACACTTAAGTGTGACAAACATGCAAAGGAACAGGAAATGAGGAAGGGGGCAAACACTTTTTCACACCACTGTAACTATTGGTAACAAAAATAGTTCTCCTAGCACTCTACAGTCTCTCGCTGTAGGTCTTCACTCACCAAGCTCTCAGTCTCTCACTAGACTCTCATACCCAATCGCCACTGGATCCCCTGAGCTCTTCCACTTCCATAATTCAGTATCTTCCTCAAGCGCCATCCCAGCTTCCCTGCTGGCTCCCTGGCTTGGCACTTACAGATACTCCTCAAGTATCACCCCTGCTTGGCACTCACTGATGCTCTTCAAGCGTCACCTCTGCTGTCCCACTGGGTCCCTGGCTTGGCACTTGCTGAAGTTTTCCCACTTCTTCACCATCCCCGGCTGGTGAGAAGACTCCTCTGGTACTGGCTCCAGCTTACTCACAGTGGTCTCCAGTAACAAGTTGGATGGTCCCTTAGCTCCGACCACAACTAGTTCCCCATCCGGCTGAACCGTTACTCTCGGTTGGACTCCAATCCTGCAGTCCCAACCCTGCGCTGTTTCTCCTGCTTCTGGATAGGCCCTCATACAGCCTAGCAGCCAGATATCCCCGGGATAGGCCTTAGGCTTCTGGCCTAGCAGCCCGGGGCAGCATAACACACGTCCACCCAGACAGCCGTCCAGGTGGCACAGAACCCCCTGATCACCAGACACTACCAAAATAAATAGGATATCCCAGCAGGCCAAGGGACTAAAGAAACCCCCACCAATTGGCTGAGACACCCTATTCATTCATAAGCTGACCTTGCTAAGCCCTTGTTTATCTAATGTCACCAGCATAACGCCACCTAGCGACAGAAGAGAGAAGGTGCGGAAGTCCAGAACTAGAGAGGAATCGGTGGGTCTACTAACAATTAACTAGGGCCACTACCGCCTGGCAAATAAAATTTACTAGCAACCCTACCTAAACACCAGGGTGCTACATCTGCAACCTACTACAGTAGGTGTCTTTAACTTGCTAACAAAATGACAGGTATATCTATACCAGACCCCTATCTTAGATAAGGGTCCCATATAAATGTTAATGATGGACATTTACGCCACACAAAAAATGGCATGGGGTTCCCCCTAATTCATAGCCTTTCAGGTCTGGTATGAATTTTAAGGGGACCCCAAATAAAAAATAAAATAAAACAAACTAAAACTGGTGTAATGTCCTCTGAAAAATCCATACCAGGCCCTTATCTGTGCATGTAGCCTGGCAGGCCAGAAAAATGGGTGGCAAGCATGAGGCACCCCCATCCTAGACCACGCATGTGCATGGAAATATGCTCCAAATGCACACTATCTACTTTTGGAGAATACATCCATGCATGTGTGGGCAGTTTACGCATCCCCGTCACAAAAACACATACAGCCGCATCTTCTAATGCATCTTAATGGGTAGATGTATGTGGCAGCCGAGGGTCCCAGGAGAGCGATTAAAGCGGAGCGCTACCTGAATTTTTTTTTTTAAAAGTCAGCAGCTACAAATACTGCAGCTGCTGACTTTTAATAAATGGACACTAACCTGTTCCAGGTTCCAGTGGTGTCGGCAGAAGATGACGAGCGATCGCTCGTCTCTCGCTGCCCCGCCGCCATCCTCTGTCAGGGAATCAGGAAGTGAAGACGCAACGTCTTCACTGCCCAGTTCCCTACTGCGCATGCGCGAGTCGTGCTGCGTGCCTCTATTGGTCCCCGCTGTGTCCTGGGAACTGTGTTTCCCAAGACACAACGGGGCATTCTCGGATAGAGGCGGGGCAGCTCGGATAATGCGTCCCTGAAGTGGGTGCAGATACCTGTATTATACAGGTATCTGCACCCCCCCCCCTGAAAGTGCCAATTGTGGCACCGGAGGGGGGGGAGGAATCCGATAAGCGGAAGTTCAACTTTAGGGTGGAACTCCGCTTTAAGCAGGCTCTGCTTTACAAAACCTCATAACAGAGATGGGGGAAAACATCTATTAAACAAATGAATAAGGCCAGCTCAAGGGAAAAGAAATATACAACAATCTATAGGTGAATTCCCTAATAAAACAAGAATGGTAAATAAAATATGCAGGAGAAAGAAGAGGGAAGGAGAGAACTGGAAATGTTCCAGAGAAGAAAACTGTTTGAAAGAAAGAAGTTAGAAATCTGTTCAAAGAGATTAGTGTAGTAGGAAAGTGTTCCAACTGTGAATGACAATGTGTAGGATAAAAATGGAAACTAAACTGAAAATGAAGAATGAATGATGTGGGACCGAATACTTTGAAGAACACAAGTAAATGTAAAATCAAACAATGAAAATCAAAAATCCTATTTTATGGTCCACAGACAGAATTGGATGTGCCATCACACAAAGAAACAGAACCAACCATCCAACAATTGAAAAAGAATAAAGCACAAGGAAAGGATGGTATGAGTTCAAAACTGATAAAACAAGGAGGGCAGATTTTATGACAGTATAAAAATTATTGTGATAAAGGAGGAAAAAGTGCCAGAAAATGGATACAGGGAATAATTTGCCCTATCCTTATTGAAGAAGACAGAGCAACATGTAGAATTAGTGTAAGGTGAAAAATCTGAGCTGCCCCAGATTTTAAGAAAGAAAATGAATATATAAAAATAGTGAAATAAAATGTTAAGATAATTGTAGATGACAAAATCAAATGTGACCATGTGCTAGGTGCTGCAACTCAAATAATAGCCTGAATATTCAGCTCATAAATTTGTGGATAAAGTAAAATTGCGCAACCAAACACAACAATATATCTGAAAAAACAAACACTCCTGGGACTCATCCACAGCCGGTATCCTTTCCGATACAGTGGGCTCCTATATTCATATGATATTCCTTACAGATGCAATGGCAACTCCTTCTTAATAGTCTCCAGCATTGGGATATATCACAGGATAAAAAGAAGAAGAGGCTTTATGGTGCACTACTCCCGTTTAAAAGATTTATTAAAAGATTCATACATATTGACTCTATTGGTATAGATGACACCAAACAGGATTAGACTGTAAAGAAATGTCCGGTGTCTCTACTGCAGTATGTGTATTTAGAGCATGGTGTGTGACGCCTAGTCCTAGCCTCCATTCCCAGTCGATGCCTTGTACGGGGAAACACGTCGGGTGGAGCACCAGTTCTTGACGTCACCACGCACCAGCTGGCTGGCTTGAGCCGTGGCTGTTTGAAAATCGTTGCATTGTTTTTGGATGTCAGTGCCTGTGAAGCTTTTAATAAATTTTTTAACCCCCCCTAGCGGTATTCCCGAGTCTGGCACAGGGTGGAATTTCAGAACCAAAAGTGGTAACCCCGAGCCAGACTCGGGATCGCATCGCAGGATCCAGGAAGAGCTTACTTACCTTGTCCCCTGGATCCTGCAATGTCCTGTGTGAGCGGCTTGTTCTCCGCTCGATTCATCATGGAGCCGAGCTTCATTCCCTGCGAGCGTTGCGACGCACAGGTACGGAGAAAGGCGCCAAATTCAAAAAGTGAAACACACACAATACATACAGTACACTGTAATCTTACAGATTACATTACTGTATGAAATTATTTCGCATCCCCTTTGTCTCTAGTGGTTTCTCCAGTACCCTGCATGCAGTTTTATATTATAAAAACTGTTCTTTCTGCCTGGAAACTGGAGATTGTCCATAGCAACCAAAACCGTCCCTTTACATCAAAAGTGGTTTTAGACCAGCTAGAAAACAGCGATAATAAATCATCATCATCATCAAGAATCACTCGCAGAATTGAGCAATAGTGATTTGTGGGGAGATCCGTCATCAAACACTGAAAAGTAATGACAGCGACAATTCTGCAACTGAGCACATTTCAGTGTTTTTGATTTGATTGCATTATTGAATAATTGTTATTATTATTATATTATTATTTGGTATAATTATTTATAGTTATTTATTATATTATAATTTATGATTTCGATTTTCAAACTTTATCATACCCGGGATGTCTACTAGACTCTGGTTTGGACAGATTTAAGTGTGTTATTCCTAAGAATTACAGTCCTACAATATAAAATTTCCATGCAAAATAATTGTACCACTTTCATCACTTAAAATCTGAAATAATCATACCGCCAGGGAAGTTAAACTGGAGTACTGCACCATGAAGTCTCTTCTTTTTATCCTGTGATATATCCCAATGCTGGAGACTGTTAAGGAGTTGCCATTGCATCTGTAAGGAATATCATATCAATATAGGAGCCTGCTGTATCAGAAGGAATACCGGCTGTGCAGGAATGCCAGGAGGAGTGTTCATCAGCTGAATGATCTTTTTCTGAGCAAGTTTGATCTCTATAATCTGAGATCCACCTTATCTGGTAAGCGGCCTCTCTTACCATATTTACTGAACAGAAGTTTCAAGCCCCATCCTGAGTGTTCAACGTTGTGGTTTATTTGTTGGAGCCACATGGACTTAATTGGTGTTTGTTTTTTCAGATATATTGTTGTGTTTGGTTGCACAATTTTACTTTAGCCACAACATGTAGAATTATCCTAGTCTCTGATTTTCTTGTTTCATGTGATTCTGGAAAAATGTGGTTTATAATGACATATTTCATTAACTCTTTACTACCGTGTTTCCCCGATAGTAAGACACCCCCGATAGTAAGACGTATCGGGAGTGTCAGAGGGGACAGCTAATGTAAGCCGTACCCCGAAAGTAAGACATATGTCTTACTATCGGGGAAACACGGGGGATTTGCCTGCAGAGACCAGAGCCGCCGCCAGAGCCGAATGAGATGCATGCAGAGTAGCGCAGGAAGCGTCTATCTGTCATACGTTGTCTCTCATGTCACTCAGCGCTGCTCGCTCCCCGGCGGCCCCTCCTCTCTTCTCGTCAATCCCCATTGGCTTGAGACATCATCTGGGATAGACGAGAAGAGAGGAGGGGCCGCCAGGGAGCGAGCAGCGTGACACGAGAGAAAACATATGACAGATAGACGCTTCCTGCGCTACTCTGCATGCTCGCAAGTAAGATCCCCAGATGTGCCCTGTAATGTGCCCCATGCCCTAATGTGCCCCATGCCCTGATGCCCTAATGTGCCCCATGCCCTGATGCCCTAATGTGCCCCATGCCCCATAATGTGCCCAGATATGCTATGTGCCCCATAATGTGCCCAGATGTGCTGTGTCCCCCATAATGTGCCCTGATGTGCTATGTGCCCCATAATGTGCCATAATGTGCCCTGATCTGCTATGTGCCCCATGATGTGCCCTGATGTGCTATCTGCCCCATAATGTGCTATGTGCCCCATAATTCGACAATTTTTTCCCAATATAAGACATACCCCGAAAGTAAGACATAGTGGGGCTTTTAGGGATAAAAAGAAAGTAAGACACTGTCTTACTTTCGGGGAAACACGGTAGTTAAAACACAATTGATTTATGAAAGGAAGGGCAATATATGGTCAAGTGTGGATATGTGAGGGAGCTTGCATCACTCTCCATATACATTTTTTTTTTTGCATGTTTTATAGGGAGGGGAATGCAAGTTTCCTCACATGTCCTTGGTTCATATGAACCCCTTGTTTTGGAATATTACTTTGCAATAATGATATATAGTTGTTTTCTGAAGCTTCCTTATGATGCAGGAAAAATAACATGTAAAATATGTTGAAAAAGACAGCAATTTAAAGCTCACTCCTAAATATTCTACTTCTGTATCCCATTGCTCAATGTCTGCAGACCAATCCCCCTCCTCCCTCTTGCATGGTGAGAAGATCAGCTAGATTCATTTTTAAATCTATAGCCATGTGAACCAATAATGTCTCACCATCTATAATCATATATTCAGTTATTCCACCAAATTCTAAGTTGTCTTCATGGACAAGGGGGTATTTCTTTTTTAAACACTCCAAAAAAGTATATATAGAACAATTTCCAGGTTGTAATGCATATGTTGTCATTTAAAAGAAGTGTTACTGAGGCAAGGTACACACTAGAGATCATTTTTTTAATGACTTTAGGGTTGTTTGACCCAAACTGTTCTCCCCATCACCTCCAAAATGTCATGATTTTTTTTAAAGACATAAAGCTATTTTTTTTGGTTTATTTCAGGTCAGTAAGAGATCATAGACCTACAACTGGAAAAATAATACAATCATGGCCATTATCAATTCTGCATTGAGTTTCTGTTACAGACTTACCATTGCACAGAGAGTGTCTCTTTCTGAGAAAGTTATCTAGAAAAAACTTTTACTCCTGTACCAAAGTAAACCATGATATTTCAACTATCAAGAAGTTAAGGGGGGAATTTAATATACCTATACATTATTATTACTTCCCCTTGTAATTAATCCCATTAATTCCAATAAATTATATGGAAGTTGATTTAAACGTTTTGGCTATATGTTTGCTATGGTAATTGTATAAGCCTTAGGGATTTGAATACATTTTGTGTCATCAAACAACTGTTACATCTTAGCACATCTGTGTAGAAACTTTGATCACTAGATTAATTAGTCAGTCACACTCTGTCTTTCTAAATGTATCTTTTTAAAACTGAAGCATAGGGGAATACACATGTAACCCTTTTATCTAGCCTTAAACAATGCTTTATGGATAAGGACAGACTAGAATATTAAAGCTGTTAATGATTATATAGAGTATTCCAATGTAGCCACCATGTCAATGTTTTTTTGTTTTTTTCTATGCTTATCTTTCACTCAACATATTTTCTTTTGTGTTCAACAATTTTCATTTCCTTTTTATTTCTTTTGCTTCAGCAGCACTTAGGATATGTGAAGCTTACAGAAAAGGAAGATAACTGAAAATTACTGCCGGATGGAAAGGTCTTCTGCTTTGAGAGCTTGTTTGGATTTTACCTACAAAAATAATATGTTTTCCTGATCTGTTTATATTTGGAACAAAGCACTGTATATGGTTGAAGGCCCTTCCCAACCAAGTATGGCTGAATACATTCAGGGGTAAAAATGATCAGCCAGGATACATATCTCTTCCTAAGCACTATTGTGTTACTCTAAGGCTGCTTTCACACTGGAGCGGTGGGGGTGCTGGCGTTTTAGCGGCGCTATATTTAGCGCCGCTTTACCGGCGTTTTAGCGGCGCATTTCGGCCGCTAGCCAGTGGCGTTTTGCAGGCGGGTTTGGCGCGCTCCCCCATTGTTTTCAATGGGACCGGGCGCTATAGGAGCGGTAAATATACCGCTCCTATAGCGAGCCAAAGATGTGGCTTGCAGGACATTTTTGAGCGTCCTGCAAGCGCACCGCTTCAGTGTGAAAGCCCTCGGGCTTTCACACTGAAGGAACAGCAACAGCTGTTTCGGGTCGGTTTGCAGGCGCTATTCTTAGCGCAATAACGCCTGCAAACCGCCCCAGTGTGAAAGCAGCCTAAGATAAGCCACCCCTTGGGTGTTACCCCCCCTCTACAGCTTCAAACTTGCACATTTAAAAAATGTTAACATTCCTGTTGTACTATAATATTTCTTTAACCACTTTAGCCCCGCAAAGATTTACCCCCTTAATGACCACTTCTTGCGATATGACACTGTGTTACTTTAGCTGGCAATTGCATGGTCGCACGACGCTGTACCCAAACAAAATTGATGTCCTTTTTTTCCACAAATAGAGCTTTCTTTTGGTGGTGTTTGATTGCCACTGCGGTTTTTTATTCTGTGCTATAAACAAAACAAGAACGACAATTTTGAAAAAAAAAACATATATTTTTTTACTTTATGCTACATGTACATATCCAAAAAATAATAAAAAAAAATCTTCATCAGTTTAGGCCAACATGTATTCTTCTACATATTTTTGGTAAAAAAAAAATCGCAATAAATGTATATTGATTGGTTTGCACAAAAGTTGTAGCGTCTGCAAAATAGGGGATAGATGTATAGCATTTTTATAATTTTTTTTTTACTATTAATGGCGGTGATCAGCGATTTTTAGTGGGACTACGACATTGTGGCGGACAGATTGGGCACTTTGACACTTTTTTGGTACCAGTGACATTATTACAGTGATCAGAGCTACAAAATATCCACTGACCACTAGACATGTGCACACTGAAATATTTCGTTTTGGAATTTCGTTTTTGTCCGAAAAATACATTTATTTAGTTACTCCCGAAATTCGTTTTTATTTCTTTCGTTTTTCGTTAAAAATTGCATTCGTCCGAAAATCCAAATTAATTAAGGTTGAATCTGTCATTGAAGGCTTATGGTGTCTGTCGAATGTTCAAAGAAGATTCGACGGAGCAGCTAAACTGTTCGACGTTTGTATGTTTTTCGCTGCTTTGTTGAAACTTTGTTGTTCATGTTGAATGTATATAGTTCAAACAGAAAATGGACTGGTGATAGTGATCACTGATCAGACAGGTAACAAGATAGGGTATATAGAATCTATATAGAATCTCAATCTATAATATAGAATCTATAATAATAAATCCCCCCCCCCACAACACAGGCAGCCTCTGAGGCTATCACAACACTAGCAACTCTAGTATCGCTATCAAGTTCACAACACTAACACAATAGCAGCAGATTATTATGAAAAAGTTAAGTTGAACTGTAGCTTGCTTCACTATTGTTCTGCTGCTGTGCTTATGCTTAATTGCTAAATAATTCAGGTTCTCTGACAAACGGACCAGTCTTCTGAAATGATTCAGTGTGTGTGTCTCTCTCTGCTAGCAATCGTAAGTGAAAGTAAGTTGGCTGTACATGTGTACTTAGTTCTGGCTATTTTACCGCTCCTTCTCTTTGGTTACAATCAGCCAATAACATTCATCATCATCATTATTTTTTTTTTACCTTCCCCACCCATTTCCAGCAGCGATCTTTTCTCTCTATGTCGAATCTTTTCTCTCTATGTCAAATCTTTTCTCTCTATGTAAAATCTTTTCTCTATATGTAGAATAATCTTGGACTAATAGATCTAAGGTTAGGTACATTTGACCACAAGTTCGATAGACACAGATTGTTATTGTCAGCATCATGTCAAATCTCCTATCTATATCGAACTGTTGTCACAACAAAAACGAAAATAAAGCATTTGTTTATGTTGGATCTTTCGTTTTTCGGATTCTGCACTTTCGCTATCGTTTGTTAAAACGATAATGAAAATACCTGAAATTCTGACGAAAATGCATTTGGACGAAAATGAATGCACATGTCTACTGATCACTCTATAAATGACACTGTCAGTGAAGGGGTTAACACTAGGGGGCAATCAAGGGGTTAAGTGTGTCCTAGGGAGGTATTTCTAACTGTGGGGGGAGTGGACTGACTGGGAGTACAGAGAGATTGCTGTTCCTGATCACTAGGAATAGCCAATCTCACTGTACTCTACTGTCAGAATTGGGATCTGCTTTGTTTACATTGGTAGTTCCCCATTCTGCCTCTCTTTCCCACTGACATGAAGTCTGCCGGACCCACGGGTGAGCTCCCACGGGTGAGCTCCCACGGCGGCACGTGCGACCGATGTCATCTCATGCACAGACCGACGTACAGGTATTTTTGGTTTGTGCAGCTGACCCACTTTCCTGTCATATATGTTCAGAAGGCGGTCGGCAAGTGGTTAAAAAATTTTTCTGGTGTCTTATAAATGTCCGTTGCAGTGAACACTGTGGCTTACACAAATATTTCCAAATGTGTGCAAACAAAACCCTCTGTTTTTAACCGCTTCCCGACCGCCTCACGCAGATATACTGCGGCAGAATGGCACGGGCAGGCAAAATCACGTACCTGTACGTGATTAGGTAATTGCCTGCCCGTGGGTCGCGTGCGCGCCGCCAGCGGCGCGATCGCGACCCGGTCGGGAGCTCCGTGACCCCCACCGCGGGACCAGCGGACCCGATCGCCGCTGGTGTCCCGCGATCGGGTCACGGAGCTGAAGAACGGGGAGAGGTATGTGTAAACAAACCTCTCCCCGCGCTTCCTACTCTGCCTGTCATTGATTGGCTGTTCCCGGTCATCGGGAAAGCCGATCAATGATGTCAGACGTCAGCCCCGCCCCCTAATGTAAAAAAAACACACACACGTCACAGCCCATAACCCCTCCCCTCCCCCTAGTGGTTAACCCCTTCACTACAACTGTCATTTATACAGGAATCAATGCATTTAAATAGCATTGATTGCTGTATAAATGACAATGGTCCCAAAAATGTGTCAAAAATGTCCAGTCACAAAAAAAAATCGCTGATCGCCGCCATTACTAGTAAAAAAAAAATATTAATAAAAATGCTATAGAACTATCCCCTATTTTGTAAACGCTATAACTTTTGCGCAAACCAATCAATAATCGCTAATTGCGATTTTTTTTACCAAAAATATGTAGAAGAATACGTATCGGCCTAAACTGAGGCAAAAAATGTTTTTTTATATATTTTTTGGGGATATTTATTATAGCAAAAAGCAAAAAATATTGCATTTTTTTCGAAATTGTCGCTCTATTTTTGTTTATAGCGCAAAAAATAAAAACCGCAGGGACGATCAAATACCACCAAAAGAAAGCTCTATTTGTGGGAAAAAAAGGACGCCAATTTTGTTTTGGAGCCACGTCGCACGACCGCGCAATTGTCAGTTAAAACGACGCAGTGCCGAATCGCAAAAAGGGGCCTGGTCCTTTGGCTGCCAATTGGTCCGGGGCTGAAGTGGTTAACGTAAATTGTTAGACAGGTTCAAATTGGTGGTTTTGCAGGCTGGGTGGTAAGTGTGCTGGGAAATCTTTTGTTTGTTTGTGATCATCTTATAAAAGTCCCAAGGGTATTATAAGCTTTCAAAGCTATTATGGTTGCTATTTTGATAGCTAATTCTGGACATATTTTATTTATACATGAGCCAATTTCAGCTGAAAAATTACAATATAGTCCAAGGAGCAAATAATCAAAATTAGAGATGACCATACCTTTTAAAATACATTTGTTTCTCAAAGCCTCTGAGGATTCATTGATTTATTACACCAGGTAAACTGGGTTGATTTGTCCTCTTTTAACCACTTCAGCCCCGGACCAATTTGCAGCTAAAGGACCAGGCCCCTTTTTGCAATTCGGCACTGCGTCGCTTTAACTAACAATTGCGCGGTCATGCGACGTGGCTCCAAAACAAAATTGGCGTCCTTTTTTTCCCACAAATAGAGCTTTCTTTTGGTGGTATTTGATCGCCCCTGCGGTTTTTATTTTTTGCGCTATAAACAAAAATAGAGCGACAATTTTGAAAAAAATGCAATATTTTTTACTTTTTGCTATAATAAATATCCCCAAAAAATATATAAAAAAACATTTTTTTTCCTCAGTTTAGGCCGATACGTATTCTTCTACATATTTTTGGTAAAAAAAAATCGCAATTAGCGATTATTGATTAGTTTGCGCAAAAGTTATAGCGTTTACAAAATAGGGGATAGTTTTATAGCATTTTTATTAATATTTTTTTTTTTATTAGTAATGGCGGCGATCAGCGATTTTTATTGTGACTGCGACATTTTGGCGGACACATCGGACATTTTTGACACATTTTTGGGACATTTGTCATTTATACAGCAATCAGTGCTATTTAAAGCACTGATTCCTATGTAAATGACAGTTGTAGTTAGGGGGTTAACCACTAGGGGGCGGGGAGGAGTCAGTGTGACGTGTTGTGTTTTTTTTTTACAGTAGGGGGGCGTGGCTGTACGTGTGACGTCATTGATCGGCGTTCCCGATGACAGGGAACCGCCGATCACTGACAGTCAGTGTAGGAAGCGCGGGGAGAGGTTTGTTTACATAGACCTCTCCCCGTTCTTCCGCTCCGTAACCCGATCGCGGGATACCAGCGGCGATCGGGTCCGCTGGTCCACGGGCAGGCACATGCACGATCACGTACAGGTACGTGATTCTGCCTGCCCGAGCCATTCTGCTGACGTATATATGCAGTGGCCGGTCGGGAAGCGGTTAAAGAGCCTAGCTTGCCTAGCTTCAGAATTCTGACCTTAAAGCCTCCCTGACCTACAGCACCCAGCTGCTATTCACTAGTAACAAGTATAAATAATTGTGGCATCTTCTTTGGCTCAGTTCACACATTGCATACCTCCCAACTTTTTGAGATGGGAACAGAGACACCCATTAGCAAAAGTATGTAGACATAGGACACACACCCTGTCACGCCCCCTTAAAGGAGAATTCTACAAAAAAATGATTAGTTAAACCCACAAGTGCTTTATTTTACTACTACTATTCCTTGATACTGGCTTTTGAAATTTACAAATGCAGCAATTTAGAAACTGAATGAAAGGTTTAGCACTGGAAAGCACTTCTTGAAAGACAAAAATTGCATTTTATATACAACTATAGATAAGACCTGAATAAGGGACAACTGAGGAGGAAAGAGGGACAGAGGGACATTGTTCCAAATCAGGGACACTCCCTCAAAATCAAACAGTTGGAAGCTATGATTATTGTGCAATATATATTAATATGTGTCCCACACAGTCCCAATGTTCTCTTAAAGTGGTTCTAAATAGATTTTTTCTTAAAATAATAAACATGTTATACTTATCTGCTCTGTGCAATGGTATTGCACAGAGCAGTGCCTTATCTCAACTTCTGGACCCACCAGCACTCTCTGCTCCTCCTTCCCTGCATGTGCCACCAAGCTGTGTGCTATGGTGGGACATGTGCAAGTGCACTTCCAAGTCGGGCTGTGTGAATCCATAGACACAAACAGTGTGGCTCGGTTCCAACCTCTCTCTCTGCTCACAGGATTTGACTGACAGCATCAAAAGTCAATGGCTCCCACTGCTGTGTCCAATGAGAGCAAGGCGAGAGGAGCGAGCCGCTGTAGACAGGTACAGTGCTGGATCGAGTGAGTGCAGGTAAGTATTTAGGGAGGTGGGGGGCAACCACTGGGACATTTTTTTACCTTAATGCAGAGAATGCTTTGCCTATGGAATCACTTCAAGTCCTTTAGTAGAAAGCAAGCTTTGAGGCTATAACAGAACATGTACAGTAGAAAATGAATCATGCACATGACCTTGAGCACCACTATTTTAATAAAATACAGGCATAACAGTTAACAATGACTCGGTCTGCAAACAAGGTGTACTCCTCAATTCTAAGAAATTAAAAGCCATACAGGAATGGAAACCCCAAATGACTATTACCAAAGTCAGAACTTTTCTGGAGCAGGAAAGTGGAACAGGGATTGTAAAAGCAGGAGGCTTATTGAAGCAAAATATGATGTTGGCTACATCCTTGGCTGATTTCTCCTTTCCATTCCTGTACACCAACACTAGCACACAGGGCCTGTGGGCTGTCTGCTTACAAGTACAAATACAAAATCAAACAAGACCATTTGTGCTTAATAACTGCTATCAGGTTGTTCCTCCATGGGGAGGGTGCTGAGTGAGTGGTCCTCCCTCATCCTGAGGGATTGTATATTGTACTGACTTAGCACACGCCTGCCCTGCTGGAAATACTGACCATTGACTTTCTTACACTTAACATGTCAGGAGATGGATACCATTATGTTCTAGTTACAGTGGACCAGTTTACAAAGTTTTTGGTGGCAGTACAAATCCACAACTAGCCAAGACAACCACTAAGATGGTATGGAATCACTTTTGAAAGTCTTATGATTGTTCTTGAAAGATACATTTAGACCTGTGACCTTGTTTTGAAAGTGAGTTCTGGCACTATGGCCAGCAACATTAAACATTGTATTGTGCAGGTGGAGAAGGTTCCCCACCAGCAGAATACAATAGCACAGCGGTCAAATGTGTGGAAGGAGGGATCGGCTCATTTTTTTTGTTTAACCCACACTTACAATATTTGTGAAAAATTTCAAAATTTCTCTTCGTAGGAAATGGGTATTGTAAGGAAAAGCGTTCTGTGCACAGGCTAAAACATGTTCCCTTTGTGTGCACACACAAGCAATCAGGCATTCTCATGTGCGCAGATGTTGGTGCCAAATGGGCTATTTAAACTCGGCCAGTGCTCAGGATCAGTGCTGCTTTATCTTTCAGCCTCCCCTGCAACTTGTGTTCCTGTTATCCTGTATCCTGATTCCAGTTACTGACCTATCTTGTCTGACCACTCTCTGAACTCTGCCTGCTTGTTCTTGACCCCCACTCCTGTCTGCTCCATTTCCTTCTATTGCACCAATTAGCTCCTGACCTGGCTTGTACCCAGACCATTCTCTTGCCTGCTGTTCTACAGTTTGCTACCAGTGCATGCCTCACCTGACCGCTGTCACCAGTATCAGCCTGCTTCAGTCTGCCATCCTCCAGCGGTCTACCAGCCCACCTGCTTCACTGAAAACTACTGACAACCTCTCCTGACTGACGTGGATTCACGCTTTACTAAAGGCAAGACCTACACTCCTATGCCTTCTGTTCACACTACCAGGGGCCCTGAGTCAGATGTGTAAGAGAGGCCTTCCTCATTATTTCAGGCTCTGCTAACAGGTACGTTATAGGTAAAAAGGGGTAGTGGTGAGGAGTATGCAACATATGACACAGCATACACATTGCAACAGTTAAGATTATGTAACATACAGTGCACATTACAGCCATAATTAACGGTTTGTTTTGCATTTTAGGCTTGAGAAAGGGGCATGCCCATGCCCTGAAGTCCAAATTATATTTTTATTAACGTGTTATTTTATGACATTTAGTTTATCATATGGTGGTTTACTTTCATAGGAGGGAATGGGGGCAGGCCTAACCATACCCAAAACAGAGATAAACAAGAAACAAATGGAAAGCTATAAGAACCCTGTGGATTAGTAAAGCACAACAAAAAGGAAAAGAAAAACCAGAAAGAATTTAAAAAATAGATACTGCCCCTTTATGTGAATGAGTATGGAGTATAGTACTCACTACTCACTTGTGCTATACATGTAAAAAAAAATGACATGCCCCCCCCCCCCCCCCAAACAATACCAGACCTTACCAACAAAAAAAAAGACATAGGGTTCCAACAAAATCCATTCCAGACCCTTTGGATCTGGTGCGGAATTTATTAGGAAACTCTGAGCCATGATGCCCCTCCCCGCCAACCATACCAGACCACATGCATTCAACATGGGGGCTCCAACGGAGATGAGGACAATGACCTATTCCCCCAACCCCGGCTCAATGGTTGTGGTGCGAGGGGAATTATTGGAATCTGAAAATCCATTCAAAATAAGGGAGACGCCAACATGAAGGAATAAGGGGTACATAGTATCCCTACTAATTCACTATATAGTCAGCTGTAAATAAGCATACACATGTTTTTGATAAGTCCTTTATAGAAAAAATAATCTCTAAAAAAATACAGTGTTGTGAATCTAGTGTCAATCACGATAAACGTCACCTGCCAACAAAGACATAAACCCATTGCCATGCCACATGGCCATCTAAGTGAATGGGGCCTCCAGGGCTAAACAGTGCGGTATACAAGAATATAATGCCTTAACATCAACAGTGATCCAAGTATTGGTTGCTGACCATTTGAGTTCATGTGTGTGGGCAAGAAGGTGATCTGTGTCCCTAAGGTATCCTGGTAAGCGGGTGCGAGGGGTTAAAGATGTTCATCTTTTGGAAAAAAAATAAAGATGTTCATCTACCCTATGCCCGCAACAATGGGACTGCCCTGAACAGGAATGAGATTTTTGTGGACTTTTGGAAGATGATGGAAAACTGGAATAATCGGTTCCTCTACCATCAAATAATCTGTAATTTTTTTTTCCAGTATTCCTGCATTTTTACCTTCATCCAAAAGATGTCTCATTTTAAATTGTATAACTGAGGTTGGGTCTGCATTGAGTATACGACAGGTATTAGCATCGTTCATCTGTCTTAGTGCTTCCTCTCTGTAGCTGTCAGTGTCTAAGATAGCTTTCTGTATAATGATATCCTTTCTTTCTTTTTACCCCTGAAGAGCAAGATATTCTTTGTTAGATAGGTTGAACCCCCCAGGATGTCTGTGAGTTTGAGACAATTCTTTCAATTTATTTAATTCCATTACAACTATATGCTGGAAAGAATCTACAGCTTCACTACGAGCCTGAATGGGGTAAAAATATCTATCACTTAGAGAGATGGCACTTTTCTTGATGCCATAATGCCCACACTCAGACTATGATTGGAGACTTTCTAAGGCAGATATTGTGCTTAAATGATCAAATAGGAAAGATGTGCGATTGTCTAATTGTAGGGTGTGTGGAGTGACATTATCTGCTATTGTTTCCTGTGAAAAATGTTTTTTAAGCATTACATTTCTAATTAAGCGGTTAATTTCTAACACAGTGGAAAACACATCAAATTTATGTGCTGTGGCAAAGGATAAACCTCTAGACAACAAAGACAGTTCATCATTGGATAGTGTGACAGATGACAGATTTAGTACATTCACAGTACCTAATCTCCTGGCTTCTTGGATCTTGTCGGATACTTCTTGTGCTCTGCCTTTGCTGGTTGACTTCCCCGTCTTGTCCTTTTCTTTTTCCTTCTGATCTTTTCTTTGTGTCCCGGTAGTATTTTGATGATTTATTTGGAGATCCTTGCCTAGAAAAGACAGCCAACCCAGCTGCAAGATGTATTTGATAAACTTGGCTCAGCTGTGTCAGAAAGATCCGACTGAGTATCCGAGATCTCAAGTGAGCTAAAATTAACTCTTTTGTCGCTGGTTGATCTGGGTCTTCTCTTTAGGATGGAGTGTGGAAATCTGCTACGCACATACACGTTGCCTTCCTTGTAATATTTCAAATGTTTCAACCCCCTGCCACATGTGATTATTTAACCCAGGTTCTGATCATCTCCATCTGTAACCAATTAATGAGATGATATTTTAATCATGCTAATGCTGCCCCTCTCATTTAAGGGGGGTTGATTCTTTATATATACCTTTTTTTATTGTTATATTTCTATGCTTTTGATGAAGGCTTAGGCCGAAACGCATCAGTTTTTGGATGATGTTACTGCTATAATGCCACAATAAAATTTTCTACGGAGAAGCTGTAGAGTTGCCGGCTTGTATTTTCTATGGTTACAAACAGTCTATAAAGAAAGACTTTAGAATTTTTCAAAATTCTAAATTCACAAGGCTGTATGAACAACTGTTATCACTTCAGTAAATTCCCATTGAATTTTGGGATGTGGACAAATGGTCCCTAAAGTTTGGATTTTATATTTTTATAATTGTATTTACAGTACTGTCACTGTAAATGTCCCCAAAATATTGTAAATGTACAGCATTTAATAACTTTCACTAGGCCCTGTTTTAAGAGGAGGCCCACTAGAAATTTAAAATTCAAGAATCAACATTATTGTGTAATTTATTTACAGAAAAAAAGTCTCAAATTATATAGTGCCTATGTTCTCAGTATTGAATCACTTTTACTATGTCTCATTTTGAACAGGTACCCCAGTTGCCATTTTCTGATTTCAAGATTACAGTAAAACATATTTTAAGACAAAAAATCCCCCTAAATATGTTTGTGCTTACGTGCCCAATATTTAAACATTTGTGATAGGCCCTATTTAGAGTGGACCACCACCATCCATTGAAAAATGAAGTGCACTGTATGCACAGAAAAATTCCCCCTGGAATGTATGTCCCCCCCCCCCCCGCCCAGTTTTTAATCATTTGCAACAGCCCTATTTAGAGTAAAACCCCTACTATCTATTGAAAAATTCTAAAATCTACATTACAGCACAATATATTCACAGAAAAATGATCTCTATATTTTTTTGTGCCCATTTAACTAGTATTTATTGATTGTACTAGGCACTATTTAGAGCAGGACTTCCACTATCCATCCCAAGACCTAGAAAACAACATTAGGGTGCAATAAATTCACAGAAAAATTACCCCAAAATATTTTTTGCCAACATGCCCAGTATTTCAACATTTGTACTATTTGTAGCTCTGCTTAGAACAGGGCACTCACCACCAAATGCAAGGTCTAGAAATTAACATTAGAGTCAGTCACCTTATTTGTCCTTAGCAGCCAAAGACTGCACTTGGCCCCATCCATTTACTGGCCATGAATCCACAGCCATATAACAAAAGAATAGGCATAGAGTTGGCATCACTGACCAAATACGGCCACAAAGGCGATATCTGGTCAATAAAATCACCTGGGAGACCCTGTACCTTTGTTTATATTTCCTGGCTAGGACCCGGAGATGTCATTCACAGTGACATTTTTGTTTTTATTTCTCTTTATGGTGTTTCATGTTTTAGATACACACATATATATATATATATATGTCTTGAACCATTCCTATTTTGAAGTGATATTGAGGGACAAGGCAGAAAGGAACAAATTTGGTCTGCTTATCTTATGTTGCAATATATGGAATAAAGTATATACAGTACATTTTATGGTAATATTTGCCTTATGTTAGTGTGCGTGACAGTTTACAGAGGGTTAATTTTTAATAAGAACTTATAAAGCCCATCTATGGTTGAAAAAGCTATTATATCTGAGTTTTGACCTAATTATCACAACCTCAAATAGAAAAATCTTTTGCTGTCTCTAGAACGTTTTTTTTTCTCTCTTTGAATTGGTTACGGTGCTGTGCACACTTGAAAGAAGTGGAATTCATACTTTATAAATGTTCAATTTACAATAAGCACTGCAACTCTAATTGCAATATACAACAGTGTACATGGTTTTACTAAATTAGGTCATCTGCTTATTTTTCCTTTACTATTGCTGATGTAGAGAATTATTAGTTATTTGAAATGGATGTGATGAAAAAGAAATATCTTTTTAGAAATGTTGCTCATTTATCAAAAGATTTCCAAGAGATTTGAAAAAGACACTTTGCAGATAAAGTTTATTCCTTGCAGCTTATTAAGTATAACAATTTGTACAAGATGCACCTTGTAATAGCTCTTGAAATGTACCTAAAAATGATTTCTGAGCTTGAGCTATATGACTTTTGAAAAACAAGACAATTTAAAAGGAAAATCAATAGAGTTAGTGTGGCAGCAGATAAATATACTTTAACTACTAGGCCAGGCATAAACAATTACTGTATAACAGAGATTTTTTGTTTCTGGAGATCTGTAGAAACTGATAAATGTAGACCAAAGAAGTAAAGTCTTAAACCTTTTATCTTGTTTTTGTGTTCTATTTTTTTTATTTATTTATTATTAACCCAGAAAAGCCAACAGTTTAGGAACACCTTGTGATCTGACATTTTTTTTTTCATGTCTCTTAATTCTCCCACGAGAAAATGGCAATTGCATCTAATTGCAAGGTGTTCAGGCTTTTTGGAAATGTGGATTCTAGGTAACCGGGAGCAGACAATGGATCTGTGCTTTGCGATGAATGGAGTTTAAAACCATGCATATGAACATAAGATCAAGAGCTCCAGCATGTTCTAGCAAAAACACGACATGTATTATTTACAGAATACATAATCTAAACTTGCCTGGAATTTGGAGTGGAAACACTTTTAACAGAAAGAAATATAAAAGTACCCTACTTTACATTTCCACTCAATGTTCATAGTCTTGTGTCATTCTCTTGAGCTGTTCCACTGCAAGTACACTTCTGTCGATTATTTGGATTTAAACTGGAAATGTAATTTGAATCTTTAGGTATACTGTACATAGCTCATACAGGCCAATGAATATTGTGTTACATTTCTGGTGGTGTCAACTGCCCCTGAAACATAAAAATATTGTACAAATATGCCTGTGATGCAAAGCTTATGACAAAAGATAGTGTCCATCCATGCCTTGAAAAGAGCATTATCAGATCTTTAGCATACGAATGATATTATTTGCCTTTTTATTTTCCCTTAGCTTGAAATATGTTTGTGAGCTTTTTAGGTATTTCAGGTAAACAAAATTCCTTTTTTTTTTTGTTTAACTATAAAATCTGTTACTTGAAGTCCTTTAAGAGAGAGAGAATTGTAGTAAGTTTTGGACACTTGAGTTATACTGCAGCCTATGGGGTGTTTGGTCCAGTCTCAACAATAAATGTTGATCTAGAACCTGTAAAACCCCTCCTCCTACCATTGCACCTCAGTTTTGTAAGGCAGTAGTGCATAAGGCCACAAAACACAGGGGGTTGGAAATAAAAAATATGTATATTCTGTGCAAAGCCTTTCCATGTGCACCTTGTTCTAAAAGCTAGTTATATATTGGGGACATTGACATGTTATTTAGCTTCTGGATATGGTGTGGAGACATATTAAATGCTTTCAGCTGCTATTGCTCTCTGCTGGGCTACTGGGTGTTTCTGCACCTTTAAGGAGGAAGGCATACCTGCCTTTAACCACTTCAGCCCCAGAAGGTTTTACCCCCTTCCTGACCAGAGCACTTTTTAAAATTTTGCACTGTGCTGCTTTAACTGTTAATTGCATGGTCATGCAATGCTGTACCCAAACAAAATGTGCATTTTTCTCCACATATATATATATTGTTTTTGGTGGTATTTGATCACCTATGCGGTTTAAATTTGCGATATAAAATGGAAAAAGACCAAAAATTTTGAAAAAAAATTATATTTTCTACTTTTATGTTATTAAAAAATCCAATAAACTCAATTTTAGCCATACATTTAGGCCAAAATGTATTCAGCCACGTGTCTTTGGTAAAAAAAATATCAATAAGCGTATATTTATTGGTTTGCGCAAAAGTTATAGTGTCTACAAACTAGGGTAAGAAATGACACAAAGTTGTCACTAAATGATATATTGCTCACACATGCCATGAACATATGTGAAATTACACCCCAAAATACATTCCGCTGCTTCTCCTGAGTATGGGGACACCACATGTGAGAGACTTTTTGGCAGTCTAAACGTGTACAGGACCCGGAAAACCAATCACTAATGAGAGGCAATGATGAGGGAGTGGAGCTCCTTTTGGGCAGGAGCACCCCACTCCCTCATCATTGTCTCTCATTAGTGTCCAACTGTATCATAGGTGGAGTCCTTTAGTTCTCCCATATAGAAGAGTGTATTTATCCCATGGTTCAGAGATGCAGGATCTCCCATTCTATGGATAGCGTAGGACCCACTAACTATGGGGTACTTTGTCGCAGTAAGTGGGCTTAAGCACCATATAGCAATATGGTGCAACCAAATCCCCATATTTTTTTTTAAATGTTGAGGTGTTAAATAGCCTTGCAGGAGGTAAATGTATTTTTTGGATGTGTGCGCTGTAATATTTTGTTCTGTTTTATGGTCTTATGGCCTGCACCATCTTTAATGCATCTTTAAGGGTGTGCTACCAAAATATTGTGTTTGTCATTTTGGACCCCAAGCTATTTGCTGAGAGGCATTTTGAGTATTTTGCAGATCTCGCTTTTTGTCACAAAGTTTTGAAAAAAGAAAAACAATGTTTTTCTTTTCTTTCTTCATTTTCAAAAACAAATGAGAGCTGCAAAATACTCACCATGCCTCTTAGCAAATAACTTGGGGTGTCTACTTTACAAAATGTGGTCATTTGGGGGGGGGGGGCTTTTGTGCTATCTGGACATTTCAGGGCCTCCGTAACTGTAAAGCCCCATACACACGGTCGGACTTTTTCATGGATTTGGTCCGATCGGACAAGGTTGTTGAAAAATCAGACCGTGTGTATGCACCATCGGACAGTGTTCGTCGGTTTGTCCGTCGGACAAAGTCTTATCTCCTGCTGGAAAGATTTGCCGTCAACCCGGTCCGATCACACCAAATCCGAGCGTGTGTACGCTTGTCCGACGGACAAAGTGCTACGCATGCTCAGAAGAAATTCTGTGACGGAAGCGCTCGGTCAGGTAAAACTACCTTTCCTAATCGACACAGCACATTCGTCACGCTGCAATGTTAAAATGTCTTTAGTGCAGCGCATTCTCTTTTTCTTTACAATGCAACAAGAATGACATGTTTTAGCTGCTCCTATTCACCCGCACTTCTCACAAACTTACTTCTTTATTACTTTGCAGCATTTATACACTACATGTTTATTTTTACTCAGATCGTAATACAATCTTTCTTATTTTTTTACCCTGATTTTTTTTTTTTTTTTGGGGAATACATATTTGAAGGAGATTTTTTTTGTTTTTTGGAGGGGGTTTGTATGTCTCAACTTAGCAAAACCACATTATTAACATTTGTATTTCTTGCTTACATTTACTAGGAGTTTGTTGGTTGTTGGTGCCCCTTGTTAATTCTACTTTAGGATTAGTGAAATGTACCTGCCTACTCAAAGAAAAACTGTCATTGTAGAAAAGTAAAACACAATAGTCAATGATTATTTCAAATCAAAAAAACCTTTATTTAGGTCTCAGCAACAGACCAAAGAGGAACGCAGCCATGGTGAAACTTGGGGAATTTGCAAAGCCTTGGACACCCATGGCAACCATCATTTTACAGACTTAAACAATTGGGGGCATGAAGAGTACCTATCTAAATAATAAGGGAGCGCAATCTGGTCCTGAAGTCCAAAACATCCGGAACTGCAGCAGATGCCATCTAGGTCCCCAGGCTCTGGTCCTACGAGAGGCTCCATCTTCTCTCAGACCAGACTGAATCAAGGTCATCACTCTCTTGTCTTCCTTGTACGCTTCCTTCCACGCCGTGGTGCTGGTGCTGGTGGGGTGGCAGAAGGAGGAGGAGGAGGCGGAGCAAGGTCACTCTCGCAAACATGTGTGAGGGGAGTCATCTCCCCAGCCATCCCCTCATTTAGTAATTTGAGGATGACCTCCTCACACATGCTGCGTTGCCCCGCCTCCATACCCGTAAATTTACAAAGGCCTCCTCGTAGGTGGGTGTGGCATAGAGGGAGGCTGAGGCATCTTTTATCAGCTGGAGCGCTGACTCTCCCACCTCCCCCATGTTTTTCGCCCTTCTGTAGGGAAGGCGGAGGGGAGAGACTTGGGAGACAGTCAGGCTCCTACGCCTACCCCCCTGTTGGCTGCCACTTCCCCCTGCCTCCTCCTGACTGCCACCTTCCACAGCCACCTCCTGGCTGAGGTCTTCCTGTGTATGAAAAAGGGACATAGTTTCAGTTATTTGTTCATCAAACACACACAATTCTCATCTAGTGACTGTTGCAAAATGTTTTCAAATACAAAACCATACAATTCTCAGCCCTGCAGTTTAGATTCTTCCCAAAAATGTCTCCCACACCACTGTCTGTTGATATGTCAATCACGTTAGGAAATAAGCAATTGGGGATCCTGAATTAACTGAACATCATTCATTATTCCACAAACTGGTTACAAAACTACTATACCTGGAACAAGCTGGGCACCTGCACATCTTCCATACTGGAAGGCCCAGGTTGCTCCTCGGAAGCCTCATCAGGGGTGGCGTGCGTGGAAGGACGCGTGCAAGGAAGAGTCGAGAGTGACTTCCTGACAGTAGCCTGGTCTTTGAGAAAGTGGAGCCTGTCATAGTACCAGAGCGTGGGGACATGGACATCAGCTGCTGCAGCTCCAGATGCTTGTGACTTCAGGACCTTATTGCGCTCCCGGAAATAGGTAGTCTTCATGTTGGTGATCTTCACTTTTAAGTTTGCGACGGTTGCCATGGGCAGGGTAGGCTTTACAAATGCCACCAGTTTCAGCAGGGCTGCGTACCTCTTTGGTCTGTTGCTATAATCCCTGTGTTTCGCCTGCCATAAGAGGGGGAATTGCCGGTATTTATCAATGAAGTGTGGGAGAAAGCTCACGTTGTAGAAGGCCTCCATCACCTCTGCAAGACACAACGCCACACAAAACAATATAAATAATGTCAGCCTAAACTCTCCTAATCTTCTCCATAAAGAAGCCTCAAGTTCTAATCAGTCTAGGCTAGTTATGTACCAACGTCAAATTGTACCTTCGTTTGTAGCGATCGTCTCGTGCGTGAGCTTTCTCTCCCCTCGTCTCCCAGATCGTGGCTACGACACAGGCGTGTGACGTTTTATATACAGTGCGCATGCGTCAAACTCCGCCCGCCCCCTGACGATCTTTCTCGTCTATTCCCCACCCCTTCTCTTTACGGCGCAGTGGGGAGAGCACATGGCGGGGACACAGCAGGTGCGCCCCAAATATCCCCCCAATGAGGAGGTGGACGAGGAAAGTCCGGAGGCACAAACGTCCCGATCCCGGAGCCTGAAATTCAAGGCCTCCAATATGTCATTTGGAGAAATGTTGGAGATGGTGGACATATTAAAGAGGAGCGACTATGATGGGAAGTATGGGCCTTACCTCAACCCCAATGTCCGCAAGGCCAAGATCATGTCTAAAGTTGTGAGAAGGCTGTACAATCATTTTGGGGTACAACGATCCAAAGAGCAACTGAGGAAACGCTGGTCAGACCTGAAACTGAGGGAGGCCGATCAGTACAGAAAGATCAAGAGAATTCTTCAAAAAAGTAAGTAGTTGTGTTTTGTGTTTGATTTCTTGCTTGCATACTGCTCCATGTGGTTTGATTTTTACAAAGTTGTACATTCCAAAATGGCCACTTTCATGTTCGTCTGTGCATTCGATCGTACTCAGCCTCGATCTTTCTGCCACTGTCATGGTCGTGTGTGTGTCCATTCGATCGTACGCAACCTCGATCGTGCGGCCACTTATAATACGATGTTTGGTGTTTTTTTGGGGGAAAGGAAGTTTGTTCTCCCTAGAAATGTCATCCAGAATGTAAAGCCAATTTATTCAATGTAAAGGAGAGGTCACCCAGTAGCTGTTTACCCATCTGGACTCGAGAGCACTAGTGCTGGGACACCCAAACCCCCTTTTTATTAGGCTTTTCCACACATGTGCTCCAGTGGATACTAGAGGGGGGTCTCCATCACACAAACTTCTACCAAAAAGCTAGTCAGTTTAGCACCTTTACAAAGTGACTACATTCATGTAGTTGACATTTGTAACTGGCCAAACTAAAATAGTGTCCGTCACTTTCAAGCAATGTTTGTCATTTCCTATTTCTGCCCTCAATAGTTTGTGTTGCTAAATCTTCCTTTTGGACATTCTCATAGGGGAGCGAAAACTTGGGCCGTCTGAGGAAACCCCCAAACCAACACCTCCCAAAAAAGGGGAAAGAGCAGAAGCAGAGGAGGAGGAGGAGGAGGAAGGAGAGATCATCGAACTTGGAGAAATTGTCACCACAACAGGTGAGTGTGGGAGAACACAGCTACTGGTAAGCTAATCCATGTATGGCTGCCTCATTTCCAACACCCCATTTTTGTTTGTTTGTGGTTTTTAGGTGACGTGGATGTTGTGGAAGAAAAATCGCACTTTACCACAGAGAGTGCCCACGTACTCATCGGAGAGATAATGGTCTGCAATCGAGATCTAGATTACATAAAGCAAAACATCAATGATGTTCAACAAAAATTGAAGAACATCATTGATGTTTTAGGAAAAATATGAAAACGCACCAAGTAATTAACACACATTTGTGCCAGCTTCTGAACACATTTGCAACTTAAAAACTGTCTTAAATTTGGAACATGCACACATTGTGTCCACATGTGCTAGCTCCCACCATGGTGGATGAATGGCAACGTTTTTTTGGGGGTGCAAACACTTTACGAACTACGAAAGTGGTTGTGGTGAAGGGGTTGCACCCCCAAAAAACTTCCATTCATCCCCATGATGGAAAATGGCACTTTTGAAGCTTCTAGGCATGTGTTTTCCCATCTAATGACCATTTTCAGACCCAAATTGTGTGCATGTTCCAAATTTCCACTTTTCGGGGGTGACCCCCCCATGTGATGAAGGCAAGATCAAACACACTTTGAACATATAGTCATGTCTGATCTTGTCTTCACTTTACAAAGTTGAACTTTCAAAGTTCCTAGGTTCTGTTTTGCTCCATGCCTGGTTTTACCAATTGCGGAATGTTTGTAAACAATGTTGTAAATAACCAAGATGTTGTCAGTTTTGGCGTGAAGATTGTAAACGCACTTGTGAATGTTTTCCTAGTAAACTTTTATTTTTCTAAATGTGTGGCTTCCTTATTTAAAAAACACAATGCATTATGTATGTAAAATGAAAAGGATATGGGGGGCAATGGGTGTTATTTACTAAAGGCAAATCCACTTTGCACTCCAATTTTCTTTCCCTGGGAACTTTTTCAATGCACTTGTAGAGCATAGCGGATTTGACTTATGTAAATGACACCCACAGTGCTTTGTACGAAAACACGGAGCACAGCATTTTGGAGAATACACACATGTCTGACCTGGTGATGAAAAGGAGTATTTTGGGTGTCAGTTATGCAGTACAAACCTTCTCTAGACCAAAGATTAGGTAGCAAACACACAACATGAGAATAATCTTTTTGGGAAGAAGAGACTGTTACCTCCTTTTGCCCAGAAAGTGCATTCCCACTGTCGAAGGCAAAGGGAAAAAATGTCAAAGTAAAATAAGCTAAAAAGAAGACTGAAATGACAAGAAATCATAGGTTGGTTAAAATATCAGATTTATTAAAAAATGCCTCTCACACATCGTCAGGCAGAGCAATGGCCCCCCTACCCACAAAGTACTCCATATATTGGTCCCGGACAACACGGGCATTTAGAGGGGGCAAGCCTGGACGTGCCACTCGAAGGGCTGTGAGTTCCGCATTTGGAGGGCCCTCCACATCTGGGCCAACGGGCACCACATAGTTCCTGTTATGTCTTTTGAGGAAGTTGTGCAATATGCAACAGGCAAGAACTATGTGGTTCAGTTTGTATTCCGCCAAGTTAAATGCCGTCAGGAACAGGCGGAAGCGGCTGGCCAGGATGCCAAAAGCGTTCTCCACAACTCTTCTGGCTCTGGACAGCCTGTAGTTGAAGACCCTCTGGTCCGGGGTGAGGGTCCTCATCGGGAACGGCCTCATCACATGGGGAGTCAACGCAAACGCTTCATCTGCGACAAAGACGAAGGGGAGTCCTTCGGCATTCTCCTCTGGAGGTGGCAAGCACAGACTGCCACTTTAGAGACGCCAGTAGAACTCCGTGTGCGTAATGGCCCCACCATCCGATATCCGGCCGTTCATCCCCACGTCCACATACATAAACTCGTATGTTGCCGACACCACCGCCAACATCACTACACTATTAAACCCTTTATAATTATAATAGTAGGACCCCGAGTTGGGCGGTGGGACGATGCGGACGTGTTTCCCATCAATTGCCGCTCCGCAGTTAGGAAAGTCCCAACGGCTGGCAAAGTGGGAGGCCACAGTCTGCCATTCCTGTGGCGTGGAAGGGAACTGTGGAGTGAAACAATAAAAAAAAATTAGTCACTTTGCACCTAAACATTGCAAGCAGATTAGACAATCAACATCTTGGAACAAGAGCATTGTATAAAATTGGAGGCTGGAAAGTATTTGCACAGAAAAGTAGAGGCTCCCCTTCACAGATTACTCACCCCCCCATCAATCCCCCCACTTCTGATGGGACATTGGCAATAACTAGGGTTTTGGGGGGGGGGTGGTGGACAGCTAACCCTCTGCACTTCATTGATTGGCAAATGGCTCAATAATGTGGGCTAGTTTGGCCAGACCCTCTGTACTTAACACTATTGGCAGGCCACAGGAAATATCAAATAACATTTCAACCCCCCCCCCCCCCCCAAAAAAAAGAAAGGCACAGTGTGACATTATTAAATTACCAAGCAAGCTAATAGGAGGGAAAGAAGACAAAAAAATAGGAAATGGAATGTATGGAGGCAGCCCCTTGCACTACATGCTTTGCTGAATTCATCCCTAAAGATGCGCACTATAAAGAGGTAGGTATATAGTGTGTATGGACCTTGGGAAAGCCAGCAGATAAAGGATTGGTACCATCTGACAGAGCAGTTGGGGGAGGGGGTTCCTAATGAGTTTCCCCCCCCCCCACCAAAAGAAAAAAAAAAAAAAGGGGTTCTACATGAAGTAAACCACACAGCAAACATTTGTGCATATTTTAGGGGGTGTTTTGGGGCAAACAATACTATGCAGCAGACAAAAGACATTGCTTAAGTGACTAGGCCATAGGTGTCTATTGGGGCAGAAGAGCATGCTGGGGAGGTAAGTGAAGGGAAAACTGCATGAAGGAGAAAAGGGGCACAGCATATTAGAACATATTGCAATCATGGTAATTAGGGAAGGAGGTCAAAAATACAAGTCATTAGCAAACAGAGCATACATAGAAGGGAATAGTAAAGTAGAAATGTTACCTTAATATAGTCCTCCTGCAGGACCTGAATGATGGCAGAACAGGTCTCTGGAATAATGAGTCCCAGGGCCTGGGGAGAGATACCTGAAGAGAACTTCAAATCCTGAAGACTTCTCCCTGTCGCCAAGTACCTCAACGTGGCAACAAGCCTCTGCTCCGGAGTAATGGCTTGTCTCATGCAGGTATCCTGCCGGCTGATAAAGGGGGTCAGCAAAGCCAAAAGACGGTGAAAATCGGGGTCCGTCATCCTGAGAAAGTTCCTGAAATCATCAGGATTATTCTCCCGGATCTCACGAAGCAAAGGCATGTGCGAGAACTGGTCACGCTGAAGCAACCAATTCTTGGTCCACATACTCCTCGTCACTCTGTTCATGGACGGGTCTTGGCTCAAAGCTAAAAGCCCAACACCAATTCCGCGTACAGCACGAACTCGGCGACGAGTACGCACGGGAAACATTGCTCAGAAGGTCACAAAAGGTCGGCTGGTCAGAACGGACAAACAGAAAGCACCGATAAACAGCAAGGCCTGAAAGAACGAAGTGAATACCAGCAACGAGCAGACAATAAGCAGTGCAAATCAAAGCGTCCTATATCAAGATATAGGCCGCAATGACCAACAAATGCGAACTGACTACACGCACTAATAAACAGATACGCACGACAAGCACAAACTGAAGAGCAGTAACGATCTGAGTCAGAAAACTGAGAAGCGCGAATCTTAAGTCACCAAACTTCCACTAACTCTCGATAAACACGGGATCAGCAGAAGGAGCCCAACGGGTGCCTGACGTGGTGCTGAACTTCCCTTTTGTAATCTCGTGGACGACGACTTACGTCACGACGTTCTTCCGGACCGGATATTCCGACAACGTAGTCCGACCGTGTGTACGCAACACCAACATCGGACAAAGTACGTCGGACAAAGTCCGACCGACCTGGTCCGCGGATTGTCCGAGCGTGTGTATGGGGCTTTATAGGTAGTTAGGAGTTAAATCACAATTTTATGGCTTTAGAAAGCCTGAAGGCGGTGCTTGGTTTTTGGGGTACTGTACGTGGCTAGGCTCCCAAAAAGTCTCACACATGTGGTATCCCCATACTCAGGAGAAGCAGGAGAATGTATTTTGGGGTGTAATTCCACATATAACCATGCCATGTTTGAACAATATATAATTTAGTGACAACTTAACAAAAAATGTATTTTCACAAAACTTGTGGCAACATATTAAATATTCCATGGACACAACCTGCCTCTCAGCAAATAGCTTGAAGTGTCTACTTTCTAAAATGGGCTCATCTGGGGGGGGGGGGGGGGGGGGGGGGTTGTGCTATCTTGACATTTCATGGTCTCCGAAACTGTGATAGGTAGTGAGGAAATCACCATTTTACACCCTTTTGAAAGCCTGAAGGCGGTGCTTGGTTTTCGGGGTCCTGTACACGGACAGGCTCCCATAAAGTGTCACACATGTGGTATCCCTGTACTCAGGAGAAGCAGCAGAATGTATTTTGGGGTGTAATTACAAATATGCCCATGGCATTTTTGAGCAATATATCATTTAGTGACAGCTTTGTGCAAAAAAAAAAAGTTTCTAATTTTCCAAAAACTTGCAATATAAATATTTCTCAAATTTTTAAATGTTTTTAGATATGTTTATGACACCATATACATATATTTATTGTTATTGTTTCATCCATTTATTTTTCCCCTTCCACCCCCCCCCCCTTATGTTTGTGCCAATTTTTCCTGATTGTCTTTTAATAGTTTTTTTCTGATTGCAATATATTTTCTGTATCTTTAATTGTGTATTCATGCACCAACTAGTTATGTGTATCACTTACGTTGTAGTACACAAGGGGTTAACATCACAAGAGCTGACGAACTGACACTCCCCCTTTCATCCACATGCCTATATATTCTAGTCTGCCATTAGCGCCTGTGACATTGACAAAGCACATGCGAGCGAAAACATGTTTGTCACGGTCGCCACGGCAACATAACGGAGCATGCGCTCCGTTCAGTATTGGTCTCCACAAAGCGCAGGTTCTTCCTGCTTCCGGCAATAATCGGCACAGGTCGGGTGACTCCGCTCCTCCAATCCACCTACAAGCTCGAGTGCTGCTCAGGAAGCTGATTCTCAGCGAGGCCAGCTAGCCAGTGGGATGAGGGGATTCTCCCGATGATGTTGACACCACATCTCTGGTCACAGTGAGTTCAGCGTTCCACCCACCTGTCACACTACAGTGAGCTTTTTACCATCTATGCAATTATAGCCATATCGTTTGCCACTGAGACTTGCTCCACACAGCACACTTGCTGACATTAACCCTCTGTTTACTGGATTCCTGGCGGATCACTCACACTAAGATTTCGGAGTACTTCAATTCTGACATTGTTTTTTAACCAACGTTGATCCTATAGTGGGATTTTATGTTTTATGTTGGAATTTTTTTATTAAGGAATTTTTTAAATTTTAATCTTTACTACATGTGCATCCAATAAACATATTTGATTGTTCACATGATTCACAACAATCTCTTATTGCTGGAACCCATTGAGCGCTGCATTTTTGTCCATTTGTAACTTACTTCCCTCCAGGAGTTGGTGGCTGCACTGGATTCTGCATTTTGAACACAATATCAGCCAGACAATACAATGGTTTTATTATTATGTCAGTTTTAGCGCTTAAGGACTTACATTGTTTTCTTATAAAAAACAAACTAACTAACAAGGGTCACCCGTAACACTAATACGGTGATCACTGGTGACAGAGGGTGAAAGGGTTAACTAGAGGGCAATCAGGGGGTTAAAATATAATAATAAAGGTAGTATATGGGGGTACCTGACGCTATAAAAACCTGACGGTAGAACCAATAAACTAACTGGCTAACTAGCGTCACCAGCGACATAAATACGACGATCGATTAGTTACACTGACGACCGGGGGTGAAAGGGTTAACTGGGGGCGATCAAGTGGTTAAACCTTTATTAGGGGGGCTTTAGGGGGGTAACCTTGACCTAACAGGGGCTACTACTAACTGCCCTAACACTTATTTCAGTCACAAAGGACACCAATGCAGTGATCAGTGAAAAATCAGAAAACTGCAATTGGCGACACAGTGACAGGGAGTGAAAGGGTTAACACAGACAGGGGAAGGTTTTCATGCGTTAGGAGCGATCACCAGGTCCAGACCATAAATCATTGGTCTGGTCCTGGGGACTCATCAGTCCCCTAACCAATCCGACCGCCGCCGGAACAGGGGGGGGGGGGGCGATCGTATGATGCTGTATCACGCCAAGATGGCGTGATTGAGCATCTCCGCCTTCCCGGTTTCTGTTTCCAATGGTGGGGCAGGTTCTGCTTGGTCATGATCAAAGATCTTCTGCATAAACCCCACAAAATGTTCTTTCATCTCAGGGTTTTTTTGCAAGAGAACATTGTAGAGCCAGGAATCTTTTTTGTGTTTGCTTTATAATGTTTGGCACCCAATAATTTTCTTCATCAACAAACATCTCTTTTTCAACTACTTCAAGGAACATTCTATCTTCAACAGACATAGCAGATTTTTCATAATTTAAGGTTCTAACAATCACATTGTCACCAAAACTGACTACACTGTGAGTTGCAGTTCCTAAATAACAGAGTGTGTGGCTGTTGTTTGTAAGCATCAAAAAACTATTTAACCTGCATATAGCTAGTGCAAGGGCTGAATAGAGAAGTGCGTCCACTAGGCAGCACATTTGTCTTGAAAGAGTTTGCATCTACTATCTATGAATTCCTCTAAAGCATACTTCTGTATAACTATAACCCAGTCTAAATCTAAACGTTGTGCATAAGGCGTGTTATGGGGCCCATTAATCTTCTCATGTACCTTGTGCACCCTTAGGTTATCCCTTCCTAGCAAGAAAAGTATTTGGGCATTCGAATCAAGTTCTGGGATCTTGTCTTTTAAGGATTTCAGATGAGAGAAATGCTGTGTAACCTCAGGTGTTGGAATTTCTGTCCTGTTTTTAGGTATCATGTCACATTAAATGAGTATAGGAAGTTCTATGTGTATTTGCTTATCAATAGACTGAACAGTGAAGTTGGACATCCCTACGCCCAGTTTTCTCCATAATGCCTGAGCATGTTTATAGAGTGTAAATGTTTCACCACTAATGTTAAACATAGTAAAGAACTCTATTTTGGCTAATGACCGGTTACTCTGATCATCTAACACTGCATAGATTTTCACTGCACAGTCAGTTTTGTTGGAGAGATAAACTAAACAAATCTTGTAACAAGATCTGGGCCTTGTTCCTTGCGCACATAACTCTGTACTCTTGGATACAAAAGTGGATGGGGTAGCTGCATCTTGCTCCCTGCCTTGCTCTTTTACGGTTATAAGTGTCTCTGCTGTCCAGGAGCCTGGATGCAATGCTGAGATATGTTGGTCTCTGTTTCATTCTTTGAATCTTATGTTAGCTTTGCAGTTTTGGCAAAATGGATGCACAGCATCTGAAGCAGATACCATTTTCTTTCAGGTAAGCTTTACATTCATCAATGTGCTTTCTTCTGAACCTACGGCTGTACCTTGCTCCTGTCTTCTCTGTATTTGCTGCAATTTGGTTACTGCATGTAGAGAATATGAAACTCAGATAATTTCTAGTCTTTGCTTGGTTGACAATAAATCCAATGAAGAAACTGAATGGTGGGAAAGAGGCATGATGATCTTCTTTATACTTGGAACCTTGAGAAATCCACTTTTCCTGCAGACTATATTGGATATATATTGGAGCATTTCAATTATTGTTTTCATCCCACGAGCTGTGTCCAGGTATACCAGTCCTGGCAAGTAGACTCATGACTTCTCTGCATCCACTTCCAACAACAATGTCACCAAGTTATCTTAACTTTAGATTGTCTTTGTTAGAGATTCTGGGAAAATTTTCTAGTTTCTTTAACAGAGCAATTTCAATGGCTTCATGGCTGCCATAACAGTCTTCTAATCTCTGCCATACAATTTTAACTCCAGCAATTGGATTATTAACATGTACTGATCTGATTATTTTGGCCTGTTGAGATGACTCTGGCCCAAGCCACTTTGTCAGCAAATCTAGCTCTTCTCTGGCTGTAATATTGAGATGGGTTATGCCCTGAAATGATGTCTTCCATGCCCAACAGTTCTCTGGGTGATCATCAAATGTTAGCAGCTCTGTACTCACTAATTCTAAACGAATAAGGTGTTTTGCTAGATCAGTGGTCTCTGAAGTTCCTAATGTGACATCTCTAAAAGAGTATACATGATAATCCATGTTATGGGATGGGTGTTGTATATTTGCATAATCTCTGCTTTCTTGGATGTGCACCCTTGGTGTTGGGACATTGTCAGTATAGGTGTGCAATTCCAGGCTGTGACAGCCAGGGAATGACAGCTTTAAAACTAGAAGTGATAAAATCTTTGCTGCATTTGGCTTCATTAGTCACAGAGGAGAGTGTGGAATGGATGCTTCTCCATTAAATCTATGTGAAGCCATCCCAGTTGTTTACCACAGTCCTGTGCTCTCCGGAGGAACAGGAGAGCCTGGGAACTACCGCAGGCAGTGGTACCAGAGGAGTGGCCCTTCTAGGTACTGTAAAAGTGATTGGGCAGTTCTATATCACTTTTATCAGTCATTATCTGTGAAGAATGACACCAAGTCATGGATTCAGCTACAGCCATGAACTTGGTATAACCATTTGCTGACAGGTTGGTCTAGCCTGCAGTTTTCTGTTTGTGAAATGATTGCCTCCTTGCTGCAGTGGTTCTGCTAGATCTGTGATTCCATTCACATGTGCTGCTGGCTTCTCTGTTCACTTGTGCTACTTCTGCTAGGGGTATGTAAATCTCTATGGTGGGGCGGGGAGGTACATTTTAAATCCCCTCTTCTGCTAGTGGTTAGTTCTGTCTTTCATAACATCATAACATTTTAGCAGAGGGATTTTTGGCTTATTTTATCACTCTTTGCCATAACCTGACGAGTTATCCTATTTTCTTGTCTTCAAATCCCTACCTCATAGAATAAGAAGTGAAGCCTGCAAATGTTGCGTGCTTGTAGGGTAAAACAAACAGATCTATATATTAGGCTTCACCAATGAAGTAGTGTATTTTAGTGTTTATTTGGGGGGGGGGGGGGGGGGGGGGGCGGGCCGCCCGCCCCCCCCCCCCCCCCCCACCTTTCCATTATGTGTTGTACAGTAATACCTTACTGATAAGTGAAAAATTTTAAAGGAAAGGTTTATGTTTGAATTTAGACCATCAAATGCACCAAAAATAAAAAACCTGATAAATAAACCTAAGATTATAACAACCAGAAGCATCCATATGAGGTGAAAAACCCTTGGTGTGGATAGTGCTGAGGAAACAGTTCTATAGATTAGGTCAGATGTTGAAGGATTCTATAATGAATCATTAATCATCAACCTTGATTTAATTTGTTTCTTCTAATGTATGTAAATTCCCTTGTCCTTCTGTCTTAAATATTGCCAAAGCTACTTCTTTGAATTGATACTGATAGATCATTAGTAAAATGCCCAGCCATTAGGAAACACATTTTTCCATGGCGCCCCTTGTGATTTGGCATTTCTAATGATAAACAGTGTTTTGGATCATTTGATCAATTTTTCTGATGGAGCCAGCAAATAAACACAATTTTCAGAATGAGTTGTAATACATTATTTATACTTGTTTGCTGGACCAAGAAGTTACTTAAAGAGAAAGCTTGGTATAGTTTTATCTGTTTAAACAGCTGTGTGCAAACCTTTCCATTTAACCTAGGCTATTTTTACACCGAGGCGCTGGGTGCGCTGGCGGTAAAGCGGCGCTATATTTAGCGCCACTTTACTGTCGTTTTAGCAGCGCTTTTCGGCCGCTAGCGGGGCGGTTTTACCCCCGTGAGCGGCTGAAAAAGGGTTAATACCGCCCGCGGGCTTTCACACTGGAGACACAGCAGCGGCTATTTGAAGGCGCTTTGCAGGCGCTATTTTTAGAACTTTAGCGCCTGCAAAGCACCTCAGTGTGAAAGGGGCCTTAATTTAGAACTGTTTCCTAATGGAATACATTTTTATAAAAAGGATATTATCCCATGAGGCATCTAACATTATGTCATGATATAAATAAATAAATATAGATATAGACATATGCCTAAGTAAGTAAGTGGGGCTAACAAAATATGAAGAATGTTTAAGGGTTTAATAACACTTTAAAAAAATCCTCAATTAGGAGTCAAAAATATAATTGAACAGCAAGTGCAAATTTTAAGGACACAAAACAATCACTGATGACCTTTAGAAATGACAGCTATTGGTTGAGATGACATTATAGCTGGGGTATTTTACAACAACTATTGTTACTGTTCAAATGTGAACAAAATTTTTTTTTTAATAAATATTGAAAAACGAATCAGATCTCAACGGGGAAACATATAATGCTGGATATCTATACTGATATGGACTAAATAATGTGTTAGGAACGAAAGGACGCCACATCGTTTGATGCAAATGGAAATTATCAACCTACAGAGGGCTGAATTCAGAGACACCCAAAAAAACAAAGTAAAAAACTGATTCAGCAGGCTAGTTCATTTTGATGAAATTTCATCAACTCAAAATGGTACTCTGTAGTTTGTATGGCCCCCACGTGCTTGTATGCATGCCTGACAACTTCAGGGAATGCTCCTAATGAGATGGTGGATGATGTCCTGGGGTATTTCTTCCCAGATCTGGACCAGGGCATCACTGAGCTCCTGAACAAACTGAGGTGCAACCTGGTGGCGTCAGATGGACCGAAACATAATGTCCTTGAGGTGTTCTATCCAATGGTATCAATTCCTTCATTCTCTAGGAACTGGCTACATACTCTCGCCACATGAGGCCCGGCATTGTTATGCACAAGGAGGAGCCCAGGACCCACTTCACCAGCATAGGGTCTGACAATAGGTCCAAGGATCTCATCCCGGTACCTAATAGCAGTCAGGGTGCCATTGTCTAGCCTATAGAGGTTTGTGCATCCCTCCATGGATAGGCCTTCCCAGACCATCACTGACCCACCACCAAACCAGTCATGCTGAATGGTGTTATAGGCAGCACAACATTCTCTGCGCCTTCTCCAGACCCTGTCATGTCTGTCACATGTGCTCAGGGTGAACCTGCTCTTACCTGTGAAAAGCAGAGGGCACCAGTGGCAGACCTGCCAATTACGGTGTTCAATGGCAAATGTCAATCGAGCTCCACGGTGATAGGCAGTGAGCATCGGGCCCACTAGAGGATGTCGGGTCCTCAGGCCACCCTCATGAAGTCTGTTTCTGATTGTTTGGTCAGTGACATTCACACCAGTGGCCTGCTGGAGGTCATTTTGTAGGGCTCTGGCAGTGCTCATCCTGTTCCTCCTTGCACAAAGGAGTAGATACTGGTCCTGCTGATGGGTTAAGGACCTCCTACGGCCCTATCTAGCTCTCCTAGAGTAGCTGCCTGTCTCCTGGAATCTCCTCCATGCACTTGAGACTGTGCTGGGAGACACAGCAAACCTTCTGGAAATGGCACATATTGCTGTGCCATCCTGGAGACGTTGGACTGCCTGTGAAACCTCTATAGGGTCCAGGTATCCCCTCTCATTACCAGTAGTGACACTGACCCTAGCCAAATGCAAAACTAGTGAAAAACAGTCAGAAGAGATTGGGAAGGGAAAAAAATTTCAGTGGCCTCCACCTGTAAAACCATTCCTGTTTTGGACGTTGCCCATCTAGTGCAACAGTTGTTAATTTCATTAACATCTGAGCAGCTGAAACTGATTAACAACTCCCTCTGCTACTAAACTGACCAGATCAATATCCCAGGAGTTTATTTGTCTTGATGCTATATTCTGAATAAAAAGTGTTCCTTTATTTTATTTATATATTTATTTATTTATTTATTTATTTTCAATAGATTTTTATTGAAATTTTAAGAGAAACAATATTGTTGATATAAACATAACTGTTATACAGTATAGTGGTAAGATATGTTAACATTGGACATACATAACAATACAAGGTGAATTCAGAGAGATTGTTTGTGCATGGGAAATCCGCAAGTTTGTATTACAGCAACTAATTCAAATCATATGTTAAGATCACTGTTAAAGCTTGACGAAGGTCCAACTCTCCTCAGACACTCCACTGGGTACTCACTGTGTCTGAGGGAGCTGGCCTCCCCATCGTTAACCAATATCAATACAAACATTCTTAAGGTAGAAGGATTTACCCATAATTTGCATACCAAGAGTTCCAAGGCAACCATTGAAGAAGGGAATGTTTCAGTCGACCTGAGCAGAACGCCATCATCTGTTTATAGGATACAGTGTAGATTTTTTAAATCAATTGCTGCTGTTGGAGAGGGAGGTAAGGTTTTTTTTCAGTTCCTTGTTATGCCCCATACACATGGTCGGATTTTCCTATGGAAAATGTTCGATGGGAGGCTTTTGTCAGAAAATTCGAACGTGTGTAGGCTCTATCGGACAGTTTCCATCAGAATTTCCGTATCACAAAATTTGAGATCTGGTTCTCAAATTTTCCAACAACAAAATCCATTTGTGTAAATTCCAATCGTGTGTACACAATTCCGACACACAAAGTGCCACGCATGCTCAGAATAAATTACGAGACGGAACCACTGATAAAACTAGCATTCGTAATGGAGATAGCACATTTGTCACGCTGTAATTTTCTTAATAGTTTAATATAGCGCATTCTCTTCTTCTTTAGAATGCTAGAATAATGAAGTTGTTTTGCTGCTCATATTCACACAGGGTTCTCACAAACTGATTTCTTTATTATTTCTCGTGATCTCATGAATAATATAAAAAAAAATTCGTCAGATCTACATAGTAATGTTTATAATTTTTGTTTCTTTTTTTTTTATCAAGATCTACCTTTTTATTTTTTGTTTGTGTTGGTGTCCCTTGTTAAAGTGGGGAAACACCCTAAAAAAAAAAAAAAATATTATTAATATTAATATAATATAGCATTAATATTCTGGAAAAAATAAAAATAAAAAATAAAAAATATTTTTTTTTTTACCTGATCCGAAATCCCTGTTGCTAGGCAGTCTTCCTAATCTGCCTCCTTCCTACTCCAAGGTGATCTTCGGTGATCTTCTGTCTTCTGTCCTCCTCACCGATGTCTTATGGGTAATGGGGCGCAGTGTGTGCTGGGAACTGTGTGTTCCCTAACACAGCGCGACCCATTCACAAAGCGCCGCGCGACTCGCGCATGCGCAGTAGGAAACTGGCAGTGAAGCCGTAGTCTCCACTGCCTGCTTCCGTTACTGAGGATGGCGGCGCTGGGACCGGAGCACCGACGGACATGTCGGCTTTGGCGGCCGACATCGCGGGAGCCCTGGGAGGGTAAGTGTACTTATTAAAAGTCAGCAGCTACTTTTTACTTTTAAAAATTTACTTTTAAAAAAAAAATTTCAGCTGAAACACCGCTTTAATTTGACATTGTATTTAGGAAATGTACCTGCCTACTCACAAACAAACTGTCCTTTTTGAAGTAAAACACATAGCCAAGTTTTTCTGAAAAATAAATAGCCATTTATTTTGGGCCATAACAAAATAAAGAGGAAGGCAACGCTGGAGAAACTGCTGAAATTGGCGAAGCCTTTGTACCCCAGGGCACACATCAACTCAGTCAAAATTGGTGGCCTGAGGAGTCCATATAATCGTGAGCACAATCCGGTCCAGGACTACAAGAGATCAGGAACAGCAGCAGATGACATATCTGTCCCCAGGCTGTGGTCATACCACAGCCTGCATCTTTTGTCAGACCAGACTGAACCCAGGCCATCACTCTCTTGTCCTCTTTACACGCTTCCTTCCAGGCTGTGGCTCTGGTGTTGGAGTTGTGGCAGGAGGTGGAGGAGGAGGATGACCATGTTTCAACTCACAAACGTGGCTTTGGCTTGAGAGTTCCCCCTCAAACCCTTATTTAGGGCTTGCAAGATCACTTCCTCACATAAGAGGCGTTGGCCCTCCTCCATTTCCAGCATTTTGCAGGCTGTCATGCAGGCATAGTCCTCTTGAAGACAGGGGGGTTCTGAGGGCCGCAGTAGCCTTCAGAAATAGGCCAAGTGCTGCCTCCTCCAAGCACTTTTTTGTGGAAGGCTGAGGGGAGGGACCCGGGGTTCGGGCAGGCTACTGGGCCCAGCCACATCCTGGCTGAGACTTTCCTGTGTATGAAAAAGGGACATCATTTTATTTTTTGGTTCATCACTTTGTGAAAAATTAGTTATCAAAACTAACATATATTTAACATCATTAATTTGGAAACCAGAAATATTTTTAAGAATGCTATACCTGACTCAAGCTGGGCTCCTCCACATGTTCCTGCTTGGAAGGCCCGGGTTGGTCATCGGAAGCCTCAGCTGGGGGGAAGGAAGCCTTGAAGGAAGACTGGAGACTGCTGGCCTGGGTTCCCTCTGGTCTGACACAAAATGCAGTCTGTCATAGTACCACAGCCTGGGTACATAAATGTTATCTGCTGCTCCTGATCTCAGGGAATCTTGGACCTTCTTGCGCTCCCTATTATAAGTGCTCCTCATGCCACCAATTTTGGACATTAAATACTTGATGTCTGCCATGAGGATCACTGGCTTCACAAATTCAAGCAGTTTCTCCAGCGCTGCCTGCCTCTTTGTTGGATTATTATAAAATGGGTGGTTCACCTGCCACAGACAGGGCAGCTCACTGAACATATCAATGAATATTCCTAGAAATTCCCTATCATTGAAGGGATCCATTTTCTCTGCAAGACACAACAAGACAATCCCTAATGTCATGCGAAACTCTCCTAATCTTGAACCAATATAGGCCTCAATTTATAAGCAGCATAGGCCACTGATGCACCAAGTTAAATCGATCGTCTCTTCCATTACTCCATCCTTTGCTCACAGATTGTACGTGTGACGCACACGTGTTCCGCTTTATTTATACTGCGCATGCATGAAACTCCGCCCGTCCCTGACATTCTTTCTAATCTATTCCCCGCCCCTTGACTTTCGGCACAGTGGGAGAGCACATGGAGGAGAGACAACAGCTGGTTGCAGAGGAGAGCAGCAAAGACGAAAGGCCGGAGCCCCGAACCTCCCGATCCCGGAGGAGATTGAAGGCCTCAATTATGGCCTTTATAGAGATGGTGGAGACGGTGGACATCTTCAAGAGGGCCGACTATGATGAGAAGTATGGACCGTCCCCAAACCCAAATGTGAGAAAGTCCAAGATCATGCCTAAAGTTGTGAAGAGTCTGCACAGGATTTTTGGGGTACGATGATCCAAGGATCAATTGAGGAAACGATGGTCAGACCTCAAATTGAGGGAGCACGATCAGTACAGAAAGATCGGGAAACTGCTTCTAAAAAGTAAGTATTTGTCATATGCTCCTATTATTATTATTACTTGCATGCTGCTCCATGTGCTTTTCTTTACTGTTGTACAGTTTAAAATGGCAACTTTCATGTTCATGGGCACAGTAATCGGTTGTAGGAAACATTGTTCCTTCGCCCACTTATAAGATGTTTTTGGCAGATACAAGTTAACTACATTTATTCAGGCCTATTTGTATTAAAATAAGTTTGTTGTCTAGATGGGTTTGTAACTAGAATGAAATGCAAACTTGATTCAGTGTAAGGAGAGGACACTGAGCAGCTGTTTACATCTGGATGCAGGAGCACTAGTGTGGGACACCAGAACAAACATTTTAGGGTGTCCCACACAGGTGCTCCAATGGATACCAGGGGTCTATACATGTGTGATACTTTAACAAAAAGGGGAAGTATTCCAGATTTAGAAGGGAAATAAAATGTTCTTCAGCTTGGAACTGCCAAAACAGACAATTGTATGACACTTTCAAGCAATGTTTCATATTCCTATTTCTGCCCTCCAATATCTGTAAGCTAAGTATACCTATTTTTTATTCACATAGGGGAGAAAAGACTTGGGACATCTGAGGACACCAGGGACCCCCCACCTCCTAAAGAATGGGAAATCACAAAACCACAAGCAGAGGGTGAGGAGGGGGATGTTTATGAAGTGGACAAAATTGTCACCACAACAGGTTCATGACCACAGCTTCAGGTAAGAAATCTATTCCTGCATATTTCTAATACATGGTGTGTTTTTTTTTTCTTTTAGGTGATATGGATGTTGTGGAAGAAAAATCTAATTTCACCAGTGAAAGTGCCCAGATCCTCATCGGGGAGGGAGAGGATGGGGTGCAATCGTGTTTTAGAAAATATAAAGGAAAACATCAATGATGTTCAACAAAAAATGAAGAGCATCATTGATGTTTTAGGCAGAATATAAAACACACAAAAATTGTACAGTTTTATCGTGTATTTTTGCTTTGAAACCAAATTTATAAAGTATTTTAAAAGCCAAATTTTGAATATGCACACGGTGTGTCAACATGTGCTATATGCCATCACGGGATATCAATGTACGCATTTTGTGTGTGCAACCCCTCCCTCGCAACTCAATTAGGTGAGAGGAAGGGTTTGCACCCACAAAACACGTCCATTGATCACCCATGATGGGAGCTAGCACATGTTGACATTAGGCATGGGATCAGGAAGGAAGTCACCAGTTTGAATCCCAATTTGTGTGCATCTTCAAAATTTGGCTTTTACAGGGGTGACATCACCTCATCTGATGAAGGCAATATCAACACAGTTTGGATATACTAATGTCTGATATTGCCTTCACTTTGTCAATGTTGAACTTTGTAAGTAACTGAATTGTGTATGTTATGCTTTGAAACATGCCTGTTTAACCTCCCTGGCGGTAATCCCGAGTCTGGCTCGGGGTGGAACTTCAGGACCATAAACGGTAACCCCGAGCCAGACTCGGGCTTGCATTGCAGCATACACGGGAAGTTACTTACCTTGTCCCCTGGATCCTGCGATATCTCCCCGCTGTGCGTGCGAGCTCCTCCGCTCGATTCACACAGTGCCGAGTGCCGCTGATCTCCATTCCCTGCGACGTTACGATGCACGGGAGCGGAGATCGGCGCCAAATTCAAAAAAGTTTAAACACACAAAACACATACAGTATTGTATAAACAAATTACACATCCCCTTTGTCCCTAGTGGTCTGTCCAGTGCTCTGCATGCAAATAAATAATTTTTTTTCTGCCTGGAAACTGGAGATTGTTCATAGCAACCAAAAAGTGTCCCTTTATGTCAAAAGTGGTTTTAGACCAGCTAGAAAACAGCGATAATAAATTAGAATCACAATTCATCATCGAACACTAAATCTAATGACAGCGACAAATCTGCAACTGAGCAAATTTCAGTGTTTTTGAAGTTCAAAAACAAGTAACATTTAGCTGAGAACCGGACCGGGGATACTGGACGGGGAAAATGAGTAATGCTGGATTCCTCATTTTACTCTGGACTTGGGAAACTCCCTATGTAGATGGCCCTGGTCCGGAGGGCCTGAAGTGGAAGCCGTATCACTCCTGGGTAGTTGGGGTATTATGTCCCATGAGTGTAGGAGTGAAATGAGGTCATTGGGCTTGGAGATCTTGTATGTTATTCCCTCCCGGGTGATAACTACAGTGGCCGGATGGCGCCATTTATACAGAATTTTGTGGTTGTTTAGCGCTTTGGTAATCGTTTTCATTTGCCTTCTCATGTTGAAGGTGTATTGAGAGAGATCAGCATATAAGTGCACTCCATTATAAGGTGCTGGGAGATCAAGGGATGTTCTGGCTTTGGCTAGTAGGTTCTCTTTAGTAGGGTAGAAGTGGACCTTCATGAGGATGTCCCTAGGTACCGATGCGTCTAGGTGTTTTGGCTTAGGGATGCGGTGTATATGATTGATAGTTCATTTGATCGGTGATACTTCAGGGAGCAATTTGGAGATCATGTCACTGGCATATTTGTGCAAGTCTGATGGAGGGATGGATTCGGGCACCCCCCTAATTTTGACGTTGTTTCTTCTCGAGCGGTCTTCAAGGTCTGCGGGTTTTTATCCATTCATTGTCTTTGTATGCATCAATGAGATTGTTTACTGTAGTAGTGCATTCATCCATCTTGTGCTCAATATATTGTACTCTCTCTCCTATCCCTTGTATTTCAGATGTGAATTTGTGGATTAGGGTGGAGAAGTTCACCATAAGGGATGATTGCAAGGAAAGAAGCATTTCTTTCATGGTAGTATCAAGGGCAGGTTGTCCTGAGGTGGGGAAGGCTGCAATAGATGATTGCAGATTGAGGCCTATATTATCTGGGGACTTGTTTGTACTCACTGTGCCTGAGGCCTGCATGGATGGATCCATCCTCATCCTCACTTTGGCAGGGCTGTTAGGGGTCGGGCTGTGAGGAGATGATCCCCGGATGAGTGGTACTTGTAAATCGGCATCCCTGTCTCCTGGATGTTCGTCAGGAAGATCTGTGTAGTAATATGAGGCCTGCTTGTTGGCGCCATCTTGCTGCTTCTCCCTGTCTATTGGTGGCATGGTGAAGAAGTTTGTGAGCTTCTTAGGACAGCGTTCTTCTTTCCTTTTGCGCGAAAGCATTAGAGCAGGCTCTGGTGAGTAGTTGGAGCTCAGTGCGCCTTTGTTTAGACCAGTATCCTGCTGGCTGTGTCGCTAAGTCCCCAGCCGGATTGCAGAGCACTATAAACCCAAAAAAGTTAACATATATTATTCTGCTTATTAAGACCTATCCAGACATTGAAATATATATGAAAGCTTATGATAGGACATTAAAATCCACAAAAGTATCCTGTCAACTGAGTACTAACTATGAGATTTTTTTAAGAACTAAATATGGTACTTTAAATGCGTAATGAATAAGTAATAAACAGGCATCGAAAATGTATGATGACCAAACATATCCCAATGCATTTATTACTGCACTAATGTTCTCTATGCGCAGACAGCTTAACCACTGATTGCTTGTTTTTGTCTTGAGATGTCCTTTCTTCTAAGGCATAACCAAAATGCTTACTATGATTAAGTTTAATTCCACTCAATGCTGAAACATCTGTATTGTGTCTAATCAAATGGACTACTAAACCATATAGAGTCAATTTTAGGCATTTACCAGTTCTGAGTATCCAGCTTCTAGATCTGTTGTTATTCTGTGTCTCCTCTATAATGTTCATCAAGTGCCTGGTTTGAATTTAAGTAGAACCCAATAAAAAAAAACTTAGAATTATGAATGCTACACTTGACTTTCTGTAATATTGCTTTCTGTTGATTTCAGAAAGTCATGGCAACTGCCACTGTAAAGATAAAAGTGCTACCACTAAGCCCTGGAGCTCCCCTAATACTTAAAATGTGTGTAATTTTTTCAGCGATGATTTGTGTTATGGCCATTTATTCAAAACCGTGCACTACACAAACAATTTTGAACTCAAAGACAATTATTATTTTATATCTGTATGTTCTTCATTATCGAAATACTGTCACGTTGATGTAATAATGTTGTTTTTTTTTACCGAAACTGTGGCAAGAAAGCTGGAGCACAATATAAAACTAACCCATAAAACTGAATCAGGTGCCATCATTCAAATGTAGCAACCCATCCAATTGGGTACTATGAATAACCACTGTGTTTCTTTTTTTTCTGAATGTTATTTTTCTATATTAGCACCCCTATGATGATATAATACATAGGAATAATGTCAGTTAGGCATGAGCTTCAGGTTTGTGTCAACCATGAATCCGAACAGGTGAACTAAATGTCCAGATATGGCCAGTTTGTCTGCACACTCGTCCAAACCTCCAGGTGCTGCAATCTGTAGTGATTAATTTAGTGGCAATAATGCTACGACCACTAATGACAGCTTCCAGCCCCCTGCTGGACATGACATGATTGATGTTGAATTTACTTAGCAGAACTTTTTTTTTTAACAGAAGATTTTTTCTATATATACACATATATGTGTGTTTTATATATGTTGTCAATTTTGTCAGTAAATGAGTAACAAGGGGTACTCATTCACGTGGGGGGCTGGATATCTGGAGCTCTCTTTAATTTTGAAGATGGTTTCCAAATTCCAATTATCCCTCCTCCCAGACCCTCACATCCACTGAGCCAAGGATGTGAAGATGAGGCTCCTCTCCCTACCAATATGCTCTCCTCACCCCACCAATATGCTCTCTGGCTGGCTGCTGAATGTCAACACACCAGCTGGGATGGTGGCTGATGTCATTAATCATATATGGTCATTAGACATGTGCAATTCGTTTTGTTTTTTTACATTTTTCGTTCTTTTTCGTTCTTTTCGTTCATTCGTTATCGTACGAATGAACGAACGATTCGGTAAAAATTTTAACGAATAACGAATCGTTCCAATCGAACGAATACGAAAACAACGAAAATCCAAAATAACCAAATTATAAACAACGAAACTACGAAAGAAGAAAATCCGAAAAACGAAAACAGGAACAACGAAAATCAAAATGAACGAAAAAATTTGTACATTCATAACTTTTTTTTTGTTGTTGAATTGGTAATTTTCCGTGTCTCTTACAATGGCGCTGCTTAACGTGCCTCGAATGGATTGAACAAAAAAATTTGTACATTCGTAACTTTTTTTTTCGATTCGTAATTTTCTATGTCTCTTACAATGGAGCTGCTTAACGTGCTTCGAATGGATTGAACGAAAAAATTCGTACATTCGTAACTTTTTTTTTTTTCGATTCGTAATTTTCCGTGTCTCTTACAATGACGCTGCTTAACGTGCTTCGAATGGATTGAACGAAAAAATTCGTACATTTGTAACTTTTTTTTTCGATTCGTAATTTTCCGTGTCTCTTAAAATGTAATAATAGCATACACATTTCATAAAATTATGAATTATGCTCCGATTACGAATCTACGAAAACAATGTTACGAAAGTACGAATAAATCAATCTAACGAAAGTATGAATGTAACTAAATCTACGAAAATACGAATGCGTCCGAATTTCGAATAAACGAAAATTAAACTAACAGAAAAACGAATCAACGAAAAAATAACTCTTACGAAAATACGAATCGTTACGAATACGAACACCAACGACTTACGAATTTATGAATCGTTACGAATACGAACACCGGCGACTTACGAATTTACGAATCGTTACGAATCAACGGAAACTAAAAGAATGAAACGAAAATAAACACATTTTTTGTTGTGCACATGTCTAATGGTCATTACCCTATATCGTCAATGCTGTCACCTGAGATCCCCTGGCTACACTGTTTATAACTAGGAGCCAGTGGAGAAGGAACAGTCATTCAGTGGCAATAAAATGTTGGTAATGTTAAGTATATGTTATATATACTGTATATTGTATTGGTGCACACCCTTCCATGACAATGCCTATGTACTAATTTTTCTTTTTGTTTAACCAACATTGTTTACCTGGTAGGTTTTTGCCAAAACCTTCAAAACATTTCATAACCTTAAAATATTTGCCTTCTATAGACTTTAATGGGGTTTGGGTGCTATGTGTGGTCTTTTCAAGTGTTCAGTGAATGTCCAGTTTACACGGTATTCTCATTAATAATGTCATTAGTTTAAGAACAGAAGAGACTAAAAATTAATGCTATGACATTTTGGTTGATTTTAAACACACATATAATAATTCAGTAGTGAATGAAAACATTGCATTTTAATTCTTATAGATATGTAATGAAGATTTTACACTACAAGAAAAGAAGATTTTATAAAAGTAATATATTTTTTGATCAGAAGTCAGTTTGACTTAACAGTGTCAGCTCAGATGATATTTTTTTTTTCTTTATCTGACCTAAGATTTGACAGTGGAAAATTGGAAAATTAGAACTGATTGATGGAAAATGACAATTGAAAAGTCATAAGTCATATCACAAGTCACACGCGTTATTTCTTGGCTTTATATAACAACTTGGTCTTTGGTTTTCATTACACCCAACCCTGAGTGTTCACACCAATAACAAGGTACTTTTATTTTATTTGTTCTGTGAACCTATGACACAATTTGAGTTCTAGTAAATTATACCTTAACTAATCAATAAAGCATATTAACACTGCATTGTTTATTCAGCTGAAGGCACCACAAGATTTACAGTTGGTGTATGCCTCACACTATACATAACATAATAACATTTGTAAAACATTTAGATTTTTAAAGAGCATGAGAATGGTGTAAATCTTTATATTATGCATAGAAAGATGAGCGTTCATTCTTTGTTTTGTTCTAGGTAGATGATAAATCCTAATGGACAATCATTCCATTTTTATTAACTGCACAATTCTAAATATGAGACAGATATATACAATGTCAGCACATAACACTTTTTAGATTTCTTTGTGTGCTTTTAATTATCCCCTTTATGAAAAAAAAACATCTGCTTTTGAAATACCTCACCCTTGCAATTTTTGTCTGCTATTCAATTGAACAACTAATACTCAAATGTGTCAAATTCTGTAAGAGTGACAGTGGTCTTTCTGATAGTGACTATAAACATGCAGTGTTAGCATTCTTGGAGGGATGAAGTTTACCAAACTTTTTTAATGTGCTTATTATATACTGTATTCTTGGTTATGTAAAAGAATACTGAAAGGAAAACCTTTAAAGTGTTACTAAACCCAGGACCCTGCATTCGCTATATCTGGTCTTCCACAGTACACAGAACATGGAAATGCAATTATTTTAGTAAATATAAACTGCTAAATACCTTTTCTCATCAGCAGTATATAGCCTTCTATGTGTGTCTGGTTAAAGCTTGTTTTCATTCTGCACTGACTGTCCTATCAGGATGCAGGCCACCTGACCCTCTCTCTGGACAGTGATGATTGGCCCTATGCTGATAACTAGGGATGAGCCAAACACCCCCGGGTTCGGTTCGCACCAGAACCCGCGAACGGACCTAAAGTCTGTGCGAACTTAAGAACCCCATTAATTACAATGGACGCGAACGTTCAAAATCAAAAGTGCTAATTTTAAAGGCTAATATGCATGTTATTGTCATAAAAAGTGTTTGGGGACCCGGGTCCTGCCCCAGGGGACATGTATCAATGCAATTTTTTTTTTTTAAAACGGCCGTTTTTTCAGGAGCAGTGATTTTAATAATGCTTAAAGTGAAACAATAAAATTGTAATATTCCTTTAAATTATGTACCTGGGGGGTGTCTATAGTATGCCTGTGAAGGGGCGCATGTTTCCCGTGCTTAGAACTATCCCTGCACAAAGTGTAATTTTTGCAGGAAAAAAAGCTATTTAAAATCACTCGCGGCTAATGAATTGTCGGCTCCCGTAACACAGAGAACAGTCATTCATTGAAAGTCATTGATAAAAAAAAAGTCATTGATAAAAAAAAGCGTGGGGGTCCCCCCAAATTTAATTACCAGGCCCTTCAGGTCTGCTATGGATATTAAGGGGAACCCCGGCCAAAAAAAAAAAATGTCGTGGGGTCCCCCTCAAAATCCATACCAGACCCTTATCCGAGCACGCAACCTGGCAGGCCGCAGGAAAAGAGGGGGGATGAGAGCGCCCCCCTCCCTCCTGAACCGTACCAGGCCACATGCCCTCAACATTGGGAGGGTGCTTTGGGGTCCCCCCCAAAGCACCTTGTCCCCATGTTGATGTGGACAAGGGCCTCGTCCCCACAACCCTGGCCATTGGTTGTGGGGGTCTGCGGGAGGGGGGCTTATCAGAATCTGGAAGCCCCCTTTAACAAGGGGACCCCCAGATCCCGCCCCCCCTGTGTGAAATGGTAAGGGGGTACAAAAGTACCCCTACCATTTCACCAAAAAAGTGACAAAAATGGTAAAAATTACAGGAGACGGTCTTTGACAATTCCTTTATTAAAATCTTCTTTCTTCTGGTCTTCCTTCTTCCTTCTTCCTTTCTTCATCCTTCGGTTTCTTCACCTTCTCCTTCCGGCATCTTCTTCCATCTTCTTCTTCCATCTTCTTCTTCCTCCGATCCGCTTCTTCTTGCTCTGGTCTTCTCGTCCAGCATCTTCTTCCATGGCGTCGGCGTCTCTTCTTGGGCCGCTCCGTGCAATGGGAGGCTCCCGCTGTGTGAGGCTTCGCTGCGTCTGACAGGACTTTTACAACGGAGGGCGGGGCCACCTGGTGACCCCGCCCCCTCTGACATCATGGGGAAAGCCATAGTGAATTCCCCATGACGTCCCCGTGCATCAGAGGGGGCGGGGTCACCAGCAAAGCCTCACACAGCGGGAGCCTCCCATTGCACGGAGCGGCCCAAGAAGAGACGCCATGGAAGAAGATGCCGGACGAGAAGACCAGAGCAAGAATAAGCGTATCGGAGGAAGAAGAAGATGGAAGAAGAAGATGGAAGAAGATGCCGGAAGGAGAAGATGAAGAAACCGAAGGATGAAGAAAGGAAGAAGGAAGACCAGAAGAAAGAAGATTTTAATAAAGGAATTGTCAAAGACCGTCTCCTGTCATTTTTACCATTTTTGTCACTTTTTTGGTGAAATGGTAGGGGTACCCCTTACCATTTCACACAGGGGGGGGGGCCGGGATCTGGGGGTCCTCTTGTTAAAGGGGGCTTCCAGATTCCGATAAGCCCCCCGCCCGCAGACCCCCAAAACCAATGGCCAGGGTTGTGGAGAAGAGGCCCTTGTCCTCATCAACATGGGGACAAGGTGCTTTGGGGGGACCCCAAAGCACCCTCCCAATGTTGAGGGCATGTGGCCTGGTACGGTTCAGGAGGGAGGGGGGCCGCTCTTGTCCCCCCCTTTTTTCCTGCGGCCTGCCAGGTTGCGTGCTCGGATAAGGGTCTGGTATGGATTTTGAGGGGGACCCCACGCCATTTTTTTGTTTTTTGTTTTTTGTTTTTTATCAATGACTTTTTTTTAATCAATGATTTTCAATGAATGACTGTTCTCTGTGTTACGGGAACCGGCAATTCATTAGCCGCAGATGGCTGCCTTAGATGACACAACAGGATGAAGAAAGGAAGGAAGGTGTTTTAATGTGATACTGCAATGCTGTACTAACAGCACGCACACACTAATCCCCAGAATCACAGCACAGATAATGTCAGCAGTCAGCAGCACTGCAGAATGGATCACAGCCACATATCACTGACACGCTGGAACACAATATACAAGGCCGCCGGCGCGGCCGCCTTTTACACTGTGGGGCGTGTACTAAACCCCCTGAGCTATAATTGACCACAGGCATCCTGCCTGTGGCCAATTATGGCTCTCCTCGTCGCTGGCTCTATGATTGGCCAAGCATGCGGGGTCACAGTGCATGCTTGGCCAATCATCAGCCAGCAATGCACTGCGACTGGCGCAGTGCATTGCGGGCTGCTCGCATCACACGAATTTGATGCGAACGGCCCAAATAGTTCTGGGCTCGCCGAACTGGCGAACGCCCGATGTTCGATTCGAACATGGGTTCGAATCTCACACAACGGGCCCATCCCTACTGATCACATGCACCTTCCCAAGAAAAAAAAGCTCTTTAGCAATACACACCAAACTGATCATGTGCAGCGTGTCCCCAAGCATTCTTTACTGCAGATACAGTACAGGCTTATATAACTGTTGTTGGTTTAGTAACACTTTAAGGTAGAAATATAGGAAATGACAGATAATGAGCCTAACATACCTGGGTTCTTTTCAAGCAGGGTTCAGTGAACATAAAAGAAGATTGGGTTCCAAATCTGAACCTCATTGAAGACAACGGGAGCTGAAAAATCAGTCCTGGCCATTCTCTAAGCCAATAGTCAAGAGATTGTCAATTAAATGGCATGGGGGCTTCATTTGGCTGGGAGCAGTGATAATAGTCATGTGAAACATGAAAATTCAAAACTACATTCAAACTACATTAAATAACACAACTGCAAAATACCTGCAAAATTTAGGCAACCTACTGCAGCAACAGTGACATTTACAAAGGAAAAAGTGTATTTAAACTGCCAGCAAAATGACAGCTCCCAGCCATTTTCCTAAATGAGGGTCTGATATAAATGTTAATAGGGGAACCCCACACAAAGAAAAAGATGATACCCCCCCCCTCCCAATTATTATCAGGCGATTTGGGTCTAAAAAAATAAAATAAAATATGAAATGAAGTCCCCCAAAATTCTATACCAAACACTTTGGTTCTGGTATGAATTTAAGAAGTACCCCATGCAAGATTCATGAACAAAAAGTGTGAGGATCCCTTCTTAAAAGATCCATATGTATGGCAGGATATCTGCGGTAAAAAACATGTATAAAAACATGTATAAAAAAAAAAGGTGCTGCATCTAAAAAAAACTAAATATTCAGTCCATAAACGTGTATAACTAATAAAGATGTGCAATCTAACGAAAAGGCACATAAAAATGCCAGCATGCGCTACAATAAACCAATGTGCTCATCAAATGCAAAAACAGAAAACAAAAAAAATTGAAATTAATACAAATGTGTAGTCCAAAACATGCTTGACCCAATGTGAACAATCAGGACAAACTTCTCAGAAGGACAAACATTTTATCTGTTCATCAAACAAAGTAAGTAAAAACAGCACCGCTTACCAGATGTGATGGATCTCAAATTATAGAGATCGCACACACAGGAAGGATCACTTGGCCAAAGGTGTTGTATCCATTGACTTTTCCAATAACAGGATCCCTCCTCCTGTAGTGGCTTTTCTCTGCTGAAATACTCCTCTCAGAGCCTTCTAGTGAAATAGATTCCTCTCTATTCAGAAGAAAATGCTCTTAGTATCACCAGGCCCTTTCAGTTCAATACAACACCTTTGGCCAAGTGATCCTTCCTGTGTGTGCCTATCTGATCTCTATAATTTGAGATCCATCACATCTGGTAAGCGGCACTGTTTTTACTTACTTTGTTTGATGAACAGAAATATCGTTTGTCCTTCTGAGAAGTTCATCCTGATTGTTCACATTGGGTCAAGCATGTTTTGGACTACACATTTTTATAAATTTATGTTTTTTTTGTTTTTGCATTTGATGAGCGCATTGGTTTATTATAGCGCATGCTGGCATTTGTATGTGCCTCTTCGTTAGATTTTTTGGATTGCGCATCTTTATTAGTTATACACATTCAAAGATCCATGCCAGATCCAAGCCTGTTCCCCACAACCCTGGCCCAATGGTTGTGTTTTTTTTTGGATCCCTCGATGCCACCCCACCCTATGTGAATGATTACTGGGTGCTTAAAACTCCTATCTCACAAAAGTGAGTACACCCCTCACATTTTTGTACATATTTTAATCTTTTCATGTGACAACACAATGACACTTTGCTACAATGTAAAGTAGTGAGTGTACAGCTTGTATAACAGTGCAAATTTGCTGACCCCTCAAAGTAACTCAACACACAACGAAAGTGAGTACACCCCCAAGTGAAAATGTCCAAATTGGGCCCAATTAGCCATTTTCCAACCCCGGTGTCATGTGACTCGTTAGTGTTACAAGGTCTCAGGTTTGAATGGAGAGCAGGTGTGTTAAATTTGGTGTTATCTCTCTCATTCTCTCATACTGGTCACTGAAAGTTCAACATGGCACCTCATGGCAAAGAACTCTCTGAGGATCTAAAAAAAAAAGAATTGGTGCTCTACATAAAGATGGCCTAGGCTATAAGAAGGTTGCCAAGACCCTGACACTAAGCTGCAGCACGGTTGCCAAGCGGTTTAACAGGACAGGTTCCACTCAGAACAGTCCTCACCATGGTTGACCAAAGAAGTTGAGTGAACGTGCTCAACGCCATATCCAGAGGTTGTCTTTGGGAAATAGACGTATGAGTGCTGCCAGCATTGCTGCAGAGGTTGAGGGGGTCAGCCTGTCAGTGCTCAGACCATACGCCGCACATTGCATCAAATTGGTCTGCATGGCTGTCGTCCCAGAAGGATGTCACTTCTTAAGATGATGCACAAGAAAGCCTGCAAACAGTTTGCTGAAGACAAGCAGACTAAGGACATGGATTACTGAAACCATGTCCTGTGGTCTGATGAGACCAAGATAAACTTATTTGGTTCAGATGGTGTCAAGCCTGTGTAGCGTAGCGGCAACCAGGTGAGGAGTACAAAGTGTGTCTTGCTTACAGTCAAGCATGGTAGTGGGAGTGTCATGGTCTGGGGCTGTTTGAGTGCTGCCGGCACTGGGAAGCTACAGTTCATTGAGAGAACCATGAATGCCTACATGTACTGTGACATACTAAAGCAGAGCATGGTCCCCTCCCTTCAGAAGGCTGGGCCGCAGGGAAGTATTCCAACATGATAATGACTCCAAACACACCTCCAAGGTGACCACTGCCAAGCATGTCTCCAGATCTAAACCCTATTGAGCATCTGTGGGGCATCCTCAAATGGAAGGTGGAGGAGTGCAAGGTTTCTAACATCCACCAGCTCTGTGATGTTGTCATGAAGGAGTGAAAAAGGACCCCAGTGGCAACCTGTGAAGCTCTGGTGAACTCCATGCCCTAGAGGGTTAAGGCAGTGCTGGAAAATAATGATGGCCACACAAAACATTGACACTTTGGGCCCAATTTGGACACTTTCACTTAGGGGTGTACTCACTTTTGTTGCCAGCAGTTTAGACATTAAGGGCTGTGTTTTGAGTTATTTTGAGGGGACCACAAGTTTACACTGTTATACAAGCTGTACACTCACTACTTTTCATTAGGGATGAGCCGAACACCCCCGGGTTCGTCTCGCATCAGAACCCGCGAACGGACCTAAAGTCCGTGCGAGCATTAGAACCCTATTAGTTACAATGGATGCGAACGTTCAAAATCAAATGTGCTAATATTAAAGGCTAATATGCATGTTATTGTCATAAAAAGTGTTTGGGGACCTGGGTCCTGCCCCAGGGGACATGTATCAATGCAATTTTTTTTTTTTTTTAAAACGCCCGTTTTTTCAGGAGCAGTGATTTTAATAATGCTTAAAGTGAAACAATAAAAGTGTAATATTCCTTTAAATTTCGTACCTGGGGGGTGTCTATAGTATGCTTGTGAAGGGGCGCATGTTTCCTGTGCTTAGAACTGTCCCTGCAAAAAGTGTAATTTTTGCAGGAAAAAAAGCTATTTAAAATCACTCGCGGCTAATGTATTGACGGCTCCCGTAACACAGAGAACAGTCATTCATTGAAAGCCATTCATAAAAAAAAAAAGTCATTGATAAAAAAAATAAAAAATAAAAAAAAAAAAAAGCGTGGGGGTCCCCCCGAATTCAATAACCAGGCCCTTGAGGTCTGCTATGGATATTAAGGGGGACCCCAGCCGAAAAAAATGGCGTGGGGTCTCCCTCAAAATCCATACCAGACCCTTGAGGTCTGGGATGGATTTTAAGTGGAACCCCAGCCCAAAAAAATGGCGTGGGGTCCCCCTCAAAATCCATACCAGACCCTTATCCGAGCACGCAACCTGGCAGGCCGCAGGAAAAGAGGGGGGGACGAGAGCGCCCCCTCCCTCCTGAACCGTAGCAGGCCACATGCCCTGAACATTAGGAGGATGCTTTGGGGGTCTGAGACCCCCAAAGCACCTTGTCCCCATGTTGATGAGGACAAGGGCCTCTTCCCCACAACCCTGGCCATTGGTTGTGGGGGTCTGCGGGTGGGGGGCTTATCGGAATCTGGAAGCCCCCTTTAACAAGGGGACCCCCAGATCCCGCCCCCCCGTGTGAAATGGTAAGGGGGTACAAAAGTACCCCTACCATTTCACCAAAAAAGTGTCAAAAATTGTAAAAATGACAGGAGATGGTCTTTGACAATTCCTTTATTAAAATCTTCTTTCTTCTGGTCTTCTTCCTTCTTTCTCTCTTCATCCTTCGGTTTCTTCATCTTCTCCTTCCGACATCTTCTTACATCTTCTTCTTCCATCATCTTCTTCTTCCGATCCGCTTCTTCTTGCTCTGGTCTTCTTGTCCGGCATCTTCTTCCACGGCGTCCGGGTCTCTTCTTGGGCCGCTCCGCGCAATGGGAGGCTCCCACTGTGTGAGGCTTCGCTGCGTCTGACAGGTCTTTTATAAAGGAGGGCGGGGCCACCCCTCAAGGGTCTGGTATGGATTTTGATGGGGACCCCACACCATTTTTTTTTTTTGGCTGGTGTCCGCCTTAATATCCATAGCAGACCTGAAGGGCCTGGTTATTGAATTTAGGGGGGCCCCCACGCTTTTTTTTTTTTTTTTTTTTTATCAATTACTTTTTTTTTATGAATGGCTTTCAATGAATGAATGTTCTCTGTGTTACGGGAGCCGTCAATACATGGGCTAGCACACAGGTAAACCTTAATAAATGAAACAACACAAGCTTATAAATAAAATTAGTTTATTGGCTTAAATATGGCCACGGTGTTATCCATGGGGGGCAATTCAAATTACAAATTCAATAAAAATGTAACTATAAATATAAAGCCATTTGGCTAAAATGTATTTAAACAAAAATTGAATTGATGTCCATCCAGTCAATGCTGGACGACTACTCCCCCTTTTGGACAACATCATGACTAAAAAATAGGGAGGGTGGGTGGGCGCTTCAGCTCCAGTCAGAGCGGTCTGTGAGGGAGCCGTTCCAGGCCCTTAAATAGACTCCTATAGCGCGCGCTAGAAGCGCCAAAAAACAGACCAATCAGCCCACTTCTGCTGCACACCAATCCTTGCTCCCCTGGTTGCCCAGGGATACCGTTCTAAGCTGCACCTGTGAATGCAAAAAATAGATATGAGAAGCAAACGGTCCCCTTTGAGCTATCCCATGGTGGTCCAGCATATTGCAAGACCTTTCATGGGCTAGCACAAAGGTAAACCTTAATAAATGAAACAACACAAGCTTATAAATAAAATTAGTTTATTGGCTTAAATATGGCCACGGTGTTATCCATGGGGGGCAATTCAAATTACAAATTCAATAAAAATGTAACTATAAATATAAAGCCATTTGGCTAAAATGTATTTAAACAAAAATTGAATTGATGTCCATCCAGTCAATGCTGGACGACTACTCCCCACCGGCTGAAGCCAAAGGCATAGCCTTTGACTGAAGCCCCCCCACCACCGTGGCTGATTCTATTAAGCTTTGAAGGCCCATGTTAAAAATATCTAAACCAATTTTGGATAAATGAACCATATCCTCTCGGAACAAGCCCGGAACGAAGCCTTCCAGCTCGAGATGCCTGATAGAAACACCCCCTTGAGAGATTAGAAAACTGTGGACTGTCCTATTTAACCGCCTTCTAATTTTGTCCAAATAAAACAGTTTGCCAAAGGGGGACCACGAAAGCCGCGGAATCATTTCAGAGAATGCTAGCAAAGTGGATGGAAACATGAGCTTAATCATCTGCAGATCCTGCTTCATTTTGCATAACAAATCCCATGTACCCAACTTGCCAATATCATTAGCACCCGCATGAATAACTAAAATATCAGGGGGCGGCCATATATCGGATAAATACTCTAATTGAAACATAAGGTCCTTCCATCTCAGGCCCCTAACGCCTGACCATAAAACCAGAAAATCCTTATTGTCCAAACCCAAATTGGATGAGTAGATCCTATCTCCGGCATGTTTGGCAGCCCAGAAGACGTAAGAGTGACCTACTATCCATACCACTGTCTGTAAAGGATCTGGAAAGAGAAAAAATTCAAACAGTTAGCAATTCAGGGCGGACATATAACTTATATCTGTCACTATTCCAACGACCAATCCTCATCAACCTATCCTCCGAAAAACCCAACGCATTAGCTGTCGTGGCCGCCCCAATTCTGAACGAATGGGAAGAAAAGCAAAAGCCAGACAGGTTTAGACGTTTTAGGCATAAAGCCAAAACAGATGAAAATTGAAATCTAGTCAATGAGGATAGGTCATTGTGTATAAAGAACGAACCAACAGAGAGAGGTCTAACTGATAAGTATCTAGATACGTGCAAAACTGGGCAGATAGCTGGGTTAGGGGAACTAGCTAAAGAAAACCACTGCCCATTCCCCCACGCTTTGGTTTTGGACCTACAAATGAATAGATGCACGGAATCCTGACTCAAAAGGACATGTGAGAATAGCAAAAAGGATAGAGAACTCCTGTTTATGGCAGTGAATTCGCCTAACCTTAGCGCCCCAAAAAATGCAATGGCAAACGCTGCCCTAAAAAGAAACGTCTCAAATTCGGATGAGCACTAGACATGGGAACTGCCAAAAAATTCGTTTCGTTTCGTTTCGTCCCGTTTCGTATATAAAAAAATTCGTAATTCGTAATTCGTGTACGAAATTCCGTTCGAATTCGTACGAAATACGAAATTCGGACGAATCGTAATTTTTTTTACGAATCGTTAGTAAAGTTACGAATCGTTACGAATCGTTACGAATCGTTACGAATCGTTAACGCGGCTAATGAATTGTTGGTTCTCATAACACAGAGAACAATTCGAATCCAACTACAAATATCGAATTTCAATTTCAAGTTACGAATCGTTATGAATAGTTACGAATCGTTACGAATCGTTATGAATAGTTACGAATCGTTAGTAAATCCAACTACCAATATCGAATTTCAACTAATTTGAACGAAATTATTATAGCAGATATAACGAATGAATTCGAATGACAAAGTGTCATTTTTGCAGAAAAAAAAAAAGCGTAGGGGTCCCCCCAAATTCAATAACCAGGCCCTTCAGGTCTGGTATGGATATTAAGGGGGACCCCAGCCAAAAAAAAATAAAAAAAATGGCGTGGGGTCCCCCCCAAATATCCATACCAGACCCTTCAGGTCTGGGATGGATTTTAAGGGGAACCCCGGCCAAAAAAAAAAAAAAAAATGGCGTGGGGTCCCCCTCAAAATCCATACCAGACCCTTTATCCGAGCACGCAACCTGGCAGGCCGCAGGAAAGGAGGGGGGGACGAGAGCGGCCCCCCCTCCCGCCTGAACCGTACCAGGCCACATGCCCTCAACATTGGGAGGGTGCTTTGGGGTCCCCCCCAAAGCACCTTGTCCCCATGTTGATGAGGACAAGGGCCTCATCCCCACAACCCTGGCCGGTGGTTGTGGGGGTCTGCGGGCGGGGGGCTTATCGGAATCTGGAAGCCCCCTTTAACAAGGGGACCCCCAGATCCTGGCCCCCCCCCTGTGTGAAATGGTAAGGGGGTACAAAAGTACCCCTACCATTTCACCAAAAAAGTGGCAAAAATGGTAAAAATGACAGGAGACAGTCTTTGACAATTCCTTTATTAAAATCTTCTTTCTTCTGGTCTTCCTTCTTCCTTTCTTCATCTTCTCCTTCCGTCATCTTCTCCTTCCGTCATCTTCTCCTTCCGTCATCTTCTTCCATCTTCTTCTTCCTTCGATTCGCTTCTTCTTCCTCCGGTCTTCTCGTCCTTCTCGTCCGGCGTCGTCCTTCTCGTCCGGCATCGGCGTCTCTTCTAGCAGGCCGCTCCTCGCAATGGGAGGCTCCCGCTCTGTGAGGCTTCGCTCCGGGTGACAGGTCTTTTATAACGAAGGCACCTGGTGACCCCGCCCCCTCTGACGCACGGGGACGTCATGTGGAATTCCCTATGGCTTTCCCCATGACGTCAGAGAGGGGGCGGGGTCACCGGGTGCCTTCGTTATACAAGACCTGTCACCCGGAGCGAAGCCTCACAGAGCGGGAGCCTCCCATTGCGAGGAGCGGCCTGCGAGAAGAGACGCCGATGCCGGACGAGAAGGACGACGCCGGACAAGAAGGACGAGAAGACCGGAGGAAGAAGAAGCGGATCGGAGGAAGAAGAAGATGGAAGAAGATGAAGGAAGGAGAAGATGAAGAAAGGAAGACCAGAAGAAAGAAGAAAGAAGATTTTAATAAAGGAATTGTCAAAGACCGTCTTCTGTCATTTTTACAATTTTTGACGCTTTTTTGGTGAAATGGTAGGGGTACTTTTGTACCCCCTTACCATTTCACACAGGGGGGAGGCCGGGATCTGGGGGTCCCCTTGTTAAAGGGGGCTTCCAGATTCCGATAAGCCATCCGCCCGCAGACCCCCACAACCACCGGCCAGGGTTGTGGGGATGAGGCCCTTGTCCTCATCAACATGGGGACAAGGTGCTTTGGGGGGGACCCCAAAGCACCCTCCCAATGTTGAGGGCATGTGGCCTGGTACGGTTCAGGCGGGAGGGGGGGCCGCTCTCGTCCCCCCCTCCTTTCCTGCGGCCTGCCAGGTTGCGTGCTCGGATAAGGGTCTGGTATGGATTTTATGGGGGACCCCACGCCATTTTTTTGGGCTAGGGTTCCCCTTAAAATCCATCCCAGACCTCAAGGGTCTGGTATGGATTTTGAGGGGGACCCTACGCCATTTTTTTTTTTTTTTTGGCTGGGGGTCCCCCTTAATATCCATCCCAGACCTGAAGGGCCTGGTTATTGAATTTGGGGGGACCCCTACGCATTTTTTTATCAATGACTTCAATGAATGACAGTTCTCTGTATTACGGATCCAACAATTCATTTGCCGGCACGGCAATAGCTGCGACTCGTGATTTTAAATAGTTTTTTTTTCCTGCAAAAATGACACTGCAGGAACAGTTCCCTATATTAGATATACTGAATCTCGAATCATTCGAAGCATTCGTTATATCCACTATTATAATTTCTTTCATGTTAGTTGAAATTACATATTTGTTAGTTACAATACAACATTCGAATTGTTCTCTGTATTACGGGAATCGGCAATTAGCCGCGAGTGATTTTAAATGTCTTTTTTTCCTGCAAAAATGACACATTGTACAGAGAGAGTTCTAAACACGGGAAACCTGCGCCCATTCATAGGCATACTATAGAGTATATAGTATATAGAAGGGCGCAGGTTTCCCGTGTTTAGAACTCTCTCTGTACAATGTGTCATTTTTGCAGGAAAAAAAGACATTTAAAATCACTCGCGGCTAATTGCCGATTCCCGTAATACAGAGAACAATTCGAATGTTGTATTGTAACTAACAAATATGTAATTTCAACTAACATGAAAGAAATTATAATAGTGGATATAACGAATGCTTCGAATGATTCGAGATTCAGTATATCTAATATAGGGAACTGTTCCTGCAGTGTCATTTTTGCAGGAAAAAAAAACTATTTAAAATCGAGTCGCAGCTATTTGCCGGCAAATGAATTGTTGGATCCGTAATACAGAGAACTGTCATTCATTGAAGTCATTGATAAAAAAATGTGTAGGGGTCCCCCCAAATTCAATAACCAGGCCCTTCAGGTCTGGGATGGATATTAAGGGGGACCCCAGCCAAAAAAAAAAAAAAATGGCGTAGGGTCCCCCTCAAAATCCATACCAGACCCTTGAGGTCTGGGATGGATTTTAAGGGGAACCCTAGCCCAAAAAAATGGCGTGGGGTCCCCCATAAAATCCATACCAGACCCTTATCCGAGCACGCAACCTGGCAGGCCGCAGGAAAGGAGGGGGGGACGAGAGCGGCCCCCCCTCCCGCCTGAACCGTACCAGGCCACATGCCCTCAACATTGGGAGGATGCTTTGGGGTCCCCCCCAAAGCACCTTGTCCCCATGTTGATGAGGACAAGGGCCTCATCCCCACAACCCTGGCCGGTGGTTGTGGGGGTCTGCGGGCGGGGGGCTTATCGGAATCTGGAAGCCCCCTTTAACAAGGGGACCCCCAGATCCCGGCCCCCCCCCCTGTGTGAAATGGTAAGGGGGTACAAAAGTACCCCTACCATTTCACCAAAAAAGTGGCAAAAATGGTAAAAATGACAGGAGACGGTCTTTGACAATTCCTTTATTAAAATCTTCTTTCTTCTTTCTTCTGGTCTTCCTTTCTTCATCTTCTCCTTCCGTCATCTTCTCCTTCCGGCATCTTCTTCCATCTTCTTCTTCCTTCGATTCGCTTCTTCTTCCTCCGGTCTTCTCGTCCTTCTCGTCCGGCGTCGTCCTTCTCGTCCGGCATCGGCGTCTCTTCTCGCAGGCCGCTCCTCGCAATGGGAGGCTCCCGCTCTGTGAGGCTCCGCTCCGGGTGACAGGTCTTGTATAACGAAGGCACCCGGTGACCCCGCCCCCCCTCTGACGTCATGGGGAAAGCCATAGGGAATTCCACATGACGTCCCCGTGCGTCAGAGGGGGCGGGGTCACCAGGTGCCTTCGTTATAAAAGACCTGTCACCCGGAGCGGAGCCTCACAGAGCGGGAGCCTCCCATTGCGAGGAGCGGCCTGCGAGAAGAGACGACGATGCCGGACGAGAAGGACGACGCCGGACGAGAAGGACGAGAAGACCGGAGGAAGAAGAAGCGAATCGAAGGAAGAAGAAGCTGGAAGAAGATGACGGAAGGAGAAGATGAAGAAAGGAAGACCAGAAGAAAGAAGAAAGAAGATTTTAATAAAGGAATTGTCAAAGACTGTCTCCTGTCATTTTTACCATTTTTGCCACTTTTTTGGTGAAATGGTAGGGGTACTTTTGTACCCCCTTACCATTTCACACAGGGGGGGGGGCGGGATCTGGGGGTCCCCTTGTTAAAGGGGGCTTCCAGATTCCGATAAGCCCCCCGCCCGCAGACCCCCACAACCACCGGCCAGGGTTGTGGGGATGAGGCCCTTGTCCTCATCAACATGGGGACAAGGTGCTTTGGGGGGGACCCCAAAGCACCCTCCCAATGTTGAGGGCATGTGGCCTGGTACGGTTCAGGCGGGAGGGGGGGCCGCTCTCGTCCCCCCCTCCTTTCCTGCGGCCTGCCAGGTTGCGTGCTCGGATAAAGGGTCTGGTATGGATTTTGAGGGGGACCCCACGCCATTTTTTTTTTTTTTTTTTTTTTTTTTTGCCGGGGTTCCCCTTAAAATCCATCCCAGACCTGAAGGGTCTGGTATGGATATTTGGGGGGGACCCCACGCCATTTTTTTTATTTTTTTTTGGCTGGGGTCCCCCTTAATATCCATACCAGACCTGAAGGGCCTGGTTATTGAATTTGGGGGGACCCCTACGCTTTTTTTTTTCTGCAAAAATGACACTTTGTCATTCGAATTCATTCGTTATATCTGCTATAATAATTTCGTTCAAATTAGTTGAAATTCGATATTGGTAGTTGGATTTACTAACGATTCGTAACTATTCATAACGATTCGTAACGATTCGTAACTATTCATAACGATTCGTAACGATTCGTAACTTGAAATTGAAATTCGATATTTGTAGTTGGATTCGAATTGTTCTCTGTGTTATGAGAACCAACAATTCATTAGCCGCGTTAACGATTCGTAACGATTCGTAACGATTCGTAACGATTCGTAAAAAAAAATTCGTATTCCGTACGGAATTCGTAAAAAAAAAAATTCGTACTACAGATTCGTAAATTCGTACGAATTTCGAAAAATTCGTACGAATTACGAATTCGTACGAAACGAATCGCACATGTCTAATGAGCACACTGTTTGGAGGACCTCAAGAAGGTCCACTAATAGGGTAACTGAAATGGGACGTCTACTGTCCCGTGACGGGTTTGCACGACGAAAGCCTTTCAGCACCTGATTAACTTGGAAGAAAGAGGTCAGGGGTGGTTGGCCGGAGAATTTTAGAAAAAATGATACACCCGCTAAAATTTTGCTGACCGAGGAAGGACTAAGATTCGATTGCAAAAGTGACGATGTAAAAGACAAGGCAACATATGATGACACATACAGCTCGTCCAAACCTAACCCTTGGCAAAAAGAACACCATCTGGACCATGAAAGGTTGTAGTCTGACCAAGTTTTCTGTGAAACCGAATCTCTCAGGTTGGTTGTTACCAGGTTCATATCAAGCCCCAGAGGAAATCTGGGCAAGGATACCCGACCGGTTCCGCCGAGGGGGCCAGCTCCCGAAACTTCGCAAACTGTGAACGAGACAAAGCATCGGCAATGTTATTACGTGCTCCTTCTATGTAATCGGCCTTCAACCAGATATTGAAACGCATACAATGCAAAACAAGAAATCGCAGGAGTTTCAATACCGGGTCAGATTTAGAGGATAAAGTATTGATAGCAAATAAAACACCTTTATTGTCCGTGTGAACCAGAATCCTACGATTCTGAAAAATCCCCTGCCAAACCACCACAGCCGCTAATACCGGGAATAGTTCCAGAAGAACTATGTTCTGTAGTACATTCTTCTGCAACCATACCTTATGCCATTTACCCGCTAGCCAGCGACCTTGCAAAAAAAGCTCCAAAGCCCGACGAACCCGCAGCATCCGTAAAAAATTCCAACTGGATGCTAGATATAAATTCACCTTGCCAAACCGTCGAACCGTTGAAATCGCACAAAAATTGGTCCCAGACCATCAGGTCTTCCTTTATGTTATTTGAGAGACGGATGTGAGCATTCTGACTTTTGAAACCTCTGATGGCCAGGGAAAATCTTCTAGAGAAAACCCTAGCCATAGGAATAATTCTGGCTGCAAACGCCAAAAGGCCTAACAAGGATTGAGCTTCTTTTAAGAGCACCTTCCTCTTAGCTAAAAAGGAAGAGATCAATTGTCTCATCTTATTTATTTTAAGAGGAGGAAGCCTGAATTCCATAGCGGATGAGTCTATAGTAATACCCAAAAATTCTAACGAAGTGGTTGGAAAGACCGTCTTCTCATGGGCCAATGGGATACCAAAATGCTCACAAGTGGACAAAAAGGTATGTAAAGACTCTAGACAAATAGGAGAGATGGCTGGACCAACAAATAAAAAATCGTCCAGGTAATGTAGGAAACCCCCTTTGGGAAACTTGGATGAAGATACCCAGTGTAAAAAAGTAGAAAATGCTTCAAAATAGAAGCACGACAGGGTGAAACCCATAGGTAGACATTTATCAAAGTAAAACTGACCTTGAAATTGGAAACCTAATGAATTGAAACCTTGTGGGTGTACTGGCAAAAGGCGAAAGGCAGATTTAATATCTGCCTTTGCTAGTAAAGAGCCTTGACCAAAATGTCTCAACATTGATAAGGCTTCATCAAATGAAGCATAGCAAACTGGTGCGTCTACATTAGCAACCTCATCATTTAGTGATGCCTCAGGTGGGTAGGACAAGTGGTGAATTAAGCGATAGCTACCATTCTCCTTCTTAGGAACTATCCCCAATGGTGAAATCCGAAAGTTCCGGAAGGGGGGTACAGAAAATGGGCCAGAGATTCTGCCTTCGCTCAATTCTTTCAATATTTTCTCCTGAGTTACCGAAGCATACATGGTAGCAGATTTTAAGTTCTTGACAAACTTACAACCTGAACCCATAAATGATGGAACTAAGAAACCTTCCCTAAAGCCATTAATTAGCAGAGCTGCCATCCTGTGGTCTGGATAGCGTTCTAGCCAGGGAAGCATTCTTGTTAGCATCACTGGTGTCGATGCTTTTCCCATGAGAGTCTCTGGGAAGTGACTGAAGAGAGGAGGCAGCTGATCTCCGAAAACACCTGCTAGCCGAATGGCTCCCATTGCAGTGTGAACACTCATGTCTGTACCGGCAATTAGCTAAAAATTTGCATTGCCCTTCGTTAAATGCAAAACATAGGCCTTTGCGAAACGTTGGTTGCGCACTAGGTGCCAATCTTTGACTAAACTGGGGTCTTGCTGGCAGCATAAGATTCAGCCATAAACCAACGTCCTTAGATCCCCAGTGCAGCGATGGGTGCACCGATAACTTTTGGCGAAAGTTTTCATCGTATGTATACCATGCAGAGCCACCAAAATGGCGAAAGGCCTCCGCAATAATGTCCAAATGTTGAAATAAACCTGAACATTTATCTGGAAACCGTTCACCCATAACTGCTGCATAAATGCAGAATGCCTGGAGCCAATTCTGAAAAGTTCTAGGGATGGCCCTCCTCCTATCTTCCTCAGCCCTATCCCCATGCTGCTTCTCTAGCTTAGCCAAAAATTCCTTTGAGGCTGGCAGTAATGACAGAATGTCAATGAATTCCCCTTTCCAAATCCTTTCTTTAACTGACTTATGCAGATGAAAGCCTAGTGGTGATAATGCACATGGCAGTGGCTCCCTGAAAGAGGACTCACCCACTGACATAGCTAAAGAATTGAGGGGTAATTGAGTGTTAAACCTTGCTGGATTCAAAACTTTTAGACCAGAGATTTTTTCTTTATACTCCTCTTGTGAGGCAGACTCGCTCATATTCTGCCATACAGTACCAGCCTCATTCATATATTCAGAACAACTCACCTTATTATCCATAGCACCATGTAAATGTGCACTTGCTCTCATATTGTCAGCATTGCTGTAAACCAAATCATCTTTATTCTCAATAGATGCACCAGGTGCCTGTGCTCTCTGAAAAACCTGGGAAGCAGCAGGCAACTGTATAGCCTGGTCAGTACCAAAAACTTGTGCACTTGAACTTTCACAAATATTACCTCTTTTTGATTTAAAAACCTCTTTTGTAATAACCTTATCTGCACCAGGTAACTGTGCCCTTTTTTGTAAATCATTATTAATATCATCATAAACTTTAGCACCATTAGCATGTGCCCCTTTAAATTGCTGTAACACATTAGATAATGATTCCACCAAACTTAACACACCAACATTCTGAGGTAAAAAACATCTCTCACCATCTTTATATAATGACCGCTGCTCACTCTGCTGCATTGAAGAAAGCTGAGTAGCGCTGCTCTCCTTCACACAGGAAGCCCTCTTGTGTAACACACTGCCAGCCCTCTCCTTACATGACACGCTTGGAGAAGCAGCTGTTCTCTGCCTCTTTTTCTTCCTGTCAGGTTGATGCCTGATGCCGCCCCCGCCTGAGGCCGGTCTTTCTTCCGTCTCAGGAGGAGTGGAGGTAGGCGGAGGAGAGGTACTCTCCTCCTCCAGGCATTTTAAAAGCCATTCCTCGCCGCCCTCCTTCTCAGCCCTCTCAATGAGGCGGCAAAGGAGGGACTCACGGCCACTGGGAGAACGGCGCTTCATGGTGCAGGACGCCCGCGCTTCAGCTCCAGTCAGAGCGGTCTGTGAGGGAGCCGTTCCAGGCCCTTAAATAGACTCCTATAGCGCGCGCTAGAAGCGCCAAAAAACAGACCAATCAGCCCACTTCTGCTGCACACCAATCCTTGCTCCCCTGGTTGCCCAGGGATACCGTTCTAAGCTGCACCTGTGAATGCAAAAAATAGATATGAGAAGCAAACGGTCCCCTTTGAGCTATCCCATGGTGGTCCAGCATATTGCAAGACCTTTCATTAGCCGCGAGTGATTTTAAATAGCTTTTTTTTCCTGCAAAAATGACACTTTTTGCAGGGACAGTTCTAAGCACAGGAAACATGCGCCCCTTCACAGGCATACTATAGACACCCCCCAGATGTGATACTGCAATGCTGTACTAATAGCACGCACACACTAATCCCCAGAATCATAGCACATAATGTCAGCAGTCAGCAGCACATAACACTGACGCTGGAACACAACACAATATGCGAGGCCACCGGCGCGGCGGCCTTTTATACTGTGGGGCGTGTACTAAACCCCCTGAGCTATAATTGGCCACAGGCATCCTGCCTGTGGCCAATTATTGCTCTCCTCGCCGCTGGCTCTTTGATTGGCCAAGCATGCGGGTCACAGTGCATGCTTGGCCAATCATCAGCCAGCAATGCACTGCCACTGGCGCAGTGCATTGCGGGCCGCTCTCATCACACAAATTTGATGCGAGCGGCCCAAATAGTTCTGGGCTCGCCGAGCGGGCGAACGCCCGATGTTCGATTCGAACATGGGTTTGAATCAAACACCGGGCTCATCCCTACTTTTCATTGTAGCAAAGTGTAATTTCTTCAGTGTTGTCACGTAAAAAGATATAATAAAATATTTACAAAAATGTGAGTGGTGTACTCACTTTTGTGAGATACTGTGTATATATATATATATATATATATATATATATATATATATATGTATATGTGTGTGTGTATATATATATATATATATATATATATATATATATATATATATATATATATATATGTGTGTGTATATATATATATATATATATATATATACTCTGCATTTAGCATAGACTATATATTCAGTGTTTACTCTATAGTCAGTCAGGCAGTGTATTAATGTGTGTGCATATATATATATATATATATTTATATATATACACTCTGCATCCAGTGTAGCCTATGTCTTCAGTGCATTCCGTGGTGTACTGTTTCTAATACACATCAGGCGGTGTACACAGTATCGAATACAGTGTGTACAGTGTCTACTATACTTCTGGTGGTGTACATAGTATAAAATACAGTTCAGCTGTTGTAGTTTCTAATACATTGCAGGTGGTGTACACACAGTATCTAATACAGTGTGTACAGTTTTTACTACACTTCTGGTGGTGAACATAGTACACAATACAATGCAGCCGTAGTACAGTTGCTAATACAATGCAGGCGGTGTACACAGTATCTAATACAGTGTGTACAGTTTCTACTACATTTCTGGTGGTGTACACAGTACACAATTCAGTGCAGCCATAGTACCGTTGCTAATACAGTGCAGGTGGTGTACACAGTATCTAATACAGTGTAGTTAGGTATTGCAAAACAAAATATACATCATTAAGGGCAGGCACCCTATTGCATCACACCGCAGGGCTCCGCAGGTGCAGGGCGCTGCTGACTCCCAGCTGACTTTTAAAAGTTCCTTGATGTGGGCCTGTTTTAACACGTGTGCAACAGATCGCACCGTTGCTGTTTGCAACCTATGTCTGAAGCTGATCAAGCGTGGACAGAACAGCAGCCGCTTGGGCACCGGCCTGCTATGCAGTCTGTTGGCAACAGCACTTGAAAGACCCACATCAAAGAAAAAGGCAGACTTCTCCTTGCTCCTCATTTGGGATCTCCAACCCTACTATACCTCCAGTCCTCTCAAAAACCTGCACTGAGAGGAATGAAGGTATAGCAATAGGTGTCCCAAGTAATTGCAGCCAATCTGCTAGCAGTACACCACCCTCTGGGTTTAGCAGGCAAATTTCCCTATGCCAGTTGTTGAACCGTAAAAAAAAATTCAGTCCCAGCTATCCACATGCTCAGCGTCTAAATGCTAGCTTGGCCAAGTTGCTAGCACTGCAACTGCTGCCGTTTCAGCTGGTAGACTCTGCTCCCTTTATTGAATTTGTGGAATGTGCTGTACCTCAGTGGCAGGTTCCAAACCACCATTTCTTTTCACGGAATGCCATTCTGGCTCTCTATCGGCATGTGGAAGGCAATGTTTTGGCCTCATTAGACAGGGTGGTCAGCAGTAAGGTGCATATTACTGCTGACTCATGGTCCAGCAGGTATGGGCAGGGACGTTACCTTTCCTTCACGGCACATTGGGTAACTCTGCTGGCAGCTGGGAAGGATGCAGGACAGGGCTCAGTGTTGTTGGAGCTTGTTCCACCACCATGCCTCCAAAATGCTAGTGGTGATTCTGCCACAGCTCTCTCCTCCACCCCTCCTCTTATTCTTCCTCTATGCCCTCTTCTGCAGATTTGTCCTCTGAACCAGCGGTGCTCCATAAGCGTTCAAATGGCTATGCAAGCAGTCAGGCTAAAAGATGCCATGCGGTGCTGGAGTTGGTCTGCCTAGGGGACAGGAGCCACACTGGGGCAGAGATTCTGTCAGCTCTGCAGTGGCAGGCTCAGAGGTGGTTGAAGCCACACCAGATTCAGCCAGGAATGGTTGTATGTGACAATGGCACCAACCTTCTCTCCGCCCTTCGACAGGGACACTTGACCCATGTTCCATATTTGGCACACATCCTGAATTTGGTGGTGCAGTGGTTCTTGAGCTGGTACCCAGGCTTACAGAATCTCCTGAGGCAGGCCATAAAAGTCTGTTGTCATTTCTGCCGGTCATACAATGCAGTGCTCAGCTGGCTGACATTAAAAACGAATGCAACCTGCCCACCAACCGCCTCATTTTTGACATGCCCACCAGGTGGAACTCAATGTTGGCAATGCTGCAGCGGCTGCACACACACCAGAGTGCCATCAATGAGTACCTGTGCGAGTATGGCACCAGGACAGGGTCAGGGGAGCCAAACACACAGGAAGATGAGGAGGAGGATTGTGTCAGCATGGATTTAGAGGACAACACTCAGCAGCAGTCTTCAAGGGATGGTTTTCAGTCCCCAGAAACCCAAGGAGTTGTATGTGGCTCGGAGGAAGTAGTTACAGATCATGAGATCCTTAGTGACCCAGAGGACTCGAGTGCCTCTGCAAACTTACGCTGCATGGCCTCCCTGATTCTGCAAAGCCTGCAAAAGGACCCTAGGATTTGTGGTATCAAGGAGAGGGATCATTACTGATTGGCAACCCTTCTTGATCCACGTTACAAGGGTAAGGTTGCAGAACTCATCCTGCCTTTACATCTTCAGGAGGCCTTGAAGAAAGGTTTGTGCAATGCATTTCCAGACCCTGGGAGATTACAATTTCCTGATGTTGGACAACGTGTTGCTGAGGCTTCGTTCATTCAGAGGAAGAGTGGTGGAGAAGGTGGCCGGCTGACCAATGCCTTTAAATAATTCATAAAAAAAATAATTCAGTCCTCAGCGCCAAGGTCTGATTGGTTCAAGCGACCATCGCCAGTGTCTGCATTACATGGTGCAGGAATGTCTAGGGGCAAGAGTAGACTTGCAGACCTTTCCAACAAAGCATCCACTGGGTTACTGGGTCCTGAGGATGGACCACTGACCAAAATTTTCTCAATATGCAATTGAGTTACTAGCCTGTCCTGCATTCAGCATGCATTCTGAACGCACATTCAGTGCTGTTGGAGGGTTTGTAATGGATCAAAGAGTGCGCCTGTCCACAGACTCTGTTCATAGGCTCACATTCATAAAAATGAATCAGTCTTGGATCAACAGCTATCAAGCACCTGATGCTGATGTAACTGATTGAATTTACTATGAATGTGGGATCCCTTAAGACTGCCTATGCTGACTATTCTATTCCTCCTCAATCTTGATGATTCTAGTTTCCAACAATATTTTTGGTTTAAGGCACCACCACCACCACCCAAGGCCCAATTTTTCTGCCCCTGTTTAACAGGGGCATGTAATTACAATTTCTGATATAATATTTCAATGCAGGGCCTGTTCCTGCGCCCAACAAGAGTAACTGTGAGGGCTTACAGTGTTCTGGTACCACCACCTCTAAAGGCCCAATTTTTCTGCCCCTGTTTAACAGGGGCATGCATTTATGTATTTACAAATTTTGACATGGTATTTCACAGCAGGGTCCATTCCTGCGCCCACCAAGAGTAACTGTGAGGGTTTACAGTGTTCTGGTACCATCAACACCTAAGGCCCAATTTTTTGCAGAGTATATAGGGCAGGCCTATATATACTGATGTTCAGAGTATATAGTGCCTGGGGATCTGGGGGACCCCCACACCATTTTTATTTTTAAATTTGGGCGCAGGATTCCCCTTAATATCCATACCAGACCCGAAGGGCCTGTTAATGAACTGAGGGGGGGGGGGACCTATGCCATTTTTTATAATGATTTTCCTCTATATTGCCAGGACCCGACAATACATTACAGCCGCGAGTATTTTTAAATTACATTTTTTCCTTTAGAAATTTAATTTTACTGTGGTATTGTTCTAAACACAGGGAAAATGCGCTACATTACAGGCATACTAAGGACACCCCCCAGGCACGATATTTAAAGTAATATTTCATTTTTATTGTTTCACTTTAACTACTTCAGCCTCGGAAGAATTTACCCCCTTCCTGACCAGAGCACTTTTTGCGATTCCGCACTGCTTCGCTGACAATTGCGCGGTCGTGCGACGTGACTCCCAAACAAAATTGACGTCCTTTTTTACCCACAAATAAAGCTTTCTTTTGGTGGTATTTGATCACCTCTGCGGTTTTTATTTTTTGCGCTATAAACTAAAAAAATTTGAAAAAAAATATTGTTTTTATTTTTTGCTATAATAAATATCCCATTTGCATTAATACAGCGATCAATGCTAAAAAATTCATTGATTACTGTAAAAATTTCACTGGCAGTGAAGGGGTTAACCACTAGGTGTGTCCTAGGGAGTGAGTCTAACGATTACAGGGAGCGTGATCAGTGTCAGTGTTTTTAGGCAGAACGGCGAGATGCTTGTTTACATTAGCATCTCCCCGTTCTTCCTCACCGTGAGATGATCGCAGGTATGCCCGTGGACATCGAATCTGCGGGACCCGTGATCACGGTCACAGAGCTCCCAGCGGGCGCGCATGCTAGCTGCCTCTTAAAGGGCAACGTACAGGTACGTTAATCAGCCTGTATGTGTCCTTCTTCCGCAGTATATCTGCGTGAGGCTTAAGCATTATTAAATTGCTGCACCCGAAAAAAACTTCCATTTTTAAAACTTCCCCTGGGGCAGGACCCGGGTCCCCAAACATGGCAATAACTTTGGCATATAAGCCTTTAAAATTATCGGTTTTGATTTTTCATGTCCGTGTCCCATAGACTTTAACGGTGTTTGCGTGTTTCGAACAACTTTTTTGCCTGTTCGCATGTTTTGCTGCGAACCGAACCGGGGGGTGTTCGGCTCATCCCTAATGTAGACAGAAAGAGGTTGCAAGAGGTCTACAGCACTAAGATGCAACAAAGTAATTAAAAAAAGGTGAAAACAAGTATTTTTTGTTTCATATATCATGTTGATGACACACAGTGCTTTAGTAAATTACATTCAGGCATTCAGTTAAATTTTATATCTATTTCAAGGAGAAGAAAATTCCACCTCCAAAGTGATTGTTTATTTTGATTATTGAATATGGCATAGCTACATTCATTTTGAGCACTAAATTATGTGCAAGAAGGGATGATTGAACTGAAAAAAACTTTCCGCATTCAAACAAAAATGAACATTCACTTTGCTGAGTGTAAAACTCTCTGCTCCTTTTGTAATCAATCTCTGATTGTAGTGTGTTTTTATTGATGCACACAGTGTAAGGAGACTCTAGTCCCTGCATGCAAGGGTGAATCCATAGGACTCTGCAAGAGAAAGGAGCCACACTGAAACAGAAAACCTAAGACAGTTGTCATGGCACCAGCTTAAAACAGAACATAGGCAAGAATTAAAAGATAAAATAGCTGCATAGTAAATGATTAACTAATTTCCGACCAGTCGCCGCAGTTGTACTGTGGCAGGTTGGCACGGCTGCGCGAATTGCCTTCCTTCATAGTACATTGGCTCCTTAAATAAATTGCTCCTGACAGAGACAGAACAGGGATGTGTGTGTGTAAACACACAAATTCACGTTCCGACAGGGGAGAGGAGACAGATTGTATATAGTATAGTATATAAGAACAACAATCGGTCTCCTCCCCCAGACAGTCCCACCCCCCATACAGTTAGAACACACTGAGGGAACACATTTAACCCCTTGATCGCCCCCTACTGTTACCCCTTCCCTGCCAGTGACATTTATATAGTATTCAGTGGCTATTTTTAGCTTTGATCGCTGTATAAATGTCACTGGTCCCAAAAAAGTGTCAAAAGTGTCCAATCTGTCCGCCACAATGTCACAGTCCTGAAAAAAATCCCAGATCGCCGCCATTGCTAGTAAAAAAAAAATAATAATAAAAATGATATAAATATATCCCCTATTTGGTAGACTTTATAACTTTTGTGTAAACCAATCAATATACTCTTATTGCGATTTTTTTTACCAAATATATGTAGAAGAATACATATCAGCCCATATTGATGAAGACATTTTTATTTTTTTTTTGGATATTTATTATAGCAAAAAGTTTTTTGTTTTTTTGTTTATAGCGCAAAAAAAAACGCAGAGGTGATGAAATACCACCAAAAGAAAGCTCTATTTGTGAGGAAGAAAGGATATACACTTTGTTTGGGTACAACATCGCAATTGTCAGTTAAAGCGACGCAGTGCCGTATCGCAAAAAATGGCCTGGTCAGTAAGGGGGCAAATCCTTCTGGGGCTGAAGTGGTTAGTTCAGCTGCTAAAAGTGCTCAAAAAGTATGTCTAAAGAGTCCATTCTATTGTTAAATCCGATTTAGGGGTCTCAAAACAAGACAGATGATGAGATAGTGAGTTCAGATCTTAAGATAAGATAAGTAGGTGCTTTTATTTCATGCACTGCAGTGGAGAAACACAATACACAGTTCTCAACAAGCAGTAGAGTGAAAGTGTTTCTGAGCTTACATCTACGGGTTATACATTTTATACATATGAATATGCATAATATATGGGTGTGTATTCTAGGTGTGATATAGGTGTGATCATATAGTTAGTCCAATCAAAGTCCATATCTTCTTAGTAGCAAGGTAACAGTTAAAAGGGTGTATAGATCATGTAACTCTCAAAAAAAGACAAATCAGCAATATTTGGTCGGTTCAGACTGGTTTTGATAAGGAAGTAATTTTTAGCAGCCTCCTGGGTTCTTATCAGCAACTTGTACCATCACATATCCTGTAGTTTCTTTTTCCAAGGAATTGAAACACAAGTGGGGGAGGAGAAAAAAAAACATCTAGAAGAGAAAATATAAAGAAAGTGAATTACCAATTCTTATAGTGATATTCTATATATATATATATATATATATATATAGCTCAGCATTATTAGACCCCTATAATTCTACTAATTTCCCTTCTCTTAACCCCTATGGTGGGGTCACTACCATATCTTCCCTACCTAGTATGATACGGAGGAAAGGGCCCTGTCCGGGGGTCAGGGGGGCCATTCATGGTTTCTTGCATTGGGGCCCTGAAGGTTCTAGTTACGCCACTGTAAATAATAAATTATTATGTTATAAAATATTGCAACATAATAGCTTGATTAAAACAGTACCTTTTCAGCAGCAGATTCTCATTCTCCCTCTTAACTGTGTGAAAAAAAAAAAACATGGGAGTGTTTGTAAATCTTATACCCAAAAACCCATGTTTTTTTCCTTGTAGTTAAGAGGGCTGGGCTGGAAGGGTGCATGTGCCTTTTAGACACATGCCAATTTGTGTGACACTGCAGTGAGAGGCGTGCCTCCACTGCAGCATTTTTATTGGAAGTGAGAGGCACTGTGAGCTCATCCTCTCAGTCTACTGCAAACAGAGTGTGCCAGCTTATATTTAAACTGGCTGCTCTGTATACAGCATCTGACAGGCTGTGCAAGGACCCCCGTATCTCCGGAACTATGGGTCATAGGAGCCCCAAGATTTGACCAGTGGTGGGGTAGGACTTTAGCCCCCAAATTTTGGGTCTCTGTGACAACGACCCTCGAAGCTTGATCCTTTTTTTTTATTATTATCATTATTATTTTTTTATGTTCGTGACAGGTGAGGCTTTGCTGCACCTGCCTCCCCTAATTGCACGTCCCTGGTATGGGTTACATTAGTACCCCTTATTATTCTCTCCAAAAAAATAAAAATGTAAATAAACACACCATGACCATGGCAAAGTCCTTGATGTCACCTGACTGTCAGGATTCCTGACTGTTTTGTTTACATGCTAGAAGCTGGTATTGTTTGGCAAACAAACCAGGAACAGGCTGGGTTTGGGTCAAATTCATATTTGACATGAATCTGAAGCTCATCCCTGCTTAACATTACTAATTTATGCTGTAGTATAAATATATGTATTCAAATTGTTTGCACCAATACCAGAACCATTTCAGAATTTGGGTTGATTGGGGGAAAATGTACTGTTTACTTTGCAAGAGAAATTGCACTTTGCAAGGGAATGTTCCCCAGAGCTAAGCAAATGAGGTTAAGCTCTCCTGACTATCATTAGACATGTGCAATTTGTTTTTGTTTTTTTTCGTTTTTCGTTTTTTTCATTCGTTCGTTTTCGTACGAATGAACGAATCGTTCAAATCGAACGAATCCGAATAATGAATCGATCGAATCGTACGAATCCGATTAACGAATCGTTTGAATCAAACGAATCCGAAAAACAACAAAAATCCGAAAAAAATCATTAGAAACAACGAATGTACGAATGAAGAAAATCCGAAAAACGAAAAAAGGAACAACGAAAATGAACGAAAAAATTTGTACATTCGTAACTTTTTTTTTTGTTGAATTGGTAATTTCCTAACAGACTCCATGGCAGCAACGTGTGGGTTTAGTCCTGCCTCCATTACCCTATAGGACACTACTCCCATAAATCTTTTCTCCATGCCCACGGCCGTGTTCTTTTTTTGTCCTCCTCCGAAGGACCTAGTTGGTGGTCTTTCTACCTGAAGATAGTTTCCCCACGATCCTGATTGGCCGATCTGCGACTCTGGATGGGAAAGTCGCATGGCTCCGCTAAGTCCTAGCTATTAGCAGGGTATGGAGTGGGCAGTGGAAGAGGCGCAAGGAAGAAGCCCTTATCCTAGCCACTGGCAGGCAGGCTGCGCATTGGTCAGACAGCCAGCTACTAGCAGGTGACCCGTTTTTGCCCTGGAGAAGTCCGGTCTTACCTTCAGCCTGGTCGATCGTGGTGGAGTGGTGAGAGTATCGATATTTCTTTTCATGGCAGCAGTTTTTGTTATTATCTCCTGTGCGGTTCCATTTGTTGTTTGTTTGTTTGTAGCATGTGTGTTTGTTTTCTCAGGTATGGCGGCTGGTTTCTCCTGCGTTCCAGCCACCGTATCACTTCCGCTTTCGTTTTTCGGGCGTTCTGCGCATGCACGAGCGTGGTACGAAAGCGAGGCTTGGTTTGCGCATGCGCGATATCGGCGATTTGCCCCTATTCGCGCATGCGCATTGGGACGGCAGTGACGTCACAGGGGCGCGCTATTTAAACTGGGGAAATGGCCTGCAAGCTTTGGGAATGATTGCAGGTTATCCCAGTGACTTCCCCAGGCTCCTGTGTTGCAGCTGCTGGTAAGTGGCTTTTCTGGGACAGGTCAGAGGAATCTTCCTGTCCCTTGCATTGATCTCTTGTCATTCTCAGTTCAGATGGACATCGCTGAGGACATGGATTCACCACTGCCTGTCTGTGGCCAGCCCTCTCAAAAAAGGTATTGGGAATATGTCTTTTCCTGATGGTCTGGTAATTAGGGAAGGGTGTGTGCCTGATTGCTTATCTATTGCCTGATGTTTTGTTTTTTATGTGTGGTCTTTGTCTTTTGTTTTTTCCTCAGCCCTTCTAGATCAGATACACATCGCAGCTCTCATAGAGGAAGCGACTCCTCCAAGTCGCAAAACCGGCAATCCTCTTCCAAATCCAAACACGGTGGTTCCTCCTCTAAATCAGGACACCGTAGTGAAGAGCGCTCTCACTCCAGTCGCTCTACCAATTCCTGCTGGGGATGCAGAAGTCAAGCTCCCCCAGGAAGATCCTTATGCGACCTTTGTTTTTCCAAAGCTTCCAAAGAAAGAGGAGATACGGATCAACATCTTAAATCCCTGGTGGAAAGGGTTGTGAAGGAGTCGCTCAGGAACATGGATGATCATTCCCATACACCTCCAGTGGAGCAGGCTCGTTCTCCAGTAAGGGAGACCCAGCTGCAAGATACCTGGGAGTCCTCAGTTCAGAGCCACCCTTCGGTTGCCATATCTGACAGTGACTCGGAGGAAGATAGCTCTCCTGTGGGTTTTGATTTTGCTCTGCTTCCACCCTTGGTTAAGGCTATCAGAGAAACGCTTAATTGGGAAGACCCAGTAGAAGCTGCTCCCAAACAAAGAAAATTCTTTAAACAATTAAAGAAAGAGCGTGTTAATTTTCCTTTTATTGCAGAGCTTGGCGAAATCGTCACGGACGAGTGGGGCAAGGTGGAGAAGAAAAATTCCATGCTTTCCAAAATCGCAAAACTCTATCCCTTCAAGGAGGAAGAAGTGAAGCACTTGGAGTCTGCTCCCTTGATAGATGCAGCAGTCATGAGGTTGGTGAAGCATGTGACTCTCCCTTTAGAGGACACAGTGTACTTTAAAGACGTGTTAGACCGTCGGATTGATGCAGACCTGAAGAGGGTGTACCTAACAGCAGGCATGGCCTGTAAGCCAGCTCTTGCCCTAGCCGCTTTGTCTAAAGTGATGGAAGTGTGGACTGACAGTGTAGATGAGACACTGAGAGGCATCTCGGATGATACGGCTAGATGCTCGCCTATTCAAGAATTGAGGCTTGCGTCTGCTTTTCTTGGGGAAGCCTCTATTGACATCATACGCCTGACAGCTCGGGTAATGCTTTCGTCTGTCACTGCCAAACGGGCGCTGTGGCTCCGCCCCTGGTTAGCCGACCCAGCCTCAAAACAAGTCTGGTGTCGTATCCCCTTTGAAGGGTCCTCCCTGTTCGGGAACAAGTTGGACGAGGCGATTACCCGGGCCACTGGTGGGAGGTCGGGGTTCCTTCCCCAAGATCGTCGACCCCAAGGTCAAAGAAGATCTTTCCCAAAAAGGCAGTACCAGGAAAGAGCTAGGGAAGCTTGCAGTTATAGACCTGGCCGGGAATTTTCCAGATCCTGGAAGTCAAGACAATCGTCTTTTAAGAGGACAGCGAAAAGTGATTCCAAAGGAGAGAGGGAGCCGACCAAATCCTTTTGAGGTTGGGCCCGCTCAGACAGGTCAGGTGGGGGCTCGGCTTTTCCACTTTCGTCATGTGTGGGCGGCTTCGATTCAAGACTTTTGGACCATCAATACGGTCTCCTCGGGTCATGCTTGGACCTTCAGGGAAGCCCCCAGGCTCAGGTGGGTCCCTACTTCCCTTCCGACTACAGAAGAAAAAAGAAAAAGCCTTCTGACTTACATAAAATCTTTATTGGTTCAAGGCGCTGTTATCCATGTTCCGGCCGACCAGCGAGGCAGGGGGATCTACTCTCCCCTCTTTTTGGTCCAGAAAAAAAGCGGGGCCTGGAGGCCGGTCATAGACCTGACCCATCTAAACACCTTCATAAAAAAGGAAAGGTTCAAAATGGAAACACTGTCCACAATACAACATTCCGTCCAACCAGGAGATTGGATGATCTCCATAGACCTCAAAGACGCCTATTTTCACGTTCCCATTGCCGAAAACTATCAACAATTCCTTCGCTTTTCAGTAGGCAAGCTCCATTTTCAATTCACGTGCCTTCCCTTCGGGCTATCAACTTCTCCGCGTGTGTTTTCAAAAACTCTGTTGGCAGTGGTAGCTCTTCTGAGAACCAGGGGAATTCGTCTGCATCACTATTTAGACGACCTTCTACTACTGGCACAAGACAAGGAACAGCTTCTAATTCACAGACGGCAAGTTATCTCCACTCTACAGGAGTTCGGGTGGATACTGAATCTGGAGAAGAGCCAACTGACCCCATAACAAACCCTACTATTCTTAGGGGCTCTGTTCGACACAGTCAGTGGCACTATCTCACTACCAGAGGAAAAGATCTCAGTGGTAAGGGACAGAATCCGTCCAGCTCTTATGGCTTCCTACCTTCATGCTCTTCAGTGCCTGAGAATTATAGGCACCATGGTCGCAACAATTCCTATGGTGAGATGGGCGCAGTGGAGGATGAGGCCTTTTCAGAAGGGCTTCCTTCAGCAATGGACAGGCAACAAAGCCCAGGCGATTCGGATTACTTCATCCATGAAGAACTCCCTTCTATGGTAATGCGCAAAATATGAGGGACAAATGGCGCTCCCTGTAGGTAATAAGTATGGTGAACCTAAAAGGTATAGGTGAAAAAGTGCGTACCTATAAAGAGTATCTCCCTTATTAATCCTGCTAGGTGTAAAGTAGATGTTATGATATAGGTGGGGTGTGCCACCCTAAACGTATCCACCCTGTAAATAACAATATTATTGAACTGCTCCAATCTGTGAATCCCAGTGCTAGTGAGCGTGAGCAACTTAATAAATAGAAAATAAATAAATAAAAAATATAGAAACACAAATATAAATGATGTGTAGTGTGTATTATAAATGTGGCTGATTAGATACGTGGCTAGACCACAGGGGAAGGGAGGTAGCAGCTGGCCAGCTAGCATGTATCCTCTACCCAACTAGTAGTGTATCCATAATATTAACCATTAATACATGTAGATTTAGAATTGTACCAAAACCACCAATGGTGAGTACCTTTGGTAATGTAAGAGCCAAGTGAGCAGTGTGCTATAAATATGCAGGTGACAGTCCCAATACAAAAGAGCAAAAATTAAAAGTGAATAATAATAATAATAGAAAATATAATAATAAAGAACCTGTGTATAAACCATACACTCAGTGTGTAAAAGTTGAACAGTCCAAAAATACGGCTGTGAAAAATACAAAAATCATATGTATTAAAGGAAGGGAGTCCAATCCCATGCAGGGGCCCACAACAAAATCAATAGGCAATGTGTTGATGAGTGGGTGAGGATATATGGGTAAAAGTTGTGAAAATAATTCCACCGGTGACTTGTAGTGCTTCAGGCAGTAGTAGGTGACTGTTGTGCTGCCCCCCCAAGGTTCCCTCACTCACCAGACGTAGGTACCCCTGCAGGGGTGAACAGCATGGGAATATGGATGTCGGATGGTCCTCCTGGTGGTAATCTGGATCGGGTCCTAGTCCAGTAACTTTCTCCAGTGAATGCAGCCAACACCCTCAGATGCGGGGGAGGGGGAATGCCCCAGATGGTGCTCGGATGGTGCCTCACAGAAAAAAACAGAAGGATATACCCATGTGTGGTATCAGGTGGCTAATTTATTGATGAATTTAAAATTGGAATTAAAATAAAAATAAAAATAAAACCCAGGGTGTCTCACAGGACCGGCCTGGTTCCACCGTACACAATAAAAAGTAGCAAGCAGGGGCGGTTTAGGGCTGGTTTGCTGTTTGCGCTCCACAAGCGTACCAAGCCTCTAAGTCCCGCTCCGGAAATGACGTCAGCACGCCTTACCGGTTTCGTTATTGAACGTTATCAAAGGCCTTTGATAACGTTCAATAACGAAACCGGTAAGCCGTGCTGACGTCTAAGCCTACGGAGTAGATGCCCTGACAGAGAAATGGTGGTTCCTCAAGGCGTATGCCTTTCCTCCAATCCCGATCATCCTACAGTTCCTGAAGAGACTCAGGTTTCCGCTTCTGACACTCCTCAGTGTCAAGGATCCGGTTCCGTTACCATCCAGACCAGACCTCTTGTCCCAGGGTTCGAGGTTACATCCCTGTCCGGATCACCTGCACCTAAGGGCCTGGTCTTTGAGAGGGGAAGGCTGGAAGCGTCAGGCTGTCCATTAGAGGTTATTCCTACTCTCCTTAGTGCAAGCAGAGGTAGTACCAATCGGGTGTACGAAAGGATCTGGGCAAAGTTTACCAGTCACATGGCTTCCAGGTCTAGTTCCTGCAATACATTGGCAGTTCAGGATGTGTTAAGCTTCTTTCAAACAGGATTGGATATCTCACTTTCTGTTAGTTCCCTGCGTGTCCAAGTTTCTGCTATCTCAGCTTTTTCTGGAGTCACGTGGGCCAATCATCCTTTGGTTCAACAGTTTTTCAAAGGTGCAGTCAGGCTTAGGCCGCAGAGGAAACCCAGGTTTCCAAAATGGGACCTCCCTCTGGTGTTGGATTTCTTTACTCAACTCAACAGATCACTTTCAGTTAAGGAACTAACACTTAAAACCTCTTTTCTGGTGGCCATAACGTCGGCGAAGAGAATTTCAGAGATTCAGTCGCTAGGCTCCAAGGAACCTTTTCTCACCTTCTTCCCGGATAGAGTGGTCCTCATTCCAATGCTGGGATCAAATCCCAAAGTTACCACTGTTTTCCATGAAAACCAGGAAATCACTCTTCCTACCTTCATGTCTGAGGGAGGTTCGGATCCACATCCTCTTGACATGGGTGCTACACTTAAAGAATATCTGGATGTTACAGCTTCATTTCGTCAAACTGACTCCCTCTTCGTTCTGTTTCATGGAAAGAATAAGGGCTCTAAAGCTTCTGTTAGATCCATTGCTGCGTGGATGGTCCAAGCCATCCAGTGGGCTTACAGAGAGAAGGGCTTGGCTCCTCCTGAGGCAGTGACGGCACATTCCACCAGGAGTCTTTCCACATCATGGGCAGCCTCGCGTCACGTGGCGCCGGAAGTAATCTGCAGGGCAGCATCTTGGTCTTCAATACATACGTTTATGACCCATTACTGTGTTGAACCTGCATCCTTAACTTCTGTTAAATTTGGTTTAAAAGTCCTGTCGGTTGACAGCGTTAAATAAATCTTTTCTGTTCAGCATTTTGCCCACCCAAGTGTGTTTATTGGGCGAGTTATTTCCCACACGTTGCTGCCATGGAGTCTGTCAGGAAAATGGAAAATTCCTATCAAAATACTTACCGTAATTTTCCTTTCCTGATGGACTCCATGGCAGCAGGAGTTCCCTCCCAAATGGCTGGAGTAGTACTAGTTATCGAACACGACCGTGGGCAGGGAGCAAAGATTTATGGGAGTAGTGTCCTATAGGGTAATGGAGGCAGGACTAAACCCACACGTTGCTGCCATGGAGTCCATCAGGAAAGGAAAATTACGGTAAGTATTTTGATAGGAATTTTCCATTTTTCCGTGTCCCTTACAATGGTGCTGATTAACTTGCTTCAAATAGATTGAACGAAAAAATTTGTACATTCGTAACTTTTTTTTTTGATTCGTAACTTTTTTTTTCGATTCGTAACTTTTTTTTTTGATTCGTAACTTTTTTTTTTTTGTTGAATTGGTAATTTTCCGTGTCCCTTACAATGGTGCTGCTTAACGTGCTTCGAATATATTGAACGAAAAAATTTGTACATTCGTAACTTTTTTTTCGATTCGTAACTTTTATTTTCGATTCGTAACTTTTTTTTCCGATTCGTAAATCATTAAAATGTAATAATAGCATACACATGACATAAAATTATGAATTATGCTCCGATTACGAATCTACGAATGTACGAATAAATACGAATGCGTCCGAATTTCGAATAAACGAATAAACGAAAATTAAGCTAACCAAAAAACTAATCAACGAAAAATAACTCTTACAAATGTACGAATCTTTACGAATATGAACACTGACGACTTACGAATGTACGAATCATTACGAATACGAATACCGACGACTTACGAATGTACGAATCGTTACGAATCAACGGAAACGAAAAAAACGAAACGAAAATAAACAAATTTTTTTGTTGTGCACATGTCTAACTATCATTATGCAGTCATATGCAAGCAAAAATGCTGTTTTTCCTTGCACATGATTGAGTATTCTTTGCAAAGTGACATTTCATCACATTCACTAAAGCCCCATACACACTATGAGTTTTTCTGCTGAGTTTTTCCTTCAGATTTACCAAAACCATATAATATGAGGTCAAACCTTAGAAGTTTCAATTTGTATGCAATCAGGCAGGCCCTTGCACTACATGGTTTTGGTAAACCTGAAGGAAAAACTCAGCAGAAAAACTGATAGTGTGTATGGGTCTTAAGCTCTAGAGAAAACTCCCTTGCAATATGCAACTTCCTTTGCAAAGAGAACAGCCTATTGCCTTTAGTAAATCCACCCCTTTATGTTCAATTTTAAAGTTTTTTTTTTCTCACAATTTCTGCTAGAAACCTTGACATGACCTTGTAGTCTACATTATAATTTACTTTTTCTCTTAATGGACTCTTGAGGTAAGTAAAGATAATAAAATAAATAAAGGCCAGCTAGCAGGGCGACATCCATCAAAAATATAGGAATCTTTTCAAATATTCCCTGTTCCTTTAGCAAACTCTGTGACAATGACTCAAAACACTTGTGGTATCCACTTACCCACCCTTCAAATACGTAGCAATAAAAGGAAAATATATATACCTTTGGTTTGTAAAACTAATAGAGTAGCTTATGCTGCAACATTTTCTTTCTTACCTGCAATTTCAATTGATCATTGAAAGCTGACAAGCTTTCTAAAAAGCCTTTTAGAAGAAGCTCTACTTTCTTCATGTGACAAATGTGTTTTAGGGATGTTGTGTTATGCTATGTATTGTATACATTTCCTTTTTATTATATTAAAAGTATAAATCATTTATTTAAAAGTAAAGCAAGTTATGTTTGTTTATTTTGTTTCTCTATTGTTGCAATTTAAATGTATACAACAACTATAATTATTTTCTAGGTTTCTGGGTAAGATATTTGTTGAAAGAGAATATTACATACACAATGACACAAAAATACACACACAATATTTTTTTTTTATATTAAAATTTTGCAACGTAAATAATAAAATAAAAAAGAGTGAATGATCAGACCATTTTTTTTCTATTTAGCACTGCGCTAGCTTAACTGGCAATTACATGGACATGCAATACTGTACCCAAACACAAATAGAACTTTCTTTTGGTGGTATTTGATCACCACTGGGTTTTTTTTTTTTTTTTTTTTCGATTTAAATAAAAAAAAAAGACAGATATTTTGCAAAAAAAAACTATATTTTTTACTTTCTGCTATAAAACATATCTAAAAAAAATCAATTTCTTCATAAATTTTAGTCAAAAGGTATTCTTCCAATTTAACCACTTTCCGACCGGCGCACGACGATGTACGTCCCTTTTTTGAAGAGGGATATCTCGGTAACGGCAGCAGCTGCTGCCACAACCGAGGTATCCATCTCTTCAGGCGCCGGTCGGCTGTCCAATAATGGTGGTCATCGTGGCGGATTCGCCGTGAGATCACCGTTATCGGCGGCGGGAGAGGTGCCCCCCTCCCGCCGCTCTCCCGCGCCTTCCGCCGCTTACCGGAACCGTCGGCAGCGGCGGAGGTGATCGGGTCCGTTCCCCTTGTGTGTCTAGAGATGAGTGACGCTAAGATGGCCGCCACTCATCTCTATACCATAGGAGGGCGGAAGCGACGTCAAAAACGTCACTTCCGCCCATACTTCTTAAAGAGGAATTTTCAAATGTCATTTTTTTAAATGACATTTTTATTTTTATTTTTAATTGAAGTCCAAATATGAGATCTGAGGACTTTTTGACCCCAGATCTCATATTTAAGAGGACCTGTCATGCTTTTTTCTATTACAAGGAATGTTTACATTCCTTGTAATAGGAATAAAAGTGAGCCAATACATTTTTTTTAAAAAACAGTGTAAAAATAAATAAAATCAAGAAAAATAAATAAGAAAAACAAAAAACTAATTTTTTAAAGCGCCCCGTCCCGACGAGCTCGTGCGCAGAAGCGAACGCATACGTGAGTAGCGCCCGCATATGAAAACGGTGGTCAAACCACACATGTGAGGTATCGCCGCGATCGGTAGAGCGAGAGCAATAATTATAGCCATAGACCCCCTCTGTAACGCAAAATATGCAACCTGTAGAATTTTTTAAACGTCGCCTACTGAGATATTTGAGGGTAAAAGTTTGATGCCATTCCACGAGCGGGCGCAATTTTGAAGCGTGACATGTTAGGTATCAATTTACTCGGCGTAACATTATCTTTCACAATATATAAAAAAATTGGACTAACTTTACTGTTGTCTTATTTTTTTATTCAAAAAAGTGACTTTTTTCCAAAAAAAGTGCGCTTGCAAGACCGCTGCGCAAATACGGTGTGAAAAAAAGTATTGCAACGACCGCCATTTTATTCTCTAGGGTGTTAGAAAAAAACAATATATAATGTTTGGGGGTTGTAAGTTTTTTTCTAGCAAAAAAAAAACTGTTTTAAACATGTAAACACCTAAAATCCAAAACGAGGCTGGTCTTAAAGTGGTTAACAACCACATTTTAAAAGACAGGCACTAGTCTTTTAGTGCAAAATATTATAAACAGTTTCTGTCACTTTAAAAAGTGATAAAAATATATAAAAGAATTCCATATTTTATGTATGAGGTGAGATGAAGTCCCCAATCACCGTGGGAATGGAAGTGTTTGCACGCTTAAAGGGGCACCTGGGTCTATTTGTAGCTTATGTTTCGTACAACCATTGGTGTTTTAGGTACAGTATATTCTAAAGACAGCCCATTTAATAAAAAAAATAAAAAAATCCCAATAAGTGTATATTGATTGGTTTGTGTGAAAGTTATAGTGCTTATGGTATAGATACCATGAAATAGTATGGGATTTTTTTTTTTTTTTTTAAATTACTATTAATTACTTTTAAATTTTTAAATCAGTGCAATTTTGTCTCTGTGGATTGGGAGAAAAAAAATTCTCTCTTTTTTTTGGACACTTGATATTAAGGAATTACATTTTTAAAAGAATTACATTTTTTCACTGTGAGCTTGCTTGTTACACAAAAAAACATTTTTTTTTTTTTTTTATATTCATAGTAAAAATTTTTACATACATTTTACATTACAACAATTTTACATAAATTTTACATTACAACAGTATCACACAGCTCTGCATTTTTGTTTTTTTTGGTAATCAGTGAATTATAATGGGACTGTGGTAGTGTAGTAGGCAATCTGATGCTGGGAGTAACTGACTAGTAGTTACCACTGACATCACCAGTGACATTAAAGTTGTAAAGGCTAAAGGATTTTTACCTACATGCATTCAATGCATGAAGGTAAAAAACCTGTGTGCTGCTCCCCTCAGAGCCCTCCTAATACTCACCTAAGCCCCCACTGGATCCAGTGATCCACATAAGAGCCTCAGCTGTCCTGGGACTCCCTCTCCTCATTGGCTGAGACAGGCAGTGGGTCAAAGAGAAGTGGGTGCAAGTGGCTTTTTATCGGGGGCACTGGTCAAAGGGGAGGAAAACCACTGCACAGAGCAGGTAAATATGACATGTTTGTTGTTTTATTTTTTTTTTATTTTTTTTTTATTTTTTTATTTTATTTTTTTAAATTGTGTTGTTTTATTTTTTAAAGCCGATCCTTTAATACCACTTTAAAACAGTGATCAGTGATAAAACTATACTGTACACTGTCAGGGTACTAATGACCTTGGCTGGAAAGGTGTTAAATGTATGTGTAATGTGTGTAAAGTGTGCTACTTTTACTACTAGATCTCTTTGTTTCTCATCCCTGTTTTGCAGGGATAAGAAACTGACAGATTGTGTCCCCCTGTCTCCCCTGTTTATCAACACAGAGATCTGGGCTGTGATTGTACACAGCCGGTAAGCAAGTACCGGCTGTGAATCAATGGCTGGGATTTGCTGACAGGCTCCTGATGTGTGCAATCATAGCAGGTGCCACGTGGGGGATGCGCATGAACACGCCCTTAACCCGAACACGGGCAATGACGTATGGGTATATCACTTTGACTACACCAGCCACTCGCCCGCAGTACATTAAGGGCGAGCGGCTGGTGGTTAGTTTAAAGCATTTGATGTACTTTTTTTCTCACAAATAGAGCTTTCTTTTGGTGGTATTTGATCACCTCTGCGGTTTTTATTTTTTGCGCTATAAACAAAAAAAGACTGTCAATTTTGAAAAAAAATAAATATATATTTATAGTTTTTAATATTTTTTTACTTTTTGCTATAATAAATATCCCCAAAAAATATATAAAAAACTAATTTCTTCCTCCGTTTAGGCTGATATGTAATCTTCTACATATTTTTGGTAAAAAAAAAAAATCGCAATAAGTGTATATTGATTGGTTTGCACAAAAGTTATAGTGTCCACAAAATAGGGAATAGATATATGGAATTTGTGTTATATTATTTTTTATTTTTTTACTAGTAATGGTGGCGATCTGCGTTTTTGTTGGGACTGCGGCATTATGGCGGACAGATCGGACACTTTTGACACTATTTTGGGACCACAGACATTAATACAACGATCAGAGCTACAAATAGCCACTGGTTACTGTATAAATGACACTGGCAGGGAAGGGGTTAACACTAGTGGGCGATCAAGGGTTAAGTGTGTTCCCTGGATGTGTTCTAACTGTAGGGGGAATGGGCTCACTACAACATGACAGAGATCACTGCTCCCGATGACAGGGAGCAGTAGATCCCTGTCATGTTGCTAGGCAGAACATGGAAATGACTTGTTTACATCTCCCCGTTCTGCCTCTCCTCGTCGCAATCGCGGGCTGCTGGATGAACATCGAGTTTGCGGGACCTGCGGGCACGCCCTTGTGGCGCGTGCCTGCTAAGTGGCAAATGCAAACAGACGTACGGGTATGCCCTTTTCCCTGCCTGTGTCATTCTGCAGACGTAAATTGGCATGCGGCGGTCGGCAAGTGGTTAAGGTAAAGAATCTTCTGCCTTTAAAACCACTTTAAGGTAGAAGTATATACAGTCGTATGCAAAAGTTTAGGAACCCCTGACAATTTCCATGATTGTCATTTATAAATATTTGGGTGTTTGGACCAGCAATTTCATTTTGATCTATCAAATAACTGAAGGACACAGTAATATTTCAGTAGTGAAATGAGGTTTATTGGATTAACAGAAAATGCGCAATATGCATCAAAACAAAATTAGACAGGTGCATAAATTTGGGCACCCTTGTCATTTTGTTGATTTAAATACCTGTAACTACTTAGCACTGATTAATTGGAACACACAATTGGTTTGGTGAGCTCATTAAGCCTTGAAGTTCATAGACAGGTGCATCCAATCATGAGAAAAGATATTTAAGGTGGCCAATTGCAAGTTGTTCTCTTTGACTCTCTTCTGAAGAGTGGCAACATGGGGGCCTCAAAACAATTCTCAAATGACTTGAAAAAAAGGATTGTTCTATATTATGGTTTAGGGGAAGGCTACAACAAGTTATCCCAGAGATATAAGCTGTCAGTGTCCACTGTGAGGAACATAGTGAGGAAATGAAAGACCACAGTTCTTGTTAAGGCCAGAAGTGGCAGGCCACATAAAATATTGGAGAGGCAAAGGCGAAAGGATGGTGAGAACAGTCAAAAACAGCCCACGGACCACCTCCAAAGACCTATAACATCAACTTGCTGCAGATGGTGTCTCTGTGCGTCCTTCAACAATTTTGCACACTTTGCAAAGGGAGAAGCTGTATGGGAGAGTGATGCGAAAGAAGCCTTTTCTGCACACATGCCCCAAATGGAGTCACTTGAGGTATGCAAACGCACATTTGGACAAGCCAGCTTCATTTTGGAATAAGGTGCTGTGGACTGGTGAAACAAAGATTGAGTTATTTGGTCATAACAAGGGGCATTATGCATGGCGGCAAAAGAACACAGCATTCCAAGAAAAACACTTGCTACCCACAGTAAAATTTGGTGGAGGTTCCATCATGCTGTGGGGCTGTGTGGCCAGTGCCGGTACTGGGAATCCGGTTAAAGTTGAGGGTTGCATTGATTCCATTCAATATCAGCAGATTCTTGAGAATAATGTTGAGGAATCAGTCACAAAGTTGAAGTTACGCCGGAGCTGGATATTTCAACAAGACAACGACCTAAAACACTGTTCAAAATATACTCGGGCATTTATGCAGAGGAACAAGTACTATGTCCTGGAATGGCCATCCCAGTCCCCAGACCTGAATATCATTGAACATCTGTGGATTGATTTGAAGCGGGCTGTTCATGCTCAGCAACCATTAAACCTAACTGAACTGGAGATGTTTTGCAAGGAGGAATGGTCCAAAATACATTTATCCAGAATCCAGACACTCATTACAGGCTATAGGAAGCATCTAGAGGCTGTTATTTCTGCTAAAGGAGGCTCTTCTAAATATTGATGTGATTTTTCTGTTGGGGTTCCCAAATTTATGCACCTGTCTAATTTTGTTTTGATGCATATTGCGCATTTTCTACTACTACTGAAATATAACTGTGTCCTTCAGTTATTTAATAGATCAAAATTAAATTGCTGATCCAAACACCCAAATATTTATAAATGACAATCATAGAAATTGTCAGGGGTTCCTAAACTTTTGCATACGACTGTAGCATTTTGTGTACGGTGTACTTTGAAGATGCCTCTGTGCCTTCTCTGCCTGAGAGTTAAGCCTCGTACACACAATCTGATTTTCCGACGGAAATTTTGTGATGACAGGCCATTGGCGGAAAATCTGAAATTTTGTACGCTCCATCAGACAATTGTTGGCCAACTTTCAGTGGACAAATGTTGGGTTGCAGGTTTATAAATTTTCCACGGACAATGGTGTGTTGTTGGATTTTCCAAGCGTGTGTACACAGGTTCGTCGGACAAAAGTCCAAAGTACAAACGCGCATGCTCTGAATCAATGCTCACCAAACACAACATTAGGAGAAGGTGCCAAAAGGGTGGCGCTAAAGAGAGGAAAAACCACGTAGTACTTCAGTACATTCGTGTTTGTTGGCCAACAATTGTGTGCCGTTCGTATGCAAGACAAGTTCCTGGCCAACGCCCTTTGGACAAAAGTCTGACGCTTTGTCTGCTGAAAATCCGATCATGTGTACGAGGCTTTAGTTTTAAAATATAAGGTATATGTTATGTCTTTAGTAAGATATGATGCCCCTTTGTTGTGTAACGTCTAATTAAGCCTATTATGTATTGAACTGCCCCCATCCTCCTTCATGTTCTGTCCACTCCAACTACTTCAAAATCTTGCTGGTTGTTGTTATGTAAAGGTTCATTGGGCCTAATTCTAAGGATGTTAATAGTTGATTTGAGAATTATTAGTGGGGAACTTCCCATAGTAATACTCAAATGTATTCCTCCTGTTTTTGCTGACCTTTCCAGCTTCTGCTCTGAGCCTCTCCGTACAATTAAATTATTAATTGCACACTGTGATGCTGGGGGCAGGGGACAATCTTTCTCCTTGAAGGAGAACAGAAAGCATTACAACTTGATAGAGGTTCTAACCATTCCCTGGTCTTTCTAAAACTTAAAAACATAAAAAAAAGTTGCTCTGGAGTTCTAATCATTGTCCAGGCCAATTAGGACTTTTATTCTGCAAAATAGGATGGGGTTTAGCGTGGTTGTAATGATTTGTCTGAATAAGGTGTTTGAAGGTCATCCGCCTATTTAGGATAGCTTCCCGTAAGAATGGAAATCTTACTGAATTTAATCCGATAATCTGTGTACAAACAAAAATATAAAGCTTCAGGGATATGTATTTGCTGTGGTTATATAAATCCTGAGAGCTTGAATATAACTGATCAATATAATATTTGGATTTCATTTTTCTATAGGATTTCCCCCCTGGTATACTTGATTGATTTTTAATGCAATTTAATATACTTGCAAACTATTGGACATAATTCTATAAAAATTTAATAGAGCAAGGATGATGATTTTTTCTCGTGCCCTAGTTCTTTTAATATAAACATGACTATTTGAGAATGATTTTTATTATCTGGAGAAGTTTATGCATCACTTTATTGTTTTATAAAATTAAGCCTTATAATATAAATGTTTGTGAGTATTAAATAATGAGTACAAAATGCTGGTTAAAAAATCAATGATATTTATTATTATTAAAAATAAGTACTATGCACTTGTTTCTTGCAAACATTTTTTTTTTATACAACTTTTTATTTTATTAAGAACTAAGATAATCTAGAAAACATTAAACATATGTCATTGTTTCCAAAAATAGCAGACAGATACATGGAAATTTAATTTTCCAATACATTTTCCAATATTTAATTTTGTGGGTTATGATTTTTTAAATACAATATTTTACAGTTATGCTGTAGGCACATTCAACTTCTCACAATTCATTTTTTTTTTTAATTTCTAAAAGAAAAGGCATTTAATTTGTAAATATCTCTACAATGCTTTCAGCCAGTAGGATGCTCCTTTGTGTTGATGTCTCTTCTGTTAGTTGAAACCCTCCTGCATCAATTCACCCTATCCCCGTCGCCAGAATCTTCCACTACTACAGATTTATGAATGGAGGACAGGTGGATGATTGAAAGATAAGCCCATTCATAGATCCTATTTCTTTCATAGAAGCTGTAGTATGGCTTCTATGAGAGAAGAAGCTGAACAGAAAGGGCAGGTATAGACAGGCATTCCTGATTAGAACCTGTCCCTGCTCCCTCAAGTTTATTAGCTCTTAGAATAACACAGTGATGGGGTGGAGGGGGGCATTGATGGAGTAGGATTTCATCCAACAGAAGAGACATCAGAACAAGGGACACATTCTACTGACTGAGAAAGCTTTTTGTCTTGAATTTATTTATTTGTTTTCATTATGAATGCAGTTAGACTTTAAACTTTTTATCCTTGGTAACATCTTTTTGTCTATAGATTGCGTAAAAAAAATAATGTTTGCAAGACAATATTGCCAAGGGAAATGATTGTTTGCTTTGAAAAAACATTATGTGTATTATTTTGTTATCTTACACAATGACAAAGTAATCACCAAAAAAAAAAAACAGGCCCTTAGAAGAAATTAAATAATTTCCCCCTTTGGCCTACTAGCTTGTGTCAGACAAAAAAGTCTTTGGACCCCAATTTGGAAAATGTTTAGATGCAGATCATGTGCATCAAATTAGACATGTGCAATTATTTTTTTTTGTTTTTTGTTTTTCGTTTTTTTTTCGTTATTTTCGTTCATTCGTTTTCGTACGAATGAACGAACGATTAGCTAAAAATTTTAACGAATAACGAATCGTTCGAATCGTTTGAATCCGAAAATAACGAAAATCCGAAAAAAACTAATTAGAAACAACATATGTACGAATGAAGAAAATCCGAAAAACGAAAACAGGAACAACGAAAATGAAAATGAACGAAAAAATTCGTACATTCGTAACTTTTTTTTTTTTTCGATTCGTAATTTTCCGTGTCTCTTACAATGGCGTTGCTTAACGTGCTTCGGATGGATTGAACGAAAAAATTCGTAAATTCGTAACTTTTTTTTTTTCTTCTCGATTCGTAATTTTCGGTGTCTCTTACAATGGCATTGCCTAATGTGCTTCGAATGGATTGAACAAAAAAATTCGTACATTCGTAACTTTTTTTTTCGATTCGTAATTTTTTCGTGTCTCTTAAAATGTAATAATAGCATACACATTACATAACATTATGAATTATGCTCCGATTACGAATCTACGAATGTACGAATAAGTACGAATGCGTCCGAATAATAAGAATCAACGAAAAAAGAATTGTTACGAATTCGAACACCGACGACTTACGAATGTACGAATCGTTACGAATACGAACACCGACGACTTACAAATTTACGAATCGTTACGAATCAACGGAAATGAAAAAAACGAAATGAAAATAAACAAATTTTTTTGTTGCGCACATGTCTACATCAAATTAATCGTGCACATGTGTTGAAAAGGTTTTGCAAGTAATAACAGCACATCTGAAGCTAAGGAGCATTTGGTCTGTTATACAGTTTGTTCGTTTTTCGGCCAGTTAATGGGCACAAAATCGATAATCGTTGGGACAATTTTGAGCCAAAAAAACGAAGGACAAGTTTGGAAATTTTCTGCCGAACGAACGATAGATTGAAAGGTTAATATGTTTCCCATCCGAACTGTCTGCACTAGGTTTTTTGAAAAAAAAACAAACAAAAAATGCAATCATCATGTCCACTGAACGATTTATCGGTCATTACATGATGGCACTATCGTTTGCACTAACAGCCGAATATTCGTTTATCGAAAATGGGTTCGGACAATTTTTCGTATAGTGTATGGCCAGCATTAGGCCAACTGTATCTCTTGCAAATATTGGGTTGATTTTTATCTTTAGCCACCGATAATAGATAATTTTTTCCACTGGACTTGATTGACTTCTATAAAAGATTGCATAATCTTCTAGCTAAGAAAATTTCAGTAAATATCACAAAAGCATGAACAGCTTCTGAAAAAGCCATTGTAGTTAAAACATAATGCAATTTATTCAGCCTCACTGTAGTCAATCATTTTGATGTGTTTCATAACTTTAATGGGTTTTAGAAAATATTTAAATGCAGTTGTTTTAGTACTTGTACATTTCACGTCCTTACAATTAACTTGTTGAAGGTACCTTAGGCAAAAATGGAAAATCATACTAAAAAGGCATATAGGAAGTACATACTACCTTTCAACAGCTTCTTTTTTTTCTTTTCATACAGTTTTTAATGTAGTGGTCCAGTACAAACCACTGCCATGGACCCTTGTTGTCTGTTCGGAAACAATTTTTTATGGCATTTCAATGAGCGGCTTGGGGTCATCAGGTCCCTCCCATTTGTCACTAATATGCCCAGTAGTTCTAAGAGCATCACCATGCTCTGATGTTTCCATCTGCTCCTAGATACCTTTCTTTTTTTGTGCCCTCTGCTACTTTATCCTGATTCCCCCCAGTTTTATGTAACCAGTGTTTTCTTGCAAGTCCCAAACCACCACATTCTCTGCCAATGTCTCTTCTTGGTCTGGCCTCCAGAAACCTTATATTGCATATCAGAAAAACCTCTGCTGAAAGTAAGACTCTGCTGAAAGGAAGAAGTATCTTGCTGACTTATCACAGTTCAGTGTTTATTGAATAGCATTAGCAATCCACATATTAAACTGTAAAGGCAGAAGGTTTTTTATCTTATCCCCTAATACTTGAAAGACCCAACCAGAGAAAATTCACAGCTCAACTCCCCAACCAGTCTGCTTACCAACCGAATTAACCTGTCCAACAGTATGCAGTAAAATGAGGGGTTTAGTTAGCACACATTTGCAAATGCATGTGTAATCTGCAAGTCCTCTTCATGGCATCCTGTATCGCTTGCAGTCCTAACCTTCTAAATTGATGAGGGTCTCCACAATGGAAGCACATGCATTCTAATAGATAGATAAGGGGCAGGTGGGCCTGGAGTTAGCCCAATCCACCTTAAAGGCACAGGGGCATATTAGACACCCAGCACATAGCACAATGGCAGCAAAGGTGCCCAGTGTGTCCCCTGACCAAATTTACACCAGTAACAAAGAGATGCCCCCTGCCCTCCCCTATAACTGGTCTTTACAGAAAGGAGCACATGGAGGGGCAACCAGTCTGCTTACCGACCAAATGAATCTGTCCAAACAGTATGTGCTAAAAACAAGGGTTTAGTTAGCACACATTTGCAAATGCCCAATCCTCCTTAAAGGCACAGGGGCACATTGGACACCCATCACATAGCACAATAGCAGAAAAGGTGCCCAGTGTGTCCCCTGACCAAATTTACACCACTAATACTTACCTGAGCCCCCTCTCGATTCAGCAATGTCCATGAGTGCCTCGGACATCTGGGACTCTCAATCCTCATTGGCGGAGACACAGCAGCGGCGCCAATGGCTCAATCAATCAATCAAAGTCAGTTAGCCAATGAGGAGAGAGAGGGGGGGCAGGGCCAAACCACAGCTCTGTGTTTGAATGGATACACAGAGCTGCAGCTCAGCTCGGGTGCCCCCATAGCAAGCTGCTTGCTGTGGGGGCACTCAACAGGAACTCAACAGGAGGTAGGAGCCAGGAGTCATGAAGAGTGACCCGAGAAGAGGAGGATCCAGGCTGCTCTGTGCAAAACCATTACACAGAGCAGGTAAGTATGGTACATTTGTTACTTTTATAGAAAAATTTTTTTTCACTTTAATGGTGTTTGGTGCCCTTTATACTGCCATGCCAGGTGATCCAGTGTAATGTATATTTTCAAAAATATTCTTTGACTTTGAAATATTGTTTCATTGTAAATTTATGAATACATACTTATTTTAGGGGCCTAATATAAACTATGGCATGAATAATTGTATAATGCATTACTAACAATATGTATGATATTATAGAATGTATTTATATTTCTAAAACTTAGCTCTGCAGCTAAGACATGACATTTCTATGCCAAATGAGGAAAATACCATTAGGAAGAGCATTACTATAGCTCATGTAAGCACAAAGTTGTTCGCATTAACCATTCTATTAAAATGGTAGGTACCTTCCACAAAGACAGCTGAGCTGATGAAGTGTAAACTAAAGTCTAAAGTAAATTATCTTTGCTAGTCAATTAGCTGCACATACTAAAGACACCAATCAACACATAAAAAGAAAAGCTTTCTGAAGGGGTTCTTTGAAATGTAACAATTGATAAAATGTGCTTTGTCTGATGCAATAAGTGCTGCAATTAACCTGACATCAAAACATTTTATATTTTATTCTTGTCCATTTTGGGAACCAGTTTTTTATTTGTTAAAAAAATGTCCGCTCAACAGCTTCAGCCCCGGAAGATTTTACCCCCTTCGTGACCAGAGCACTTTTTGGGATTCAGCACTGCGTCGATTTAACTGACAATTGCGCGGTCGTGCGGCGTTGTACCAAAACACAATTGACAACTTTTACCCACAAATAGAGCTTTCTTTTGGAGGTATTTGATCACCTCTGCGTTTTTTATTTTTTGGTTTGAAAATTTTTATTATGGTTTATCATGTACATAATAAAGAAGGAACAAGTGTAACGTATACAACAATGAAAAATTATACAGGTGAGACATTGAACAGATAAATAAAAGCATCACAGCAGCTTGTCAAAGTAACCGTGGATGTCATCTCAATCAATGGGTATCCATCCCTGCAGACCAATAATTAAAGGTCCATTGTACCCCAACCTTCCGTGACAGTGAGCCAGACCTAGAAGAACCCTGAGAACCCCGTGCTCCTAGGAGCCCCAATTGGGATCCTGCTGCAGCCCAGGAGTCGAGGACACAGAGCTATCCCATGCAAAATGAACCCTGGGTCAATGTCAGAGCGAAAGTGGTGGTGTAATATTCACCATAAAGCTACAGATTCAGATAAAGTGTCGAGAGTCCAATCCATAAGATAGCATGAAGGCGAATGCACTCGCCAAGAGAGGCGATAAAACAAAAAAAAAAAAAAAGGGGGGGGGGGGAAACGTGTGAGGGGGCAGAAAAGAAGGAAGGAAAGCAAAGCCATACTCATCTATTAGAGCTTCGGAAGTTCATAGCTCCCGGGGGTATGCCAGGAATGAGGGAGATATTACAAAGGGTCGCCCAAGGTTCCCAAATGTCCCTGAATTGCTCAGTTTTGTCATTGAGTTTAGCAACAATTTGTTCTTGTACCATGACCCACGTAACCTTTCTTTTAAACATCTGAAAAGAGATGGTATGTGTCTTCCAGGCCTTGGCGATAGTCATTTTAATGTTTTCCTCAGTTTAGGCCGATATGTATTATTCTACATATTTTTGTTAAAGAAAATTGCAAAAAACGTATATTGATTGGTTTGCGCAAAAGTTATAGTGTCTATAAAATAGGGGATAGTTTTATGGTATTTTTATTATTAATTATTTTGTATTAGTAATGGCGGCGATCTATGATTTTTATCATGACTGCGACATTATGGCAGACACATCGGACACTTTTGACACTATTTTGGGACCATTGTCATTTATACAGCGATCAGTGCTATAAAATTGCACTGATTACTGTGTAAATGATACTGGCAGTGAAGGGGTTAACCACTAGGGGCTAGGAAGGGGGTTAAGTGTGTCCTAGGGAGTGATTCTAACTGTTAGGGGGCGTGGCTACGAGTAACATCACTGATCATAGCTCCCGATCACAGGGAGCTATGATCAGTGACTAGGCAGAATGGGGAGATGCTTGTTTCCATTAGCATCTCCCCGTTCTTCAGCTCTGTGAGACGATCGCGGGTATCCCCACGGACAGCAGGGTCACACGCGCCACCGGCGGCGCGCACGCGACCACACGGCGGCAAATTCAAAGGGATGTACAGGTATGCCCATTTGCCCAGCCATGTCATAAATGTACATGCGGCGGTCGGCAAGTGGTTAAAGGAGGTTTCCAGATTCCGATAAGCTCCCAGCCCACAGACCCCAAAAACCACCGGGCAAGGGTTGTGGGGCTGAGGCCCTAGTCCCCATCAACATGGGACAAGGTGCTTCAGGGGCTACCGAGGTGCGGGGTTCCCCTTAAATATCCATACCAGACCTGAAGGGCCTGGTATGGAATTTGGGGGGACCCCACACTATTTTTTTTTATTTTGGTTAGAGGTTCCCTTTAATATTCATACCAGACCCAAAGGGACTGGTAATGGACTGGGGGGATCCCATGCCATTTTTTTCAATGACTTATTTTATGTGTATTGCTGGGACCGACAATTCATTATAGCCGCGAGTACTTTTAAATTACTTTTTTTCCTTTTAGAAATGTCATTTTGTGCAGGGACTGTTCTAAACACGGGAAACATGTGCCACTTTACAGGCATACTATAGACACCCTCCAGGTATGAAATTTAAAATGAATATATCACTATCACTTTTATTGTTTCACTTTAAGCATTATTAAAATCACTGCTCCCGAAAAAACTTCTGTTTTTAAAACTTTTTTTTTGCATTGATACATGTCCCCTGGGGCAGGACCCAGGTCCCCAAACACTTTTTATGACAATACCATGCATATAAGCCTTTAAAATTAGCACTTTTGATTATTCATGTTCGTGTCCCATAGACTTTAATGGTGTTCGCCTGTTCAAACAAATTTTTTGCCTGTTCGCATGTTCTGCTGCGAACCGAACTGGGGGGTGTTCGGCTCATCCCTAGTCCTAACTTTGAAGAGGAATATTGTTGTTATAGCAGCAGCTAGCTGCCATAACCCTGGTATCCCCTTCTTCGGCTGGTGGTCCGCTTTCTGATAATAGTTGTCTCTGCGGCGGATTCACCGCAAGATCACTCTTATCGATGGCGGGAAAGGGGCCCCCCCTTCTGCGGCGCTCCAGTGCCCTCTGCCGGTTACCGGAGCCGTCAGCAGCAGCGGAGGCGATCAGATCTTCTCCCTTGCTGGGTATGGAGATGAGTGAGGGGAAGATGGCCCCCACCCCCAAATAAAATGCAGAGCTCACGTACAGAAGCAACCGGTGACTATGAAAACAGAGTTCAAACCACACATGTGAGGTATTGTTTAATAATAAAAAAAACGGGGGGGCGTGTCCGGACGCGAAGCAAGGTGGATGTGTAGATGCTGTGCTCCACACCAGCTAATTGAATCCATCGACATCCCTAGCTTAATTCAACTAGAAAATACCCCATCTACCTTGGGATAACTGCTGGATGCCCTATAGTGCTCTCCTGGAGAGACATTTTTCAGAAAAAACGTCCCTAGCCGACCTGGGGCCTGCGAACGAGCTGACAAACAAGACACCCGGCGCCATCTTGAGGCCTGCGGGCTCGCCGGTCCTCCTCACTCTCCACCGAGCTCATCCACAACAGCAGCCCATCAACTACCATAGCACCGGAGGCCATAAGAAGGAGAGAGATTGGCTCCACAAGGATCTCTGCAGCTTGCTCCGATCCCTGAAGGCCCGGTGCCATATTAAAGGCCTGCAGATCCGGCCTCACCTTACAACCGGAACGCAGTGAGTAACATTTGCCTTTCACCAATACCGGCACCCCCAGAAGTGACTGCCCTAGGAGACACTAGCGGGACACTATCTATTTCTCTTCCTTCTATCGTTAGTCCGGAGCGCACATCAGCGGCCACCAGCACTAGGAAAGTCCGCGGCTCCGGCCTACCATCCGGAGCCGGCGGCCATCTTGCTGCCCCCAGTACACCCTAATCCTCTTTAATTGGCTCCGCTTGGGATACAAACCCCCACACACCAGGCCTACTACAACCTGGAGATTACTGCTCCCCCCACATCGATGCCTGAATAACTACCTGACATCGGACACCAACACTAAGAAAGTCCGCGGCTCCGGCCTACCATCCGGAGCCGGCGGCCATCTTGCTGCACCCAGTACACCCTAACCCTTTCTGATCCGCTCCGCTCGGGATACAAACCCCCATACACCAGGCCTGATAAAGCCTGGAGAACCGTCCCCACACTGATGCCTAAATGACCACCTGACTGGAACAATTAAAAAGGGGCAATGGCGAGGATACATGTCTTGATCTCAGCTAACATGAAGGTTTAGGCCCGGAGCTCCTGCACAGGACGGGTCAACGAAGCGGCTCACTGAGTATAGCGGCGCATATTTCCCTCCAACTAGGCGGTCAAATCCCCAAAACCCTACCAGCATGTCTAGGAGGAAAAGGGCCGAACATGGGCCCAAAAAACTGACGGCGTACTTCAAACCGCCTCTACCACAACGTAGCCATGAAAACACTGGCGCCTCCTCCTCCACACCTCTCCCCTTCTCCAGATCTCCAGAGAGATACGCAGATCGGCAGTACAACAATGCCCAGCGCTCTCCAGGAGACTCGCAAGCATCAACCCCCCTGGGAAGAAGCCCAGCTAAGGCAAAGAGCAGACTGGAGGATAGCAGCTCACAGCATGAAGTGAGGCCATATGATGAATCACAAGATGACACCAGGGAGCTGCATGACTCCATTAACACATTCCCCACCACAAATCAGCCTGTTCTTGATACAACCCTGAAAGACATGCTCATCTCCTTACGCAGCACCATACACTCAGATATGATGGCATGTATGAGGAGATTTGGCTCTGAACTAGCTGCAGTGGGTGACAGAGTAGACCATATGGAAACTAAGATGGGGGAATACGCCACCACGATTAATGACATAATCGATGCCCATGACACCGTAGAAGAAGAACAGACTTGGATGAAAGCAAAGCTGGCAGACTTAGAAGACAGGGCCAGGAGGAATAACGTGAAGCTGAGAGGTATTCCTGAAGCAGTAGGCCCAGCAGACCTGCGTCCTTATGCCACTAAAATGCTATCTACACTCATGCCAGATCTCCTTCCTATGGAGATTTCCATTGACAGGATACATCGCATCCCAAAGCCCAGCTTCATTCCAGACCACGTCCCCAGAGACGTGCTTTTCCGCATGCATTTTTATCAGTTCAAAGAAAGATTAATGCAAATTACTAGGAAGGGGGAGCACCACGGTACAGAATATTCCGAACTGCAATTTTTTGCGGACTTGTCACAACACACCCTACAGCTGCGCAAAAACTTGAACAACATAACTAAAGTATTGAGAAACCACAGCATCAGTTATAAGTGGGGGTTCCCAACCAAACTGATTGTGACCAAAGATGGTACTAACCATGTGATTTCCTCCCCCGACAAAGGATTTCAGCTTCTAAAAACATGGAAGATCCTCCCCGACGAACCACCTCCTCAGCCAACTGGCGGCAACCCGCACAGGCTTCCACCAGAATGGCAGCAAAGCCGCCACACCTGATTTTCTACTTATCAACACCTGCACCTTATTCTTCAACTAACACTTGATCCTTGACCGCTTTGCACAACAGCCTGAAACACAGGCCCCGTCCACAGGAGCCTCGCCACGGACATCAAGCCCCTTCTACCTGAGCAGATATGATCTGCACCTGGGTTATAATGACCCTCCTTTTAACTGTTAATTGTTTTTTTTCTTCTTTATCTCCCCATTTGTCTCCCCCGCAGGAAATGTCTCCATCACCTTTTCTTTCAGACGAATTCAGCACCGCATCACGTTACCAGCTATCACACCAGCTGACAAAGATTCTCATCAGAATTCATCCCTTCAACTCTACCCGTCAGCAGCTCATCACCATCACCAAGAATTCACTCCAGGAAGCCCATACCAGTGAGTACACTCCAATGTTTGACTTAAGCACACCACCATACGAGGACAATGCCAATTAGAATACTGACAATAAACGCCCACGGGCTTAACCACCCGGCTAAGAGATTTTCTCTAGGAAAGGAGGCTCAGAATTCACGCTGTGATATACTGTGTGTCCAGGAGACACATTTCCACAAAGACGCTCCTCCTAAATGCACATTTAAAGGATTTCAGCACTACTTTACCTCCAACGCGCAAGAAAAGAAGAAAGGAGTTATGATTGCGATCAAAGACTCCATTTCCTTTAAACTACGACAGGAGATCACCGATGACAATGGTCGCTACATAATTCTAATCTGTGACATTAACAATACCTGCTATACATTGGTCAATGTATATGTCCCCAACAGACGACAGATTAACTTTTTGAACACTCTAATGAAAAAGATCAAAAAAGTCCAACAAGGTCTGCTGCTGATTTGTGGCGACTTCAACATTGTCTCTGACCCAACATTAGATACTACTGCTATCCAAGTCAGGAAACCCTTATCCCTAAGTAACTTTCTTCGACACCATGACATCTATGATGTATGGAGATGTAGACACTCTACTGAAAGGGATTATTCTTTTTATTCCCACAGGCACCGCTCATATAGTAGAATTGATCTGTATCTGTCGGACAGATGGCTCCTCCAGAAAATATCACACACTAAAATAAACTCAATCACATTGTCAGACCATGCCTCTGTCCTTCTCACTATAGAAGAAAACAACCCAGTTCACAACGCATACATGTGGCGATCCAACGCTCAACTAATCTATAACCCTACTACCAAAACTTTGCTGGAGGCCCATCTCTCTGAGTACTTCCAGATCAACTCTACCCCTGATATTTCTTTTTTTTCTGTGTGGAATGCTCATAAAGCATTCATCCGTGGAATGTTCATTCAACAAGGGGCCAGATTAAGAAAGCAGAGGCAGCTGCAGATAGATACGCTAATGAAAGAAATTAGATCTTTAGAAGACCAAAATAAAATTCACACAACTCCGTCCCTCCACATGAAACTAGCAAATTTGAGACATGATCTAAGACTTATTTTATTACACAAATTCGAACAAACAGAAAGAAAAATGAAATTGTCCTTTTATTCTACTAGCAATAAAGCAGGGAAAGCCTTAGCACGTAAAATACAAGGACAACGTTTCAAAACCAAGATCCCATACCTGATAAACCCCAAGACCAACAAAAAAGAAATGGATCCACAAAAAATTGCTGATTCTTTCAGCGAATATTACGAATCCCTGTATAACCTTAGAAATGACGCATCAACACCACAACCCTCAATGGCTAGCATAGATGATTTTCTATCTAAAGTTGATATTCCTAAACTAAATACAGATCAACTCAACGACTTAAATTCACCCTTCACAATTCTTGAGATACTTAAAGCTATAGATGTCTTACCTAACAACAAATCCCCTGGTCCTGACGGTCTAACAGGGGAGTATTACAAAGCTTTTAAGACAATACTAAGTCCCCACCTCCTTGGGGTGTTTAATGCTGCAGCTGCTTCTGCCTCCTTCCCGCCTGAAATGCTGGAGGCCACTATTGTAACCCTCCCAAAACCTGGTAAGAGCCCTGATGTACCCCAGAATTTCAGGCCTATATCGTTATTGAACAATGACTTGAAATTGTATGCAAAAATCTTAGCGTTAAGAATGGTGGATATATTACCAACGATAATCAATCCTGACCAATCAGGATTCACAAAGGGTAGACAGACCTCAGACGCAACGAGACGAGTTATCAACATTATAACTATTGCAAGGAAATCTCGGACGCCTTCTCTGCTCCTAGCCTTGGATGCAGAGAAGGCGTTCGATTGAGTGCACTGGACCTACCTTTCCAGGGTGCTTACAAAATTTGGTTTTACTGGACATATACTTTCAGCTATATTAGCCCTTTACACCTCCCCATCTGCCAAAGTATTTACCTCGGGTATGTTATCTAAACCTTTTAGAATTACGAATGGAACTCGACAAGGGTGCCCATTGTCGCCGCTAATCTTTAACATGTTAATGGAACCCCTAGCCTCGAGCTTCAGAAATGATCCTGACATTCATGGTTTTGTCATAAACAAACGTAAACATGTCATCAGCCTTTTCGCTGATGACGTAATACTAATGCTTACAAAACCGTCAACGTCATTAGCACTTGCAACAGATCTGCTAGAACAATACAGCAAAATCTCTTATTATAAAGTGAACAACACCAAATCTTACGTCCTTGATCTAGGACTTCCATTGAGGGAAAAAATACGCCTTAAGAATGAATTTCCATTCACATGGCAAGACTCTGGCATCTCATACTTAGGGATTACACTCACTCCTCATCCCGAACAACTGTTCAAAGCCAATTATCTCCCATTAGAGTCCAAATTACGCACAAATCTTTTAGCCTTGAGTAGACACATTCTATCATGGTCGGGTCGCCTGGCGGCATTTAAAATGCAAGTACTACCCCAATTGCTGTACATATATCGTTCTGTCCCGATACCGGTGAGCAAGCAATTCTTTAAAACATCGCAATCTATGATCTCCAAATTTCTATGGGAAGGTAGGAAAGCTAGAAGCGCCTTCACTAAACTGAGCAAAACTAGAAAAGCTGGGGGCTTAGGCCTACCTATATTGGCGGACTACCATAGTTCTGCTATCTTAGCACAACTCAAAGGATGGTTTTCTGAACAATCTACCTCACTATGGAAGGACATAGAACAATCCATCATTCCAGGAGGTAATTTATACTCATATACCTTGGCCTTTCCATACATCAGACAAATTCCCAAACATCTACCTCTACCAGTCCTAGCGACTCTACAATCCTGGAAAACCCTATCTACACAACGCGCTTCTAGCTGTCCAACTATTCAAATCCCAATACCCTTATCCATATTACCAATACTGATCCCTGATCTATCCTTAGATGACTGGACCAACAAAGGTATCACATGGTTGCAAGATCTATACAAGGATACTAAACTCAAACCTTTTGTATCTCTTCAAAAGGAATACTACTTATCACATCTAGAACACTTCACTTATATTCGACTACAATCATATACTACAAGTAACTATATACCACCGTATGAAATACATTGGCAAATTAAAAAGTATCTAACCTCCAATGAATGTCGTAGAGGTGGAATATCCCTATTCTACAACATTTTACACAATAAATCAGTTATGGTTAAATCTGATTCTATGCTGGCCTGGGAAAGGGACTTAGATACTAGCTTTTCAATAGAACAATGGAGTAAAGCTACTCATCACGCATACTCTGCCACAAAAAGTACTTCCCTCTGGGAATTGTCCCATAAGGTCACACAGAGATGGTACTTGACACCCTACAGAATTTCTAAATTTAGTTCTACAACCTCCCCTCTTTGCTGGAGGCAATGCTCCCAAGTAGGCAATCTCTTCCACATACTATGGTCATGTAGTAAACTTGCAAAATTTTGGTTAGCAATATTCGCAATCTATCGAAAAGTGACAGGTCTGAATATTCCTATCTCTCCTTCCCTTGCCCTACTAAATATTGGCATAGAGGATATCCCACCAACACTACGCCAATTCACCACCCACCTCTTTTTAGCAGCAAAATTGGTCATACTCAGAATTTGGAAATCACCCGACCCCCCAGACGTTCACAATGTCATACAAACCCTTTCCACCCATTACACCTATGAATCCATTTTAGCATCTATTGCGGGAAAACACACTGTATTTCTGAATAACTGGCAACCATGGACAGACTGGTACAAATCCTATAAGACATAATAGAGACCTCACCAATAGATACGAATAGATGAGACTCATTATACACAGGAGCTTAACTCCTCCTTATTGACAATCTTCCTGCCAATTAGAGCCTCGTTATAGGCTCTCTCCCTCCCCATCCCTCTCTTTACCCCCCCCCCCCCCAGTTAAAATTACATTTTCTTTCCTTTTACATATTGATTTTCCAGTTACCGATGTTCATTCTCAGGGAAATTTGTGATAGTTCAATGTCACTGGAAAGCCTCAAGCTTCATACCAAAGCTACAGATGGACACTTAAGGGCTCTGGGTTGCAAGCTCTCGGGGCGCAGCATGATCCCGAATGGGGCGCCTTGGGGGTGGACAGCCTGAGGCACCTACCTATTGATTACAGTTAATATGTTGGTACGTCTACATTTGCATATTTTGACTAATTATTCAAATGTTGGTTAATTTTAGTCTAGAAATTTTTAATGGTATGTATTTCCAACAATGCCTATGATTACTTGTAATTTGGTATGTAATACCTTTTCTTTACTATATTGTTAAAAAACTTTTTTTCAATAAAAATCTATTGTTTAAAAAAAAAAATAATAAAAAAAACTTGCATGCTGAATTTACATATGTTGGAATTTATATGGCTGATTTAACATTTTAGGTCACCATTTTCTTATAAATCTTGTAGGAGTTGGATGTGCCACAAACTACTGTATTTGTGCTTAGCATGTATAAAAAAGGGGAGTACAAAGAGTAATGATAATGTCACTAAGGACCATTAGTCAGATTTTAATTTACTTTAATTAGATCAATAAAAGATCATTCTAGTGATTACTATGTTGCTAAAATTGACTCTTTGCTTGCTTAAATAAGCCCAGATCTTCAGTAGTATGTATTATTTTCACTGCTGAAAAAGAATATTTGCCAGAAGCCTTCTGTATCTAAACCTTATGATTTTCACCTTCAGGGCAGTGTAAGACCAGCAATGATATTGTGTGATTTTACAAAAATAAGGCACAGCATTAAACTATAGCTCCCTCTGGCACATAAAGTGTAACTCTCACAGAGATCACAGTACTCCATCTGACAATACCTTTTTTCCCAAAAGGATGGAGACATCTTTTTTTATTATTTATATAATATATTTATTAGTTTTGCACATACACCTTACAAACAGTGACTGTAAGGCAAGCAACAGCAACGCAGTCGTAGACACAAAAAGAAATGCATATAACCAAATGCACCCGCGACCACACAATTATGGAGACATCTTTATTAAGATATTCACATTTGTTCAGGCATAATCTGGAATCTTCTATTCCTTTTGGATTATCCAGGTATTGTCATAGTCAGCATCATATTCCTGGGCTGAACCCAGTTTGACACAAACTGGTGTGCGAAACTGTCACATGATAGCAGGCCACTGGCCCAATCAGCTGTAGTCAGGGAATTCTCCAGTTCTGCCCAATCATATGGGAAACTGTCACATTATAGACAGTTACAGAGCTCAATCAGCTGCAGCCACATGGCCATATTTGGACAGTGTTTTTGACCAAATATGGTTATGTGGCCATATTTGGTCAATAATGTCACCGACATTGTTAGATGTGGCTGAAGGGAAGGGAATTCATTGGCTGTAGATGATTGGACCATCATCCTGCTATACTGGCTGAACCATAGCTCATGACTAATATTGAGGCCCAATTCGATCTCTAACTGAATGGGTCTGTGATATGGACTCTATCTGCCAAATGGAATACCTTCTCTCTGGGAGACAGATAAAGCTGACAACTATAAGATTACATGGTCTGTCTGCACTCACTTCAAAGACTTGTCAAACTTTGCAACTTATCTTCAAACAGATTTGCCTTCCTGTCTTTTCTTCTTTGATGGTTTAAATATATTGGACATATTGTGGTACCCAGGCCCTCTCCTCTACCTCACCCCCAACACCCCCCTTTTTTCTCCCTATTTTTCCTCTCTTTCCTCTTCTCTTTCTTCTTCCTGATACTTTTCCCCTCGTATTCGTTGAGTCATGATTTTTGCTGTTTCATTTTCTGGTCTGCCAATATAGGCCCTAAATCTGCTTTTACTATGGTGGTTATAGATCTAGAAGGAACGGCTATACCTTTGCTGTATCTTGCCAGCTTGTATACTATGACCACTGACATTGGGGTTGCTTTCATTGTTTTAGCAGTATAATTCTCCAACATGGTGTGACTTTTCACTACCCCTTCTCCACACTAATATTATCTTCTATGGTTTTGATATTTATGCTTTCTGTATATACTGTATGGGTTGGTTACAATAAAGTTCACCTTTTTGAACACCGAACCACAACTTAAAATAATGTTTTGATATAGATCTAAAGCCAAACTGTATAGCATTTAGTTTAATAAAGCGCAATGCATCATAAATAATTGCTATGGAATTACTCCAGGTATTTTTCTGGTTGAGTATTTTTAACATTTGTGCAGCCAACCTTCTCTCCCTACATGCACTTAGTTCTTTAATATTAAATTTTCAGTAGGATTTTAGAGTCTCTCTCTCGTCTGGGGCTGCATGAGTACCACTGCCTTGATAAAGAAGCTGAGGGTAAAGGTGATGGACTGGCCAAGCATGTCCCCAGAACTATACCCTATTGAGCATCTGTGGGGCATCCTCAAATGGTAGGTGGAGGAGCCCAAGGTCTCTTACATCCACCAGCTCCATGATGTCGTCATGGAGAAGTGAAAGAGGACTCCAGTGGCAACCTATGACGCTCTGGTGAACTCCATGCCCAAGAGGGTTAAGGCAGTGCTGGAAAAAAATGGTGGCCACACAAAATATTGACACTTTGGGCCCAATTTGGACATTTTCACTTAGGGGTGTACTCACTTTTGTTGCCAGCGGTTTAGACATTAATGGCTGTGTGTTGAGTTATTTTGATGGGACAGCAAATTTACACTGTTATACAAGCTGTACACTCACTACTTTACATTGTAGCAACGTGTCATTTCTTCAGTGTTGTCACATGAAAAGATATAATAAAAAATGTGAGGGGTGTACTCACTTTTGTGAGATACTATGTATATATATATATATATATATATATATATATATATATATATATATATATATATATATATATATACATACATAACCAAGGGTTCCCAAAGAAGCACAGCATATTTAAAGACAGAACAGAGAGTACAGAACAGCTAGCTTGGCAGCTTCCACAGACACAACATATGTGTGCTGTACATTTTATAGTATTCTTAATATTTATATATGTTCTGGATCAAAACTGAATCCAAAGTATCAGCATAACAGTCAAGCAACTAACAATCTCAAAGCGAGAGTTCAGCAATGGCAGCTTTCTTTTAATCTCATGGCAGTCTCATACTAAACTAGAACTCTTCTGCGGTTTTCTCACGTTATCCTGCACTGGGAGCAGCAACATCAAAGTTAGAGGTCATGTGCTTAAAACCACCCGTGTTCAACTAGAGGAATTGGCATTAAAGTGTTATTAAATCAAAAGACAAAAAATGTAAAATATTGCAGCTTACCAATTCTGATGTGGTAGCTGCAGTAGTTCTCATATTTAATTTTTTTCACCTTTATTTACATATGGTGATCCAGCCAATAACACACTTCTTGTCATAGGATGTCTCCACTCTGGATACAGGAGCAACAAAGACACCCTTGGACAGCAGTATATCAATCGGGGAGAGGGCAGTGTTAGATGCAAAATAAATAAAATAAGCCCTTAAGATTCCTAATTAACAACCCCTTAAATTAAAAGGCGTATCACATCCCTCATGTATTATTAACCAAAAAGAAAGAGCCAATTAATGGTACTTTTGAAGTACAACATAATTGCCACTTTTTAGGATATTAAAATTTAGAGTTTTATTCAGTACAAAAACTGTCTTTTAAAAAAGAGACACATAAAATAGTGCACTATACATTCAAGCCACATTACATAGGATGAGACAGAAGACCTCCAGATTTGGTGGGCCAATGCTTGAATTTTTCTATCATAAATTTTGGTCACAATAAATGCAAGGCATGAGATTCCATTACATCCCTATATTAACATTTATTTTTGTAAACTATGCTATATACAAATGCTATACCTCCTTAATGGCAGGGACTAATTCTAGCACTAGACCTCCTCTGTAACTCTAAACAAGTAATCTGTAAAAAAAAATCAAGTAATGCTTATGGAGATTTTTAAGTACTGAAGTTTAGCGCCATTCCATGAGTGTGTTCAATTTTAATGTGTGACATGTTAGGTATTTATTTACTCAGCATAACATCATCTTTTATAGTATACAAAAAATTTGGGCTAACTTTATTGTTTTTATTTTATTCATGAAACGGTTTCTTTCCAAAAAAAATGTGTTTGAAAAATTGATGCACAAATACTGTGTGACATAAAAAGTTGCAACAACCACCATTTTATTCCCTAGGGTGTCTGCTAAAACAATATATCTATATAATGTTTGGGAGTTCTGAGTAATTTTCTAGAAAACAAATTATGATTTTTACATGTAGGAGAGAAGTGTCAGGTTTGGCATGGGTGGCAAGGGGTTAATTACCATAAGTAAGTAATATACAAATAATTATTATAGATTGTTTTTAAGGTAATTTACTATATTTTCAAAAACTGTACTCAAGCAGTTGACTTAATGGACAAATTACTGAAGTTGGAAGTTATAACTTCCAACCAGTAATTTCACAGTAAATAGATAAATAATAAATTATTATCTTATAACATATAGCATAATAATATATGATTTAGCCTGTACCTTTTCAGCAGCAGATTCTCATTCTCCCTCTTAAACCGTGTGAGAAAAACATGGGATTATGGGTAAATATTATACCCATAAACACATGTTTTTTCCTTGTAGATAAGAGGGCTGGGCTGGAAGGGGGCATATGTCGTTTAGACACATGCCCCCTTCTATGACACTACAGTGAGAGGTGTGCCTCCACTGCAGCATTTTTATTGGACAGCTCTGACAGGAAGGGAGGAGAGGCACTATGAGCTCATCCTCTCAGTCTGCTGCAAACAGAGTGTGTCAGCTTGTATTTAAACTGGCCGATCTGTATGTAGCTTTTGACAGGCCAGCGAAAGAAGCCCCATATCTCCGGAACTGTAGGTCCTAAGAGCCCCAAATTTTGACCAGTGGTGGGGTAGGACTTCAGCTACATACATATTTCGATATGTGTATATATATATATATATATATATATATATATATATATATATATATATATATATATATATATATATATATGTATGTGTAGCTAGTACACTATAATTATTTAGACATACTAAAACATCTTTATTACAGTATAGACGTTGATGGATCCACTTTGGAGATCTCCTATCCTATTGTATCCTATCCTATCCTACAGTATATGCTTTGAATGTATAAAGTCTCATACACACGATCAGACTTTGTACAAACTTTCCCGTGGATTTTTGTACAAAGGTCGTTGGCCGCAAGTTTGTATTGCATACACACGATCAGACTTTTTAGGCAACAAACAACATACTGACGACACTTCAAAAGAGGACGTTCGAATACTCCAGCGCCACCTTTGGTCAACTTCTGTATTGTTGTCTGATCTTTTGCATTGGTTCTGAGCATGCGTGTTTGTACTTTGTACAAAAGTCTAATGGTTTTGTGTACACACAATCGGACTTTGCTCCATTGGACTTTTGTTGCCAGAAAGTTTGTCCGTTCGCACAGCCAACAAAAGTCAGATGAAAACGGAAAGTTTGTCCGATGGAGCGTACACACGGACGGATGTTGTCACAAAACAGCTAATTTGCATGTTTGTTGTCAAAAAGTCAGATCGTGTGTACAGGCCTTTACGCATACTTTTATGTGTCTCTAAAAGACATTTTGTACTTAAAACAACTCTAGATTTTAATAATTTAGAAATGGTATTGTTGTGCCTCTTTGATTGGTTCTTTGTTTTTGGTTTAGTATTAGATGCGCTAGCAAATTTAAATTAACTTGAAAGAGAAATTAAAGCTGAGATCCAGCTAACACTTTTTTGATCAGTAACAGTAAAAGTATTTTTTTTTTTGGGGATAAAGATTTTACATAAATTAATAAAAGCTGACCATTGTTAGCCCCAACTTTCTACCCATTAATTAATGGTCTGTTAAAGGAAGTTGAGAAATAACAGACTTACTACTCAGAAAATAAAGGTAAAAAAGCCTGAAGAAGAAAAACAAATGCAGCCACCACATCTAAGAGTTGGTAAGCTGCAATGTAGTATTATTTGTTATTGGGTTTAATACCGCTTTAACTTTACTCCTCCTGACACCCCAAACGCTGAACTGCAAAATGCCTGGATAGAAACAAATGAGGTTTGCTCTCTGCTATGTAAGCAGAAGAGAGATCCATTACACTAAACGCTTCATGCTCAACAGATAGCGCTTCCTAGTAGCACCAATTTGGTTTTAACTGCTAATAGCCAAGGAAACAGAGTGGCGGATGTACCTGGGCCCTACAAAAAGGAACACCTTCAGTTTGTTGGTATGTAATCAAAAAAAAAATCACAAATTGGACTACCAGAAAAATATGCAGTTTGTGTTATATATTGTCAAAATCGTATTTCATGTGCTGTTCATTTAGCATGTTACCAAAACATATCAAAAAAGGAAATGTATTGTGTCACAACACATAACTTGAAAAATTGTAATGTCGAGTAAATCCTTTTTCACTGCTGGGTTTTCTAATTAACTAAGGCACTTAGGGCTGAATTCTGCCAACCCACAATTCACACTTGGCACACAATATGTATTGTAGCTATCAGTCTGATTTGATAGATTACTTATTTTTCCCTTTTATACCTTAAGCAATCTATGTAATATTTATTAAACATGAACATATTTCTCAATTTTCTCTTATGATCACAGGGATTGGATGCATTTTTTTAAATGTAAAAGAAAATATGAGCAGAGCTTTAGAAACATATCTCAAAGCTTAACAAATTATAATATATTTCTGTATTGTAAAATACAAGCGTTAAACAACTTACCAGCATTTGTTTTACCATTTAGATATTTAGTTAAGCCAGAACTCCAGGCAAATGTTTCATTACAATGTACTATGTAAAAAATAGTTTAAGTGATTGTAAAGTCAGAAGGTTTTTTTTGTATCTTAAGGCTTTCTATGCATTTCTAGCCCCCCCCCCCCTCAGTCCCCCTAATACTTACCTGAGCCCCCTCTAGATCCAGTGATGTTGCATGAGACACTTGGCTGGCCGGGACTCCCCTCCTTATTGGCTGAGACAGCATTGAGTCGCCATTGGCTCCCGCTGCTGTCAATCAAAGTCAGTCAGCCAATGAGGAGAGAAAGGGGGCAGGGCCAGGCCCCGACTCTGTGTCTGTATGGACACAGGGAGCTGTGACTCGGCTCGGTGCCCCCATAGCAAGCTGCTTGCTGTGGGGGCACTCAACAGGAAGGAGGGGCCAGGAGCACTGAAGAGAGGCCAGAAAAGTAGGCGGATCCAGGCTGCCCTGTGCAAACCCACTTCACGGAGCAGGTAAGTATAACATATTTGTTATTATATAGCTAATACAAGTCTTTACAATCACTTTAACTCCAAATTGTATGTCACCTCAATGATTTCTGTGGTTTATTATTATTTAGAGTTTAACCACTTACGGAGCGCCCACAGCAGTTTTACGTCGCTACTTTGAAAAGGATTATCATTGTTATGGCAGCTGCTAGCCACCATAACCCTGGTATTGTCTTCTTCAGCGGGCGGTCCGCTTCAAGATAAAAGTGGTCTCCGCGGCAGAATCGCTGCAAGATCAGGGGCCCCCCCTCCCACCACATTCCGGTGCCCTCCGCCGCTTAACGGGTCCATCAGTAGCGCCGGAGGCGATCAGGTCTGCTCTCCTGCTTCGTATGGAGATGAGTGAGGGGAAGATGGCCACCCATCTCCATATCATTGCAGGGCGGAAGCGACGTCAAAACGTCACTTCCGCCCATAGCTCTTAAAGGGCCTTTTTATTTATTTATTTTTTATTTTTTTAAATGACAATTTTTTTTTTTATTGCATGTTAGTGTAAAATATGAGATCTGAGGTCTTTTTGACCCCAGATCTCATATTTAAGAGGTCCTGTCATGCTTGTTTTCTATTGCAAGGCATGTTTTCCTTGTAATAGGTATAAAAGTGACACATTTTTTTGAAAGAACAGTGTAAAAATAAAAAATAAAAAGGTAAAATAAATAAGAAAAAAAAAAGAATGATTTTTAAACGTACCCCGTCCCGCCGAGCTCACGTGCAGAAGTGAACGCATACGTGAGTAGCGCCCGCATCTGAAAACGGTGTTCAAACCACACATGTGAGGTATCGCCAAGATCGGTAGAGCGAGAGCAATAATTATAGCCCTAGACCTCCTCTGTAACTCAAAACATGCAATCTGTAGATTTTTTTTTTAACCACTTAAGGACCACCTCACGCCGATATATGTCCGCAGAATGGCACGGCTGGGCACAAGCACGTACCTGTATGTCCTTCTTTAAGTGCCCAGCCGTGGGTTGCGCGGGCATCTCTGGCGGCACGCTTGCGACCCGGTCCTGAGCTCCGTGACCGTGGCCGCGGGACCAGCAGGCCCGATCTCCGCTGGTGTCCCGCGATTGGGTCACAGAGCTGAAGAATGAGGAGAGGTCTGTGAAAACAAACCTCTCCCCATGCTTCCCAAGCCTGTCACTGATCGTCTGTTCCCTGTTATAGAGAAAGACGATCAGTGACATCAGACGCCAAGCCACACCCCTCTACAGTTTAAAAAACACACACACACTTAACCCCTCCCCGCCCCCTAGTGGTTAACTCCTTCACTGCCAGTGTCATTTACACAGGAATCAGTTCATTTAAATAGCACTGATTGCTGTATAGATGACAATTGTCGCTCTATTTTTGTTTATAGCGCAAAAAATAAAAACTGCAGAGGTGATCAAATACCACCAAAAGAAAGCTCTATTTGTGGGAAAAAAAGGACGCCAATTTTTTTGGGGAGCCACGTCGCACGACCGCGCAATTGTCAGTTAAAGCGACGCAGTGCCGAATCGCAAAAAGGGGCCTGGTCCTTTGGCTGCAAATTGGTCTGGGGCTTAAGTGGTTAAACGTCGCCTATGGAGATTTTTAAGGGTAAAGTTTGTTGCCATTCCACGAGCGGGCGCAATTTTGAAGCGTGACATGTTGGGTATCAATTTACTCTGTGTATCATTATCTTTTACAATATAAAAGTGGATGTAAACCCCGAAAAAAGTCCAGTCTTGCCACAAAGAGTTAATCCAGCTCTGAGCAATCCTCTTTTATTCAGTGAGATAAATCTTGACAAACAGAGACAAACTTTGTCAAATCATCCCTCTTGCTGTGAGTGACAGGTGATTTACATATCTCGTGCACTAGCCTAAGAGACATGCATTATTTTTTAATTCCCTCCCACTCCTTTCTTCTGCTGCTCTGCAAGGATTGGCTGTTCCACACCTCATGATTTGGCATGCTGAAGTCATGTGGGGACTTTTCTGGGTTTTGACTGGATGTTAGTGATCATAGCAGAAGTTCAGTGTAAGAAATACACAGGAGAAAAAATGCATGTTGATAAGGGGAGTGTAGAGATAGGCGGGGAGTCTACTCACATCATGACTCCACATACTGAGCCCTGGAAAACAGACCCACCCACAAAATCTGCAGTTTTTTGAGTCTCATAGCAGACCGAGGGGAGACATTTGACAGATAAGTATACATGCAGGCGGCAGGTATATCCTAGATAACCAATATTGCAGTAGTTTAGAAAGTATGAGAGTGGGTTTACATTCACTTTAAGTGGTTAATAGCTATACTACTGAGCTGTTGTGGCTATGAGAGCTATGGCTTTCATACACAGAAGCTGCATTGCCATTTACCTGCTCACCTTTTCCTTTGTCCATTCACAGAACACCTTGTATTTTGTAAACAGTATAGGCATTCTGTGAAAAAACAAGGGGGAGGGTGGGTAAATGACAGTACTGCTGTTTCATATAAGAGCAACAGCTCTCATAGTTACAGGGACATAAATCAAGCAAGAGCTATCCTATCATATCCAGCATTAATGAAACTGTAAATAATCAAGTTCCTGGAGGTTCATCTAATCAGGGTTAATTATGTATTTGTGACACGGAAAAGATTAATTAAAATTATTGCCTGGAGTTCTGCTTCAAATCAGGTTCTCATTAATCTACAGACTATACAGGTCCAGTGCACTGTGCAGTAAAGTGATGTTCAGTCTACCCTATTCTGTCTGGGTTGACAAAGGCCTTCAAACATAGGTTCCAGAGCTGCAAGGCAAGCATACTAAACACTTACACACTGTGAAAATGACTAAATGACTAAAGTGACTAAATGTCATTCTCAAAGTAAAGAATGGATTATTTTGTGGATCAGCTTTTAATGTATTTTAGGGAATAAATATAAAAGTGTATCCAGTCCCCATATGCAGTCTACCTCTTTTACACCTTTATAATCACAAATTATAAAGATAATAGAGAGAAACGCTGTAGCAATTGCAAGTATTTGCTTTAATCTTATATCAACTTCTGTGTCCTTGAGGCACTTCCTTGGATCCTAGGCCAATGCTACATTATATACATGGACAAGATCCTGTGATGCATGGATATCTTGGTTGCAATGCATAACTTTACATTGATCAATGTATATTTTACAGCTTCAGTTCATTAATGATACATTGATCAACATTAAATCTTATTTTCCATATAACTGCACAATAACCAGTGCATCAAGTCTAGCTTACAAGTTAAAGACGTCTTACAAGGACTGTATACTTGTACAAAGTGTTGCGCCATTCTCAAATCGAAAATATTATTTTATTCAGGAACTCTATAAATGGGTAACAAATAACTTAACCTTGGAGTGCATCACCTACAATCTTAGCCTATACAGACTATATCATGAGCCATGAATCTCTGAATGTGGCCTTTAAGTCAGTTTCATTTTTTTGTATAATTTTTTTTTATACATTTGCAGACAAAAGAACCATTAGAAATGCTTTCGTACAGTTTAAATATACTACATCAGCAGTGATCTCTATGTCAATATTAATGCTTACTTAACCACTTCAATACCCACCCATAGTCATATGACGTCCTCAGGAGGGCTCTTCCACCCCTGGTGGGCGTCATATGACGTCCTCGACTTCCCGGCCGCCTAGGGCGCGCACGCCTACCGCGTTGCTCGGGACCCCGTGCACGGTGCATGGCGGCCGCAATGTCCGCCGGGCACCCGCGATTGCCCGTTAACCGATCAGGACCGCAGATCTGTGTGTGTAAACACACAGATCCACGTCCTGTCAGGTGAGAGGAGACCGATGGTGTGTTCCCAGTACAGAGGAACACTGATCGTTCACCTCCCCTTGTGAGTCCCCTCCCCCTACAGTTAGAATCACTCCCCAGGAAACATAATTAACCCCTCCATCACCCCTTAGTGTTAACCCCTTCCCTGCCAGTCACATTTACACACTAATCAGTGCAATTTTATAGCACGGATTGCTGTATAAATGTGAATGGTCCCCAAAATTTGTCAAAAGTGTCCGATATGTCCGCCGCTACGTCACAGTCACGAAAAAAAAAAATCGCAGATCGCCGCCATTACTAGTAAAAAATAAATAAATAAAAATGCCATAAATCTATCCCCTATTTTGTAGACGCTATAACTTTTGCGTAAACCAATCCATATACACTTATTGCGATTTTTTTTTTTATACCAAAAATATGTAGAAGAATACATATCGGCCTAAACTTTTTTTTTAAATTGGGATATTTATTATAGCAAAAAGTACAAAATATTGTGTTTTTTTCAAAATTGTCTCTCTTCTTTTGTTTATAGTGCAAAAAATAAAAACCGCAGAGGTGATCAAATGCCACCAACAGAAAGCTCTATTTGTGGGGGAAAAATGTAATTTGGGTACAGTGTTGCATGACCGCACAATTGTCATTCAAAGTGCGACAGCGCTGAAAACTAAAAATTGGTCTGGGAAGGAAGTGGGTGAAAATGCCCTGTATTGAAGTGGGTAAACATAGAAACATGAAAAAGTGATGTCAGAAAAAGACCAAGTGTTCCATCAAGTCTGACACTTTTTTTTAAGAATTTAACTATGTTATTGTGTTTTTTTTTTTCCTGTTCATTTTTTGGTCTGAGTATAAAATAATGTTTGTCGTATCATGTTTGAATCTATTTACTGTTGACTGACTCACTACCTCTGCTGGAAGTCTGTTCCAAGCATCAACTACCCTTTCAGTAAAATAACACTTTCTGAGATTAGTTTTGAACTTTCCGCCTGCTAGGTTAAAGTCATGTCCCCATGTTCTTTATCTTAACTTCATATTGAAAAAACTGCCCTCCTGAACCTTATTCACCCCCTTGATATATGTAAAGGTTTCAATCATATCTCCCTCTCCCTTCATTCCTCCTGACTACACATATTAAGTTCCCGAAGTCTCTCCTGATATCCTTCAGACCTTTCACCATTTAAAGGGGTGTTCCAGCGCAATTTTTTTTTTTAAAAGTCAGCAGCTACAAACACTTTAGCTGCTGACTTTTAAAAAAATGTTATTCCAGATTAGGAAGACTGCCTAGCAACAAGGGTTTCTGGTAAGTTAAAAAAAAAATGTAATTTTTTTTTTTTTTAAGAATATTAATGCTATTTTTTTTTTAGGGTGGCCCTCCACTTTAAGGTTACATGTCTCTGGACACGTCTCTGGACACGTTCTAGCGTATCAATATCTTTTTGTAAGTGAGGTCTCCAGAACTGAACACAGTATTCTAAATAACATCTAACTAAAGATCTATACTATGGACAGGCCTCTAGCAAGATTACACTCTAATGCTGTGTACACACGATTGGAACTTCCAATGGGAAATGTTGGATTTGAGCTTGTTGTCGGAAAGTCCGACTGTGTGTATGCTCCATCGAACATTTGCTGTTGGAATTTCCGCACACAAATATTTGAGGACAGGTTCTCAAATTTTCCAACAACAAAACTTGTTGTCAGAAAGTCCGATCATGTGTACACAAGTCCATCACACAAAAGTTCACACATGCTCTGAATCATGCAGAAGGCTATTGAACTGGCTATTGAACTTCCTTTTTCTCGGCTCGTTGTATGTGTTGTACTATACCACGTTCTTGACGTTCGATATTTCCAACAACATTTGTGTGACCGTGTGTATGCAAGACAAGTTTGAGCCAACATCCTTCGGAAAAAAATCCAGAGTTTTGTTGTCGGAAAATCCGATCATGTGTACAGGGCATAATGCAAAATGGGGGTACCATAATCCAGATAATGATTTGAGAAATTTGAAAAGGAGACAATTCCCCTAACAGTCTCCAAAAGAAAAGGAAAAAAAAATGACTATCTCGGTACCTTGGACACAATACACATGGATTACAATTTTTAAGTTTTTTATATCTTTGTATAGAGATAAAAGCAGAATATTCAGATACAAAGAAACACATACATTTGAGTTCAAAGAGGGGGAAGGGAAAGTGAGGGAAAGGAGGGGAAGGAAAGAAAGGGTGGGGGGGTTCACGCCTCACCTTTCCCGCCAGCTGCTTCAGGATGGAGAAAAGGGAAGGGGCCAGCATATATGTCATTTACCGGCCTCTTCCTTTTCTGAATAAACTGGAACATAGTAAACAGTTTACTATGCTTCAGTTTATGAATGAACAGGAAGCCACTCAGCACAGAGCACTTCCCATTAATTCACTATCCAGTGGCTGAGGCTTTAGAGAAAGGGATCAGGAAAATCTCTGTCCTCAGTCTCTTTCTCTGCTTTAAACATGAGACATCGGGGTCTGTTTAGACCCCTAATATTTCCACAAAGCCCCCTAATAGGGCTCCTAAAATGGTTTGTAAAAAAAAGATAGTAAAAATAATAAAAAAAATTAAAATTGAAAAAAAATAAAAATAAATAAGATAATACAAATAAAAACTACCTAAACCATCCATTGCCATACTGACACCAACTTCTGCCATATTGCCACCATCCTCTGCCATACTGACAAAGTGCATTGCTCTACTGACACCATCCTCTGCCCTACTGACACTTAAGCCCGGACCATTTGGCTGCCCAAAGACCAGAGCACTTTTTGCGATTCGGCACTGCGTCGCTTTAACTGACAATTGCACGGTTGTGCAACGTGACTCCCAAGCAAAATTGACGTCCTTTTTTCCCCACAAATAGAGCTTTCTTTTGGTGGTATTTTATCACCTCTGCGTTTTTAATTTTTTGCGCTATAAACAAAAAAATTGCGTCAATTTTGAAAAAAATGCATTAAAAGTTTACTTTTTGCTATAATAAATATCCCCCAAAAATATATATACATTTTTTTTTTCTTCAGTTTAGGCCGATACGTATTTTTCTACATATTTTTGGTAAAAAAAATCGCAATAAGTGTTTATTGATTGGTTGGCCCAAAATTTATAGCATCTACAAAATAGGGGATAGTTTTATGGCATTTTTAATAATATTTTTTTTTACTAGTAATGGCAGCAATCAGCGATTTTTATCATGACTGCGACATTATGGGGGACAGATCGGACACTTTTGGCATGATTTTAGGACCATTCACATTTATACAGCAATCGGTGCAATTAAAAATGCATTGATTACTGTGTGAATGTGACTGGCAGTGAAGGGGTTAACCACTAGGTGGTGCTGTAGGGGTTAAGTGTGTCCTAGGGAGTGATAATAACTGTGGGGGGGAGGGGCTATGTGTGACATGACACTGATCACCGCTCCCGATTACAGGGAGCTGTGATCACTGTCCTGTCACTAGGCAGAACGGGAAAATGCTTGTTTACATCAGCATGACCCCGTTCTTCCTATCTGTAACATGATCGCGGGTATCCCCGCGGACATCGAGCCTGCGGGACCCGTGAGCACACTCGCCTGCAAACCGCTTCTTAACCACTTGACCACTGGGGACTTAAACACCCTTAATAACCAGACCAATTTTAAGCTTTCGGTGCTCTCACACTTTGAATGACAATTACTCATTCATACAACACTGTACCCATATGACATTTTTGTCCTTTTTTTCACACAAATAGAGCTTTCTTTTGGTGGTATTTAATCACCTCTGGGTTTTTTATTTTTTGCGCTATAAAAGAAAAACGACTGAAAATTCAGTAAAAAAATGAATTTTTCTTCGTTTTTGTTATAAAATTTTGCAAATTTGTAATTTTTCTTGATAAATTTTGGCTAAAATTTATACTGCTACACATCCTTGGTAAAAATAAGTACAAATTGGGGTATATTATTTGGTCTTTGTGAAAGTTATAGAGTCCACAAGCTATGGTGCCAATATCTGAAAATTGATCACACCTGAAGTACTGACGGCCTATCTCATTTCTTGAGTCCCCAACATGCCATAAAAGTACAAATACCCCCCAAATGACCCCTTTTTGGAAAGAAGACATTCCAAGGTATTTAGAAAGAGGCATGGTGAGTTTTTTGCAGTTGTCATTTTTTTCCCACAATTCTTTGCAATATCAAGATTTTTTTTCTTTTTTTTTTTTTTTCACAAAATTGTCATATTAGCAGGTTATTTCTCACACACAGCATATGCATACCACAAATTACACCCCAAAACCTATTCTACTATTACTCCTGAGTACGGCGATATCACATGTGTGAGACTTTTACACAGCGTAGCCACATACAGAGGCCCAACATGCAGGGAGCACCTTCAGGCGTTCTGGAGCACCCAGGACAATTCTGACATTTCTCTCCTACATGTAAAAATCATCATTTATTTGCTAGAAAATGACATAGAACCCCAAAATATTATATATGTTTTTTTAGCAAAGACCCTAGAGAAATACAATGGCGGTCGTTGCAACTTTTTATCTAGCACGGTACTTGCGCAGCAATTTTTCGAACGTGTTTTTTTTGGAAAAAAAATGTTTTGTGCTTTACAAAAAACAAAACTGTAAATTTAGCCCAATGTTTTTGCATAATGTGAAAGATGAAGTTACGCCGAGTAAATAGATACCCAACATGTCACCCTTCAAAATTGCACACACTCGTGAAATGGCGCCAAACTTCGCTACTTAAAAATCCCCATAGGCTTTAATTTTTTTTACTGGTTACATGTTTTGAGTTACAGAGGAGGTCTAGGGCCAAAATTATTGTTCTCGCTCCAACGTTCGCAGCGATACCTCACATGTGTGGTTTGAACACCGTTTTCATATGTGGGCGGGACTTACGTATGCGTTCGCTTCTGCATGCGAGCACACGGGGACAGGGACGCTTTAAAAAAATATATATATTTTATTGTTCATTTTACTTTATTTATTTTAGTTTGACCCTTTTTTTCCCCCCAAAAAATTTTTTTGATAACTTTTATTCCTATTACAAGGAATGTAAACATCCCTTGTAATAGGAATATGGCATTACAGGTCCTCTTTACAGTGAGATATGGGGTCAATAAGACCCCACATCTCACTTCTAGGCTGGAAAGCCTGAAATAAAAGAAAAAAACGATCCTGGCTTTGATCGTAGCGAGTATCGCAGGGTAGGGTATCGCAGGGTATGGCAGGGTATGGCAGAGTATCGCAGGGTATCGCAGGGTATGGCAGGGTATGGCAGAGTATCGCAGGGTATGGCAGAGTATCGCAGGGTATGGCAGAGCATTGCAGGGTATGGCAGAGTATCGCAGGGTATGGCAGAGTATCGCAGGGTATGGCAGGGTATGGCAGAGTATGGCAGGGTATGGCAGAGTATGGCAGAGTATTGCAGGGTAAGGCAGAGTATCGCAAGGTATGGCACAGTATTGGAGGGTATGGCACAGTATTGGAGGGTATGGCACAGTATTGGAGGGTATGGCACAGTATTGGAGGGTATGGCAGAGCATTGCATGGTATCCATCCATCCATGCTCAGCCATCCTCCATACCCTGCAATACCCAGCAATACACTGCAGGCTATTGCTGTGTATTGCAGGGTATGGAGGGATGGCTGAGCATGGATGGATGGATCGGTGGCATGCAGAGCAGGCTGTGGGCACTACAGATCCTGCCCACAGCACTGCTGCCACCGATCCCTCCCCCTCTCCTCTCACACTGTACCGATCGGTACAGAGAGAGGAGGAGAGAGGAACCGGCGTTATCAAATGACGCCGGTTTGCTTACATGTGATCACTCCGTCATTTGACGGAGCGATCACTTGGTAAACGGCCGCGATGAGTGGCCGTTTACCGTGATCCATGATCCGCCGGGTCCTCTGGACCCGGCGATCATGGATGTTCTCGAGTGCGCGCCCCAGGGGGCACGCAAGAGCAGAATTCTGTGAGGCCGTTAATTAACGGCCTCCCAGAGTTAAGCAACCGCCCTGTAGCCGTTTTTCGGCTATGGGCCGGTTGTTAACTGGTTAAAGGGCAACGTACAGGTACGTTAATCTGCCTGTATTTGCCCTTCTGCCGACGTATATGGACATGAGCCAGTCGGCAAGCGGTTAAAGAATTTCAAAATATTTGGCTTGGATTCCTTGAGGACCATATCAGTTTTCAATGAGGGCTTCTGGTAAAATGAATTAGCCTGGTTCCAGAGAGAGGTAAGTATCTGTGCAATATTAAGCTATTTTTAACTTGCAAGCAGCATATGGAAGAGACAAGTGTGACAAGGTTCTTAGTCCCTCTTTAGGGAATGATTCCCACTACCACTCAACAGCTCACTCTACTTATTTCCTACCAAATAGGAAAGGTCATCTTCATTTTTTTTCTTCCACATTTTAGATTTCCCAATATAGGCATAATTTATTGTATTCATTTGTTTTTTTGTTTTTTTTTAAATAATATGAAAATGTAAAATAGCATGTGACAGAGTTGTAAAATGTATTCTGTCACCAATAAATAAAGGACATTCTTCATTTGGTTAATTAGCTTGTTTTCTCAAGTCTGTCAGTGTCTGGGTTAATGTTAAATGCTATTGTAAATTCCCCTCTACTTGAAGCCATGCAGAAAATGTTGTACACCACCGGGCTTCACAGCACTTTACAGACCGACATCAGTGTTGTACTGTAGATAAAGTTTTCTCATGTAGTAGTGAGCAAAGCATCAGCTGCATTAGTATTGCTGTGGATCTGTAATATCCCAGATAGCAAGCAATTGTTCTGCAAGTTTGAAAATGACTTGCTAAGCTATTGCTAGACTTGCCAGGCTTCACAAGATTGTTGCGCAATTGCAGCAAATTTGCATTGCATGACTCCAGATCAACTTTTTTTGCAAACATTCTGCAAGTCTGATGCAAGTTCTGGTTCAGATATGTTGTGCAATAGTCCTCTCACCACAGGGGTCACTTTGGCTGAATTTGGAAAAATGTCAACTAGAACTTGTGCTTCAAGTGCTCTGCAAGTGTACAACTTTCCAATGAAAATGTGCAGCAAGTTAAAGTGGTTCTAAAGCCTTAAGGTTTTTCAACCTTAATGCATTCTATGCATTAATGTGAAAAACATTCTGTGCAGCAGCTGCCCCCAAGACACCCCACTTTTCCTTAACTGAGCCTGATCCTGATGTGCATGAGTGCAGGGGGCTCCTGCCGCTGTCTCTCTCCTCATTGGACAGATTGATAGCAGCGGGAGCCATTGGCTGTATCAATGGACGCAGAAGCGGGACTCAGGAGCGAACACGCATTGGTACCCCCCCCAGGGAAAGGGAGGAGCGCCTGCAGGTGACCCCAGAAGAAGAGGGTCAGGCTGCTCTGTGCAAAACAATTAGGCTGCTTTCACACTGGGGCGGTTTGCAGGCGCTATTGCGCTAAAAATAGCGTCTGCAAACCGACCTGAAACAGCTGCTGCTGTGTCTCCAGTGTGAAAGCCCTGAGGGCTTTCACACTGGAGCGGTGTGCTAGCAGGACCGTAAAAAAAGTCCTGCTAGCAGCATATTTGGAGCGGTATAGGAGCGTGTATTCACCGCTCCTATACCGCTCCTACCCATTGAAATCAATGGGACACCGCGGGGATACCGCCGGCAAAGCACCGCTTTGCAGCGCTTTGCAACGCTTTGCGGCAGGTTTTAACCCTTTTTCGGCCGCTAGCGGGGTTAAAATCACCCCGCTAGCGGCCGCATACTGCGGGTAAAACGACGGTAAAGCAGCGCTAAATATAGCGCTGCTTTACCGCCGCCGCCCGCACCGCTCCGGTGTGAAACCAGCCTTACACAGAGGAGGTAATTATAGCCATGTTTGTTATTTTCATAAAACAAAACACATAGCTTTAGCACAACTTTAACGAGACTTACAATTCAACACTGCCACAAATTTGTGGCAAGTTATCCTTGCTATCTGGAAAGAAGCTTGCAAACTCATTTATTATATGGGAGGAGGTGATGTCACTAGGGGATTTACAATCTGAGTGGATATTCTGCTACTATATTAATATATATTCTGCTACTATACTAATATATGTTCTGCTACTATACTAATATATATTCTACTATTGTCTGTGCACCTAAATATTGTATGAATCTATATAGCAAAATGTTGTTAATAATTCCAGGAACCGTATGTGTGGTGCAAGACTGAGAAGTAATACAGACTTTTGCTGCTTTAGAAGAAAGTACAGTGTGGAGCATTAACTAGTGCCATGTGGAATGCTGGCTATTGTTAAAGAATAATTATCACCAAATGTTGAAAATCATTGTTAAATCCCCCCAGGCTTTGTGCTATGTGCACTTGGCACCATTCAGATATGCGCACTGGTTTGGAATTAAAAGGACAGTTTTATTTTTGACTGTGTTGACTGTGTTCTCCAGCCCAGCACTGAAGCCACCCTTTCCCTCTTCATCCTGCAGCCCTCCTTCTAATGATGTAACCTTGTGCCTCCTCTCTGTCACCTTCGTTGTACTGACAATACTTCCTTGAATGAAAGAAAAGACTAAGCCAAGACCCAGCAATCAGCTAGTCTCAGGAGATAGACTACAGTAGTAACTGTCGGCTTGTGTTGTTGCAAATGACCATGATGGAGAGAAGCACTGTCATTCACAAAAACACAAAACAGTAATGACATAAGCTGGCTACTACACTAGCATGAAAAAAAAGCCAAGATCATGGCTTTAATAGAGTGTTGTATTGTGTTAGGCCATTAATTAGTGAAGAAAGTTTGAAGTTTTAGTGATACTCTTTTAAACTTTGATGATAACTTTGGTAAATTTTTTAGGCCTTTATATTTCTGATAATGGTTCTGAAACCCAAGTATTTATGCAATGTGTTACAGGAAGGAGCAACAAAATATAAAGTATTTACACAATTGCATATTTTTTTCTTGATATATTTGAGAGGTAAATGCTTTTGTAAAGGGTTAATATATACACATAGGGATCCGTTTTGTAATGTTGTTGTGTTAATTTACATATAAAAAAGAAAACAGGCACAGTTGTAACCTCAAGTAATACTCATTTTAAAATATCCAATAATCAGAGAAGCAATGCAATTTACAATTAATGAAATGTGACTATTGTTCATGACATACTTGAATTGTGATGGCTATTGGAAATAGTTAGATGAATCTATCTGAAGTTATCAAAGCTTAAAGTGTTACTAAACCAAGGACCCTGCATGCACTATATCTGGTCTACCACGGTACACAGAACATGAAAATACAATTATTCTAGTAAATATAAACTGATAAATACATCTTCTCATCAGCAGTATATATAAATCTTCTGACATCGATCAGTGTCTGGTTAAAGCTTGTAGCAGTTTTCATTCTGCACGGACTGTCCTATCAGGATGCAGGACCCCTGACCCTCTGTCTGTAAAGTGCTAAATGGCCCTGTGCTGATCACATGCACCCTCCCAAGAAAAAAAAAAACCTCAAGTTGTGCACTATGATTGGGCTTTTTCAGGAGGTCCAAGCATAGGTAATCAATAAAAAAATTAGCTGGCATATGGTTTCAAATTTCATGAAAAGAGTGGATGGGGCCTGATGGGCATTTTGAGACCCATAAGGTGTGCTTTCCGATCGGGACTTGAAACTCCTGATTCCAGGTCACTTGATTGCTGTGATAGCCTTTGATTGGCTATCATAGTGATCAGTCACTGTGAAGCCCACCCCTGTGCTTTCTCTCTCTGAATGGAGGAGAGAGATACTCTCTTATTGCAGAAAGGTACTGTGCGTAAAATAATAATATTAATAATTGTAGCGCCGGTACTCCTGATGAGTAGGCGCTATGTCTTTAAATTTAGTTTTTGCCCAAAACTGTAGTTGAGTTTGGGGTTAATTGTTCTAAATTATGCTTTGGCATCAGTTTGGCTGGGCTGTATTGAGGTTCTGCCTGGTCATAGGTGGGGTTTGCACCTGTGAGAGGCCTAGAACGCAGTCTGGTTGGACGCATTGGGTACCAATCTCTTCTCAGAGCCAATCAGTGGCCTGTTTGTCTCGCTGTGTGTTCTGGGAGAGGGTACTTAAGGTGCTGAAGTCACGTGGTTCGGGGTTCTGGTCCAGAAGTTGTTGCTGAGTCAGTGGTCCTGGTCCTCCTGACCAGCCCCCAGAGGCCCTCATGGCCTGGGGTGCGGATCCATCCGTTTCCGAGCCTCGGAACTGGCTAGTTAGAGGCGCAGTAACTGGAAGGAGGATTTGGAGAGGCCCAGCAACTCTACATGCAACCAGGGGAGGACTCTTCAGTAAGAGAGCCACGCACGAGGCTGGCTGCTTGGTAAGAGCCTGGAAGCTGAGCTGCCATGGACATTGATTGAATCCACAATTTCTTACGGTATCGCCGGACTGGCTGAAAGATTCTGGTACAGTAAGAAAAGTTCCTACCTTTACCTTTTGGTTACAACTAAGTTTTTTAACCAAGTCTGTGTGAGAGACTTTGCAAAGCTAGAATTACTTGTTGGCTGCTAGATCCAAGCTCAAGGATTTATCCAGCAATTCAAGAATCCAGTTGCGAGTGGCTATTTCCTGGATTATGTACAAAGAGAGACTTTTATTGAAGTCAGCAGTTCCAAGCAACTGAGCTAAACTTTATCCTTATACCCTCTATTTCCAACTTAGATACTGAGTTTGTTCAACAGTTTTAAGCAAAATAAAAATCCTAAAAAGGAATTCAAGTGTCGGTCTCTACAGTTACTGGGTCATCAACCCTGGGAACTCCTAGACAAGGACAACGAGTTACGAGCTGGTGGAGGTAATCAGTAAGCCCAGAAAAACTCAGCCGCTCCTTCGGGGGTCAGTGCTACATAATAATTAAAAAAAAAAATAACACAATCCAAAAAAATATCTAGATCAAGGATTGACCTAGGTCAGTGCCAGGTTTGGTGTTTGAGTCAAGTTCAAAGGTTAGGGTCAGTATTTTTTTGGGCAGGGTTTTTTTTAAATTAGTATCAGTGTGTCATAGGTAGGATAAAAAACAAAATGTGCACTAATTGTTTCTGGGCTGTATTACGGGTACAAACAACAACTAACATACACATGTGTGGTATTGCTGTGATCATCAGGAGCATGAGAATGTATTTTGGGTTGTTCTTTGGTGGAATGTTATGGTAGTAGCAGAACCATAAATTAAATCTACTATTTTGGACCAGTTCACCTTTGATAATAAAATTAAAGTGGATGTAAACCCGATTCATGAAATTTGAGCTGGGCACATATGACTGAAGTGGTTTCTTATATCTTTTCAAAGCACTTAAGCCCCATACACACGGTCGGACAATCCGCGGACCAGGTCGGTCGGATCCTGTCCGTCGTACTTTGTCCGATGTTGGTGTTGCGTACACATGGTCGGACTACGTTGTCGGAATATCCGGTCTGCAAGAACGTTGTGACGTAAGTCGTCGTCCACGACATTAGAAAAGGGAAGTTCAGCACCACGTCAGGCACCCGTTGGGCTCCTTCTGCTGATCCCGTGTTTATCGCGAGTTAGTCGAAGTTTGGTGACTTAAGATTCGCGCTTCTCAGTTTTCTGACTCAGATCGTTACTGCTCTTCAGTTTGTGCTTGTCGTGCGTATCTGTTTATTAGTGCGTGTAGTCAGTTCGCATTTGTTGGTCATTGCGGCCTATATCTTGATATAGGACGCTTTGATTTGCACTGCTTATTGTCTGCTCGTTTCTGGTATTCATTTCGTTCTTTCAGGCCTTGCTGTTTATCGGTGCTTTCTGTTTGTCCGTTCTGACCAGCCGACCTTTTGTGACCTTGTGAGCGATGTTTCCCGTGCGTACTCGTCGCCGAGTTCGTGCTGTACGCGGAATTGGTGTCGGGCTTTTAGCTTTGACCCAAGACCCGTCCATGAACAGAGTGACGAGGAGTATGTGGACCAAGAATTGGTTGCTTCAGCGTGACCAATTCTCGCACATGCCTTTGCTTCGTGAGATCCGGGAGAATAATCCTGATGATTTCAGGAACTTTCTCAGGATGACAGACCCCGATTTTCACAGTCTTTTGGCTTTGCTGACCCCCTTTATCAGCCGGCAGGATACCTGCATGAGACAAGCCATTACTCCGGAGCAGAGGCTTGTTGCCACGTTGAGGTACTTGGCGACAGGGAGAAGTCTTCAGGATTTGAAGTTCTCTTCAGGTATCTCTCCCCAGGCCCTGGGAATCATTATTCCAGAGACCTGTTCTGCCATCATCGAGGTCCTGCAGGAGGACTATATTAAGGTAACATTTATACTTTACTATTCCCTTCTATGTATGCTCTGTTTGCTAATGTCTTCTATTTTTGACCTCCTTCCCTAATTACCATGATTGCAATATGCTCTAATATGCTGTGCCCCTTTTCTCCTTCATGCATTTTTCCCTTCACTTACCTCCCCAGCATGCTCTTCTGTCCCAATAGACACCTATGGCCTAGTCACTTAAGCAATGTATTTTGTCTGCTGCATAGTATTGTTTGCCCCCAAACACCCCCTAAAATATGCACAAATGTTTGCTGTGTGGTTTACTTCATGTAGAGCCCCTTTTTTTTTTTTTTTTGGTGGGGGGGGAAACTCATTAGGAACCCCCTCCCCCAACTGCTCTGTCATATGGTACCAATCCTCTATCTGCTGGCTTTCCCAAGGTCAATACACACTATATACCTACCTCTTTATAGTGGGCATCTTTAGGGATGAATTCTGCAAAGCATGTAGTGCAAGGGGCTGCCTCCATACTTTCCATTTCCTAATTTTTTGTGTTCTTTCTCTCCTATTAGCTTGCTTGGTAATTTCATAATGTCACAATGTGCTTTCCTTTTTTTTTGGGGGGGGGGGGGGGTTGAAATGTTAGTTTAGCTTTCCTGGGGGCTGCCAATAGTGTTAAGTACAGAGTGTCTGGCCAAACTAGCACACATTATTGAGCCATTTGCCAATCAATGAAGTGCAGAGGGTTACCTGTCCAACAATCCCCCCCCCCAAAACCCTAGTTATTGCCAATGGCCCATCAGAAGGGTGGGGATTGATGGGGGGTGAGTAATCTGTGAAGGGGAGCCTCTACTTTTCTGTGCAAATACTTTCCAGCCTCCAATTTTATACAATGCTCTTGTTCCAAGATGTTGATTGTCTAATCTGCTTGCAATGTTTATGTGCAAAGTGACTAATTATTTTTTCTTGTTTCACTCCACAGTTCCCTTCCACGCCACAGGAATGGCAGACTGTGGCCTCCCACTTTGCCAGCCGTTGGGACTTTCCTAACTGCGGAGGGGCAATTGATGGGAAACACGTCCGCATCGTCCCACCGCACAACTCGGGGTCCTACTATTATAATTATAAAGGGTTTAATAGTGTAGTGATGTTGTCGGTGGTGTCGGCAACATATGAATTTATGCATGTGGACGTGGGGATGAACGGCCGGATCTCGGATCGTGGTGCCATTGCGCACACGGAGTTCTACTGGCGTCTCCAAAGTGGCAGTCTGTGCTTGCCACCTCCAGAGGAGAATGTAGAAGGACTCCCCTTCGTCTTTGTCGCAGATGAAGCGTTTGCGTTGACTCCCCATCTGATGAGGCCGTTCCCGATAAGGACCCTCACCCCAGACCAGAGGGTCTTCAACTACAGGCTGTCCAGAGCCAGAAGAGTTGTGGAGAACACTTTTGGCATCCTGGCCAGCCGCTTCCGCCTGTTCTTGACGGCAATTAACTTGGCGGAATACAAACTGAACCACATAGTTCTTGCCTGTTGCATATTGCACAACTTCCTCAAAAGACATAACAGGAACTATGTGGTGCCCGTTGGCCCAGATGTGGAGGGCCCTCCAAATGCGGACCTCACAGCCCTTCAAGTGGCACGTCCAGGCTTGCCCCCTCTAAATGCCCGCGCGGTCCGCGAGCAATATATGGAGTACTTTGTGGGTAGGGGGGCCATTGCTCTGCCTGACGATGTGTGAGAGGCATTTTTTAATAAATCTGATATTTCAACCAACCTATGATTTCTTGTCATTTCAGTATTCTTTTTAGCTTATTTTACCTTGAAATTTTTTCCCTTTGCCTTCGACAGTGGGAATGCACTTTCTGGGCAAAAGGAGGTAACAGTCTCTTCTTCCCAAAAAGATTATTCTCATGTTGTGTGTTTGCTACCTAATCTTTGGTCTAGAGAAGGTTTGTACTGCATAACTGACACCCAAAATACTCCTTTTCATCACCAGGTCAGACATGTGTGTATTCTCAAAAATGCTGTGCTCCGTGTTTTCGTACAAAGCACTGTGGGTGTCATTTACATAAGTCAAATCGACTATGCTCTACAAGTGCAGTGAAAAAGTGCCCTGGAAAAGAAACTTGCAGTGCAAAGTGGACTTGCCTTTAGTAAATAACACCCATTGCCCCCCATATCCTTTACATTTGACATACATAATGCATTGTGTTTTTTAAATAAGGAAGCCACACATTTTGAAAAATAAAATAGTTTACTTGGAAAACATTCACAAGTGCGTTTACAATCTTCACGCCCAAACTGACAACATCTTGGTTATTTACAACATTGTTTACAAACATTCCGCAATTGGTAAAACCAGGCATGGAGCAAAACAGAACCTATGAACTTGGAAAGTTCAACTTTGTAAAGTGAAGACAAGATCAGACATGACTATATGTTCAAAGTGTGTTTGATGTTGCCTTCATCACATGGGGGGGTCACCCCCGGAAAGTGGAAATTTAGAACATGCACACAATTTGGGTCTGAAAATGGTCATTAGATGGTAAAACACATGCCTAGAAGCTTCAAAAGTGCCATTATCCATCATGGGGATGAATGGACGTTTTTTGGGGGTGCAACCCCTTCACCACAACCACTTTCGTAGTTCGTAAAGTGGTTGCACCCCCAAAAAAACATTGGCATTCATCCACCATGATGGGAGCTAGCACATGTGGACACAATGTGTGCATGTTCCAAATTTCACACAGTTCTTAAGTTGCAAATGTGTTCAGAAGCTGGCACAAATGTGTGTTAATTACTTGGTGCGTTTTCATATTTTTCCTAAAACATCAATGATGTTCTTCAATTTTTGTTGAACATCATTGATGTTTTGCTTTATGTAATCTAGATCTCTATTGCAGACCATTATCTCCCCGATGAGTACGTGGGCACTCTCTGTGGTAAAGTGCGATTTTTCTTCCACAACATCCACGTCACCTAAAAACCACAAACAAACAAAAATCGGGTGTTGGAAATGAGGCAGCCATACATTGATTAGCTTACCAGTAGCTGTGTTCTCCCACACTCACCTGTTGTGGTGACAATTTCTCCAAGTTCGATGATCTCTCCTTCCTCCTCCTCCTCCTCCTCTGCTTCTGCTCTTTCACCTTTTTTGGGAGGTGTTGGTTTTGGGGTTTCCTCAGACGGCCCAAGTTTTCGCTCCCCTATGAGAATGTACAAAAGGAAGATTTAGCAACACAATCTATTGAGGGCAGAAATAGGAAATGACAAACATTGCTTGAAAGTGACGGACACTATTTTTGTTTGGCCAGTTACAAATGGCAACTACATGAATGTAGTCACTTTGTAAAGGTGCTAAACTTACTAGCTTTTTGGTAGAAGTTTGTGTGATGGAGACCCCCCTCTAGTATCCACTGGAGCACATGTGTGGAAAAGCATAATAAAAAGGGGGTTTGGGTGTCCCAGCACTAGTGCTCTAGAGTCCAGATGGGTAAACAGCTACTGGGTGACCTCTCCTTTACATTGAATAAATTGGCTTTACATTCTTGATGACATTTCTAGTGAGAACAAACTTCCTTTCCCCAAAAAAAACACCAAACATCGTATTATAAGTGGCCGAACGATCGAGGTTGCGTACGATCGAATGGACACACACACGAACATGACAGTGGCAGAAAGATCGAGGCTGAGTACGATCGAATGCACAGACGAACCTGAAAGTGGCCATTTTGGAATGTACAACTTTGTAAAAATCAAACCACATGGAGCAGTATGCAAGCAAGAAAGCAAACACAAAACACAACTACTTACTTTTTTGAAGAACTCGCTTGATCTTTCTGTACTGATCGGCCTCCCTCAGTTTCAGGTCTGACCAGCGTTTCCTGAGTTGCTCCTTGGATCGTTGTACCCCAAAATTATTGTACAGCCTTCTCACAACTTTAGACATGATCTTGGCCTTGCGGACATTGGGGTTGAGGTAAGGCCCATACTTCCCATCATAGTCGCTCCTCTTTAATATGTCCACCATCTCCAACATTTCTCCAAATGACATATTGGAGGCCTTGAATTTCAGGCTCCGGGATCGGGACGTTTGTGCCTCCGGACTTTCCTCGTCCTCCTCCTCGTTGGTGGGATATTTGGGGCGCACCTGCTGTGTCCCCGCCATGTGCTCTCCCCACTGCGCCGTAAAGAGAAGGGGTGGGGAATAGACGAGAAGATCGTCAGGGGCGGGCGGAGTTTGACGCATGCGCACTGTATATAAAACGTCACACGCCTGTGTCGTAGCCACGATCTGGGAGACGAGGGGAGAGAAAGCTCACGCACGAGACGATCGCTAGAAACGAAGGTACAATTTGACGTTGGTACATAACTAGCCTAGACTGATTAGAACTTGAGGCTTCTTTATGGAGAAGATTAGGAGAGTTTAGGCTGACATTATTTATATTGTTTTGTGTGGTGTTGTGTCTTGCAGAGGTGATGGAGGCCTTCTACGACGTGAGTTTTCTCCCCCTCTTCATTGATAAATACAGGGAATTTCCCCTATTATGGCTAGCAAAGCACCGCGACTACAGCAACAGACCAAAGAGGTACGCAGCCATGCTGAAACTTGTGGCATTTGTAAAGCCAACCCTGCCCATGGCAACCGTGGCAAACTTACAAGTCAAGATTAACACCATGAGGAGTACCTATTTCCGGGAGCGCAATAAGGTCCGGAAGTCCCTAGCATCTGGAGCTGCAGCAGCTGATGTCTATGTCCCCACGCTCTGGTACTATGAGAGACTCCACTTTCTCAAAGACCAGGCTAATGTCAGGAAGTCACTCTCGACTCTTCCTTGCACGCGTCCTTCCACGCACGCCACCCCTGATGAGGCTTCCGAGGACCAACCTGGGCCTTCCAGTATGGAATATGTGCAGGAGCCCAGCTTGTTCCAGGTATAGTAGTTTTGTAACCATTTTGGGGAATAATGAATGATGTTCAGTTAATTCAGGATCCCCAATTGCTTAGTTCCTAACGTGATTGACATATCAACAGACAGTGGTGTTGGAGACATTTTTGGGAAGACTCTAAACTGCAGGGCTGAGAATTGTATGGTTTTCTATTTGTAAACATTTTGCAACAGTCACTAGATGAGAATTGTGTGTGTTTGATGAACAAATAACTGAAACTATGTTCCTTTTTCATACACAGGAAGACCTCAGCCAGGAGGTGGCTGTGGAATGTGGCAGTCAGGAGGAGGCAGGGGTTAGTGGCAGCCAACAGGGGGGTAGGCGTAGGAGCCTGACTGTCTCCCAAGTCCCTCCCCTCCGCCTTCCCTACAGAAGGGCGAAAAGCATGGGGGAGGTGGGAGAGTCAGCGCTCCAGCTGATCAAAGATGCTTCAGCCTCCCTATATGCCACACCCACCTACAAGGAGGCCTTTGCCTCCTTGGTTGGCACTAAAATGACGGGTATGGAGGCGGGGCAACGCAGCATGTGTGAGGATGTCATCCTCAAAATCCTAAATGAGGGGATGGCTGGGGAGATGACCCCACTCACACATGTTTGCGAGAGTGACCTTGCTCCGCCTCCTCCTCCTCCTTCTGCCACCCCACCAGCACCAGCACCACGGCGTGGAAGGAAGAGTACAAGGAAGACAAGAGAGTGATGACCTTGATTCAGTCTGGTCTGAGAGAAGATGGAGCCTCTCGTAGGACCAGAGCCTGGGGACCTAGATGGCATCTGCTGCAGTTCCGGATGTTTTGGACTTCAGGACCAGATTGCACTCCCTTATTATTTAGATAGGTACTCCTCAGGCCCCCAATTTTCTAAGCGTGAAAAATGATGGTTGCCGTGGGTGTCCAAGGCTTTGCAAATTCCCCAAGTTTCACCATGGCTGCGTTCCTCTTTGGTTTGTTGCTGAGACCTAAATAAATTTTTTTGGGATTTGAAATAATCATTGACTATTGTGTTTTACTTTTCTACAATGACAGTTTTTCTTTGAGTAGCCAGGTACATTTCACTAATCCTAAAGTAGAATTAACAAGGGGCACCAACAACCAACAAACTCCTAGTAAATTTAAGCAAGAAATACAAATGTTAATAATGTGGTTTTGCTAAGTTGAGACACACAACCCCCCTCCAAAAAAAAAAAAAAAAATATCCTTCAAATATGTATTCCCAAAAAAAAAAAAAAAAAAAGACAAATCATGCTAAAAATATAACAAAGATTCTTTTACGATCTGAGTAAAAATAAACATGTAGTGTATAAATGCTGAAAAGTAATAAAGAACTAAGTTTGTGAGAAGTGCGGGTGAATAGGAGCAGCTAAAACATGTCATTCTTCTTGCATTGTAAAGAAAAAGAGAATGCGCTGCATTAAAGACATTTTAACATTGCAGCGTGACGAATGTGCTGTGTCGATTAGGAAAGGTAGTTTTACCTGACCGAGCGCTTCCGTCACAGAATTTCTTCTGAGCATGCGTAGCACTTTGTCCGTCGGACAACCGTACACACGATCGGATTTGGTGTGTTCGGACCGTGTTGTCGGCAAATCTTTCCAGCAGGAGATAAGACTTTGTCCATCGGACAATCCGACGTACACTGTCCGATGGTGCATACACACGGTCTGATTTTTCAACAACATTGTCCGATCGGACAGAATCCATGAAAAAGTCCGACCGTGTGTATGGGGCTTAAGTCCTGTGGCTTTCTCCTGCTCCATTCTTCTGTTATCTGCATGATAACTTCTGACAAGTTCTCCGACAAAGTAGATAAAACTAGGCTAAAATTTGTGTCATGGGAGGTTGCTATAAATAGGTTAGCAGAGAGCTAAACAGCTCTACAAGTCTCTGCCTATGTGGAGTGGGGTGTGTGCCTTTCCTCCAATCAGCTGTCTTGGCTGTATGCCCAGACATCACATTTAGTGCTGAGCAGGAAGAGAAAATCTGTAACACAATGTGCACTTTCTAAAGAATATATAAAGCTGAAGACAACAGATATATATGTAAAAGTGTGTATGATACATGTAGGAGGATTTGTTTAATCTCTGTGTATCATCTGAGGCTGTTCACTTCACTGGGTATATGTTAGGATTTACCATCAAATCAAAAAACACAATATAATCCACCTGGATGCACAAAGTAGTTGCGATAATATGTACATTTTTACTAACACATACCAAAGTTGCAAAATTGCGCTTAGGCATTAACATTTGTTTTACCTTTAGGTGCAAATTGGTTCAAGCTATCATGCCTGAGGTTTGTGGATGGGCTGTTGGTTTTCTGTGGGTTAATATAGAAAGCAAGAGGGTTGTGGGACTTTAACCATTTGCCGCCCACCATATAGCAAAATGACGGCGGCAAAGTGGTTGTGTTATCCTGATCAAACGTCATATGAAGTTATCAGGATAACAAGCCACTGCGCTCCCCCAGGGGCGCACATCAATGCGATCATTGTTGCGGCATGTCACTTTGACACACCGCAACTCCGATCTAGGTAAAGAGTCTCTGACAGAGACTCTTTACCACGTGATCAGCCGTGTCCAATCATGGCTGATCACAATGTAAACAGGAAGAGCCATTAATCGGCTTTTCCTCACTCGCGTCTGACAGACACGAGTATAGGAGAGTCAATTAATGGCTGCTCTCCTGACAGGGGGGGTCTGTGCTGATTGTTTATCAGCAAAGCCCTCCGGCGGATGCCCACCCAGGACCAGCAGGGATGCCACCAGGACCACCAGGGATGGCCACCACTGATGACCATGGCACCCTGACCTGGTGGCAATGTGTGCCCACACATGATGCCAATGTGTGCCCACACATGATGCCAATGTGCGCCCACAGATGATGTCAATCAGTGACCACCAGCAATACCTGCCAGTGCCTCCTAATCAGTGATGTCAATCAGTGCCATCAATCAGTGTCAATCAATGCCACTCATCAGTGTCCATCAGTGCCACCTATCAGTGCCCATCCATGCCCATCAGTGCCCACCTTTCAGTGCCCATCGGTGCCAGTCATAAGTACCCATCAGTGCAGCCTTTCAATGCCAATCAGTGCCACCCATGAGTGCCCATCTGTGCCACCTATATGTGCTTATCAGTGCTGCATATCAGTGCCACCTATCAGTGCCGCCTATCATTGCACATCATTGACCATCAGTGCCACCTCATTAGTGCCACCTCATTGGTGCCACCTTATCCGTGCTCATCAGTGCCACCTTATCAGTGCCCATCAGTGCAGCCTCATCAGTGTCCATCAGTGAAGGAGAAAATTTACTTTTTTACAAAATTTTATAACAGAAACATAGAAAAAAGTTTTTTTTATTTGTTTAGCAAAAAATAAAAACTGCAGAGGTGATCAAATACCAATAAAGGAAAACTCTATTTGTGGGAACAAAATGACAAAAATGTTGTTTGGGTACAGTGTAGCATGACCGCACAATTGTCATTTAAATGAGGTGCATGATAACATGCACCTCCATCCCTAAATCAGAAATAAGAAAGGGGTTTTTGGGACTTTGAGTGAGGCACAAGACACGTGGTAGGAGAAATTGTAAAATTGTTTAATTGAAATATAAACAAAGCGTTGAACATGAGTATTTTTATCTATATACACAAGGTGATGGCATACAAAAAAGAATAATTCATGTATGTACATGCACACATCTGAAATAACATAGTATTCCATGGAAGTAACTAGTATAAAAAGCCAATGCTTATTGAGTAATGGATACAAATGGGTTATAGGAAACAAATAAATAACAGTTGAGGTCAAGCTATGTGTTGGGAACATGATGCCATTGATAGGCTCAACGTGTTTCGTGGCCGGTTGCCACTCATCAGGAGAAAAACGCATAGCGTATCTGAAAAAAACTGAAAAAAGGTACCAGATATGATCTAATGTTTTGTCCAGGTAAGTTTGTTTCAAGTATTTATTTTGTGAATGAATGGATAAGAGAGCAAAAAGAAGTGTGGATTACAGAATCCCTTTACTGTCACCGTAGAAGCTCTCATTCTTGCAGTGCTAGGAGACTTGGATTTTGAAACTACACAACATCAATTACTGTCATTAGAGGCAACTTGCTTGTGTAGAGTACATGTCATTTTCCCCCTGGAATTCAGCTTTGTTTTTTAGTGTTTTGTTTTATGAGGCTCCACACACCTTTCCTCAAGGTCCCTGAGAAAGGAAGGTGCCATCAAGTTTGAAAAATTCGCTCACTGTAATTTACTTAGGCCACATTTAAACTGAGATTGGTGTCTTATTCTGAAAGTAGCCATTCTTGTCTGAAATCCATATACCAGAATGAAACAGCAGTACAAAGTGCATGTGCATTTGTATTACGGTCTCCACTTGGGGTGCATTTCAAGTCGTTGTCTTTCTTCCCTGCTGATATGGTAGCAGATGGCAATGCTACAGGCAATACTAAATCTGCCTGCTGGTTTTATCTTCACTTCTCATTGAGTTTTTTTTTAATATAGTCATTATTGATTTGTTTATCATGTCTATCAAAGGACATTTAGCGTAAAGGCAAGTGTATATAATGCAGCCCAGCTGCTTAACTTACTTAGTTGCCAAAAATTCAGGGTGAATTGAGATCAATGTTGAATCATATATTTCAGTGCAATGTGGTTCATGTCTAGAACTTTGAAAACGTGTTCTTTTTTAATTTTACATCTTGGGCAGAAATGTAACTGAATATGTTAATAACAAAATATTCAACTACTTTTCCATCAAATTATGAGTGTTTTTCTTTCACTAACATATTGAATGATCCAGAAAATTACTTTATAATTAATAAAATATTTCGTTGTTTATTGCTATAGCTGCACCCTCCTCTTACAGTGTCCATTACAGTGCTTTAAAAAAGTATTCATACCCCTTGAAATGTTCCACATTTTGTCATGTTACAACCAAAAACGTAAACGCATTTTATTGGGATTTTATGGGATAGTGGCACATAATTGTGAAGTGAAATGAAAATGATAAATGGTTTTCAATTTTTTTTACAAATAAATATATGAAAAAGTGCGGCGTGCATTTGTATTCAGCCCCCCTGACTCAATACTTTGTAGAACCACCTTTCACTGCAATTACAGCTGCAAGTCTTTTTGGGTATGTCTTTATAGCTTTGCACATCTAGAGAGTGACATTTTCGCCCATTCTACTTTGCAAAATAGCTCAAGCTCTGTCAGATTGGATAGACAGCGTCTGTGAACAGAAATTTTCAGGTCTTGCCACAGATTCTCAATTGGATTTAGGTCTGGACTTTGATTGGGCCATTCTAACACATGAATATGCTTTGATCTAAACCCATCCATTGTAGCTCTGGTTGTATGTTTAGGGTTGTTGTCCTGCTGGAAGATGAACCTCCGTCCCAGTCTCCAGTCTTTTGCAGACTTTAACAGGTTCCCTGTCCCTGCTGAATAAAAGCATTTCCACAACATGATGTTGCTACCACCATGTTTTACAGTGGGGAGGGTGTGTTCAGGGTGATGTGCAGTGTTAGTTTTCCGCCACACATAGCGTTTTGCTTTTAGGCCAAAAAGTTCAATTTTGGTCTCATCTGACCAGAGCACTTTCTTTCACATGTTTGCTGTGTCCCTTACATGGCTTCTCGCAAACTGCCAACGGGACTTCTTATGGCTTTCTTTCAACAATACCTTTCTTCTTACCACTCTTCCATAAAGGCCAGATTTGTGGCGTGCACGACTAAAGCCCCATACACACGGTCGGACTTTTTCATGGATTCTGTCCGATCGGACAAGGTTGTTGAAAAATCAGACCGTGTGTATGCACCATCGGACAGTGTTCGTCGGTTTGGCCGACGGACAAAGTCTTATCTCCTGCTGGAAAACGTTGCCGTCAACACGGTCCGATCACACCAAATCCGAGCGTGTGTACGCTTGTCCGACCGGACAAAGTGCTACGCATGCTCAGATCACATTACAAGACCAAAGCTATTGGCTACTAGCCTCTATGTAGTCCCGTCGTAGGCAACAAACGTCACCACGTTCAGAATGATCGGATTTTCCGACAACTTTGTCCGATCGTGTGTACGCAAAACCAACATCAGACAAAGTATGATGGACATGGTCCGACGGACCTGGTCCACGGATTGTCCGCGCGTGTGTATGGGGCTTAATAGTGGTTCTGTGGATAGATTCTCCCACCTGAGCTGTGGATCTCTGTAGCTCCTCCAAAGTTAACATGGGCCTCTTGGCTGCTTCTCTGATTAATGCTGCCTTTGCCCAGCCTGTCAGTTTAGGTGGACGGCCATGTCTTGGTAGGTTTGCAGTTGTGCCATACTCTTTCCATTTTCGGATGATGGATTGAACAGTGCTCCATTAGATGTTCAAAGCTTGGGATATTTTTTTATAACCTAAACCTGCTTTAAACTTCTCCACAACTTTATTCCTGACCTGTCTGGTGTGTTCTTTGGCCTACATGATGCTGTTTGTTCACTAAGGTTCTGTAACAAACTTCTGAGGGCTTCAACAGCTGTATTTATACTGAGATTAAATTACACACAGGTGGACTCTATTTACTAATTAGCTGACTTCTGAAGGCAATTTGTTCCACTAGATTTTAGTTAGGGGTATCAGAGTAAAGGGGGCTGAATACAAATGCACGCCACACTTTTCAGATATTTATTTGTAAAAAAATATTGAAAACTATTTATAATTTTTCTTCCACTTTACAATTATGTGCCATTTTGTGGTAGTCTATCACATAAAATCCTAATAAAAGACATTTATGTTTTTGGTTGTAATATGACAAAATGTGGAAAATCCCAAGGGGTATGAATACTTTTCCAAGGCACTGTAACTGAACACCTTGTATTCTGTGAAGAGAAATACATTAATAAACTAACAAACCATGAAGTTTCTGGACTCTACAATACTCGTTAAAAAAACAAGTTTGCTATCATACATCTACAGGAAACCCACAGACTATCCAATAAACCTCAGTCATGACAGCTTTCATTCCAAGCAAATAAAATAATTTGTCTAGTCAGACCATAAGATACAGAGGGAGTTCAATAAAAACATTTGCTACACTAATTAAAAATGACCATGCCATTTCAATCTGAAGTCGCTGCAATCTTTTAAAAATGCTAAAAAAAAATTCAATGCAATATGACAATCTTGAGACGTTCTCTACACCAGTGGTGTATGGAATGCCCCCAGTAATGTTATTTTCTACTTGTGTGATCGGCTCACTTATATTCTCAGACAGATGCCCTAGCATACAAGTGAAATTTTCAGAATTGGAATAAGATTTTTGGTGAGAAACCCTCTAATTAGTTCTAAAGGGATGCAGACACTGCCTAATCTAATCTGCACCAGCAATCCAGTTATTGATGCACTCTTAACCAAAGTCTCTGCTGCACTCCAGTTTGGTCTCTACTGTTCCCACAGCCTAAGTCTCTGCTACACCTGCAGACCAGTCACCATTGCATCAACAGACAGTCATCACTGCACCTAAAGTCCAGTCTCTGTTGCATCTACAGCCCTGTCGCCATTAGACGCATAGCCTCAATCTCTGCAGCATCCACAGCATCATTATCTGCTGAAACTATGGCCTCTGATTCCTAGCCTTATTTAAGTCTTTATTGCACTCTGCTACCAATGCAGCTTCTGTTGCTCCCCAAATGCCTTGCAGCCTCTGCAGTACTCACTACCTCAGTTGAACTCTCTCTCTTCACCCACAGTCACTGTATCATCAGTCAGTATCTCTGATGTGCCACCTCTGCACCCATGACTTCTAGTCTCTCTCCTGATTTGAATTACCTAGCGTCTCATACCTTTCTCATGGTCAGGTTCCTCATTCCACTCTCAGAGAAAGTTACCACAGCGAAACTGGGTCCTCATCACTCAGAATGCACGTTAAACCACACACCAGTGTCAACCAGTCCTTAGATTCTCATCAGCTACAAGTTTGCTTTTAACTTTATAATTAAATATGCCTTATTAAGTGACAATTGATCTCATAATAAACTAAATAATATTAATACAACCCGTTACTTTACCTAGCGTAGGAGGTCAGTTGAAATAATAGGACATGAGGGCTATTTAGAAAAGTAAGACACATCCAGGCAGGTTTGATTTGCTTGGATATGTCTGGATCTTCGGGAAGTTTTTGTTGCTATATAAAGCTGAAGAAAATGGAGTTTGTGATTTCTAAAACAGTGCATGTGATTGGAACAACTAAGAATAAATTGATAATAAGTACTGTATGAATGGAAAATTATTACCAAATCAATGTTGAAGTTAAATGAGTGTTGAATAATCTATTTAAATTCACTAGTTTTCTTTTTCAGTCTCTAAAGAGTCTCTGGGTGAAATAACAGATAAGTGCAAGTGACTATACTGTATGTATTTTTAAATATTAACTACTTCCTGTCCCCTCCCTCCCCTTTCACTGGGTCTTAACACTGGGAGCCGGGGGGTCTTCTTGATCAGGTGATCATTATGATTGGCTAACACTATGCTCATAGGAACAGTAGCCCATCCCGTTGGTTCCCAATCATGAAAACATATGTCTGTGAGGTGTGTGGATGTTAGAGCCTCCCTTTATTCCACCGCACACATATGTTATGTGCCTGGCAATTGGTTAACACAGGTCACAGCAAGGCAGTATAAATATGTAGTACAGAGCAAACAGGATTTAGGAAGCTGTAATTAACCGCTACCAGATTTTGTTGTACTCTCTGCTCACATTGATCTCATAGCCCCTGTGCAGATCATCCTGGAACAAAGGAGAGATCGTGATGTTTGGTTTTAAAGTTTGGTTTTCTGGGCTTTTGTTGATTTTTGTTGACAGGATGGGATGAGAAAGCGGGACTTAAATCTAGGCTACACAATGGTATATTAAATATAGAAGCCATTTGTATTCTTACCTAGATTTTGGTGGCCTTTGTATATTTATTTCACAAATGTGCAGTAATCCAGCATTAAACAATACCTTCACTTTGCAAGAGTTTCTTGTAATAAAGACTGGTCACTGCTGCTCGCTCTCCTTGTGCAGGCTGACTGTCAGGAAATGTTCCATCCGCTGGTAATATCTGTCTTTTGGCGTGCAGTACTCCGACCCACCAGCAGGTGTCTCCTGGCAGTTTGGAACTGTCAGGAGAGCTTTTCCCTGCTGTTATGTCATCTTTGGGCTGCAGAACTGGCATCCACCAGCGGATGGATCCTGGCAGTGTGGGGCAGACAGCACCTCCTGCAATCAGGCGTCACTTGAGGCCAATCACAGTACTATAAATACCCGGCAAGCATTTACATGTTTGCCTTGGTTTTGTCCCTGAGCCCTGATCTGCATCCTGTTACCTGTTTAGCCTGAGCCTTGATCCCTGAAACCTGTTGTACCTGATCCTGCCTGTCCCTGCATCCCTGGAACCTTGTCCTGCACCTGATCCCTTTCTCCCATTCTCATTCCCCCCCCCCATCTGCTGACCTCCCGTTTATGACCCTGGCCTGACTACGATTCTGGTATCCCCTTTGTTATATATACTGGTTGGTTTGTGTCACTGTTATTTGGTTTTCTCACTCTGTTTGGTATTGGTGGTGTGTTCACATTATATGCATTTATCTTAATAAAATCACTTATTTTCATCTACTTGGTTGGTTTACTCTGTTGCAGTCACACAGTTCTGGTCACATCCGGTTTATGACACTGACTGGTCTTGTATTGTATATACCACCTTTGTAGGTATTTTGCAGGCAGCCTGTAGGGATAGAGCCTGCTGGTTTCCATCCATGTGTCTGTTCTCTGTACAGGTTATGTGCAGCACATATGATGTCACTGCTACTTTTAGAGGTAATATTTAGGTTTAAGGTGTCCTTTTATGAAAGTGCGGTAAAATACCGCTATTTAGTTCTCAGGCATTCTCAGAGGAGATCGCTCTCCCCTGAGTGCCTGTTTATGATGGTCTGTAGATCGCTTCTCATGCTGAGTTGAGAAGCGATCTACAAACGCCGGGAACTCCTCAGAATTTCTCCTCACACTGTAATCTCGTGAGATGTAGCAGGATTACAGTCTGAGGCGATTTAAAATACAAAAGTTAAACACTAATTAACACATTATTCCCCTACATATTAATAAAATAATAAAGTTAAATTCCCCCTACACAATATACATTAACCTAATTATTAAAAAACATTGTTTTTATCAATATTTAAAGATCATACATGTGCCTATTTAAATGTCAATGGTGTATAGTAAATTAATGTAATTCACATATGTAATGCAGCTATACACCATTCATATAAATGTAAAATACATTTATAATCATTAAAAAATAATTTTAATAAAGTATACAAGTATAAATATTTATTAATAAATTAAAATAAAATATATTTCATAATTGATAAACCACTGTATAAGACACCTTTCACACTGGGGTGGGAGCGGCGTCGGCGGTAAAGCAGCACTTTATTTAGCGCTGCTTTACTGTCGTTGTAGCGTCGGTTTTTGGCCGCTAGCAGTGCAGTTTTAACCCCCCCTAACGGCAGAAAAAGGGGTAAAACCGCCCGCAAAGCGCTGCTGCAGTGGCGCTTTGCCGGCGGTATTGCCGCGCTGTCCCATTGATTTCAATTTGAATTATGAATACACCGCTCCTTCACCGCTCCAAAGATGCTGCTAGCAGGACTTTTTTTGCCGTCCTGCTAGCGCACCACTCCAGTGTGAAAGCCCGCCGGCTTTCACACTGGAGTGAATGGGGCCGTTTTTTTTCAGGCGGTGTACAGGCGCTATTTTTAGTGCTGTACCACCTGAAAACCGCCCAGTGTGAAAGGGGCCTAAAGTTCTAAAAATAGCGCCTGCAAAGTGCTTTCAAACAGTGTGTGTGTGTTTATTTCAATGTGTATGTGTATATCTATCTATTTATTTATATATATATATATATATATATATATAGATAGATAGATAGATAGATAGATAGATAGAGATATATCTATCTATCTATCTATCTATCTATCTATCTATCTATCTCTATATATATATATATATATATATATATATATATACATATATAAATCCACACTTTAGATTGCTAAGCTGCTCTTTTTGGGATGTGTAATGGTGGGGAAGATGTTCTCTCACTGTATGGCTGCTCCTGAGTGAAAGAGGGAAGTCAAAAGACTTCCTGCTTTCTCCAGAATACTGAGGCAGCTTCCCGCTTCTCTCTCTGATTCTCCACCTCTGAGATGGTGAATCAGAAAGTGAGAATCCTGTCACAGATCACCAGTGAGGTGCTGAGATCGCACCTTCATACACTGGCCGTTTCTGTGACAGTCAGTTACAGATTCTCACTGTGCTGAGATAATCAGTGGAGAACATGTTCTCATCTGATTACCTCAGTTTCATACACTGGTAATGACCTGAGATCAGCTGTGAGACTTGGGATCGCAGCTGATCTTAGTTTCATAAAAGGACACCAAAATCCTTTGCAGCTATTGAAGAATATATTGAAATGGAAGTATTTATGTCCAGCATGCAGATCACTAGCTGCTACATGTATCTGACACTTCCAGGTTTGTCAAATACCTGTTCCCCAGCCACACACTGTTTTTTTTCTACTGGCTCCTACATTCTGTAGTGATTTAGAAGCCTTAGTGCATTCAAGAGAGCAAGTGTTCAGGAATTGTCAAATAGCAGCCAGATATCTGCACGGGAGGTTTCAGACACAGGCTGCTGAAAGTGTACATTATCTTCTTTGGTGGAGTATTTTTGGACCCCATAATGACAGGGTTGATTTAAAGTGGTTGTAAACCCCTACATATACCCAGTGGAGTGACTAGCCTCAGGTGATACACAGGGATTAAACAAATTTTCCTGCATAAGTTGTACCAGTTTATCTGCAGTTCTCTACATCTGTTCAAAGTCCAGAATTTTTAAAGCTTATCTGAGCTGTCAGAAAACAGGAGGTGGAGAGCTGAAATTAGTGAGGGGAGTTCTGAGAGCTGATTGGTGGGAAGGGACACACCCCTCTTTACACATCACACAGAAACTGAGCTCAGGATGTCAATCTTCTGATGATCCCTTCCTTGTCACCTTTTTTCTCTTGGTGTCAGAAAAACTTGTTAGAAGTGACTCATGTAGATAGCAGAGAAACAGGGCAAAAGACAGAAATAACACTAAAGCCCCATACACACGGTCAGACTTTTTCATGGATTCTGTCCGATCGGACAATGTTGTTGAAAAATCAGACCGTGTGTATGCACCATCGGACAGTGTACGTCGGTTTGTCCGTCGGACAAAGTCTTATCTCCTGCTGGATAGATTTGCCGTCAACACGGTCCGATCACACCAAATCCGATCGTGTGTACGGTTGTCCGACGGACAAAGTGCTACGCATGCTCAGAAGAAATTCTGTGACGGAAGCGCCCGGTCAGGTAAAACTACCTTTCCTAATCGACACAGCACATTCGTCACGCTGCAATGTTAAAATGTCTTTAATGCAGCGCATTCTCTTTTTCTTTACAATGCAACAAGAATGACATGTTTTAGCTGCTCCTATTCACCCGCACTTCTCACAAACTTAGTTCTTTATTACTTTTCAGCATTTATACACTACATGTTTATTTTTACTCAGATCGTAAAAGAATCTTTGTTATATTTTTAGCATGATTTGTCTTTTTTTTTGTTTTTTTTTTTGGAATACATATTTGAAGGTTTATTTATTTTTATTTTTGGAGGGGGGTTGTGTGTCTCAACTTAGCAAAACCACATTATTAACATTTGTATTTTTTGCTTAAATTTACTAGAAGTTTGTTGGTTGTTGGTGCCCCTTGTTAATTCTACTTTAGGATTAGTGAAATGTACCTGCCTACTCCAAGAAAAACTGTCATTGTAGAAAAGTAAAACACAATAGTCAATGATTATTTCAAATCCCAAAAAAATTTATTTAGGTCTCAGCAACAAACCAAAGAGGAACGCAGCCATGGTGAAACTTGGGGAATTTGCAAAGCCTTGGACACCCACGGCAACCATCATTGTTCAAGCGTAGAAAATTGGGGGCCTGAGGAGTACGTATATTAAGGGGAGTGCAATCTGGTCCTGAAGTCCAAAGCATCCGGAACTGCAGCAGATGCCATCTAGGTCCCCAGGCTCTGGTACTACAAGAGGCTCCATCTTCTCTCCGACCAGACTGATTCCAGGTCGTCACTCTCAGGTCTTCCTTCCACGCTTCCTTGCACGCTGTGGCTGTCGTGCTGGTGGGGTGGCAGAAGGAGGAGGAGGAGGAAGAGGAGGCGGAGCATGGTAAGTATGGCAAACATGTGTGACTGGGGTCATCTCCCCAGCCCTACCCTTATTTAGGACATGGAGGATGAGCCCCTCACACATGTTGCGTTGCCTCACCTCCATACCCATCATTTTAGTGACAACCACCGAGCCAAAGGTCTCCTCGTCGGCGGGTGTGGCATGTAGGGAGTCTGAAGCCTCTCTGATCATGCGGAGCGCTGACTCTGCCGCATAACCCCCCCTTCTCGCCCTTCTGTACGGAAGGCGGAGGAGAGGGATTTGGGAGTCAGTCAGGCTCTGAGGCCTAGCCCCCTCTTGGCTGCCACTACCCACCTCGTGGCTGCCACTAACCCCTGCCTCCTCCTGACTGCCACCTTCCACAGCCACCTCCTGGCTGAGGTCTTCCTGTGTATGAAAAAGGGACATAGTTTCAGTTATTTGTTCATCAAAACACACACAATTTTCATCTAGTGACTGTTGCAAAATGTTTACATTTACAATGTTTACAATGTTTACAATTCTCAGCCCTGCAGTTTAGATTCTGGCCCCAACTGTCTCCAACACTACTGTCAGTTGATATGTCAAACACGTTAGGAACTAAGCAATTGGGGATCCTGAATTAAGTGAACATCATTCATTATTCACATAAATGGTAACAAAACTACTATACCTGGAACAAGCTGGGCTCCTCCACCTCTTCCAGACTGGAAGGCCCAGGTTGCTCCTCGGAAGCCTCATCAGGGGTGGCCTGCGCGCAAGGAAGCGTGGAAGGAGGAGTCGAGAGTGGCTCTGTGACATCAGCCTGGTCTTTGAGAAAATGTAGACTCTGATAGTACCAGAGCTTGGGCACATAGACCTCATCTGCTGCAGTTGCAGTTTCTTCCGACTTCCGGACCTTCTTGCGCTCCCTGATATACGCACTCCTCAGGCTGCCAATTTTCTTTCTTATATCATCAACAGTTGCCGCGGGGAACCTTGGCTTGACAAATTCCACAAGTTCCTCCAGGGCTGCGTACCTTTTTGGTTTGTTGCTATAATGGGGGTGTTTAGCCTGACAAAAAATGGGAAATTCCCTGTATTTGGCAATGAAGAGGGGGAGAAAACTCATGTCGTTGAATCCCTTCATAATCTCTGCAAGACACAACACCACACCAAACACTATAAATTATGTCAGGCTAAACTCTTCTAATCTTCTCCATAAAGAAGCCTCAAGTTCGAATCAGTCTAGGCTAGTTATGTACTAACGTCAAATTGTACCTTCGTTTCTAGCGATCGTCTCGTGCGTGAGCTTTCTCTCCCCTCGTCTCCCAGATCGTGGCTACGACACAGGCGTGTGACGTTTTATATGCAGTGCGCATGCGTCAAACTCCGCCCGCCCCTGACGATCTTTCTCGTCTATTCCCCACCCCTTCTCTTTACGGCGCAGTGGGGAGAGCACATGGCGGGGACACAGCAGGTGCGCCACAAATATCACACCAACGAGGAGGACGAGGAAAGTCCGGAGGCAGAAACGTCCCGATCCCGGAGCCTGAAATTCAAGGCCTCCAATATGTCATTTGGAGAAATGTTGGAGATGGTGTACATATTAAAGAGGAGCGACTATGATGGGAAGTATGGGCGTTACCTCAACCCCAATGTCCGCAAGGCCAAGATCATGTCTAAAGTTGTGAGGAGGCTGTACAATAATTTTGGGGTACAACGATCCAAGGAGCAACTGAGGAAACGCTGGTCAGACCTGAAACTGAGGGAGGCCGATCAGTACAGAAAGATCAAGCGAATTCTTTAAAAAAGTAAGTAGTTGTGTTTTGTGTTTGATTTCTTGCTTGCATACTGCTCCATGTGGTTTGATTTTTACAAAGTTGTACATTCCAAAATGGCCACTTTCATGTTCGTCTGTGCATTCGATCGTACTCAGCCTCGATCTTTCTGCCACTGTCATGGTCGTGTGTGTGTCCATTCGATCGTACGCAACGATCGGCCACTTATAATACAATGTTTGGTGTTTTTTTTGTGGAAAGGAAGTTTGTTCTCACTAGAAATGTCATCAAGAATGTAAAGCCAATTTATTCAATGTTAAGGAGAGGTCACCCAGTAGCTGTTTACCCATCTGGACTCTAGAGCACTAGTGCTGGGACACCCAAACCCCCTTTTTATTAGGCTTTTCCACACATGTGCTCCAGTGGATACTAGAGGGGGGTCTCCATCACACAAACTTCTACCAAAAAGCTAGTCAGTTTAGCACCTTTACAAAGTGACTACATTCATGTAGTTGGCATTTGTAACTGGCCAAACAAAAATTGTGTCCGTCACTTTCAAGCAATGTTTGTCATTTCCTATTTCTGCCCTCAATAGATTGTGTTGCTAAATCTTCCTTTTGTACATTCTCATAGGGGAGCGAAAACTTGGCCCGTCTGAGGAAACCCCAAAACCAACACCTCCCAAAAAAGGTGAAACAGCAGAAGCAGAGGAGGAGGAGGAGGAAGGAGAGATCATCGAACTTGGAGAAATTGTCACCACAACAGGTGAGTGTGGGAGAACACAGCTACTGGTAAGCTAATCAATGTATGGCTGCCTCATTTCCAACACCCGATTTTTGTTTGTTTGTGGTTTTTAGGTGACGTGGATGTTGTGGAAGAAAAATCGCACTTTACCACAGAGAGTGCCCACGTACTCATCAGGGAGATAATGGTCTGCAATAGAGATCTCGATTACATAAAGCAAAACATCAATGATGTTCAACAAAAATTGAAGAACATCATTGATGTTTTAGGAAAAATATGAAAACGCACCAAGTAATTAACACACATTTGTGCCAGCTTCTGAACACATTTGCAACTTAAGAACTGTGTGAAATTTGGAACATGCACACATTGTGTCCACATGTGCTAGCTCCCATCATGGTGGATGAATGACAACGTTTTTTTGGGGGTGCAACCACTTTACGAACTACGAAAGTGGTTGTGGTGAAGGGGTTGCACCCCCAAAAAACGTCCATTCATCCCCATGATGAAAAATGGCACTTTTGAAGCTTCTAGGCATGTGTTTTACCATCTAATGACCATTTTCAGACCCAAATTGTGTGCATGTTCTAAATTTCCACTTTCCAGGGGTGACCCCCCCATGTGATGAAGGCAAGATCAAACACACTTTGAACATATAGTCATGTCTGATCTTGTCTTCACTTTACAAAGTTGAACTTTCCAAGTTCATAGGTTCTGTTTTGCTCCATGCCTGGTTTTACCAATTGCGGAATGTTTCTAAACAATGCTGTAAATAACCAAGATGTTGTCAGTTTGGGCGTGAAGATTGTAAACGCACCTGTGAATGTTTTCCAAGTAAACTTTTTTATTTTTCTAAATGTGTGGCTTCCTTATTTTAAAAACACAATGCATTATGTATGTCAAATGGAAAGGATATGGGGGGCAATTGGTGTTATTTACTAAAGGCAAGTACACTTTGCACTGCAAGTTTCTTTTCCAGGGCACTTTTTCACTGCACTTGTAGAGCATAGTGGATTTGACTTATGTAAATGACACCCACAGTGCTTTGTACGAAAACACGGAGCACAGCATTTTTGAGAATACACACATGTCTGACCTGGTGATGAAAAGGAGTATTTTGGGTGTCAGTTATGCAGTACAAACGTTATCTAGACCAAAGATTAGGTAGCAAACACACAACATGAGACTAATCTTTTTGGGAAGAAGAGACTGTTACCTCCTTTTGCCCAGAAAGTGCATTCCCACTGTCGAAGGCAAAGGGAAAAAATTTCAAGGTAAAATAAGCTAAAAAGAATAGTGAAATGACAAGAAATCATAGGTTGGTTGAAATATCAGATTTATTAAAAAATGCCTCTCACACATCGTCAGGCAGAGCAATGGCCCCCCTACCCACAAAGTACTCCATATATTGCTCGCGGACCGCGGGGGCATTTAGAGGGGGCAAGCCTGGACGTGCCACTTGAAGGGCTGTGAGGTCCGCATTTGGAGGGCCCTGCACATCTGGGCCAACGGGCACCACATAGTTCCCGATGAGGGTCCTCATCGGGAACGGCCTCATCACATGGGGAGTCAACGCAAACGCTTCATCTGCGACAAAGACGAAGGGGAGTCCTTCAGCATTCTCCTCTGGAGGTGGCAAGCACAGACTGCCACTTTGGAGACGCCAGTAGAACTCCGTGTGCGTAATGGCACCACCATCCGAGATCCGGCCGTTCATCCCCACGTCCACATACATAAATTCATATGTTGCCGACACCACCGCCAACATCACTACACTATTAAACCCTTTATAATTATAATAGTGGGACCCCGAGTTGGGCGGTGGGACGATGCGGACGTGTTTCCCATCAATTGCCCCTCCGCAGTTAGGAAAGTCCCAACGGCTGGCAAAGTGGGAGGCCACAGTCTGCCATTCCTGTGGCGTTGAAGGGAACTGTGGAGTGAAACAAGAAAAAAAAATTAGTCACTTTGCACATAAACATTGCAAGCAGATTAGACAATCAACATCTTGGAACAAGAGCATTGTATAAAATTGGAGGCTGGAAAGTATTTGCACAGAAAAGTAGAGGCTCCCCTTCACAGATTACTCACCCCCCATCAATCCCCACACTTCTGATGGGCCATTGGCAATAACTAGGGTTTTGGGGGGGGGGGGTTGTTGGACAGGTAACCCTCTGCACTTCATTGATTGGCAAATGGCTCAATAATGTGTGCTAGTTTGGCCAGACCCTCTGTACTTAACACTATTGGCAGCCCCCAGGAAAGCTAAACTAACATTTCAACCCCCCCCCCCCCCCCCCCCCCCCCCCACACCCCCCCCCAAAAAAAGGAAAGCACATTGTGACATTATGAAATTACCAAGCAAGCTAATAGGAGGGAAAGAACACAAAAAATTAGGAAATGGAAAGTATGGAGGCAGCCCCTTGCACTACATGCTTTGCAGAATTCATCCCTAAAGATGCCCACTATAAAGAGGTAGGTATATAGTGTGTATTGACCTTGGGAAAGCCAGCAGATAGAGGATTGGTACCATCTGACAGAGCAGTTGGGGGAGGGGGTTCCTAATGAGTTTGCCCCCCCCCACCAAAAACAAGAAAAAAAGGGGCTCTACATGAAGTAAACCACACAGCAAACATTTGTGCATATTTTAGGGGGTGTTTGGGGGCAAAAAATCCTATGCAGCAGACAAAATACATTGCTTAAGTGACTAGGCCATAGGTGTCTATTGGGGCAGAAGAGCATGCTGGGGAGGTAAGTGAAGGGAAAAATGCATGAAGGAGAAAAGGGGCACAGCATATTAGAACATATTGCAATCATGGTAATTAGGGAAGGAGGTCAAAAATAGAAGACATTAGCAAAAAGAACATACATAGAAGGGAATAGTAAAGGAGAAATGTTACCTTAATATAGTCCTCCTGCAGGACCTCGATGATGGCAGAACAGGTCTCTGGAATAATGATTCCCAGGGCCTGGGGAGAGATACCTGAAGAGAACTTCAAATCCTGAAGACTTCTCCCTGTCGCCAAGTACCTCAACGTGGCAACAAGCCTCTGCTCCGGAGTAATGGCTTGTCTCATGCAGGTATCCTGCCGGCTGATAAAGGGGGTCAGCAAAGCCAAAAGACGGTGAAAATCGGGGTCCGTCATCCTGAGAAAGTTCCTGAAATCATCAGGATTATTCTCCTGGATCTCACGAAGCAAAGGCATGTGCGAGAATTGGTCACGCTGAAGCAACCAATTCTTGGTCCACATACTCCTCGTCACTCTGTTCATGGACGGGTCTTGGCTCAAAGCTAGAAGCCCGACACCAATTCCGCGTACAGCACGAACTCGGCGACGAGTACGCACGGGAAACATCGCTCACAAGGTCACAAAAGGTTGGCTGGTCAGAACGGACAAACAGAAAGCACCGATAAACAGCAAGGCCTGAAAGAACGAAATGAATACCAGAAACGAGCAGACAATAAGCAGTGCAAATCAAAGCGTCCTATATCAAGATATAGGCCGCAATGAGCAACAAATGCGAACTGACTACACGCACAAATAAACAGATACGCATGACAAGCACAAACTGAAGAGCAGTAACGATCTGAGTCAGAAAACTGAGAAGCGCGAATCTTAAGTCACCAAACTTCGACTAACTCGCGATAAACACGGGATCAGCAGAAGGAGCCCAACGGGTGCCTGACGTGGTGCTGAACTTCCCTTTTCTAATCTCGTGGACGACGACTTACGTCACGACGTTCTTGCAGACCGGATATTCCGACAACGTAGTCCGACCGTGTGTACGCAACACCAACATCGGACAAAGTACGACGGACAGAATCCGACCGACCTGGTCCGCGGATTGTCCGACCGTGTGTATGGGGCTTAAGTGATCTGGATTGAGTCAAATACACACTATAGAGAAATAGGCATGGGCTAGCACAAAGGTATACATTAATAAAAGAGACAACACAATATTAATCAAAGAAATATATTTATTTATTGGATTTATATGGCCACAGTGTTATTCATGGGGGGGCTAACTTGAACATTACAAATTTAAATAAATATAAATATAAAGCCATCTTAGCTAAAATGCATTTAATCTAAATGTAAGTGGTGTCCATCCAGTCAATGCTGGACGACTACTCCCCACCGGAAGAGGCCAATGGCGAAGCTATTGGCTGAGGCCCCCCCACCACCGTGGCCGACTCAATTCGATTTTGCAAACCCATATTGAAAATGTCCAAACCTATATTGGATAAATTAACCATATCTTCAAGGAATAAACCTGGTACAAAACCTTCCAATTCGGAATGTCGAAAGGATAAACCTCCAGATGAAATAAAAAAAATCGGTGAATTGTCCAGTTAAGACGTCTCCTAATTTTATCTAAATAGAATAGCTTACCAAAAGGTGACCACAAAAGACGTGGGATCATTTCAGAAAATGTTAAGATAGCGGAAGGGAACATAAGTTTTATAGTATGAAGGTCCCGCTTTATTTCACACAACAATTCCCATGTACCCATCTTACCTAGATCATTTGCTCCAGCATGAATAACTAAAATCTGGGGGGAAGGCCAAATGCTTGACAAATAATTTAATTGATACAGAAGATCCCGCCATCTTAAACCCCTAACACCTGACCATAAAATGACAAATTACTTATTGTTCAGACCTAGCAGAATTAGCAGAGTAGATCCTAGTTCTGACATGTTTGACAGCCCAGAAAATATAGGAGTGACCTACTATCCAGACAACTGTTCTGAGAAGATCTGAAAAGAGAGAATTTAAAAATGTTAGCAAATCTGGGCGGACATATAGTTTATACCTGTCAGTATCCCAACGACCTATCCTCATCAACTTTTTTTCTGGGAAACCCAAGAAATCAGCTGTAGTGGCCGTCCCAATCCTGAATGAATGGGAAGAAAAACAAAGACCTGAAAGATTTAATCGTTTTAAGCATGAAGCCAGAACATCTGAGAATTGGAACCTGGTCAATGAGGATATGTCTTGGTGAATAAAGAACGAACCATCAGAACAAGGTCTGATTGAAAAATACCTAGAGACATGCAGAACTGGGCAGATTGCTGTATTAGTAGAATTTGTCAAAGAAAACCATAGACCATTACCTAAAAGGCCGGGACTTAGACCTACAAATGAAGAGGTGAATGGACCCTTGATTCAATAAAACATGAGAAAAACGCAAAAAAGATAAAGACCTCCTATTTATGGAAGTAAATTCACGATCCTAAGGGCTCCAAAAAAGGCGATAGTGAGCGCAGCTCTGAAAAGAAAGATCTCAAAATCTGATGAGCATACTACTTGCAGCATTTTGAGAAGGTCTAACAATAATGTGACCGAAATGGGGCGCCTATTATCTTGCAAAGGGTTGGACCTTCTGAAACCTTTTAGCACTTGGTTAACCTGAAAGAAAGAAGTCAAAGATGGTAAGCCTGTGAATTTTAGAAAAAATGAGACTCCCGCTAAAATTTTGCTGACAGAAGATGGGCTGAGGTGAGATTGTATTAATGATGATGTAAAAGACAAAGCGACATAAGATAACATGCTCAATTCAAAGTTTTCTGTGAAACCGACTCTCTGAGGTTGGATAGTATCAACTCCAAATTAAGCCCCAGAGGAAATCTGGGCAAGGAGAACCATGCTGATCTGCTGCTGGGGCCAATTCCCGAAACCTCTCGAACTGTAAACGAGATAAAGCATCAGCAATGTTATTACGCACACCTGCTATGTGTTCAGCCTTTAACCAAATATTAAAACGCATGCAATGCAAGACAAGAAAGCGTAACAGATTTACCTCAGGTTCAGATGTAGCAGATAAAGTATTAATCGCAAAGAAAACACCTTTGTTATCTGTGTGAACCAGGATCCTATGGTTTTTGAAGGTATCTTTCCAAATTACCACAGAGACTATGACTGGGAATAGTTCCAGAAGAACAATGTTCTGAAGAACGTCCTTCTGCAACCATTCCTCATGCCATTTACTAGCGCACTACTGACCATTCATAAAAGCCCCAAAGCCCGAAGATCCTGCCACATCTGTAAAGAATTCTAGTTGGTCGTTATAGATAAATTAGTGTTGCCACACCGTTGAGCCATTGAAATCACACAAAAAAGTGTCTTTAATACTTTTGGAGATACGAATATGGGAATATGGGTTCTTAATACCTCTGATGGCCAGGGAAAACCTTCGAGAGAACACTATAGGAATAATTCTGGCTGCAAATGCAAACAGGCCTAGTAAAGACTGAGCTTCTTTCAGAAGAACCTTCTTCTTTAATAAAAAAGATGAGATCAACAATCTCATCTTTTTTATTTTGTGTGATGGAAGTCTAAACTCCATAATGGATGAATCTATGGTAATTCCAAGAAACTCAATAGAAGTTGAGGGAAGGACCGTCTTCTCATGAGCAAGAGGAAAACCAAAGTATTCACAAATTTTGAAAAAAGTATGTAGTGATTCTAGACAAATAGGGAGACAGATGGACCAATAAATAAACAATCATCCAGGTAGTGTAGGAAAACCCCTTGGGGAAAAATTTTGAACAATACCCAATGTAAAAATGTGGAGAATGCTTCGAAATAACAATAAGAAAGTGAAAAGCCCATAGGCAGGCATTTATCAAAATAAAATTGTCCCATAAATTGAAAACCTAATGAATTGAAACCTTGAGGGTGAACTGGCAGAAGCCGAAAAGCCGATTTAATATCAGCTTTTGCTAAAAGAGAGCCTTGACAAAAATGTCTTAACATAGTCAAAGCTTCATCAAATGAAGAATAGCACACCGGGGCATCCACCTCAGAGACTTCGTAATTTAAAGATGATTTCAGGGGATAAGAAAGGTGGTGAATCATACAATAACTAGCATTTTCTTTTTTAGGGACTATCCCAAGTGGTGAAAGGAGAAAATCCTGAAATGGAGGGACAGAGAATGAGCCTGCAATTCTGCCATCTGCCAGTTCTTTGGAGATCTTGTCCTGAACCACTGAAGAATATGTATGAGAGGATTTCAGATTCCGAACTATAGTACAACCTGAACCTACAAATGATGGGACTAAAAAAACTTCCTTGAATCCTTCAGCTAACAGAGCTGCCATCCTGCGGTCTGGAGCATTCTAACCATGGGAGCATTCTTGCCAGTTTCACTGGCGTCATTGCTTTTCTCATGAGCGTCCTTGGGAAATTACTGAAAAGAGGAAGCAGCAGATCTCCGAAAACACCTGCTAGCTGGATGGTTCCCATTACAGTACTCATGCTTGTAACGGCAATTTGCTAGGAATTTGCAGTGCCCCTCATTAAATGCAAATGGAATGTAGTTTGCACATTAGGTGACAGTCTTGGGGTAAATTGAGGTTTCGGTGGTAGCATAAGATTTAACAACAGGCCAACGTCCTTTGACCCCCAATGTAATGAGGGGTGTACTGCCGACTTCTGGCGGAAATTTTCATGTATGTGTACCAAGCAGAGCCTCCAAAATGGTGAAAGGCCTCAGCAATGATATCTAAATGCTGAAATAAACCCGAACATTTACCCGGGAATCGTTCACCCATGACTGCTGCATAGATGCAGAAAGCCTGCAACCAATTTTGAAAGGTTTTTGGGATAGCCCTTCTCCTATCTTCCTCGGACCTATCCCCCGGTTGTTTTTCAGTTTTAGACAAAAATTCCTTTGAAGCAGGTAACAGTGACAAAATGTGAATGAATTCCCTCCAAATTTTATCCTTAACTGCCTTAGGCAAATGAAAGCCTAAAGGTGATAAAACGCATGTCAGGGGCTCTTTAAAAGAAGACTCCCCAACCGCCATAGCTGATGGTCTGAGAGGCAATTGAGGATTAAGCAATGCAGAGTTTATAAACTTAGAATATGGGGGGGGCGTGGCTTGGTGCCAAAGAGAGATGGACGCCTGATCTCCCCGCTCTGTCCCACGGAGGTCCTGCACATCAGAAGAGCGGAGCCAGCAACACACCGCAATGGTGAAGCAGAAGGGCAAACTGCCCCAGTCTCGGTCCCGATCCCCGAGGGCGCAGCATCCCGGAGCTATTTAGGTCCCAGTCACGCGAGGCCAAGGCTACGGCCTACACGGGACCACGCGCCGCCAGCCTCAGTCCGACTGCCAGGAGAAACGCTCAGTGCATGGAGAGCTCCCCCTCTCCTTCCCCACAGCCCCTGAACATTAGCGATCTCCAGGCAGTGGCTGCTGACATAAAGAGCTCATTCACAAATGCCATTACTGACCTTAGGAGAGATCTGCAGAGGATGAGCACACGGATGGACAAGCTGGAGGACACCACAACCCGCCATGACACCTCTATCCAACAGCTGCAACACACCTCCCAGGCCTACAACTCCCAGCTTAGAGATCTGAACAGATACATGGAGGATTTGGATAACCGCGGACGCAGGCATAACCTACGGGTAAGAGGTGTCCCTGAATCCGTAGATCAGAGCCAAATAATGTCAGCCACAATCCAGATTTTCAATGATGTCCTTGGCAGACCCCCTGAGACCCCAATTGAGTGTGAGCGACTGCACAGGGCTCTCAAACCCCGAGGCAGAGATACAGACCCTCCTAGGGATATTGTGTGCTGCCTAGTGAACTTCAGACTGAAGGAGGACATTTTGCGAAAAGCGAGAGACCGACGCAGTCTGCTATTTCAAGGTACAGAGATCAAAATATTCCAAGATTTGTCCCCAATAACCCTGAAAAACAGAAGAGACCTGCGTCCACTACTTGACCTGTTACGCCGCAAAGGAATCCAGTATCGCTGGAAATTCCCTTTCTGTCTCTCAGCCTCAGCAGCGGGACGTACGGCTAATCTCAGAGTCCCAGAAGACCTCAGGGGGTTCTGCAACACGCTACAAATACCACTCGTTGAACTGCCGGATTGGTACAGAGCATATCGCACCCCTCATCTCCAGAGAACCAACTCCATGGACGCTATTCCGGTAAGAGATGAATTTCAAATCAGAAGACGCAGGTCATCGTCCCCGAGACCACTTCCTCAGAGGGATCAGAGGGACAGAGACCGCCTGAGCCCAACAGCCCCTCCAGCACACAGGCGGAGCAGGCCTGATGAGCCCTAAATCTACTCTACCTAGACTACGCTGAGGGCGCTTTCTTATCCTGAAACCGCCTCCTGTCCTACACCCCATGCCTCCGAATTCTACATCCTTAAACGATGGGATCAGGTCGTCCCCACGTCACATGTACTCTAACATGACTCGCCCGATGTAATACCTGTCCCCATGCCCATGACTCAAGCTGACATGACGCCTGCCTCGATGTGGGGGTCACGGTCGAGTGATACCCAGATACACCCTCCACCATCCTGACCCAGCAACGGAGCCTACGACTTATGGTCTGAAGACCCACCCCCACAGACACCTGCAGCCCTGCACACCATCTGAATGCAACACACCTTCGCATGCAAAACCCAGCGTGAACAGGAAGAAACGCCAGCATAGACTCAGGGTCTCTCTGAACACCAGCTTTACACCTGTTGCCCCTTCGCACCAGACCCTGCCTGCAGAAGACATTCTGGAGCAGACTTTTGGCAAGTCGACCTACTCACTTTTCGGATGTGCCCAAATTTTCCAGGACTCTCCAGATTCCTTTTTCCCCCATAACCCTACCCCACACCCGTCCCCCCCTCCCTCTCTCTTCCCCCCTCCTTCCCCTCCTTTTCCCTCTCCTTTAACCATGTTTTGTTTCTAGGAAGCTGAAGTGTCGCCACTGCTACAGACTGAGGGCACGCGCGGGGTGTATATGGGTATCAGCTCTCAAGATATGTAATATAAGCTTTTGTTCTTCTATTTTTTGTCTATGCTCACCCTCTTCTGTACCCATGTAACCCCCCCCCCCCAATACTTCCTCCCAGATGTTCTACATGAATGCAGAAGAGCTAGCTACACAATGTGTGACCCCCCCGCATCAACACCCTCTACAGCATATGAGGGGTAGATGCCTAATTCCCTTTAGTACGCAAATCTTACCTGACAAAGAGTTATGCCGACAAGTGCTCCTCCCCGGAACCCTACCAGGGAGCCACGCCCTAAGATAGTAATACACATAACTCTTCTTAGTGTATTCTACCCCCTTTGCTTTGGCAACTGCCGACAGATGGTACAACCTATGGTACTACACTGTCCTATCACCTGAGCACCCCCACAAAGGCAAACCCGCAGGTATTCGCCTTTTAGGCTCCCTATCCCATTCCCTTGAAACACAACTGCCTCCATAACCCATGAAAGACGAAGGTATATAGAGGCGGTCTCTCCCTAATCGCACAAGCATTGATAACACCCGGGGTGAAATAATAGTCTTGCTTATGCAGGATTAGCTATAGCACTCCGGCAACCCTGACCTGTAATGTTATGTTTCTCTATTATTGATGGCTTAACCGTTAGTTTTTTGTTGTTCATCCAGTTTATTCATACACCTGTACGACAGGGTCTCCCTCCAGGACACCTTTCTGGAGCTATTTTTTCTCCAGGCATAGTTCAGATTATGTTATTCTTAAGGTTTTCTTAACTGTTAGACATGTCGTGATACTAGGAGGTCCTATGACCACCCATCAACCAGACTTGACGTTTGCTTCTGTTTTTCCCCTTTCCTCCACCTACAAGCAGGTACCCGCTCCACTTATACAAAGACACCTGATGACCTCCAGATGGACTAGACTTCCAACAGACAAATACTCGGACACCTTCCACCTCCTCGCACAACGGGATATTGACTACCACCGTTGACCCACACCGGACCTCACTCCCCATAATAGGGTAAGGTAGCTGGGCTACTCATACCTCCGGTACACACACCTTTCCTCCAACAACCTCTCCCCCCACCTCTCATATCCCCCTCCCAGCCAGTCCTCCTTCCTCTTGTCCTCCCGACCCACCTCTCCCCTCTAACCCCCGAGACTCCCCTCCCCTGATCTCCACCGCAGCTCTTAATTGAACGACCAAAGCGACCTCATAACCCATACTCTCCAAAGGGCCTCTCCCTCCTGTGACAATCAGAGGCACGCCTCAGAATACGCTTACCACAACACCTATACAGAACTTTGGAACCATGTCCACCCCAAGCCCTACCTCACAACCCACCACTCTGAAGGTGGTTTCCCAAAACGTAAAGGGACCTAATATCCCCGAGAAGCGGAGCCAAGTCCTTAATATGATGTCCAACCTTAAAGCGGAAGTGGTGTTCCTGCAAGAAACCCACTTCTGCACGAATAATATACCCAAACTCACGAACCACAAATACCCTACCTCCTTCCACGCCACTAACCCGTTAGCCAAAACAAAGGGGGTCTCAATTTTGCTCTCTAGAAATCTCAACTGGCAATTGATAGACTCCATAACAGATCCAGAGGGTCGCTACATATTCTTGAAAGGCACCATACACAACCACTTAGTTACCCTAGCCAATATTTACAGCCCCAACACTGCACAGGTTGGTTTTTTTCGTTCAATCGCATCCATGCTCGCGGGCTTCAAATCGGGAATCACTATCCTGGGAGGCGACTTCAACGTGACACTACAACCCCTTTTAGACTCCTCATCCGGGACATCAACCTTGCCCTACAGGGCTCTAAAGCAAATTAACACACAAATGACCTCCTCCTCCATGATACATGGCGCACCCTCCACCCCGATGTAAAGGACTACACGTTCTTCTCTATACCCCATACCAAATATCCGTGACTAGACTACCTCTTTCTCACCCAAAAGGATCTCCCCTTCTTAAACTCTGCAACCATTGAACCACTACTCCTCTCTGACCACCACCCCATTACCCTCACACTGACCTTCCCTGAAAGAAAATTGCATACAAAAATCTGGCGACTAGACCCATCGCTCCTCACATCAGAATGTGACACCAAAATGATTCACTCCAGCTTACGCAACTATTTTCAGGAAAATAATAACCCAGAGACGTCACCGATAACCATTTGGGAAGCTCACAAATGTGTTATCCGGGGGAAATTCTTATCTCTCACAGCTAACAGGAAAAAATTACAACAAGCGACACTTATAGAACTGACTAACAAAATAAAAACACTCGAACGAGCCCACAAACACTCTCAAGCGCAAAATACTTACCAGGAACTTACACAAACTAGGAAACTACTACAAGAGATACTCGACCGCAAAACACGACGCAAATTCATACTAACCCAAAAGCTGTTTTATGAGCACGGAAACAAGTGTAGCAGATTGCTAGCCAGAGCCATTCAAACTAAGAAAGCTACTACGAATATACACACGATCAAAGACTCCTTAGGCAAATCTAACACGGCCCCTGCAGACATAGCTGCACAGTTTGAGCAATTCTACTTAAACTTGTACAACTTACCACACCAAGCAGAAACACCCGAAGGCCAAAACAAAAGGAAAGCTCTCATCACAGACTTTCTTAAAAAATATAGCCCCAAATCTATCACACCTGACGATGCCCGGGAACTTGATAACCCTATATCTGAGAATGAGTTTAAGAGGGCGATCAAACAACTAAAAACGGGCAAAAGCCCTGGCCCAGACGGCTTCTCTGCACCTTATTTCAAAACTTTTTCTGATACCCTCTCAACCCCATTCTTAAAGGCGTTCAACTCCCTTACCTCAACAACTATACCCTTCCACAGGCTATTGGAAGCCCATATCACGGTCATTCCCAAGGAAGGGAAAGACGCCACCTCCGTAGCAAATTACAGACCGATATCTCTACTCAATGTGGACCTGAAATTATTTTCCAAAATCCTAGCCAACCGTCTTCTTCCCCTCATCCCTTCATTAATAGGGAAAGATCAAGTAGGTTTTGTTCCTGGCAGAGAAGCCAGGGACAACACTATAAAAGCAATTAATGTACATCACTGGCTAACCACCCAGAAACAAAAAGGCTTCTTTCTGTCGTTGGACGCGGAGAAGGCATTTGACAGGTTGGCATGGGACTACCTCGGGGGCCGTCTTACGCCACATAGGACTCAAAAACCAAATGTTCAACTTCATTATGTCCTTATACACCACACCAACAGCTAAAGTCAGAGTGAACGGCCACCTGTCAAACGCCTTCTCCATTCGCAACGGCACGAGACAGGGTTGCCCCCTGTCCCCAATCCTCTTCGTCCTAACGCTAGAACCCCTCCTCCGCTGTCTACGTTCTAACGAAAACATAAAAGACATACCCATAGCTGGACAGACTTACAAATTGGCAGCTTTTGCCGATGACATACTACTATTTCTAAGAGACCCCATAACCACAATCCCAAAATCTCCTTAGAGAATTTGACCTGTTCCAACAATTATCGAACTTAAAGATAAATTTCTCTAAATCTCATGCTCTTAACGTATCACTCCCGACCGACCTAGTCACCCACTGCCAAAACAACTTCCCATTTGTTTGGAAACAAGATGCTATTACCTACCTGGGAATTCAGCTTCCTGCCCACCTGCCAGACCTCTACACAAAAAACTTTCTACCAATGATTCGCACCATCACAGATGACCTGACTAAATGGAACAAACCCCAATTCTCATGGTTCGGACGTGCGGCCATTTTAAAAATGAACGTACTCCCCCGTATTTTATACCTGCTCCAAACTATACCCATTAAACTACCTGCAGCATTCTTCCTGACTATCAAACAACTGACACTAAAATTCCTATGGAATCACAGCCGCCCAAGAATAAGCTTCGCCCAACTCACAAAACCCAAATCTAAAGGGGGTATTGGCCTCCCGGACATCCGAAACTACTCACGAGCCTGCCATATGGGGAGAATCGTAGATTGGACAGTCCACATGGAAACAAAAGACTGGGTGGGACTAGAGAACTCCCTTTCACCCATACCGATTGGATCAACTCCGTGGATCCTCCCCTCCCACATTCCTAGTTCCGTTAAAGCACACCCCCTGATTGATGCCACGCTGACTACCTTTAGAGAAATATGTAAAGACTGCCAGCTTTCCTCAAACCCGGGCCCCCTCACACCCATTCAACACAACCCTGCATTTCCCCCGGGGATGTCCACTCACTTTCTGATGGACTCCTGGGCACACAAAGTCGTGCAAGCACGCCACTTTTTCCGAGACGGGAACTTCATAGACTGTACCGCACTCCCAACCCAGCCGGATTCCAATCCAGTTCCGCACTGGACTTACTTCCAGATCCGCCACTACCTTAGGTCAATAAACCAGAACTCCTCTGTTTCCAGTGCACTGACCCCATTCGAGAACCTCTGCTCCCAATCCACACCTCAACAACACATAATATCCACCACCCATTCTATGCTTTTCGACGCAATCTCCCCTAAAGATGGGAAGGCCTGCCAGGCGTGGGAAAGGGAACTGCAAATAGACCTCTCCGACGAAGAATGGGAGCGCATCTTCACAATAGCACACAAAGGCTCACTGAATGTTATGACACAAGAAAACAATTACAAGACACTTTCGAGGTGGTACCGAACACCCGACCTACTGCACAGATTTAACCCAGAGACATCAGACAAATGTTGGAGGTGCTCGAATGAAAAAGGAACCCTCCTACATATATGGTGGACATGCCCAACAATACAAACCTTCTGGACACAAGTGCACAATATCACCTCTCAGGTGACAACTTACTTTATTGAGCTTTCTCCGGCTCGTCTCATTCTCCACCATTCCTCTATCACAGCTAACTCATATAAGAAATCTCTTGGGGTACATATGATCAATGCAGCCAAGTTGTGCATTCCAGCCCACTGGGGTTCACCCCACGCCCCAACTATCTCTGAATGGCTTACAAGAGTGGGGAGAATAGCCGAATTGGAGGAGCTCATCCACATAGCTCGAGACACCCCAGACAAATTCTACCGCACCTGGGCATGCTGGACCCACTTCTGTACCACAGAAAGATATAAATCCATCATGCACTCAAACCGACCTGATCCTCTGAACGGGACGCTAAATGCCTCTGACACTCCACCCTAGGTGACTACCCTAATAACCTGATACATACAGTGCCACACTCCCCCCCAGGGAGAGACCCAGAAAAGAAACCTCATCATAAACAGGGATTCTTTTTCGAGTCCCTCTCTATCCACAGAGCTCGGTGGAGATCGGGGAGGAGATTCTCTCGGACTATCTACCCCCCTTGCCCTCAGGGCTTTTCCTCCCATACCTCTCCCCACACCCCACCCCCCCCCCACCCCCTCCTCCCTAGGCCATGTGACTCCCTTAGCCCCCTCCCTCACCCACCCCCAAGACTAACCTGACTCGAGTGTTTGACTATCCCCCCTTACTCCTCGCACTCTCCAGGACAGATGACAACATTATATGCCGGACCCCACCCTACTGCAAAGGTGCAGCGCATTACTACGAGACTTAATGCAGACTAGACGATAAACATGTATTAATACGCAATGTTCGCTAGCTGGAGCTACAGACAGAAACTATACCCATATCGACTATGCTACATTATAAGGTTTCGCTGCTTGATTCACTACTGAGACCACCAGCCATACGTCTTCTTTACCTGTCAAACTGAATATATATGAGTAAGGAGTTACCACTGCATCACTGTTCCTACTGTTTAAACACCCACTGTATATGTTAAACTATGTATAAACTTTTTGTTCTCAATAAAAATTTTCATGGAAAAAAAAAAAAAACTTAGAATATGATAACATTTCTTTATTCTCTTCCTGTAAGGCAGGTTCATTCAAATTCTGCCAAACTGAACCAACATCATTCATATATTCAGAAAATTGTATATTATCCATTGCACCATAAGAATGTGCCCCTGTTTGTATATTATCAGTGTCATTATAAACCATATCATTATTTCTAGCAGCAGAATCATGTTGCTGCATATTCTGTTCAGCAGTCAGCACCAATAAATTGTGCTCCTGAAAATTCACCCATATTAATTATTTTTGATTTCAAAACATTTCTTGCACCAGAGACCTGTGCTCCTTGTGTTCTCATAATATTATCAGTATTAACAGAATGAATATCAGCACCACTAACATGTGCTCCTTTAAATTGTTGTAAAACATTAGATAAAGAATCCACCAAGCATGAAAATTCAGAATTATGAGACACTAAACATTTCTCACCATCATTATCAACTGTTAACTGCTCACTCGACTCCAGAGATGAAGGCCGAGTATCGCTGCTCTCCCTCAGACAGGATGCACTCTGTGACATGACACCGCCAGCTCTCTCCCTGCTTGTCAGGCTAGGAAAAGCAGCTGTTCTCTGACGCTTCTTTTTCCTTCCTGGCAGTTGCCTTGTACTGCCCCAGACTGGGGCCGGTACAGGGGGAGTGAGTTGAGGCAGAGGAGAGACTCCTCTTCCAGGCACTTCATTAGCCATTCCTCGCCGCCTTTACTCTCTGCCTTCTCTAGAAGGCGGCATAGGAGGGACTCGCGGTCACCCGGGGAACGGGGCTTCATGCTGCAGGACGTCCGCGCTGCAGTCTAGTCAGAGCGATCTGTGCGAGCACTGCTCTAGGTCCCTTTATAGGCTTCCATATCGCAGGCTTACAACCGCCAAAATAGCCCAATTAGCTGCTTAATACTGTGAACCAATCCCATGGCCTTATAGTTACCCAGGGATACTGCAGCCAATGGCAACCTGCAAATATAGAAAACAAGGAGAGACCACAGATTTGCCTTTGAGCTATCCCATGGTGGTCCAGCATATTGCTAAGACCTTTCATTCTTCATATTTCATGTCTGAGGTTTACAACCACTTTAAGGGCCCTGGTTTATGTGCTTTGGGCTTGGGTCAATGGCAAAATGCAGCTTGTATCCAGGTGCATTCCTCTTACATTTGATATCAGTTTAAGATCAGTTTAAGAAACTTTTGGGAACCTAGAAGTTTTTTGACAGGTATGTGTGGCTTGTATTGACTTCCTTTAAAGCTGCTTCAACCTGTTTCCCACTGGCTTTCATAGGGAGAGAAGTAGTTTGATGCAAACAAAATTCTATAGACACGTGTCCTTATTAAAATATTGCAGCTTGATTTATACATTTCTTCCCAACATTCGATGGGTATCTTCTTAATTCTGTGTATGTGTTTTTAGTCAAAATGTGTTATCACCAGGGGTAATTCTATCAAAGACCTATACAATGCTGTCTCAGTTGCCTACCCAGGACTGCAGGTGCACAAGTTACAAATACATAAAGAAACCTGTTATAGAGACAGCCTAATTTGCATCTAATTTTGTCACTAAATTGCTTTATAAATGTCCCTCTGATTTTAGAGTTGTTACCAACCAAACCTTCAAGTTTACAAGATTGAAAATGTAAAGCTGCTGTCTGAATACAGATCTTATTTTATTGCAGCAATGCAATAGCTCTACTGAATGAAAGTTCATTGTGCGGAGGAGAAGTAATACACAGCTGTACATCACTTAGCTACATAACTCAAGATCTATAGAAGAAGCCTTACTTAGTTTGAACACCTCTTAGTGGCCCAATTTATTAAACTATAACTCATGTTATTTGCTGTAATGACTGTTATTTTCAGTTCTTGTACCTGAAAATAATAGTCCACATGGCTAACAATGATTGCTACATATTGGTGAATTCATTCTAATGTGTTTTGGGTGCTTTTTTTAGAATATGACCTCTCCATGCCCCTACCTATGGGACCGCAGACGGCAGGCCAGACCGACAAACATGCATAATAGAAAAGAAAAAACACAAAACACACTTATATCTCTTTTAATTATATTTAATGTATATTATATATATTTTTTTTGGCCACGGACCGGTTTATTGGTTTTAATCAATGTATAAATAAATATTCCAATAACTCGTAAACTTCTTTCATCAATTAATTTCATCAACTAAATATTCGATAAATTAAACCACTCTCAGCTCAGCCTCTGAGACTCAAGCTGACTCAACCTTTAGCTTAACCGGTTCCCGACCGGCGCACGACGATATACGTCGGCAGAATGGCACGGACAGGCAGGCGGGAGCGTATATATAAGTCCCTCCTTTAAGCCGTCCGTGCCATCGGGAGCACGCCAGGAGTGGCGTGCTCCCGCGCCAGGTCGGGACCCCCGTGAGGCCGGTCGCGGGTCCCGCGGACTCGATTGCCGCGGGGACACCCGCGATCGTCTCATGGAAAGGCAGAACGGGGAGATGCGGAAATAGACAGCATCTCCCCGTTCTGCCTAGCAATTAGTGACGCCGATCTCTGCTCCCTGTGATTGGAGCAGAGATCAGCATTCACTAGCTGACAGCCACGCCCCCCACAGTAAGAAACACACCCCTAGGCATACTTAACCCCTACACTGCCCCCTCGTGGTTAACCCCTTCACTGCCAGTGTCATTTATACAGCAATCAATGCATTTAAATAGCATTGATTGCTGTATAAATGACAATGGTCCCAAAAATGTGTCAAAAATGTCCGATGTGTCCGCCATAATGTCGCAGTCACAATAAAAATCGCTGATCGCCGCCATTACTAATAAAAAAAAAATATTAATAAAAATGCTATAAAACTATCCCCTATCTTGTAAACACTATAACTTATGTGCAAACCAATCAATAATCGCTTATTGCAATTTTTTTTACCAAAAATATGTAGAAGAATACGTATCGGCCTTTTATATATTTTTGGGGGATATTTATTATAGCAAAAAAATAATGCGTTTTTTTTCAAAATTGTCGCTCTTTTTTGTTTATAGCGCAAAAAATAAAAACCGCAGGGGCGATCAAATACCACCAAAAGAAAGCTCTATTTGTGGGAAAAAAAGGACGTCAATTTTGTTTGGGAGCCACGGCGCATGACCGCGCAATTGTCAGTTAAAGCGACGCAGTGCCGAATCGCAAAAAGGGGCCTGGTCCTTTGGCTGCAAATTGGTCCGGTCTGAAAGAGGTTAACATTTTCTTACATATCCCAAACGACAGGAGGTGTGGAATTCCCAGACCTCCTGTCCACACCAACCCAACCCGCAGCTGTCTCAATGCATGTTTGAAGGTCACAATTGAAAATATCTAAACCCACTTCTGAAAGATGTATGCCATCGTATCTATACAAACCTTGAATGCCTCCTTCCAATTCAACGTGGCAAAATTAAATACCTAAATCTGGAACAAAAAAATTTTCTAAAGCTTTATTGATTCTTTTCCTAACTCTTTCAAGTGGTCTGAAAGTAATAAATTGTAACCAACACAATCTTGTGACTATTTCTGAAAAAACTAAAACAGTATTTGGGGAATGCAGATGCAGAAAAGGAAATGTATCTTTCATACTTGAAATTAAATCAAAAGTTTTTGTTTTCCCAATGTCATTACCTCCTAGGTGTATTACCAACATATCAGGAGGAGGAGAACTAGCATAAAGTCTACCTAATTCAAAAATTAAGTCACACCAAACCATACCCCTAAGTCCATGCCATTTAACACAAAATAAAGCTGGATCCAGGCCCAAATTCTCAGATTTAATCCTATCTGCTGCTCTTTTCTGTGCCCAGAAAATAAATGAATGGCCCACAATCCATACCATGAGTTGGGAACCTGAAATCAAAACACGCATTAGTAAGGACGGATATATAGCTTATATGAATTTTAACGCCATCTACCTATTTTCTTAATCTCGAGCTACCTTCCAGACCCATCCGTGCAGCTTCTGTGGCTGCTCCGATGCGAAAGTAATGAGAAGTTACTCTTAAATGACCTAACTTCAAATGGGCAAGACATAGTTTTAATACCACTGAAAATTGGTAACCCGTTAAAAGGTAAGCCATTGTCATGCAAAAATAAAAAACCTTGCGCTCCAGGCCTGACCTTCAAATAAGCCTTCAAAGCCCTAACCGGGCATATATCAGTTAATGCACATTCTTGCAAAGATATCCAAGACCCCAAACCTAAAGAATCTGAATTGCTGGACTGCAGAAAGATCCGTAAACCACTTCCCAATATTATTACATTGGAAAATAAAATACCAGATCTTTTTTGATTTGAAAATGGCAATAACTCCGAAATACGGAAAGCCGCAAAGAATGCTAATGAAAGAACAGCGTTAAATAAAACAGATTTGAACATGGAATAACACACCCAGGGGGTAACTTTACATAAACTAGCTAATAAATCCGGGGTAATGGGACATCTATCATCCTTGCAAACTCTATTCCTTCTGTACCCTTTTAGAGCTTGTCTGACCGAAAAGAAGCTCTGACATGACGGAAAACCATGAAGCTTCAAGAAAAAAGAAACTCCGGACATAACCTTATTAACATGTGATCAAGAATGGCCTTTGACCATTAATGCTTGCAGAAATTCTAATACTAAACCTTCTGAATATGCAGAAATATCAGTGTTTAATGATGACAAAAAAGTTGACCATAACAGCCATGAAGCTGAATAATTCTTCCAAGTGGACATAGCCACTGAGTTCTGAATGTTCTTATAAATTATATCAGGTCCCATAAATGGTCTGGGCAACTTTCCCCGACTATATCCACTCCTGTTATTAACCTGAAAAATCGCTCCATCTGTTCATGAGAAAGAGAATCGGCAATTATGTTGCACTTACCTCGAATATACTGCGCCTTGATCCAGACGTTCCATTTCAGGCACAGGAAAACTAAATGTCGCAAGAAAACCACTACTTGAGGGGATTTGGAAGAAAGGCAGTTTACCGCAAAAGCTACTCCTTGATTATCAGTACTCACTAAAATTCTCCTATTTGCAAAATAGCTGCCCCATATTTCTAAAGCTACTATATAGGTAAATAATTCTAGCAACACAATGTTTTTGCAAAAACCCTTATTCACCCACCTAACAGGCCAGGCTGAAAAACACCAGTGAGATTTCCAAATAACCCCAAAACCTATAGCACCTGCTGAATCTGTGGCTAAACAAAAATCTGAATCTAAAATGAAGTCTTGTTGACAAATAGTTTTCCCGTTGAATGTCTCTAGAAAATTAAGCCAGACCAAAAGACCCGCCATCATATCAGCAGTAACTCTAATGCCCCGTACACGCGGTCGGATTTTCCGACAGAAAATGTCCTATCGGACCATGTTGTCGGAAATTCCAACTGTGTGTGGGCTCCATCTGACTTTTTTCTTGAGTTTGAGATCCTGCTCTCAATTTTTCTGACAACAAAGTCCTATCGGACTTTTTCCGATCGTGTGTAGCGAATTCCGACGGACAAAGTGCCACGCATGCTCAGATCACATTACAAGACCAAAGCTATTGGCTACTAGCCTCTACGTAGTCCCGTCGTACGCAACGAACGCCACCACGTTCAGAATGATCGGATTTTCCGACAACTTTGTCCGACCGTGTGTATGCAACACCAGTGTCGGACAAAATCCGTCGGAAAAAATCTGATGGATTTTGTGGTCGGAATTTCCGACCGTGTGTACGGGGCATAAGATGTGACGAAGGATTTTTTAGACCCGATATTGAGTCATATAGCCTTCTAGAGAAAACCCTACCCATTGGCAGGATTCTAGTCACAAAGGCCAACTGACCCAATAATGACTGCATTTCCTTTAGACTGACTTTTTTCCTTCTAAGAAACATTAGCTACATCTGAGTCAACCTAACAACTTTGTCATTTGGAAGACTAAATTCCATGTCTACAGTATTCAGACCTATACCAAGAAATTCAATGCTAGTTGTTGGAAAGACCGTTTTTTCATCTGCCAATGGGATGCCGAAGAACTTGCAAACCAAAAAGAATGATTGAAGTAAATTAAAACAATCCCGGGTTCCATCAGCGCCTAAAAATAGAAAATCATCTAAATAATGAATGGAGAAATGTGACTCGGCTACCACATTTACAACCCATTCAATAAAAGATGAGAATGCTTCAAAATAAAAGTAAGATATTGAGCACCCCATTGGGAGACACTTATCAAAATATAATTCTTTTTCAAAATATATACCTAATGAATTAAAGCAAGCTGGGTTTGGCAGTAATAATCTGAAAGCAGATTTAATATCTGCCGTCGCCATTAATGCGTTAGGGCCTAAAATACGCAATTTTTTCACTGCCGAATCAAAAGACTCATATGTTACTATTGCCGAGTCAGAGTCTATTTGATTGTTCAACGAGTCACCAAACGGGAATGACAAATTATGTATCAAACAAAATTCCCCTTGCTACCTTCTTGGGAACTAGCGGAGAAACCCTAAAGTCTTTAAATGGAGGGGATGAAAAAGGGCCTTCCATTCTACCTGCCCCTACCTCTTTTAAAAGTTTTTTCTTAACTGTATTAGGAAATTCTTGCACAGATTTTAAATTATTATTTAATGAGCAACCTGCTCCTAAAAAAGAAGGTAGATTGAAACCATTCAGGAAACCCTTAATTAGCAGCAAAGCTTTCTGTCTGTTTGGGTAAGCCTGTAACCATGGTAACATTCTTTGTATATTCACCGGGGGTTACTGCTTTTTTGAAAATTATCTTTTTTCCTGCCTGCATCTTCCGAAAACACTTGGCTATAGGATGAGAACCAGAGCAAAAAGCACACTCGTGTTTGTATTTACACGCATTTGCCCATATACACTGGCTATCATTGAAAGCGAAACACAGACCTTTCTTATATGAATTATTTGAATGACTCATATTAGGGAAATTAGGCTGTCGGACAAAAGATTGACGTTGAGGTAAAAATAAATTTAGCCATAGGCTAACATCCTTAGAACCCCATTGCAGTGAAGGTTGGACAGCTAATTTCTGCCGAAATGCCTCGTCATAAGTTAACCAAGAGAAACCACTAAAACTTCTGTAAGCTTCAAGAATTATATTAACCACTTCCCGACCGCCCCATGTAGATATACGTCGGCAGAATGGCACGTACAGGCAGAATCACGTACCTGTACGTGCCATTCTTCAGGCGGTTGGGGGGTCCGATCGGACCCCCCTCCGCCGGCGGGGACGGTCGGGATGGCTTCAGAAGCGATGCGGGACGAGGTAACGGCCAGTCGTTTCTGGCCACCCCCTCCCGATCGCTCTGGCCAATCAGATGCTTCCCCTTCCTTCCCCTTCCTGTGTAATTGTAAACACAGGCAAGGGGAAGTGATGTCACGCTCCTCGTGTCGGTCTTTCTGACCGGGACGCCGAGCGGAGAAGACATCAGGTTAGTGCACCAACACTACACTGACACCAGGCACACATAGGCACATATTTCACCCCCCTGTCACCCCCTGATCACCCCCCAGATCACCCCCTGCCCCCCCAGTCACAGTGTCACTGATTGCAGTGATCATTTATTTTACTGATCACTGCATTTAGTGTCAGTGTGACTGCAATAACTGTCAGGGCAGTTAGTTTTAGGCCCCTTTAGGTCCAAGGTAGCCCCCTACCCCCCCCCAATAAATGTTTAACCCCTTGATTGCCCCCTAGGTAACCCTTTCACCCCCCTTTTGCCAGTGTCACTAAGCGATCGTTTTTTTTGATCGCTCTATTAGTGTCACTGGTGCCGCTAGGTAGCCAGTTTTTTTTTTAGGTAACCGCCAGGTTTATATAGGATTATAAATAGGTTTATAGGTCAGGTACCCCCATATTACAACCTAAATAAAGGTTTTAACCCCTTGATTGCCCCTAGAGTTAACTCTTTCACCAGTGATCACAGTATAAGTGTCACTGGTGACGCTGGTTAGCCAGTTAGTTATTTAGTTATTTAGGTTCCCCGTCAGGTTTTTATATAGTGTCAGGTACCCCCATATATTACCTAATAAAGGTTTTAACCCCCTGATTGCCCCTAGTTAACCCTTTCACCAGTGATCACCGTATAACTGTTACGGGTGACGCTGGTTAGTTAGCTTGTTTTTTTATACTGTCAGGGCACCCGCCATTTATTACCCAACTATCGGTTTAACCCCCTGATCGCCCGGCGGGTGATATCAATTAGGTTTTAGGGTCAAATAAGGTCTGCGTCGCCCCAGGTTAGTGCCAGTACCGCAAACACCCACGCGCAAAGCATACACCTCCCTTAGTGGTATAGTATCTGAACAGATCAATATCTGATCTGATCAGATCTATACTAGCGTCCCAGCAGTTTAGGGTTCCAAAAAACGCATTGTTAGCGGGATCAGCCCAGATACCTGCTAGCACCTGCGTTTTCCCCCTCCGCCCAGCCCAGCCCAGCCCACCCAAGTGCAGTATCGATCGATCACTGTCACTTCCAAAACACTAAGCACACATAACTGCAGCGTTCGCAGAGTCAGGCCTGATCCCTGCGATCGCTAACAGTTTTTTTGGTAGCGTTTTGATTCAGTTGCCAGCAGCCTAGGAGCTTTTTTTCCTGTGAATCTCACTAGTGTACTACTAAATTTAGAGCCCAAAATGGCAAATCGCAAGTACACTAGTGAACAGGCCTACTTGTTTCTGAGTATGTCAGATAGTGAAGAGGAGGTCACTCATCTGTCACAATCAGGCTCAGAATACGATCCAGTAGACGACAGCGGCTCCATGACAGATAGCTCTGGCGACGAAGGTGTGGTCCCTGCTAAGGTCAGGCGTACCCGATCCTGATCTTCTGATGTTGTTGAGGTGCAGGAACCGCAGGTCTCTCGTATGGAGCAGAGAAGTACTAGCGCCGCTATTCCTTCTGGTGAACTGGCAAGCACCAGCGGCCTAGTACACCCTGGACGTAGTCAAACCAGCACTGCAGTAACACTTGGTGACGTGGCGAGTCCCATAAGTGCAGTTCAAGCTGGCGAGGTGACAAGCACAAGTAGTGTCCCGCTGCCACCAAGAAGAAGACAAAGGCAGGTCCGTCGATCACATAGTGTCCTTCCTGCAGAATTCGCCAATCCTGATTGGGTGCCCACCACTTCTGCAGAACCCGTACTTCCCCCATTCACTGGCCAACCCGGTATTCAGGTGGAAACAGCTGATTTTAAGCCATCCGATTTTTATTCGCTGTTTTTCACGGAAGATCTCTATAGATCTATTGTGGACCAAAGTAATATATACGCTGGTCAACACATCGCCGCTAATCCCCAAGTGCCTTCCCTTGCCAGAGATTGGAAACCAATTACGGTTTCCGAATTTAAGACCTTTCTGGGCCTTTCCCTCAACATGGGCATACACAAATTCCCGACTCTGAGGTCTTATTGGTCCACCTCACCGCACCACCATATGCCCGTGTTCTCTGCCTCCATGTCCAGGGCACGATACGAGATGATTTTGCGGTTCATGCACTTCAGTGACAATGAACTTTGTCGTCCTCGTGGAGACCCTGAATTTGATCGGCTCTACAAAATTCGGCCCCTCATAAACCACTTCAACCAATGTTTTGCAGCCTTGTTTACGCCCAATCAAGTTGTCTGCGTTGACGAGTCCCTGATTAAGTTTTCTGGCCGCTTGTCTTTCAAACAGTTCCTTCCCAGCAAGCGTGCCAGATACGGGGTCAAGCTCTACAAGCTCTGTGACAGGGCAACAGGCTATACGTGGAGCTTTTCGGTTTATGAGGGAAAAGATAGTCACGTAGAGCCGGAGAACTGTCCAGATTACATAGGGAGCGCTGGCAAGATAGTGTGGAACTTGGTGTCACCCTTATTCGGAAAGGGGTACCACTTGTACGTGGACAATTATTACACGAGCGTGCCACTGTTTAGTCACTTGTTTGATCATCAGATTGGAGCATGTGGCACCGTGCGACCTAATCGCCGGGGCTTTCCCCAGCGGCTTGTAGATTCCCCTCTTAGGCTGGGGGAGAGAGCCTGCTTCAAGTGTAATAACTTGCTCGCTGTGAAGTGGAGGGATAATAGGAATGTTTTCGTTCTTACCTCCCTTCATGCAGACACGACAGTCCAAATTCGTACGGCGGCTGGTGTTGTGACGAAACCCCTCTGTGTCCACGAATACAACCTTAATATGGGGGGGGTGGACCTCAACGACCAGTTGTTGGCGCCGTACCTAGTTGTCCGTAAGGCTAGACGCTGGTACAAAAAAGTGTCTATTTATTTATTCCAATTGGCTTTGCTGAATGCTCATGTGCTATACGGAGCTTCAGGCGGGACGTTACCCTTCCTTGAATTCCAGGGAGCGGTTGTCATGGAACTCCTGTATCCAGGCGGTTCCACACCTCAACATCCCCTACCAAATGCAGTAAGCCGGCTGCATGAGAGGCATTATCCTCATGTCCTCCAGAGTACCCCTACCCAACGAGCCCCCCAAAGAAGATGTCGTGTCTGTAGCAAGCGCGGATTTAGGCGTGACACCCGTTATTATTGTCCACTCTGTCCTGACAATCCTGGTCTCTGCGTTGGTGAATGCTTTGAACGCTACCACTCACTAGTGAGGTTTTAGCGTAGGGTACAGCATTTCACAGGCTAGGATACACTTTCACAGGGTCTCAAGAATGCCATCGCATTTTGAGACCCGACCGTTGCAGTTAAAATTATAGTTACAGGGTCTCAAGAATGCCATCGCATTTTGAGACCCGACCGTTACAGTTAAAATTATAGTTATAGTTTAAAAAAAAAGTGTAAAAAATAAAAATAAAAAAAAAAAAGTACAAAAAAAAAAAAACCCCAAAAAAATATAAAATAAAAAACCAAAAATAGTTGTCGTTTTATTGTTCTCTCTCTATTGTTGCTCTTTTTTACTCTATTCTATTCTGCAATGTTTTATTATGTTTTATCATGCTTGCTTTTCAGGTATGTTTTATTGTTAACCATTTTTTTGTTTTCAGGTGCGCCATTCAGTTGCAGCGTGGATTTATTTATCTTGACAGCAACAGCGTTTGCTCCCACGATACATAAAGCCGCGACTCCAACACTGTAGGAGGTGATTTCACCACCACAGTTAAAAAAAAGAGCATATATGCCGAAGCATGGGGGCAGCAGAGGGCGGAGGAGCGATTTTGCTCCTAATGCCACGTACATACGGTCGAAAAAAGTCCGACCATGTGTACGTGGCATAACTTTTTTGCGGGAGGATGCCCCCATGCTTCGGCATATATATATATTTTAGGCACCGGTTGCGTTAACAAAATGTTTTATTTTTTACTATGTTTTTTTTTTGGTATTTGCTTTGCAGGTATGGTATGGTAAGGTCTTACTGTTATACTCTAATGTTACTTTGTTTTAATGTTAACCATTATTTGCTTAGCAGGTACGCCATTCAGTTGCAGCGTGGATTTATTTATCTTGACAGCAACAGCGTTTGCTCCCACGATACATAAAGCCGCGACTCCAACGCTGTAGGAGGTGATTTCACCACCACAGTTAAAAAAAAGAGCATATATGCCGAAGCATGGGGGCAGCAGAGGGCGGAGGAGCGATTTTGCTCCTAATGCCACGTACATACGGTCGAAAAAAGTCCGACCATGTGTACGTGGCATAACTTTTTTGCGGGAGGATGCCCCCATGCTTCGGCATATATATATTTTAGGCACCGGTTGCGTTAACAAAATGTTTTATTTTTTACTATGTTTTTTTTTTGGTATTTGCTTTGCAGGTATGGTATGGTAAGGTCTTACTGTTATACTGTAATGTTACTTTGTTTTAATGTTAACCATTATTTGCTTAGCAGGTACGCCATTCAGTTGCAGCGTGGATTTATTTATCTTGACAGCAACAGCGTTTGCTCCCACGATACATAAAGCCGCGACTCCAATGCTGTAGGAGGTGATTTCACCACCACAGTTAAAAAAAAGAGCATATATGCCGAAGCATGGGGGCAGCAGAGGGCGGAGGAGCGATTTTGCTCCTAATGCCACGTACATACGGTCGAAAAAAGTCCGACCATGTGTACGTGGCATAACTTTTTTTGCGGGAGGATGCCCCCATGCTTCGGCATATATAAATGGTGCATGTATGCCCATCATTAGAAGTGGGTGGATGAAGGGAGGTATTCTAATGGTGGGCATACCCACCGCGCCATTGGGAATTTGGGAAAGCATTTTATCACACCGATCTTGGTGTGGTCAGATGCTTTGAGGGCAGAGGAAAGATCTAGGGTCTAATAGACCCCAATTTTTTCAAAAAAAGAGTACCTGTCACTGCCTATTGCTATCATAGGGGATATTTACATTCCCTGCGATAACAATAAAAATGACAACTAAGAAAAAAAAAATGGAAGGAACAGTTTAAAAATAAAATAAAAAAGCTAAATAAAAACAAAAACTAAAAAAAAAAAAAAAAAAGCACCCCTGCCCCCCCTTCTTTTGCGCAAAGGCGAACACAAGCGTTGGTCTGGCGTCATATGTAAACAGCAATTGCACCATGCATGTGAGGTATCACCGCGAAGGTCAGATCGAGGGCAGTAATTTTAGCAGTAGACCTCCTCCGTGAATCTAATGTGGTAACCTGTAAAGGCTTTTAAAGGCTTTTAAAAATGTATGTAGTTTGTCGCCACTGCGTGTTTGTGCGCAATTTTAAAGCATGTCGTGTTTGGTATCCATGTACTCGGCCTAAGATCATATTTTTATTTCATCAAAAATTTGAGCAATATAGTGTGTTTAAGTGCATTAAAATAAAAAAAAGTGTATTTTTTCCACAAAAAATGCGTTTGAAAAATCGCTGCGCAAATACTGTGTGGAAAAAAAAAAATGCAACACCCACCATTTTAATCTGTAGGGCCTTTGCTTTAACAATATATATAGTGTTTGGGGGTTCAACGTAATTTTCTTGCAAAAAAAAAATATGTTTTCATGTAAACAAAAAGTGTCAGAAAGGGCTTTATCTTCAAGTGGTTAGAAGAGTGGGTGACGTGTGACATAGGCTTCTAAATGTTGTGCATAAAATGCCAGGACAGTTCAAACCCCCCCCCCAAATGACCCCATTTTGGAAAGTAGACACCCCAAGCTATTTGCTGAGAGCAATGTTGAGCCCATTAAATATTTTTTTTTTTGGTCCCAAGAGATTGAATAATGAAAAAAAAAAATATATATATTTTTTTTTACAAAAACTTGTCACTAAATGATATATTGCTCAAACATGCCATGGGCATATGTGGAGATACACCCCAAAATACATTCTGTTGCTTCTCCTGAGTACGGGGATACCACATGTGTGGGACTTTTTGGGAGCCTAGCCGCGTACGGGACCCCAAAATCCAAGCACCGCTTTCAGGCTTTCTAAGGGTGTAATTTTTTTATTTCACTCCTCACTGCCAATCACAGTTTCGGAGGCCATGGAATGCCCAGATGGCACAAACCACCCCCAAATGACCCCATTTTGGAAAGTAGACACCCCAAGCTATTTGCTGAGAGGTATGGTGAGTATTTTGCAGATCTCGCTTTTTGTCACAATGTTTTGAAAATTGAAAAAAGAAAAAAAATTTTTTTTTTTTCTTTACTTTCTTCATTTTCAAAAACACATGAGAGCTGTAAAATACTCACCATGCCTCTCAACAAATAGCTTGGGGTGTCTACTTTCCAAAATGGGGTCATTTGGGGGGGTTTTGTGCTATTTTGGCATTTTATGGCCTTCGAAACTGTGATAGGTAGTGAGGAGTGAAATCAAAAATTTGCACCCTTAGAAATCCTGAAGGCGGTGCTTGGGTTTCGGGGCCCCGTACGCGGCTAGGCTCCCAAAAAGTCCCACACATGTGGTATCCCCATACTCAGGAGAAGCAGCAAAACGTATTTTGGGGTGCAATTCCACATATAACCATGGCATGTGTGAGCAATATATCATTTAGTGACAACTTTTTGAATAAATTTTTTTTATTTATTTTTTTTGTCTTTATTCAATCACTTGGGACTAAAAAAAAAAATATTCAACGGGCTCAACATGCCTCTCAGCAAATAGCTTGGGGTGTCTACTTTCCAAAATGGGGTCATTTGGGGGGGTTTTGTGCCATCTTGGCATTTTATGGTCTTCAAAACTGTGATAGGTAGTGATAGGTAGTGAGGAGTGAAATCAAAAATTTATGCCCTTAGAAATCCTGAAAGCGGTGCTTGGTTTTCGGGGTCCCGTATGCGGATAGGCTCCCAAAAAGTCCCACACATGTGGTATCCCCGTACTCAGGAGAAGCAGCAGAATGTATTTTGGGGTGTAATTCCACATATGCCCATGGCATGTGTGGGCAATATATCATTTAGTGACAACTTTGGGCAAAAAAAAAAAAGTTTGTAATATTCCCGCAACTTGTGGCAAAATATAAAATATTCCATGTACTCAACATGCCTCTCAGCAAATAGCTTGGGGTGTCTACTTTCCAAAATGGGGTCATTTGGGGGGGTTTTGTGCAATTTTGGCATTTTATGGCCTTCGAAACTGTGATAGGTAGTGAGGAGTGAAATCAAAAATTTACACCCTTAGAAATGCTGAAGGTGGTGCTTGGGTTTCGGGGCCCCGTACGCGGCTAGGCTCCCAAAAAGTCCCACACATGTGGTATCCCCGTACTCAGGAGAAGTGGCAAAATGTATTTTGGGGTGCAATTCCACATATAACCATGGCATGTGTGAGCAATATATCATTTAGTGACAACTTTTTGAATACATTTTTTTTTTTTTTTTGTCTTTATTCAATCACTTGGGACTAAAAAAAAAAATATTCAATGGGCTCAACATGCCTCTCAGCAAATAGCTTGGGGTGTCTACTTTCCAAAATGGGGTCATTTGGGGGGGTTTTGTGCCATCTTGGCATTTTATGGCCTTCAAAACTGTGATAGGTAGTGATAGGTAGTGAGGAGTGAAATCAAAAATTTATGCCCTTAGAAATCCTGAAGGCGGTGCTTGGTTTTCGGGGTCCCGTATGCGGATAGGCTCCCAAAAAGTCCCACACATGTGGTATCCCCATACTCAGGAGAAGCAGCAGAATGTATTTTGGGGTGTAATTCCACATATGCCCATGGCATGTGTGGGCAATATATCATTTAGTGACAACTTTGGGCAAAAAAAAAAAAGTTTGTAATATTCCCTCAACTTGTGGCAAAATATAAAATATTCCATGTACTCAACATGCCTCTCAGCAAATAGCTTGGGGTGTCTACTTTCCAAAATGGGGTCATTTGGGGGGGTTTTGTGCTATTTTGGCATTTTATGGCCTTCAAAACTGTGATAGGTAGTGAGGAGTGAAATCAAAAATTTGCACCCTTAGAAACCCTGAAGGCGTTGATTGGGTTTCGGGGCCCCGTGCGCGGCTAGGCTCCCAAAAAGTCCCACACATGTGGTATCCCCATACTCGGGAGAAGCAGCAAAATTTATTTTGGGGTGCATCTCCACATATAACCATGGCATGTGTGAGCAATATATCATTTAGTGACAACTTTTTGAATACATTTTTTTTTTTTTTTTTTTTTTGTCTTTATTCAATCACTTGGGACTAAAAAAAAAAATATTCAATGGGCTCAACATGCCTCTCAGCAAATAGCTTGGGGTGTCTACTTTCCAAAATGGGGTCATTTGGGGGGGTTTTGTGCCATCTTGGCATTTTATGGCCTTCAAAACTGTGATAGGTAGTGATAGGTAGTGAGGAGTGAAATCAAAAATTTATGCCCTTAGAAATCCTGAAGGCGGTGCTTGGTTTTCGGGGTCCCGTATGCGGATAGGCTCCCAAAAAGTCCCACACATGTGGTATCCCCGTACTCAGGAGAAGCAGTAGAATGTATTTTGGGGTGTAATTCCACATATGCCCATGGCATGTGTGGGCAATATATCATTTAGTGACAACTTTGGGCAAAAAAAAAAAAGTTTGTAATATTCCCTCAACTTGTGGCAAAATATAAAATATTCCATGTACTCAACATGCCTCTCAGCAAATAGCTTGGGGTGTCTACTTTCCAAAATGGGGTCATTTGGGGGGGGTTTTGTGCTATTTTGGCATTTTATGGCCTTCAAAACTGTGATAGGTAGTGAGGAGTGAAATCAAAAATTTGCACCCTTAGAAACCCTGAAGGCGTTGATTGGGTTTCGGGGCCCCGTGCGCGGCTAGGCTCCCAAAAAGTCCCACACATGTGGTATCCCCATACTCGGGAGAAGCAGCAAAATGTATTTTGGGGTGCATCTCCACATATAACCATGGCATGTGTGAGCAATATATCATTTAGTGACAACTTTATGAATTTTTTTTTTTTTGTCTTTATTCAATCCCTTGGGACTAAAAAAAAAAAATATTCAATGGGCTCAACATGCCTCTCAGCAAATAGCTTGGGGTGTCTACTTTCCAAAATGGGGTCATTTGGGGGGGTTTTGTACTTCCCTGCCATTTTAGCACCTCAAGAAATGAGATAGGCAGTCATAAATTAAAAGCGGTGTAAATTCCAGAAAATGTACTCTAGTTTGTAGACGCTATAACTTTTGCGCAAACCAATAAATATACGCTTATTGGCATTTTTTTTACTAATGACATGTGGCTGAATACATTTTGGCCCAAATGTTTGACTAAAATTGAGTTTATTGGATTTTTCTTATAACAAAAAGTAGAAAATATCTTTTTTTTTCAAAATTTGCGGTCTTTTTCCGTTTATAGCGCAAAAAATAAAAATCACAGAGGCAATCAAATACCATCAAAAGAAAGCTCTATTTGTGGGAAGAAAAGGACGCAAATTTCGTTTGGTTACAACATTGCATGACCGCGCAATTACCAGTTAAAGCAGTGCAGTGCGAAATTGAAAAAAGACCTCTGGTCCTTTGGCTGCCAAATGGTCCGGGGCTGAAGTGGTTAATATGCTGAAATAATGCTGGACTCCTTTCAGGGAACCTCTCACACAACACACTTGAATAGATAACAAAGGCTTGTAACCAAGAATAAAAGGATTTCAAAACAGGTTTGCGTTTATAATCCTCAATTTTATCATCTCTCTTGTCATATTTGTGTAAAAAAAAACCTAGAAGGAGGAAGCAGAATACTTAAATCAATATATTCCTCTCTCCAAATTGTTTCCTTAATGGCAGCAGACAGATGGAAACCAAGTGGAGAGAATACACACTGCATACATTCTTTTATACCTTTCTCTTGACACCTATCTTGTGAAACCGCAGAAAAACTCTGCGATACCACCGGACAGCCATCCAATATTGAGGACCATACTCCTGCAACACCATCTTGCTGCTTAAAATGATTCTCACTAGATTGACTACACATAATTTGTATCAGTTGCTCTAGAGAAGAAGAAATAACAGACAGTTTCTCCATAGTATTACACTTATCCACATCAGCATTGCTGTTACTAATGGTGTCTAACACAGCAGGGGCACACCGCACAGGAATAGCACTGCCGGCTTGTACACACCCCAGCTGCTGCTGCACTGCACTATCCTCTTGCTGACTAGAACTTGCTGCAGTTTGTCCTTGCATATGCAGAGGCACATGCATAGCAGACACTCCTTGCTGTCCTGTAGGCGACTCCGGCTCCATTGCTGCCCTCCTCCTATTTCCACCTGAAGAATCCCTGACATACTGCTGCCTGTCTGCTGAAGATGCTGCTCTCCCTCTCCCGCTTCTATAGCGCTAACCCCCTTTTCTCCTATTCTGCTTGCCTTGTTTTATGCCTTCTTTCTTTGCTCTTTAGTAGTCACCTCTGTCTTTTTGCTTTCTGTCATACACTTTATGCCTAAATGCTATGCCATTTCTGCACTTTTCTCTTTTTTGTTTTCTTCTGTTGATCTTTTCCTCTTGAACAACTTACTTCCCAGTCACAGTATGTGAAGTTTTGCATCCCCTCGGTGGTCATTCTCTGTGCATACTAGACATGTGTGCCGTCAATAAATTTGTTTTGTTTCGTTCCGTTCTGTTCCGTTCCATTTCATATTAGAACTAATTTGTATGTCCAAAATTCAATTTGGAAATACGAATTTTCGTAACAATTACGAAAGTTCGTTATGATGAATTTATCATTATGAGGGGCTCCCACCATCCCTGTGCTGTGCTCATTGAGAGGTTCCCACAATCCCTGTGCTGTGCTGACTTCCTGGGTTTTTAACTTCATCATAACGAATAATCGTAATTAACGAACATTCTTATTTTGTCCGATTCTGAATCTCCCATCGACTACCAGTACCAGTCTCCCACTCCCATATTAACCAGTTAACAACCGGCCCATAGCCGAAAAACAGCTATAGGTCGGTTTCTTAACTCTGAGAGGCCGTTAATTAACGGCCTCTCAGAATTCCCCTCTTGCGCGCCCCCTGGGGCGCGCACTCGAGAACATCCGTGATCGCCGGGTCCAGAGGACCCAGAGGATCACGGTAAACGGCCGCTCATCGCGGCCGTTTACCACGTGATCGCTCTGTCAAATGACGGAATGATCACATGTAAGGAAACTGGCATCATTTGATGACGCCGTTTCCTCTCTCCTCTCTCTGTACCGATCGGTACAGCGTGAGAGGGGGAGGGATCGGTGGCAGCAGTGCTGTGGGCGGGATCTGTAGTGCCCACAGCACTGCTCTGCAGTCACCACCGATCCATCCATCCATGCTCAGCCATCCCTCCATAGCCTGCAATACACAGCAATAGCCTGCAGTGTATTGCTGGGTATTGCAGAGTATGGGGGGATGGCTGAGCATGGATGAGTGGATACCCAGCAGTACTCTGCAATACCCAGAAGTACTCTGCAATACCCAATACCCAGCAGTACCCAACAATACTCTGCAATACACAACAATACTCTGCAATACCCAACAATACCCAACAATACTCTGCAATACTCTGCAATACCCTGCAATACTCTGCAATACCCAACAATACTCTGCAATACCCAACAATAATTTGCAATACCCTGCAATACTCTGCAATACCCAGCAATACTCTGCAATACCCAGCAATACTCTGCGATATTCTGCGATATTCTGCGATACCCTGCAATATTCTGCGATACTCTGCAATACCCTGCGATACCATTCGATACCCTGCGATACCATGCAATACCCTGCGATACCATGCAATACTCGCTACGATCGAAGCCAGGATCATTTTTTTTTTTTATTCCAGGCTTTCCAGCCTAGAGGTGAGATGTGGGGTCTTATTGACCCCATACCTCACTGTAAAGAGGACCTGTCATGCCATATTCCTATTACAATGGATGTTTACATTCCTTGTAATAGGAATAAAAGTGATCAAAAATTTTTTGGGGGGGAAAAAAAGTGTCAAACTAAAATAAATAAAGTAAAATGAACAATAAAAATATATTTTTTTTAAAGCGCCCCTGTCCCTGTGTGCTCGCATGCAGAAGCGAACGCATACGTAAGTCCCGCCCACATATGAAAATGGTGTTCAAACCACACATGTGAGGTATCGCTGCAAACGTTATAGCGAGAACAATAATTTTGGCCCTAGACCTCCTCTGTAACTCAAAACATGTAACCAGTAAAAAAAATTAAATCGCCGCCTATGGGGATTTTTAAGTAGCGAAGTTTGGCCCCATTCCACGAGTGTGTGCAATTTTTAAGGGTGACATGTTAGGTATCTATTTACTCAGCGTAACTTCATCTTTCAAATTATGCAAAAATATTGGGCTAAATTTACAGTTTTCTTTTTTGTAAAGCACAAAACATTTTTTTTCAAAAAAAAACCTGTTTGAAAAATTGCTGTGCAAGTACCGTGCTAGATAAAAAGTTGCAACGACCACCATTGTATTCTCTAGGGTCTTTGATAAAAAAAAACATATATAATGTTTTGGGGTTCTATGTAATTTTCTAGCGAATAAATTATGATTTTTACATGTAGGAGAGAAATGTCAGAATTGTCCAGGTGTTCTACCTGATGGTGCTCCCTGCATGTTGGGCCTCTGTATGTAGCCACGCTGTGTAAAAGTCTCACACATGTGATATCGCCGTACTCAGGAGTAATAGTAGAATGTGTTTTGGGGTGTAATTTGTGGTATGCATATGCTGTATGAGAGAAATAACCTGCTAATATGACAATTTTGTGGAAAAAAAAAAAAGAAAAAAAAATCTTCATTTTGCAAAGAATTGTGGGAAAAAATTACAAATTCAAAAAACTCACCATGCCTCTTTCTAAATACCTTGGAATGCCTTCTTTCCAAAAAGGGGTCATTTGGGGGGTATTTGTACTTTTATGGCATGTTAGGGTCTCAAGAAATGAGATAGGCCGTCAGTACTTCAGGTGTGATCAATTTTCAGATATTGGCACCATAGCTTGTGGACTCTATAACTTTCACAAAGACCAAATAATATACCCCAATTTGTATTTATTTTTACCAAGGATATGTAGCAGTATAAATTTTGGCCAAAATTTATCAAGAAAAATTACAAATTTGCTAAATTTTATAACAGAAACGAAGAAAAATTATTTCTTTAACAGAATTTTCAGTCTTTTTTCTTTTATAGCGCAAAAAATAAAAAACCCAACGGTGATTAAATACCACCAAAAGAAAGCTCTATTTGTGTGAAAAAAAGGACAAAAATTTCATATGGGTACAGTGTTGTATGACTGAGTATTTGTCATTCAAAATGTGAGAGCACCGAAAGCTGAAAAATGGTCTGGTTATTAAGGGTGTTTAAGTGCCCAGTGGTCAAGTGGTTAAAAAAGGTAATTTTCCCAACCCTCATTCAGCAGCAGAAAAAAACCTCTCATTGGTCAACAAAACACCAGTCACGTTCCCGTTGTAACGGAATTTGGATCCGAAATTCGTAAATGAAATTTCGGATTTCGTACAAAATTCGGAAGCATAGCAATTCGTATTTAAGATACTCCCGATTGTACGAATTTGCGGAAATTCGTACGAATCTAAAATTCTAAAATGTCTAGTGCATACATGCTCCCTCTTTATCCAGCTAGAGGTGTCTTGTTAGTCTGCTACTCCATATATTCTTTCTCGTGTAAGCTGTGGCAACTACAAATTCCTTGGCTTTTTTTGCCACCCAGACTGAAAGCCCTAAGCCAGTGATGGCGAACCTTGGCACCCCAGATGTTTTGGAACTATGTTTCCCATGATGCTCATGCACTCTGCAGTGCAGTTGAGCATCATGGGAAATGTTGTTTCAAAACATCTGTAGTGCAAAGATTCGCCATCACTGCCCTAGGCACTCATTTCAACCCAAGGATCTCAGGCCACTAAGCCGAACACAGATCCCAGATGTCCCTCTGCTTGAAAGCCCCCAGAGGTAATCAAATTTCCAGACAGAAGACAAGGGTACTACTACAGTTTTAGCTTAAAACATACTGTTTTGAAAATGAATTAATACTACTGTGTTCATAGCTAATATTGTGCTCTTTCTGACCCTATGACACATGCCATATTTTAAGATTTTCTGAACAATCAAGATAAATATTCTGTTTTCTTTTGTTTACAAGTGATATACAGCTACTTTTGTCATCAAAATATATAACAGCAGTGTTATGTTTTGTAAATTACTACCTATCTGTAATCAAATGATCAGTTTATTTAATGCAAAACTTACAGATTCCCATCAATCAAAACCAGAGAATGCATGACATTAGTGAATTTATCTGCACATCATTTATCATTTTTTTGTCATTTTAGATTATGTAATCTTGTCACAAATTCATAGGAGTTTTCATGTGTCATTGATGCAGAATTTGCAACTGTGATTGCAATGTTAAACAGCATAAACATCCTTATGCATAGATGATTTTTAAAGGCCTTTAAAAAAAAAGAAAAAATCCAGTGGGACTACTTTTATAAAGTCTATTTAAATATTATACTGCGGCCCATGCATTTGTCTCAGTCAACTCCTAATATTAGTGCACCGTTTCAGACAGGTTTTAGGTTAAAACCACTTGCCGACCAGCCTATGGTAAAAATGCGTCATTACTTTGACGCTAAATACTGGTGTTATGGCAGCAGCTGTCTTTTATTATATGTTATTATAAGTTATTTATTATATGTTTATTATATGTTATTGTGTCTTTTAGATAAAAGTGGTTCTGCAGGTGGATTTGCCGCTGGATCACTTTTAGAAGAGGTGGGAGAGGTGCCCTCCCCTCCTGCCGCTTCCTGGTTGTTCCTGGGTTTACCATACAGATCGGTAAAGCCCAGGAGTGATCCGATTCAGCCGTTAGCTGGTTATTGAGGAAAGTGAGGGCAAGATGGCCGCCACTCGTCTCTATGCCCTTGGAGGACCGGAGCAGACCCCTTACGTCACTTCCAGTTCCTGGGCCATAGTCATTTTTTTTTTTATTTAAGCAAAAGTTTAATTTTTTTTCTTCTGCTTTTAACCACTAGCCGACCGCCGGCTGTCTATTGACGGCCAGGCGGCGCAGCTCTCAGGATGGGAGGGCGTCATATGACGTCCTCCCCTTCCTGGCCCTCCAGGGAGCACGCGCGCGCTCCCGCCGTGTCACTGGGCACCTGATGCGCGTGCCCAGCGGCCCCGATGTCCGCCGGGCACCCGCGATTGCCCGGTAAAACAGCGGGACCGCGGATCTGTGTGTGTAAACACACAGATCAACGGTCCTGTCAGAGAAGAGGAGCCGATGGTGTGTTCTCTGTACAGAGAAACACTGATCGGTCTCCTCCCCTTGTGAGTCCCCTCCCCCCACAGTAAGAATCACTCCCAGGGAACATGTTAACCCCTCCCCGCCCCCTAGTGGTTAACCCCTTCACTGCCAGTGTCATTTACATAGGAATCAATGCATTTAAATAGCACTGATTGCTGTATAAATGACAATGGTCCCAAAAATGTGTCAAAAATGTCCGATGTGTCCGCCATAATGTCGCAGTCACAATAAAAATTGCTGATCGCCGACATTACTAGTAAAAAAAAAATATTAATAAAAATGCTATAAAACTATCCCCTATTTTGTAAACGCTATAACTTTTGCGCAAACTAATCAATAATCGCTTATTGGGATTTTTTTTACCAAAAATATGTAGAAGAATACGTATCGGCCTAAACTGAGGAAAAAACTTTTTTTTTATATATTTTTTGGGGATATTTAGTATAGCAAAAAGTAAAAAATATTGTTTTTTTTTAAACTTGTCCCTTTTCTTTTGTTTATAGCGCAAAAAATAAAAACCGCAGAGGTGATCAAATACCACCAAAAGAAAGCTCTATTTGTGAGGACAAAATGATAACAATTTAATTTGGGTACAGTGTTGTATGACCGCGCAATTGTCATTCAAATTCTGACAGCGCTGAAAGCTGAAAAATGGCTTGGTCAGGAAGGGGGTGAAAATGCACTGTACTGAGGTGGTTAAAGGTAAAGTAGAGATATGGGATCTTTTTGACCCCAGATCTCTCAATAAAGAAGACCAGGCATCCTTATTTCTATTATAAGGGATGTTTACATTCATTGTAATAGGGACAAAGGTGATTAAACGAATAAAGGGACAGTGTAAAAAAAATGAAATAAAAATAAATAAAAAGCAGAAGCAAATGCATACATAAGTCGCACAAGCATATGTAAACACATGAGAGGTATCATAAAATCATGATAGGTATCGCCGCAAACAATAGAATGAGAGCAATAATTCTAGTGCAAGACATCCTCTGTAACTCTAAACAGGTAACTTGTAAAAACATTTAAAGCATCACCTATGGAGATTTTTAAGTACCGCAGTTTGTCACCATTCCAGGAGCTTGCACAGTTTTAAAGCATTACATGTTAGGTATCTATTTACTCGGTGTAACATCATCTTTCACATTATACAAAAAATTGGGGTAAATATTGTGTTTGAAAGGCATCTGTTTAAATATTGTGTCACATAAAATATTGCAACAATCGCCATTTTATTCTCCACAGTCTCTGCTAAAAAAAATATATATAATGTTTGTTGTTGTTCTAAGTAATTTTCTAGCAAAACAATACTGATTTAAACTTTTAAACAACATTTCCAGAAAAGGTCTGGTCTTCAAGTGGTTAAAAAGTAAGTAGAACCAATTATTTTTTTTTAGTTTTGGATGTTGGATTTTTACTGCTTGGGGATCTGTTAGAGAGAATTCATCTTATGTATGGTCACAGTGACAACGGTTTTACGAGAATAAGAGTAAGGAAAATCTCCAAGTTGGAAAAGGCTGACAGGGGTTCTATACTTCCTAATTTTTCATAAAAATATATTTTTTGCTGTGTTGCTGCTGGAGTTTTTGCCACACTTCCTGTCTAGTAAAACCGCTCTCCCAGACAGTAATTAAGGGGCAATCTTTCAAATGGGGCCATTAACAGCAGTAAAACCAGAAAGGGGTTTTAATCCTTCTCCACTCTATCCATAACTAAAACTTTTTGGCTGGACATACACTTTTAAATAAAACAAAGAGTTGGTCAGTATATTCTGATTGCAATGTTCTTTTATCATTTACTAACATCTATGGCAGTGTTTCTCAACCATTTTTCATTCAAGGCATCCTTTCAAAGTCAGACTAATGCCGCGTACACACGTGCGGACTTTTGCCGGCGGACCTAGTCCAGCGGACAATCCGCCGGACTTTCCAGCTGGGTCCGCCGGACTAAAAAGCGAACGGACTTGACCACACACGATCACGCAAAAAGTCCGGCGGTTCACGCGATGACGTACAGCACGTACGACGGGACTAGAAAAAGGAAGCTCAAGATCCAAAACGACACCCTTTGGGCACCGTTAACTAATCTCGTGTGTATCTCGTGTTAGTTGACGTTTGGTTAGAGACGATTCGCGCTTCTCAGACTTCTGCTTAATTCGCTCGTTTCTGCCGTTCAGTTTGTGCTTGTGAGGTTTGTATCTGTCTTTCAGTGCGTGTGGATCAGTTCCTACCTGTTCTCAGGCCGTTCTGGTCCGCTCGTTCCTGTTCTTCAGTTCGTTCTTCATAGGCCTTGCTGTTCTTCAGTGCGCTCAGTTAAGTTGTTTGTTTGATCAGCCGACCGTTTTGAAGCCATGGAGTGTGGACGTACTCGGGAACGAGTTCGTGCTGTGCAGGGGCTCGATGTTGCGGTTAACACTTTGGCCCGAGCCCAGTCCATGAACAGGGTGAGGAGGAGTTCATGGACCAAGAATTGGCTGCGCCAGCGTGACCAATTCTCGCACATGCCTTTTCTCCGTGAGATCCGTGAGAATAATCCTGATGATTTCAGGAATTATCTCAGGATGACGGACCCCATTTTTCACCGTCTGTTGGCTTCGCTGTCCCCTTATATTACCAAGCAGAATACCTGCATGCGGCAAGCCATCAGTGCGGAGCAGAGGCTAGTCGCCACGTTGCGTTACTTGGCGACGGGGAGAAGCTTGCAGGACCTCAAGTTCACGACAGGCATCTCCCCCCAGGCTCTGGGGATCATTATTCCAGAGACCTGTTCTGCCATTATTCACGTCCTGCAGGAGGAATACATTAAGGTAAGTTTTGTCTTTTAAAATTACCTATGTCTTGTATGTTTGCTAATGTAGTGCATCAATTTCATAATTAGCTAATTACCATGATAGGACTATTCTATGAATGTCCCCTATTCATGCGTGCATGTATTTTTTATTTTTCCTTTATTTTACGGTTCACTTATAGAAATTGCTTTAGAATGTATTATTTAGTGGGTCACATGCATATTTGCTTGCACCAACCTCCCCAGCATGGAATCTTGGGCCCCTAAACACCCCTAGCCTAGTCACTTTAGTTGTAAAAAAAGTTATCTTAACAGCTCCATTGTACTGCTTTACTCACCCCCCTTTCACCCCCTTGCCCCTCTTTTTTAAATTGATTGCATGTGTTTTGGGTCAGCTTCTAATTAACCCAGCCCCCCCCACACTGATTAATAGATTGCATGTGTTTTGGGTCAGCTTCTAATTAACCCAGCCCCCCCCCACACTGATTAATTGTTTGCATGTGTTTTGGGTCAGCTTCTAATTAACCCAGCCCCCCCCCCACACTGTTTAATTGTTTGCATGTGTTTTGGGTCAGCTTCTAATTAACCCAGCCCCCCCCCCACACTGATTAATTGTTTGCATCATGTTTTGGGTCAGCTTCTAATTAACCCACCCCCCATACTGATTAATTGATTGCATGTGTTTTGGGTCAGCTTCTAATTAACCCAGCCCCCCCCCACTGATTAATTGTTTGCATGTGTTTTGGGTCAGCTTCTAATTAACCCAGCCCCCCCCCCCCCCCCACACTGATTAATTGATTGCATGTGTTTTGGGTCAGCTTCTAATTAACCCAGCCCCCCCCCCACACTGATTAATTGTTTGCATGTGTATTGTCTGACCTTAGAATTAATTACTCCCCACCCACATCCCCATTATTATCTTCTCTGGGCCATCAGAGGGGTCATCAATCAGAGAATTGTCCCTTATCTTTAATATTTTTGTTTGATTTCAAGGACTAAGAAAATAAATACACATGTTGCTCAAAATTGTTTGTTAATTTTTTGCATTTATTTTTGTGTTTTGGCTTGTTTTTAATTATAATTGTATCTTTCTGTTTGACTTCACAGTGTCCTTCCACGCCACAGGAATGGCAGACTGTGGCTTCCCAGTTTGCTGCCCGTTGGGACTTTCCCAACTGCGGAGGGGCGATAGACGGGAAACATGTCCGAATTGTGCCCCCACCCCATTCGGGGTCTTACTATTGGAACTATAAGGGGTTCCATAGTATAGTGTTGATGGCGGTGGTGTCGGCACAATATGACTTTCTTTATGTGGATGTGGGGAAAAACGACCGGATGTCGGATGGAGGAGTGTTTAACGAGACAGAGTTCTGCCGTCGTCTCCAGACTGGTGGCCTGGAGCTGCCACCAGATGCAGAGAATGTGGACGGACTCCCCTTTGTTTTCATTGCCGACGAGGCGTTTGGTCTGGGTGAACACCTGATGAGGCCATTTCCCCAAAGATCCCTCACCCCTGAGAGGAGGATTTTTAATTTTAGGTTGGCCAGAGCAAGAAGGGTGGTTGAAAATGCCTTCGGAATTATGGCCAACCGTTTCAGATTGCTCTTAACTTCGATCCATCTGGCAGAGTACAAACTCAATACAATTATTCTCACCTGCTATATAATGCACAATTACCTCCGGAAGCATTCGACCAGCTACACACTACCTATTGGGCCTGAGGCCGGAGTGGAGGCCGAGATGACAGGGCTGGATAATCGCCGTCTTGGCTTGGCTCCACAAGCAGCACAGCAAGTGCGGGACCGATATGTAACTTATTTTAATGGTAGGGGGGCCATTGCAATGGCAGCAGACCCTTAAAACTTACTTTATTTTTCAAAAATAAATCCATTGATGTCTGTTTCAAATATTGTTTTTTTCGTATTGTTTGCTTTTATTTTTGGCTGTTTTATATGTTGTCCTAGTGCACTTATTATAGTGCAAAACTTGTTTAGCGTTTAGTAAATAAGCCCCTTTGTCAATGAACCACAACATTTTTTGGTCAAACTGGTAGTATTTAAAAAGAAGAAGCAACACATATTGTTTAATTTGTGCAAACATTTTTTTTTATTATAGTGCACATCCAAACATGTTTTTTTTTTTTTGGGTTTTGGTAATATAATATTTTTTTGTTATTTTTTCAGAACATTTTGTATTTTTTTTTTTTTTTTGGGGTTTTGGTAATATAATATTTTTTTGGTATTTTTTCCCAACATTTTTTTTTTTTTTTTTTTTATAGAAAAAATAAAAACATGGTTTCAAATATAAAAAACATTTTTTTTTTTCATTATAAAATATTTAGGCAATGTAAAACTAGGGAACTTACAAAGTTCAACTGGTAACCCATGTACAGTAGAAGCCAAATTTTGAATATGCACCCAAATTTAACATCAAAATGGGTAATGTCAACATGTGCTATGTTCCATCATGGGGAATCAATGGACGTGTTTTGTGTGTGAAACCCCTTTCCTCTCACCTACTAGCATTAGGGGTTGCAAACACAAAATGCGTACATTGAGATCCCCTGATGGCACATAGCACATGTTGACACACCATGTGCATATTCAAAATTTGGCATCTAAAATTCTAAAAAATTTGCGGATCAAAAGGGGAATGAAGGACATGATTGATGTTTGGAAATGGAAAAGGGGTCTTTAGATTCTCCCCAAAACATCAATCATGTCCTTCATTCCCTGCTGCATGGTGGCCATCTCCTTCTGCATGGTTTGCAACTGGTTTCCCATTTTTTCCAGCTGCATATTCCAGCCCATGATCTGGCCAATAAGCCTGTGGGCACTGTCCGTGGAAAATGGCTCCGCAGCTTGGCCTTCCACAACCAGATCATCACCTAAAAGTTGGGTAGATAAAACACAAGAAAAAAAAAGGTCAAAAACATGCAGACCTTAATTTAGTAGCTCAATCTGTGTTCTCAGACACTCACTTGGTGGGGTGCAGATGTGCTCGACTTCAAGCACCTCAACTTCCTCCACATCCCCGCGTGGGCTTGGGCTAACTGCCCAATTAGTCTGCTGAGGCCGGGAGGTCCTGGGATGTCCTGAGTGACGTCTGAGTCTTTTGCCCCCTATGGTAATGGAACACAAAGGTACACTTTTAATCACACTGATATTTGAGTGCCGAAATATGAATATTAAACATTGTTTAAAAGTGTTGTCCAATTATTAGCAGTTTGTTACAAGATCCTACTTGAATAGAGAATTTAAATCTCTATCTAATGAAACTCCAATACTTAAACCGGCCTTCAACCCTAAAGTTGAACTTCCGCTCATTGGATCCCTGCACCCCTCTGGTGTCTTATTTGGAACCTTTTAGGGGGTGGGGTTGCAGATACCTGTGTAAGGCAGGTATTTGCACACAGACTCCATAGACTCCCACAGAAGTATACGCCACATCCCGTCCCACCGTGCTGTCTGCTGGGACACACAGGGGTCCCAGAGCTAGCGCGGACCAGTCCTATTGCATTGCGCAACTGGCGCATGCCCAATAGTGACCCGGGAAGTGAAGCCGCAAAGATTAATTTCATGATTCCAATATCAAAGATGGTAGCTGCAGCATCCAAGGGACGGTTAGTCTCGGCTGCTGAGGTCGCTGGACCCTGTGACAGGTGAGTGTACTTATTAGAAAAGTCATCAGCTACAGTATTTGTAGATGCTGAGCATTTTTTTTTACTTTGTAGCTTGACACCCTGCTTAACAGATTTGCCCCCCCCCCCCCCCCAAAACCATCTTCTGGAGTCCCTGTGTAAGTTACCCACAAAACCATTACTACAGTAGTAATAGTATAGATGCTGACAATAATAAACAACCTTACAACTCAAACAACCCACAGCCAGGTAAACTGAATCAACTTTATCATGACAAACGAACTTTCATCAAGTCTTCGCCAGATTCACGTACGAGTGCTAATAAAATCTTCGCAAGATGCACGTACGAGTTCTAATAAAATGTTCGCCAGATTCACGTACGAGTTCTAATAAAATCTTCGCCAGATTCACGTACGAGTTCTAATTAAATCTTCGCCAGATTCACGTACGAGTGCTAATAAAAGCTTCGCCAAAATTCATGTACGAGTTCTAATAAAATCTTCGCCAGATTCACGTACGAATTCTAATAAAATCTTCGCAAGATTACACATATCAAATCTAACCATAGTAGCGCACGTGCTTGACTTACTTTTTTTGATTGCTTTTCGAATTCTCCTGTACTGATCGGGCTCCCTGTATTTAATGTCGGACCATCGCTTGCGCAGTTGATCCTTGCCCCTTCGTACGCCGAACTTATGCTCCAGGGTGCTGACGACTGTACTCAGAATCTGGTCCTTTCGTAAGTTGGGTCGAGGGTAGGGGCCATTTTCCCCGTCGTAATCTTCCCTTTGGAGGATGTCCACCATCTCCACCATCTCTTCAAAGGCCATATTGGTGGCCTTATATCTGCTGCTGGATGCAGATGTCTGGGGTTCTGGGCTTTCCTCCGCGCTACTTGCTGAGAATGTGTCCGCCATCTTCATGTACTTATTCACCCACAATGCAACGAGGGGAAGCGGGGCGGGGAATACTCGTCACGAGGAACGTCATGGGCGGGCGACGCGGAGGACGCAGGCGGACTTCGACTTGTGCGCAGTGTATATAAGGCTGTTTGAGGGCCCACGTGTTTTCCAAACGGAAGTAGCGAGCGCTCTGTACGAAGGTAAGGGTTTTCTAGGATACATTACTGTGGTTTATTGGGTTTTGGGCCTGCATGTTTTACTGATATGTGTGTGTTGCTGCCTGTGTGTGTGTGTTGCTGCCTGTGTGTGTGTGTGTTGCTGCCTGTGTGTGGGGGTTGCTGCCTGTGTGTGGGGGTTGCTGCCTGTGTGTGGGTGTGTTGCTGCCTGTGTGTGTGTGTGTTGCTGCCTGTGTGTGGGGGTTGCTGCCTGTGTGTGGGGGTTGCTGCCTGTGTGTGTGTGTGTTGCTGCCTGTGTGTGGGGGTTGCTGCCTGTATGTGGGGGTTGCTGCCTGTGTGTGGGGGTTGCTGCCTGTGTGTGGGTGTGTTGTATAATGTTTTGGTGTAAAAACTGGATGTGAGTTTTTAGTAACATTTGTGTTTTTTGTCTTTTGTATTGCCATTACTAACAAAACAGAAACAAACATGTCAACATCCCAGCACAATCCATTTAAGGATCAGGATTTCCTGACAGAATTTATCGCTCTGTACAGGAAAAATGCCACCCTGTGGGAGGTCAAGAACCCCTTATATGGAAATAGGGATGTCCGGAAGGTAACACTGGGGCCACTTTTGGATTTTGTGAAGACTCGAGTCCCCAACGCAGACATCAAGTTTGTTGAAGCCCGAATTTCAAGTTTGAGGCACATGTACAAGCGGGAGCGCAAGAGGATTGCGGATTCAGTCAGATCAGGAGCAGCAGCAGAGGATGTTTATGTACCCAAGCTGTGGTACTACAACCAACTGTGTTTTATAGGTGACCAGATGGAACCCAGGCAATCACTGTCCACTCTTCCCTCCACCCTTCCCTCCACCCTTCCCTCCACTCTTCCCTCCACCCGAGCTGAGGCTTCCACGGAAGGAGAAGACACCTCCACCTTGGAGCTGGCTGATGCGCCCAGCTGGAGCCAGGTATATATTTTTGAGCCTAAATAGTCATTGGGTGAATATTAATGATGTAAATGTAAAGATTAGAATTGCTTAGAAAAGTATGTTTTAATCAGAAATTCTATTATGCGGAACCACCTCCACTCCCACTCTATAACAGGCCTCTATGTCTTTTCACGGCTTACCGATTACCCGCTTCTTGTAGCTTGTCATTCATTGTCTAGGGGTTCCCCAGGTTAGTAACCATCAATTGGGGAGACCCATACTCCAAGCACCTTTCATTTGGACAGATTTTGGATAATTGTTTAACAACGTTTAAACATTACACAGTGTCTCGGTTGTAAATTGAGGGCATGGGTGAAAAAGCTCAGACACTTCAGAACTGCTGGCAGCCCAAGAAAGGTAAGTAAGAAAGGCCAGAGAGTAACCCCCCACAACTGGACACTTCACTGTTGGATATACCCTTGTCCGCAGATGTAGCAATCAACAAGTGACTTGGAACCAGCAAAGTGTCCGCCACACACTATGTTGTAAGGAAAGGTTGTTTTTTTGCAACAGTTCCGAGGTTACGTTTACCTTTCAGCCGTTGCAGCAAAACAGTAGGGCATGGGAATTCACTAGTGTCCATACATCTCAGCTCATAACAAGCAGCCAGACCCACTGCCCTCCTCCGAAGAGCCCCCTCCCCCGTGTTCGCCGGTACGAGTCGCTATGTCTCTCCAATCCTGAGAGGACACGGGGGCACTTGAGAATCCTCCTTCAATTGCTGGGCCTCAAACTAGCCAGTTCTGAGGCTCGGGAACGGATGGATCCCCACCACACACAACAAGGGCCTCTGGGGCTGGTCAGGGTGACCAGGCTTCCAGGGCCAGCAGACACTCCTGGGCCCAGGAACACTTGTGGGGTTGTTGCGGAACAGAAGCAGGAATCTAAAGTGAAGCTCAAGCCTGAACACATGACCTCAGCATCTCAAATCACGCTTCCCAAAATACACAGTGGGGCCAGACGCTCCCACTGATTGTGTCCGAGCAAATGTAACCTCATCATGTGTACAAGCAGACTGTGTTATGAGGCTGTCACAGGTGCCTCACCTCACCTAGGACCAGACAGAACTCCAGCACAGGCCAGACAAACTGATGTCAACGTAAAAATGTTAAACAATTAACACCCTGAACTCAGAATTCCGAAAAAAAAAAATGGACAAATTTATCTGCACGTTCATAAATTTACTATTGTATGATTGAGGAGGCCATAACCAAAAAAACATGTGTTTCATTTTGGATTTTGTTTTGACACAGGAGGAGGCCATGACCAGTGAGAGCCAGGAGGTGGCTGGGCCCAGCACGAGCCAGACTGTGAGCCAGACTGTAAGAAGTCTACCTCCACCCCTGCGCTTACCCACAAGAAGGCCCAGGAGGATGAGCAGGGTTGAGGAGGAATCACTCGCCCTAATTCGGGAGGCGAGTGATATTCTCCGAAGACCCCCCATTCCGGAAGAGGCCTATGCCACCTACTTGGCCAGCAGGTTGCTGGAAATGGAGAAGGGCCAACGGCAGCTGTGCGAGGGCCTATTTTATGCAGCTCTTCAGGGGGGTTTGAGGGGTGAACTAACTACATCCACCCGCCTGACACATGAAGGCCCGACAGCAACTCCTCCTCCTCCTCCTCCTCCTACCACAAGTCCGCCTCCAAGGAAGCGTGCAGGGAAGACTGCAGGGCAGCGTGGTGGGAAGGCTGCAAGGAAGAGTCGGAAGTGATTGCCTGGCTTCAGTCTGGTCTGACAGAAGACGCAGGCTGTTGTAGTGCCACAGCTTGGGGACATAGATGTCATCTGCTGCTGTTCCTGGTCTGTGTGATTCCTGGACAATCTTGTTGTGCTCCCTATATTGTATCAAATATGCCCAATCTTAAATTTTGGCTTCACAAACTTGATGTCTGCCGTGGGGGCAAAAAGTCTTCACAAAATCTCAAAGTGGCTCCAGTGTTGCCTTCCTATTTTGTTTACCCTTGTTTAAACCTGAATAAATGGTAATTTAATTTCACCAAAATAATGATATACATGTTTGTAATTGAAAAACATAGTTTATTTAGGAGTAGGCAGGTACATGTCTAAATAATATGGAGGTAATTTCCAAAACGCACATTCATTTGACAGTACAAGTGTAAAGTGCAACTTCAATTGCACTGCAAGTGCATTCGCTGGAAATGTGAGGGTAAGATCTGAATTAAGGGCAAGCTCTGCTGATTCCCCAATTTAATCATGTGTAATCCAAAATAATTTTGATAACCCAAAAAAATCTATATATCTATATATATATATATATATATATATATATATATATATATGTGTGTGTGTGTGTGTGTGTGTGTGTGTGTGTGTATATATATATATATATATATATATATATATATATATATATATATATATATATATCTATATCTCTCTCTATATATCTAGATAAGTTCACTAAAGAATGATGAAGAAAAACGTTCGGGAGGACTCTGCGTGAATATACAAGCAGCAAGGCGAAATCATTCTTCAAGCACGATAACATACAAATTCCGCTGTAATAAAAAATCAAAGAATCAGCAGCGTGACGATTGTGCTAGCTTCAATACGAAGGCTAGTTTTACCAGACCGAGCAATTCCGTCACATACTTGCTACTGAGCATGCGTCCTTTTTGGTCCGCCGGACCATACTACACACGGCCGTATTGTCCGCCGGACTGCCAAGTCCAGCGGATAATTTTAAAACAAAACTTAAAACTTTAGTCCGCCGGACTTTTGCCAAAAAAAGTCAGCCGACGCCCACACACGAGGGGATTGTCCGCTGGACTTGAGTCCAGCGGATAATTCCGCGGGATTGTCCCTTCGTGTGTACGCGGCATAAGGGGACCCCCCAGGCACTATAATAAAGGAATTTTTTATTTTTATTGTTTCACTTTAAGCATCATTAAAAAGAACTCCTCCTTTAAAAATAATCTTTTTTAAAATAAATGTTTGCATTAATACATGTCCCCCCGGGCAGTACCCAGGCTCCCATACCCTTTTTATGGTCAATAACTTGCATATAAGCCTTAAAATTGGGCACATTTAATTTTTAAAGTTCGGGTCCAATAGACTTTAATAGGGTTTAGAGTTCGGGTCTGAACTCTTGCGGTGTTCGAGAGTTCTGGCACGAACCGGGGGGTGTTCAGCCTGACTAGTACTGACTAGTATTTTTATGTTTCTCTCTTGATTCAGTTTCTCTCCCTTATTCATCCCACATACAGCATGCCCAGTGTGTATGCCTATATGCCATCTTGGCAGCTTATATGCTCCCATATCAGTTGGAGAAAAGCAGCCCTCTCCAGTTCATGGCCTGGGCATGTCCCACATTAACATTTTCCAACTCTACTTTTTTCTTTTAAACAATATTTACAGATTTACAATTAGTTATACATTTCATTTTTTTTTCCTCATAAGACCATCCCTGCCCCAGTCTTAAAAACATAGGCAGAGACAACAAGGCTGAAACTAAAATGCTTAAAAGCCCTCCAATCATGGACTACTGGGTGTCAAGGGTTCACCACTGGCTGGAAGTGGCCCAATACGTGGTTTAGTCACTAACCTGCCCTGCTGCACTTGTCATGACAGAGAGGGACTTCAGCACAGTGATGAGGATTTGAGACTGAGAATCTGTCTTTCAATAAAACAAGACAGACCTGGATCACAGAGGACTACCAAACACCCACTGCAGATATTACTGATACAATTAATACACTCATATGTTCAACTAAGAAAAAATCTAATATTTTTTTAAATATATGGGGTTGCAACTGTAAAAAAAAATCAGCTCTTGAACAGACATAGAATACTAAGACCCCTTTTCACACCAAGGGCGTTTTGCAGGCACTATAGCATTAGAAATAGCGCCTACAATCCACCCTAAAACAGCTGCACCATTGTCTCCAGTGTGAAAGCCGGAGGGCTTTCACACTGGAGCGGTGCGCTGGCAGGACGTCAGGAAAAGTCCTGCCAGCAGCTTCTTTGGAGCAGTGAAGGAGCAGTGTGTTTACCGCTCCTCCACCGCTCCTCCACTGCTGTTCCCCATTGAAATCAATGGGGCAGCGCTGTAATACCACCGGCAAAACGCCGCTATTGTGGCATATTGCGGGCAGTTTTAACCTTTTCTTGGCCGCTAGCGGGGGTTAAAGTGCCCCACTAGCGGCCGAAATGTGTCCCAAATCCGACGGTAAAACGTCGCTTAAAATAGCGGTGTTTTACCGCCGGCACTATAGGCGGCTTGATGTGAAAGGGGTCTTAAGCCCATTGAAGTATATGTGACCCCTCACCTTACCCGTTCAGTATAAACTTGACTATTGACAGTTAGGCAGTCTGTGCTACCTAATATAATACAATGTAGCAAACTAACCACACTGGGAAGGATGTGCTTCTAAGCCTAGTGTGATTAGTTTGAAATAGGAAAGCAGGTGGACTGGCAGGGTCACCAGGGTTTTCACACAAAGGAAGCAATGCAAAAAAAAACAGGATACTTTTAATATAAGTACATGGTAACACAGACATATATCAGAAATATGAAATGTTGGGGTAAAATACACTTTCAAGGTTGTCTATAAAAAAGCTTCTACAAAATGTGTATAAATAAGTTCAAGTGTTCCAAACAAATACGTTCTCAATCCAGATGTGTATAGTAAAATGATATGGGTGAGATTCCTTTCAGTCACAACTTCCACTGCCACCACCAGATCAGGATGAAAGATTTACAAGTAAAGATGGACCCCAAAGGGTAGAGGTAAGTATGCACTTGTGTATAGTGCAATCTCACTCCCTTTAGTGTGCCAGTAGATATCCCTCCGATGTCCCAAAAATATAAAGTATAAGCCACAAACACTTCCAATGGTACAGTTCGAAGGGCTAGATATTGATCAGTTGTTGCAGACAGATATTGATCCTTAAATAGATTTTTGGGTGTACATATCTGCAGGGCCATCTATAATATGGTTTGGGCCCTGGGCAAACATTTCCCCCCCCCCCCCCCATGCAATTTTGCTCTTTACCCTTCATCTCAAAAAACAGACACACACATAGACTTATCTAAAAAAAAAAAATGCCGACCCCCTTCACAGCAGTTCCACAGTGTCCTCAGTTCCCTTTCATGTCACAGCACTCCATTACATTGCAGACATTTCCACATTATAGTGCCCATTTACACATCACAGTGCCCCCATTACATTAGAGTCACCTTCATGTCATAGTGCCCCTTTACACATCACAGCACCCCAATTACATTGCAGCCACTGTCACATTACACATTCACATGTATGTGTTATGGCGGCCCACATTTGCGAGGGCACAGCAGCCCTTTCATTTGAATGGGCTGCCATGCCTGCATTTCCTGCAGAAAAAAAAGTGCATGCAGCATTTTAAAAATGCAGTGGCTTTGAAATCCATTCTGCTTTTGCACCATGTGACTTAACTGTAGTTCCTGCACACACAAACGCACTGTGTTTTTAAAAGAGTGGCCTAAACATCTAAAAAACGCAGCAAGTTTGCCGGTGCAGGTAAGTCGCATGGTGCGAAAGCAGAATGGACAGACAGTGCTGTATTTCACTGCTTGATGGGCATAGGTGTGCGCAGCCTATTACATGATGCATGCACATTTTTTTGCAGGAAATGCAGACATGGCAGCCCATTCAAATGAATGGGGTGCTGTGCCTGCGCAAATGTAATACATACATAACACATACATGTGAACCAGCCAGGCCCAAAATAAGCCCATCAAGCAGTTAAATACACTAATGCTATCTATGTACTGTAATGCTGTGTGCTCTGTAATAAAAAATACAGCCACAGCCTCACTCAGCCTTAATGGCAGCTGGGGCGCAAAATTTTTTTGAAAATAAATCATCAATTGCAGCCACTGTGCCATCAAACGCTGCCACTGTGCCCATCAAATGCAGCCACTGTGCCCATCAAACCCTGCCAGTGTGCCCATCAAATGCTGCTACTGTGCCCTCAAACGCTGCCACTGTGCCAAACGCTGCCACTGTGCCAAACGCTGCCACTGTGCCCATTAAACGCTGCCACTGTGCCATCAAATGCTGCCACTGTGCCATCAAATGCTGCCACTGTGCCCATTAAATGCTGCCACTGTGCCCATCAAACGCATCCACTGTGCCAAACGCTGCCACTGTGCCCATCAAACGCAGCCACTGTGCCCAAACGCTGCCACTGTGCACATCAAACTCAGCCACTGTGCCAAATGCTGTCACTGAGCCCATCAAACGCTGCCACTGTGCCAAACGCAGCCACTGTGCCCATCAAACGCTGCCACTGTGCCCATCAAACACTGCCACTGTGCCCAAATGCAGCCACTGTGCCCAAATGCAGCCACTGTGCCCATCAAAACGCTGCCACTGTGCCATAAAAATGCTGCCACTGTGCCTTAAAAATGCTGCCACTGTGCCATAAAAACGCTGCCACTGTGCCAAAAAATGCTGCCAGTGTGCCCATCATATGCTGCCAGTGTGCTAATTACATTTTAAAACTTTGTACTATTTCTACACATGCGGCGCGGGAGCCAGGGGAGAAGAAAAAAGACCTACCTTGTCCTCCTGGCCAGCTCAGCTCCGAATCCGCGCTGCGTCTGACTCCTCCTACCGAGGCCTGCACGCTCCTCTGAGTCCCAACACACACACACACTTGCTTGCAGGCAGCATAGCAAGGGGCGGGCCAGATCGTCAAATGAGCTCAAGCCCCACCCACCCACGGCCCGCTCCTTGACACCGACACTGCTGCACTGTGTGTGCGTGCTGCAGAGCTGATGCCGGCTGATCTCTGTCTGTGACAGACAGAGATCAGTATGGGATTTTCAGGGATTTTTGCGGGCAGCGCATGGGCTTAAGGGGCAGCTCTGCTTTGGGCCCCAAACAGTGAAAGGGCCCTGGGCAGCTGCCCCGTTTGCCCTGCGGTAAAGACGGCCCTGCATATCTGTGCAGTTAGGTAAGAAAGACCCACCACACCAGTACTGAAATTTAGAGAATGCAAGCATAGTATGTTAGTATAGTTTGTTAAAGTAAATATAATCCCAAAAACAAAAATCTCATATAAGGTTTAACATGACAGAATAACTTGTAAATCATATTTTTTATCTAAATACTAGCTTTCACAAATATAACAACTGGTGATCCTGATATAAAGGTCCTTGTTTGGGCACTTTGTGTTACTGAATAGCTATTCTCTTCCTTTGCCCCCACAATCTCCTGTCTGTAAATCACCTTGTCAGACACTCTCCCAAAGGAAACTAAAAGCTTCTGCACTGATGCACATTGACCATATTCCACTGCTGTCACTCATTATGAAAATGGAAAGCAACCAACAGCTACTTTAAAAAATAAAAAAAAAACTTTCTACACAACACACAGTGCCTAACTGAGGCCTTCTGGAATATCTGGACATTAAAAACCCATGATAATACACCCCTACAATAGGCTGGAGTGCATTCTCATGGTATTGCAAGGGCCCAGCTATTCCAGGAGGCAGCAGTGAGGCACAGTGATGTCACCCAGAAGTGTTAAGCATTGGAGCTGAAGAGCTTAAATCACATATTTTTTTTTTTTAAATCATCTTTGCAATAGATTTGACTTTGGGGTTGAAGGGCTAACCATTGAGTGGACCTTCCATTTTCATGGATGTCCTGTGAAAGAACATTTGCAGCCAACTTGGAAATATGCCAGGCAGGACATCAGCAGCATCAGACCAAGAATTTCAAACTTGCAGGATTCACTGCACACTCACGGTAGCAGTGAAACTGAACATCATCCCTATGCTTCAACATTTTTCAAACTCTTGGACCTGCAAATGGAATTACACAATATCATGAATTAGTATTAGTATTATTTCTATAGATAGATTTCTTGAATAGGTTAATATGTACAGTACTGTAGATGTTAAGATAATAAAGAAGGAATACACTTGTAAAATATGAAGCTGGTCTACGAAATTCAGAGTGGTAGTCATGATGTCTAGTCACCAATTATCAAATTCTGCAGTGGCTTTTGTAGTCCTTGTAACTTTTCTTGAAAATAGGAATACTGTAACCATTTTAGTGTTTACAAGATTTTAGATATACTTTATTTGGCTAGCACATGTGCATTGTATGAGGTATATTGTTGCCTATATGAGTGTCTCTTAAAACAGTTTGCCGGATAGAATTATGGGCATATAAAACTTAGTTTGCTAAAACAAAATACGAAGTCTAGAATAATTTATTGGAGTGCTGAATCTGTTGTTTTTGCAGCTGATATATAACAAATATGTGTTAGGTATGCAATACTTGTTTGCTTTGAAACTGCTGGTACATTTGTATTAAGTGCATTATATACATTTTACCTATATTATTATTCAAAGACTCCCTCTTATTCAAGTAAATTTATTCCACAAAGAACCAAGCCAAGATATATCAATGTTGTGATAAAGATGACAGTCCAATAAATCTTAACTGAGTATAACTCAATATAACTTAATCTGCTGCAAGGAGAAATGTTAAAGAATTACTTTGGATTTTACCTACAGTTCATATCTAATCTCTGCATTGTATCTTTAGTGTATACAAAAGCACGCTATGTATAAAAGCTTATGCTATATCTCACTAAAATATGTACTGTTTAGAGAAAATATTCATAGTGTGACCTGAAGAGTCAGATTATTAGAATTGTTTTTAAGTGCATTTATACTGGGCATGTAAAGTAAATGAAACATAAACCATTCAAAATGATCTATGAACTATTCAAATGATACCTGGCACTATAGAAAACAAGTAATAGATAAAGATGAGCAATTCTTTCTTAGTTTATTTTGATTATGAATTCCAAACATTAGGACTGAGCTGGTATGGAATATGATTTTCTCAACTTATTATGTATCACTTTCTATAAATGACCAGTGGAATTGATATGTATGTACTGAAGACACTTTGCCTCTGCAGTAAATATAACTAGTTTATTCAAATAAGTCTGGTTTGAGCTAAACAGACAACGTAAAATAAATTCAGCCCACCAAAACTTTAAACACAAGAGCCTATTTTGAAACATACATTATTCTTGTAAGGGACCATTTCCATTTTTTTTCTTTTCAAATAATTTTATTGGTAACAAACAAGGTACAGAATATTGAAACATTCACTGTTACAAGTTATTATATTACAGTATACAACGTTATACAGAGAAGTGGGTTACAACTAGTGTAAAACGACTAGTAGAGGTAAGGCAAGAACGGTACACCAGCCGGCGTTGTAGTGGAACAAGAACAGTTTACATCGCACATAAACAAGTGCAAACCAGGACTAAGGTCCAATTATAGGATAACATAGGGTTATGGGAGAGCTCTGCCGTAGTGGGGGTGGTAACAGCAAGGGTTATAAAAGCGTAAATATAGGTTACCTTATTGGGAGGGTCCAGGGGGGGTAAGGCAAGAGAGTAAGTAAGAGAGGAGAGGGGGGAAACAGGGGGGAGAGTTAGGAATAGTGGTTAAGGATAGAAGTGTAGGAGGGTTAGAAGGGAGGGGAGACCAGGAGGAGAGGAGAAAGGTTGGCCAGGAGGCTCGCACGGTAGTGGTAGGGCACAATCTTCACGGTAATATCGGGTTGGAGGAGGTTCAGGGTTCCAATAAAGTGGTGTCGAAGTCGGGCGGAAGAAATTTCTCTGCCCAAGGTCGCCATATCTTTAGATGTTGGGGAATTCTATCCAGTATCGTAGCTTCGATTTTACTATGTATCATCGCTTGTGTGACTCTATTTCTGACCTCGGCTATATTTAGATTAGGGGTTCTCCAGCTTCTCGCTAGTGTCTGTTTGGCTGCTGTAGTGAGTTGGAGCAGGAGGCGTAGCTGCGCCTTTGGTAGGTCCATTGAAGGATTGTTCAGAAGAGCAAGGGAGGGGTCAGGAGGGATGTCGCGGCCAAGAAGGGATGAGGCCATGTGGAATATCGTTGTCCAGAAGCCTCTTGCGATCGGACAGGTCCACCATATATGGAGGTGGGTGCCTATTTCTGTACATCCTCTGAAGCAGTTAGTAGAGCATGACGGGGTGAATTTAGCAATCCTGGACGGAACCAGGTACCATCTCATGAGGACTTTGTAATTGGCTTCTGAGGCAACGATATTTTGGGATGCTATTTTTGTGTTGGCCCATATCGAAGACCAAGCTTCAGGATCTAGGTCTATTTGGAGGTCTTTGGACCATGCAGTCACATATGAGGGTGGGGAGGCTGGAGGGGATGTAAGGTGGGCATAGAGCTGGGAGATTATGCCTGGGGCATGCGGGTCTGACTCGCACACATTCTCGAACGTGGTTAGACCTGTGCCTGCGATGTTTGGACCTAAAGTGGTCCGGATAAAATGAGAAATTTGAAGGTAGCGGAAACACTCTCTTGGAGGAAGATGCGAGCGGGTCTGTAGGTCAGGAAATAAAATTATGTTACCTCGGGAGAGTATATCGCGGATGCGAGTCAGACCCGCCTGCCCCCAGGCGTGAAAGGAGGAACGATCAGTGTAGGCTGGGTGGAAGAGTGGGTGGCCTAAGAAAGAAAGGAGTGGTTGGTGAGGGGAAATTAGGCGGAATGTTTTGGAGAGCCCATCCCAAATTTTCAACGAATGAAGTGTGACCGGATTCCGAATGGAGGTTCGACTTGATTTGGGGATCCACAGCAAATTGGAGACCGGGATGGGATGGGAATCTATTGCTTCTATTACCACCCACAGGGGTATTTCCGCTTTCGCGTGGTATAGAGACAGTTGGGCTAGTTGGGCTGCGTGGAAGTAGTGCGCAAAGTTGGGCACTCCTAGGCCTCCCCAGAGTCTACTACGGAGCATAGTGGAACGTGTGATTCTGTTTTTTTTGGTACCCCAAATGTATTTAAGAACACGATGTTGTATCACCCTATGGAAGTAAGGGGGGATTGCGATGGGTAGGACTCTGTATAGGTAGAGAAGTTTCGGTAGAAGGGACATCTTTACTGCAGCTATTCGACCCAGCCATGAGACACACAATGGGAGCCAGGTGTTAAGAAGGTAGGAGAGGCTTCTCAGCATTGGGAGGTAGTTGGTCTGAAATAGGTGGGAAGGGTCACTCGTTAGTTTAATTCCTAAGTACGGGATGGAGGAGGGGGACCATATAAAGGGGAAATTGGATTGTAGTAGGAGGAGATCGGATTGAGGGAGAGACACATTAAGAGCTTTTGATTTTTCCCGGTTGACTTCTAGTCCTGATATTGTAGCGAATTTGTCTAATAGGTGTAGAAGGTTAGGTAAAGTGGTGTGTGGGGAGGTGATAAATTACAGCGCATCATCTGCAAAGAGACATAATTTGTGGGAGGTGCCAGCTATTTCCAGTCCCTGAATGCTCTGATTGGAACGGAAGGCGAATATCAGAGGAGAAAGGGGGCAGCCCTGTCTGGTGCCTCTTTGGATCGGGAAACAGGCTGATTTGAAGCCAGAGTATTGTACATAAGCCTGGGGGCGAGTGTAGAGGGCGTCTATCCATTTAAGGAAGTTGGGGCCAAAGCCCCACCTCTGCAGGATGTAATGCAGATAGGGCCATGAGACTGTGTCGAAGGCTTTCCTGATGTCAAGAGACAGGAGATGCATAGGGATTTTGCGGGATTTAGCTAAATGTTGTAGAAGGATTATTCGGCGAATGTTGTCGCTAGCTTGTCTGTGAGGTATGAAACCAACCTGGTCCTTGGAGATTAAGCTTCCTATGATCGGGTTGAGCCTCAGGGCTAGAATTTTGGCCAGGAGCTTTACATCCACATTCAAAAGGGATATGGGTCTGTAGTTGGACCACTGGGTGTGATCGGTGTTGGGCTTAGGGATCATTGCTATCGTAGCTGTCAGTGTATCTCGACCAAATGATTGTTGTTTCAATAGGGCATTGAAGGATTTGGCGAGTAGGGGGGCGAGAGTGGGGGCAAATTTTTTGTAATATGAGCCCGGGAGGCCATCCGGCCCCGGGCGCTTATTTGGTTTGAGGTTTTTGATGGCCATGAGGACTTCATCCACCGAGATAGAACTATCTATGGACTCCCGGCTGGTCTCTGGTAACTTTGGGATAGGAAGGTCCCGGAATAACGTTTCCGTCTGGTTAGGAGGCAAGGGACCCTTTGCCTCATATAGTTTAGCAAGGCGCGTACGGAACTCTGAGAGAACCTTTAGTGGGTTGCTGGTGTGATTACCAGAGGCCAGTTTGAGTCTAATAGGGTTATGACCTCGGTACGATTGACGCAGGCGTAAAGCTAAAAATGTGTCTGGTTTATTTGCTTTGGTATAGATCTTATGGCTAGATCTGCGGATATATTTATCCGCAGATTCGTCCAAAAGGAGGTCAAGTTCTAACTTGGCTTTTTCCAGTAGGGATTTATTGGCATCTGTGGGGGATAGCTGAAATTGGAGGAATACATTTTGGAAGTCTGATTCGAGTTGTTGGAGTTTAAGTTTCCTAATCTTATTGATATGTGAAGCTACTGAAATGCACTTGCCCCGGATCACTGGCTTGTGTGCTTCCCACAGTAAAATCGGTGAGATATTGGGTGTTGCGTTGTGCTGGAGGTAGTCCTTAAGAGCCACCTGAATGTCTAGGCAGTAAGATTGGTTCGTGAGGTGGGACTCGTTCATGCTCCAAGATCTGTCCCCGTTTCGGGGGATTAGGGAGGAGATAGTGGTGATTACTGCGCAGTGATCCGACCAAGTGATTGGGTGAATGGAGGAGTGGAGTAGAATGGGAGTGGAGGCTATTGGGATAAAAATGTGATCAATTCTGGAGAAAGATTTGTGTGGGTGGGAGTAAAAAGTATAGTTTTTCTTTAGGGGATTACATTCCCGCCATGAGTCAAGCAGAGCAGCATGTTGCATCAAATCGCGGAACCGTGTGGAGGGAGAGAATTGTTCAGGGGTGTAGGGGGTCTTATCAAGGTGGGAATGTAATACTAGGTTAGAGTCACCACACATAAAGAGTGTTCCTTTACAGTGTTCCTTGGTGACTTTTAGGAGATGGGAGAAGAAGGGCGTCGGGTTGACATTTGGGGCGTAATATGAGACAAAGGTCGCTTCCACTTCTTGTAGAAATCCAACCAGGATTATATAGCGACCATTCGGGTCTTTTATTTCTAATGTTGGGGTGAAAGGGAGGGAATGATGGAAAGCAAGGAGTTTGGTATCAGCCGAGGCCGTGAACACTCTGGGGTAGCGGGAGCTAAAGAATTTTGGGGTGGTGCGGGTAGAGAAGTGGGTTTCCTGCAAGGCAACAATGTCAGCTTTTAATGAAGCAAAGTTTTGAAAAGCTTTAACCCTTTTATTGGGGGAGTTCAACCCCTTAACGTTCAAAGCTAGTATAGTCAAAGGAGCCATTTGGGTGGGCGAGGGGAGTTAACATAACCGTTTGCGCAAGTCCGGCGAGCCACCTGGCCAAGGCAGGGAGAGGAAGAGAGAGTGAGGCAGAATAGGGGAGAGGGGAGAAAGAAAGGGAGCGGGGGCAGAGAAGGGGGTTTACTGGATGTAGGGCTAAACATTGGATGCAGAACTGGAACTGTGGGACAGAAGTAAGCCCGACAGGGGGGTACTCAGACTCTGCTGCTAAAAAACCCGGCCGGAGAGTGGGAGTACCAAGTAGTAGTGGGGGCAGTGACTGCTCCCCGCTGCACATGGGTGTAGCGTGGCTAAGATATATTGAATGGTTAAAGCTCACATGGTGGAAGGGTAGAGAGGTAGATCGGTTGAGTTCAGCTTATAGCAGGAGGAAGGTGCTGAAAAAAAAGCGTAAAGAAAAGGAGAGAAGGGAGAAGGAGAGAAGGAGTAGAGAAAGCATGTGAAGATATTAATGGTTTCCCTTATGTGGTTCACAGTGGTCGGGTTTCTTGATAAAGTCAATCAAGATGCATATGACCCAGCAGGGTAAGGGGGAGCAGGGATAGGGAGGGAGTGGAGGAGGAAAGAGGGGAGGGGAAGGGGTTGGGGGGAGGGGGGGGAAGAAAAAAGGGGGGGAAGGGGGAGGGGGGAAGGGAAGAGCTGGGTTAGTTATGGAAGGAATGCTTGTGAACAATACGGTATATACATGTCATGTATGGTAAACACTAGGGTGAAACCATTAGCAAGTCTACTAGTACAGTGGGCGTCATGTTTCTAGCATGGAGTTTAACCATGCCAGAAGTATGAGACAGTGTAGCGATCAAACTTGATGAGGAAGGGGAAGAAAGGGATAACAAAAAAGGAAAACAGAACATCAGACATACATATCAGGTAACTGATATACAATAAAATAAAAAATAAAAATAAATGTAAAAATAAAATAAAATAAAATACAATATACAATAGGGGCATGTGAGAATATGGAACGGTAAAGATGGGGATGGTGACTGAACCATCGGTGGACCTCCGAAGAGGTAAGTGGGTGTCAGGAACTGACCTACTGGGGGTGTAGGTTACATACCCAGCTGCAGTCTTCTAGGGTTCGGTGTTGAAGAAGAGTCAGCACAGCATGGCGTCCAAATCAAAATTCAAACATGGATAACAAAACGATAAGGGTGGATGCTGCTGCGGTCTGTTCATGCGTACATAGAGGATCACCGGTTACCTAGAGAGGACACAGGAGGGACAAGCTGGAAAAAAGGAGAGTTATAGCTGAGGTGTCAGCGTGCTGTGCGGGACTTCGGGCTGAGGAACTGTTCTTCTTCTTGGTATCTTGCCGGGGTCCCTTTTCGGATTGAGGAGGGTCCTGGAGGATGGCGGTTCGGCGTGGCGGAATATACTTGAGGTGGGAGCCTGGCTGGGGTGCGTGGTAATGCTGTCTCTGAAGTTTGGGCTGGAGGAACTAGATGAAGGCTTTCCAAGAGGCGTTGCAGGGCTTGCGGGGTAGTGCTGGTGTGCTGATGGCCTTGGTGAGTGAATTGGAGAGCAAACGGGTATTTCCAGGTGTACTTAATTTGGTGCTGGATCAGTATTTGCAATTGAGGCTTCATTGCTCGCCTTTTGGCTATAGTAAGGGGGGCCAAGTCTGAGAACAGTTGATATGGATGACTTTGAAATGTAAGCTCATCCTTTTTGCGGGCTGCAGTGAGTAACTGTTCTTTGGTACGGAAGAAGTGAAGCTTCACTATGATATCCCGGGGGGGCCATCAGTTTGGCGGCGTGTGAGGGCCCTGTGGACTCGGTCGAATTCTAGCCTCTCGATGGGGATAGAGGGGGCCAGTTCCTGGAATAGGGCAGTTGTAAAAGATTGAACATCGTCTATTATTTCAGGTATGCCACGTAGGCGTAAATTGGACCTGCGGGGGCGGTTCTCGGCATCTTCTAAGCGGGAGAGAAGGGTGGCATTTTCATCCCTAAGTGCAGCTTGTTCTTGGGCATGTTCTTGGAGGGTGAGCTCGTCGTCCACCCTGGTTTCAAGATCTGCAGTGCGTTGGCCTATCTCCCGTATCTCACGTGAGAGCCTGTTAGTGATCTGCTCTGAGTTATTTTTAAGGGCCTTCTGCAACATGTTCTCCATGTGCTTCAGGAAGGCGTTTTGTGACATACCTGATGAGGGTATAGTTGGGGAGCCTCCGAGGTTTGAATCCGTGTCATCTTCCTCGTCCGTGTCTGGAGGATCTGGGAGGAGGGGAGACATAGCTTGTTTGGCCAGGGCCTTCGCCGCCATCTTGGAGGAAGCGCGGGCCAGCGCTTCTTTAATCGGTTTCGGCTTGGTTTTTCCTCTGTGACCCGTGAGGACCATGGCGACGTGTGCCGGGGTGGTTCGCAGAGCTGTCCTGACGAGCGGGCGGAGGTAGAGCAGTTCAGTCTGCTTCAAAGATCCCGAGTGTGCAGCGGGGAGTGCGGAGCTCTAATGGAAGACGTCTATCATGTCGAGCTTTGCGCATGCGCCCCCCATTTCCATCTTTTTATTAGACTTGTCTGACACTTGTAGCTACTGCATGTATGCAAGAACAATGAAGAAAAAAAGTTTAGTTACCATAATGCAAAGACAATTTTCTAAACGTTATGTATACTATCTTTTGTGTCAATCAACATTAAGCGGGTTCAAGACAATACTTAAATTGCTCAAGACAAAACTTTTTTTCAGCTTATTCATTGATTTATTTTGAAAGTTCTCTGCCATCTTCATAGTTTGGTGAATCTTGACAAGCCATCAATAGGGCCTTAAAGAGGAAGTAAACCCTAATGGGTTTACTTCCTCTTTGTTTCCCTGCAAAGGTAAAGCATAATGGACTACTATGCATCGCAGTAGTCTATTATGTGTCACTTACCTGACACAGGAGCCAGCAAAGTCACCGCTGTCCCCTTGTGTACGGCGCCTCCATCTTCTTGGTGGGGCTGACGTCACTCCCACGCATGCGCATGGGAGCTGCCACTCGCGCCATATCACCGTTGAGAGCGCCCTTCTCAGTGCGCCTGCGCACCGCTGTCTACGGCGCATGCGCCGTAGACAGCGGTGCCTGTATTTTGGCAAATATCTCCTAAACCGTGTAGGTTTTACAACCACTTTAAAGCCTAACCACATGTAAATTATGAGGGTTTTTCTGTAAAAAATATAAAAATCTTTGCAGAAATACATATTCGTCAATGTTTGGATGCACAGAGAAATTAACACAACTATGTACTGCTTAGAGTCTTTACCAGCAGCTGCTTTGTTTCCTATCCTTGATTCCCATGAGACTTTAGTAGATCAACAGTGCTGTTATTAGTTAGTTTAATAGCTGATAGTTCTTTTCTTTGTATTATTCATTTTCCTCATCTACAGGAGAATGCGCTGCAGTACTGCTAAAGCCTTTAAAGGATAACTCCACTATCCTGCAAAATATATAACAAAAAAAAAAAAATAATATTGCATATACAAATGCTAGATAAGCCATATTGTAATTTATTGTAATTAAACATTACTTTTCCCTTTTAATCTGCAGCCACTGTAATTTTCTGTAAAATACAATGCAATATGGCAACCTGGAGGCGTTCTGTAAACCATTGGTGTACAGAACATCCCCAGCAATGTAATTTTCTGTCTATACAATTGGCTCAATGATTTTTCCAGAAGTCTGTAATAAAATGCAAGTCAGATTTTAGGCATCCCCTGCATTAGGAATATCAGTTTTGGTGATCTACTCCCCAAGGATGAAATACTTCTAAAGGGACAGCAACACTGCAGTTTTTCTCTTTAGAACACAGAGAGGGCAGCAGCTGATTATAATGAACCAGAACTTTTCATTCAGATTCAGTCTGCAAAGGACATGATGGGACAGTCAGCTATTTCTTCAAAGTAGAAGGTAAGAATCTGCAACAAAGTGCAGCCTAGCTCTGAGGAAATGGGTGCACCCCCAAAAAGCGTTGCTTTTTGCTGCAACAAAGTTTGTTAAAATCCTTGCAAAAATCAACCAGAGGGAATTTTATTTCTTGACAAAAAGTGAAATTACACTTTAAGTCTATAAAATCCCTTATACATAGCATCCTGTTCTATGTTTAATAAATGTAGTTATGCTTTTGACTTTAGTAGTGTTCGTTGTTACATTTTGTGCGTGTTTTAGTCACATGTTTGTGTTGTATCACTAGTTTGCTGTGCCTGTTGTATCATACTTTTTCAGTCATAAATGTACCTATTTTACACAGTGAGACATAGCAAGATCTCAATCTTAAGATCATTTATTATTTTAGTTTTGTATCTTTCAAAAGTCTTCACCAAACGTATCATCTACAAAGAAGATTCAGATTGAGAAACATTTATTTGTCACTGAATCCCACAATAAAAATGTAGGGGGTGGTGGAGGCCCCCATAGCAAATTAAGGGTAAGAAAGAGGCACACAAAAATTGTTAAGAAGCCCTTGATTTCACAACTTCTGTTATTTTTCCCTACAGATAATACTTATATTTAAAGTGTATGATTCTAGTTTGGTGATAATAATGATAAAGAATTAACAATAAGTTATCCATAAAGAAAGACAAAAAGATGCAGATATGTGTAAGAAATTGAGGCTTGACTTGACTAGCACATGATGGTAGAGGAATGCATAGGTTTTACCAATTAGATACTGTACTAGAAATGAGTACATTTTCTAAAATCTGTACTGCATGTAATCTCCCATGTGAATCAATTCTCAGGGTCAGCTATTCCTAATTCTCTTGCCTTCATTTCTTTTCATTCCATTGTAAAACTTTCTTTATTACATAAAACTGAACTTTCCAATACTTTCTATGAAAGCAGTCCTTTAGCTAAAAATGGCAGTGTGTTGGCTCTGTAGCTTGTCATTTTCTGACCCCAAGTGTGAGAGTCAGGAAACCAACTGGGATTCCTTTGTTCTTTAACTAGAAGATCTGTGACATAATTCGGCATTAACAGTGTATTTTTTATTTATTTTTTTACAAAATCATGCCACCCAAAAAAAGGAGTAATTTGAATTCCCTTGTTGGATAAATAATAACACAATTACTAAATAATAATGCCATATTTACATACAGTACTTTAGGTAATTACTGTATATCACACACAGCCATCAACCACTTGCCAACCAGGCCAATTCTGACATTTCTCTACTACATGTAAAAAATCATATTTTTTTTTGCTAGAAAATTACATAGAACCCCCAAACATTATATATGTTTTTTTTTAGCAAAGATCATAGAGAATACAATGGCTGTTGTTGCAACTTTTTATCTCGCACCGTATTTGCGCAGAAATTTTTTGAACGCTTTTTTTTGGAAAAAAAAAAAACAGTTTTGTGCTAAAAAAAAAAAAAAAACAGTAAAGTTAGCCCAATTTTTTTGCCTAATGTGAAATATGAAGTTACGCAGAGTAAATAGATACCTAACAGGTCATGCTTCAAAAGTGCACACGCTCGTGGAATGGCACCAAACTTCGGTACTTAAAAATCCCCATAGGCAACGCTTTAAACATTTTTTACTAGTTACTTGTTTTGAGTTACAGAGGTTTGAACACCGTTTTCATATGTGGGTGGGACTTACATATGCATTCGCTTCTGCATGCAAGCACACGGGGACAGGGGCGCTTAAAAAAAAAAAAAATGTATTGTTAATTTTACTTTTATTAAAAAAAAAATTTAGTTTGACACTTTTTAAAAAAATATTCTTTTTTGATCACTTTTATTCTTATTACAAGGAATGTAAACATCCCTTGTAATAGGAATATGGCATGATCGTCCTCTTTACAGTGAGATATGGGGTCAATAAGTCCCCACATCTCACCTCTAGGCTGGGAAGCCAGAAATAAAAAAATAAATAAAATGATCTCAGCTTCCCAGCCGAGGCAGCACAGTTTGTTTGAATGCAGAGGCCGGGCGTGACATAATAACATCACGCCTGGCCTTCGAACGATCATATAGACTCCGGCGACCATCTGGTCCACTGGAAATCTCTATGGTCACCATCCGGGGGCCGGCGGATCCTGTCTCCGACTCACCGATAGAAGCGGTGAGTCAGTAGAAGCACCAGAGGGTGGCGGGAGGGGGGACATCTACTCTCGCTACCTGTAAGAATGATTAAGCGATGGAACAGCTGCTATGATCATTCTTATGGTGTAGGGAATCACTGCTGAAAAAGCCGATATCTGAATGATACCTGTAGCTGCAGGCATCATTCAGCTATACTTGTCAGGAAAACTTACAGTTTAGCGCTGCGCGCCGATTGCCTATGCGCATGCGTGGCGGAACTGCACTCCGGCGCATGCGCATTTGCGGCTCGGCGCTCCGACGCACGCCTGAGCGTCCCAGCGCGTGGCGGCATCACATGACCACTCACACCGCCCATTTAAGGAAGTGCTTGAGACCAGTCCAGCGCTGGCTTGTCTTCAGCTTCCTGCCAAAGCTCTGTTCCTGCTTCCTGTTATTCTGATTGCCTGATTTTGACCCGAATTTTGCCTTTGACCTTGCTGCCTTCTCCTGCCCTTGACCTTTGGACTGTATACTGGACTTACCTGCTTGCTTGCCTCTGGCCCCTTGAACCTTTGCTTGTGACCCGGATTTGTCTCCTGCCCTGTGATCCCTGCCTGTGACCCGGACCCGCTTATCTTCAGTCCTGTACCTGCACCTGTGTTTGGACTTTCCAGTGTCTTCCTGACCCCAGCACTTGGCTCCTTCTTCAGTTCTCATCCTCTGGTTGGGTAGCCTGTGCCTCTTTATGCCATTCATCCCCTGTCTCACCTCCAGGGGGCGGACTGCGCTCAGTTGCAAGGGTGAACCACTCTCGGCATTTCGGCCTCGGTAAGTACTCTCCTGATAGTACAAGCCAGCGCTGGACTGGTCTCAAGCACTTCCTTAAATGGGCGGTGTGAGTGGTCATGTGATGCCGCCACGCGCTGGGACGCTCAGGCGTGCGCCATTGCGCATGCGCGTGCGTCGGAGCATAGGCAATCGGCGCGCAGCGCTAAACTGTAAGTTTTCCTGACAATGCCCGCACAAAATCATATGACGACCGGCAGTGGGTAAGTGGTTAAATAAACAGGAAATCCCCTTTGATCAGAGAATAAGGAGGAAAGGACCCTATACTAGTCCATACAGGGAATATGGTCACTAATTAATCATTCTGGAGGATGTGATTCTATTTATATATATTCAGGTATCCATGTATCTAGTCTGAGAAAGGTTGAATTTAGTTTAGGGACAACAAAATTGGCACAAATGTGAACACTAACCAAATGCACTAACAAAATCATTATATTATACTGATGCTGTACAGTAGTTGCAAAATGATGATGTATCACTTACTACAAGTCCTCTAAGTCCTCTACAAATTTTACGCAAACACCCACTTTCACTATGACAGTATTTGCATAGGTTTGGGCATGCCTCCATGTGGTGGTGCACTAAGACATCAAGCACTGATTTGTGGTGGTTCAAAAGTTGCCTGTACACACCATACCCAGAAGTGCAAGCAATTCAGGGGCTCTAGCTGGGATCTGAATATGTGAGTAGTGATATAAAGGTAAATAATGTACATTGTCAATTTGTATTTGCTCTGTATGATTTTACAGGTTATCACTACTTAAATATAATGTAATATATAATAATATAATATAAGGATATAAATATAGGAGCTAACTTTTCTTTTTCGGGGGGGGGGGGTAAGAGCTGCCATCTATATTGTGGTTTCACTACCCAGTACGCAACTGACCTTGAACAAGTGTGAAACTATCAAGTGCCCTAACTCTTTACTGGCAATGTGCTTGCTCCAGGATCACTCTGTGCCTTTAAGCACAGCGTGGCATGACAGTTGGGCGGCGGTTGGGGTGTTGGAAGAACAACAACATTTAATGTAAAGTTTCTTATATAAACTAACAATATGTACTGTATGCATTATACCTATCTATCCAGCAGGTGGCGCTGCAGTTTTATAGTGCATTTTTCTATGGTAAAGTAATAACAGGCTGTTCTCTCTATGTTAAGTGCATGTACTTGCATATTCCTGTTTCCTGTGTCATGTTTCCTAATGCTGCAAGACATTCATTGCTAATGAAAGTAAAGTATTTTCTGCTTCCAAGCGCATGAATCAATAACCTGCTAATAGGTTATGGGTCCAGGCACACCCAGCAAACCCAGATCACCCAGCAGGCACCCAACACACCCAGCAGGCACTGAAGAGGATACTGCAAGTCAGTGAGTACTGTATACAAGCTGCTGAAACATGGCAAGTGGTTTAGATGTGAAGTTTGCAATAGCAAAGCTGAACAATGCCAATTACCAGCTGTGGAAGTTTAAACTAGAAATGAATAATTTCAATCATTTAGGCAAGGATGACTTGTGGCAAGTGCTGAATACAGACAGACCCACAGACGGTGAGACAGAGTTCTAGGATAGGAAGGACAGACAGGCAAAAGCACTTATAAGATTACTAGTGGAAGATGACCAGCTTATCCACATAAGAACAGAGAACACGGACAAAGGTATGTGGACTTCATTACAAAAACTGAATGTTTTTGTTTTTGAGCATTCAAGCCTCAACAGTAAGCTGTTTCTACTAGGAAAGCTATATAAGATCAGACTAGAAGAAAGCCAGCAAATGTGTGACCAAGTGAATGCTATGCTAGAGATCATAGAGCTGCAGCGTGACATTGAAGAGGACATCAAAGATAATCAAATTGTTGCCCTGGTCCTCTGCAGCCCTCCAGAGATATATACTGCTCTCATTATCCAGACCAGAGCAGGAGCTGACACTGGAATATGTCAAAGGGAAAGTAATTGATGGAAATGCCAGAAGGAAAGAAAATATGCACCATGATAACAAAGCTCCTAAGATGTACAAATGCATAAAGCACAACAAAGAAAGCAGGGTCTGTTTTTGCTGTAAGAAGACTGGTCACTTAAACAAGGACTGTTCAGTCTGTAAAGCCGAGCAGCGAAAGCTATAGCTATCCACAAGAGAAAGAGCCACAAAGGAAACTGCAGACACATCATGGAGTGGAACCTTCAAAGTGACACAGAATGGCAAGCCACGTGGCTGGTGCATAGATTTAGGTGCGACAAGCTACATGACTAGCGTTGAGAGCTTCTTCACAAACATTGATTACAGTGCAAAAGATAACGTTTTCCTAGCAAACGGGAAAAGCATCACTAATGAAGGTAAAGGCCAGGGCTTCCTAAACTGCATTACACCACAAGGCAAGCAGAGTATCCTTGTAAAGAAAGTGCTGCATGTTCCAGAACTTAAAGGCAGTCTTCTATCAGTGAAAAGTCTTGCAAGCAACAATCACACAGTTAAGTTCCAGGGTTATAAATGCACAAGTTACAATAATAAGCGATTCCTCATAAAAGGAAAACTGGATGATCACCTATACAGGCTCATCACCGCAGACCAGCAAGCCAATATAGTCTCGAATGACCTACACAGAAAATGTATTCACTTATGGCACATGTGGCTGGGGCACAGAAGTCCAGAAGCTATACAGGACATTATATAGCGAGGTTTGTCAGAAGATTTGACAATAGCGCCTTGCAAAGTGCTCATGAAATGCAAGTGCTGCATTAAAGCAAAAGCCACATGTGCTCTCCTTCCACAGGCATCTCAGAGAAAAACTAACCAACCCCTGTACCTCATACACAGTGATGTATGTAGTCCAATGAAAACTCCCACATCAGGCAGGAACATATATCTACTGACTTTCATTGATGATTGTTCCAGGTACACAACTACTTATCTGATGAAACACAAGAATGAAACATCAGAGAAACTTCAAGAGTTTGTTGCCATGTTTAGCAACACATTCCAATGCAAACCAGGAATAATACACACTGACAATGGAGGTGAAAACATAAGCAAAGAAGTGGCCTCATATCTTAAGAGACAAGGAATAGTACACCAGACAACCAGAAAGGAAAAATCGCACTCTTATAGAAATGGCCAGATGCATGTTGTCGGGTGCCAACCTACCTCACAAGTACTGGAGAGAAGCGGTCATGACTGCAACCTACCAACAGAACAGACTACCCTCAAGAGCCATTAAAAGTACTCCATTCAAAATGTGGCATGGATCAAAGCCTAACACAGGGCACATCAGAGTGTTTGGATGTAAAGCATATGTGTATTTTCCAAGTGAAAAGCAATCCAAGCTGGAGAACAGAGCTATAGAGGGCATTCTAGTAGGCTACAGTGAGCAGACTAAGGCCGCGTACACACGAAGGGACTATCCCGCGGGATTATCCTCTGAACCCAAGTCCAGCGGATAATCCCCTCGTGTGTGGGGGCGCCGGCGGACTTTTTGGCGCCAAAGTCTGGCGGACCAAAGTTTTAAGTTTGGTTTTAAAATTATCCGCTGGACTTGGCAGTCCGGCGGACAATCCCGCCGTTAGTAGGCTAGTCCGCCAGACTTTTGAAATGAACGGACTTGCCGCTCGTCAGCAAGTCCGTTCATTTAGCACGTGACTTCAGGTTACGTAGCTAGCGTAGGCAATACATGCCGCCGCGCTAGCTCCGTAAGCTGGCATGGATTTAAAGGGACTCCCCACGCCGAAAAAACGGCGTGGGGGTTCCCCCCAAATCCATGTCAGACCCTTATCCGAGCACGCAGCCTGGCTGGCCAGGAAAGGGGTGGGGACGAACGAGCGCCCCCCCCCTCCTGAGCCGTACCAGGCCGCGTGCCCTCAACATGGGGGGTGCCCTGGGGAAAGGGGGGCCGTGCGGCCCCCCCCCCCAAAGCACCTTGTCCCCATGTTGATGAGGACAAGGGCCTCTTCCCGACAACCCTGGCCGTTGGTTGTCGGGGTCTGCGGGCGGAGGCTTATCGGAATCTGGGAGCCCCCTTTAATAAGGGGGCCCTCAGATCCCGGCCCCCCACCCTATGTGAATTGGTATGGGGTACGATGTACCCCTACTCATTCACCTAAGGTGTAAAATGTAAAGTACAAAAACACACACACTTTTGAAAAAATATTTTATTGCACTGCTCCGGGGGTCTTCTTCCGTCTTGGGGGTCTTCTCTCCGGACTCCTCCGCTCTCTTCTGCTCTTTTACCTAGCTCTTTCACGAGCGGAGAAGTCCGGCTACCTTCTTCGTCGTCGCCGCCGTCGTCTGTTGGTCTCGATCCGCCTTCGGGGGTCTTCCGGGGGTCTCTTCTGTTCTTCTTCGTCTTCGTCTTCCACGCCGCTGGCGCCGCCTTCTTCTTCTTGTCCTTCTTCTTGTTCTTCTTGTTCTTCTTCTTCTTCCGATGTTGACACGTCGCTCCCTCTGGCCTGAATGCCAGAGCCGCGCTGTGCTGGCACTTATATAGGGACAAGGGGACAGGGTCACATGCTCATGTCACATGGTGACCCCGCCCCCTTGTGATGTCACAGTCCCAGCATCCTCTGGGACTGTGACATTGCAAGGGGGCGGGGTCACCATGTGACATGAGCATGTGAACCTGTCCCCATGTCCCTATATAAGTCCCAGCGCAGCGCGGTTCTGGCATTCCGGGGAGAGGGAGCGACGTGTCAACATCGGAAGAAGAACAAGAAGAAGGACAAGAAGAAGAAGGCGGAGCCGGCGGCGCGGAAGACGACGACCGCCGCAAGAACAGAAGAGACCCCCGGAAGACCCCCGAAGGCGGATCGAGACCCCCAGACGACGGCGGCGACGACGAAGAAGGTAGCCGGACTTCTCCGCTCGTGAAAGAGCTAGGTAAAAGAGCAGAAGAGAGCGGAGGAGTCCGGCGAGAAGACCCCCAAGACGGAAGAAGACCCCCGGAGCAGTGCAATAAAATATTTTTTCAAAAGTGTGTGTGTTTTTGTACTTTACATTTTACACCTTAGGTGAATGAGTAGGGGTACATCGTACCCCATACTCATTCACATAGGGTGGGGGGCCGGGATCTGAGGGCCACCTTATTAAAGGGGGCTCCCAGATTCCGATAAGCCCCCGCCCGCAGACCCCGACAACCAACGGCCAGGGTTGTCGGGAAGAGGCCCTTGTCCTCATCAACATGGGGACAAGGTGCTTTTCCCCAGGGCACCCCCCCATGTTGAGGGCACGCGGCCTGGTACGGCTCAGGAGGGGGGGGGCGCTAGTTCGTCCCCACCCCTTTCCTGGCCGGCCAGGCTGCGTGCTCCGATAAGGGTCTGACATGGATTTGGGGGGGACCCCCACGCCATTTTTCGGCGTGGGGATTCCCTTTAAATCCATGCCAGGTGACGGAGCTAGCGCGCAGGCATTTACTGGCTACGCTAGCTACGTACCTGAAGTTACGTTCGAAATGAACGGACTGCTCCGTGTGTGGGCAAGTCCGTTCATTTTCAAAAGTCCCGCGGACTTTGTCCAGCGGATTGTCCGCCGGAGAAGTCCGGGCGTGTGTGGGCAAGTCACACGCTCGGAAGTCCGGCCGTGTGTGGGGAAGTCCCGCCGGATTAGGTCCAGCGGACAATCCGCCGGACTAGGTCCGGCGGACAAAGTCCGAACGTGTGTACGCGGCATAAGGGTTACAGAATCCTACACCCAAAGACTGACAAAGTGAAAATAAGCTGTAGTGTTTATTTTGATGAGAACTCATCACCAGAAACACTGATCCCTGAAAGCTGTGAAGTGAATATGCCAAGCAAACCAGAAAAAAAGGTCAACCAAAGCGAACCTTTGCAGTAGTCAGAACAAGAGGTGGAACTCACAATGCCTAAATCAAGTTCCCCTCCAGATCCTGCTGAACTGCCTGAAGTCAGAAGATCCACTCGGACTACAAAGAAGATACCACCCTGCAAGCTGTCATACACTGTCAAAACACACAGTATATTTGAACCAACATCCTGGGAAGACATATAAAAACTGCCAAAACATCAAAGTGGATTTTTTTTTTTTTTTTGTTGATGTCATAATGTAGAGAATAAGATTTCCTTTCATTTGAGCCCAGTCTTGCCACACAGATTTACTCGAGGCCTGAGCAATCCGTTTTTATTATTTAGTTAGAGAATTCTTGACAAAGTCTGGAAAACTGGCCCCCTTGCTGTGAGTGACAGGTGATTTACATATCTCATGCACTAGCCTGAGAGACAGGCACATGCTGTGTAAAAAGTTCACAATTCACATCCCCCTCCCCTCCCCTCCAGCTCTCCCAGGATTGGCTGTTACTGTGTTTTGACTGGATGTTTCTCATCATGGGATGCAGTGAACAGTCAGCAGACTATAGACAGACAAGTGATTTAGGGGAAATGTATGTAGTCAGAGCTGGGCAGAGTAGAACATCCAGTGATCTGATGATTGTTATAGTGCAGTGTGTGTCTGAGGTCACCTGATCACAGATAACAATTCCTGGTGATGGGAAGGAATGTTATGTGGGGGAGGGGTGGATTTCTCACTTTTTACAATTACAAACAGTAAGGCTGAATGAGCTTAGGACCAGTTCACACCAGTGTGCTGTGGGATATCGCATGTGATTCCCACCGCACTGCAGTGCAAATCACATGTGATGTCCGTGCAGTGCGATTTCAGCCATACAGATAGTATGTGTGATACCGCACTGCATTTGGACAAAAATCGCACAGGACCCTTTTTTTTGGTCCGCACCAGAATCGCATGGGTGTTCAAACCTATGCAATCCGATTCATGTCCTAACTGTCAGTTCGCAGTGCGATATGCAAGCTGAAATGGGGGTGTCGTTAACATTGTATGACACTCCACAGCAATTCGCATATGGCAGTGTAAACTGCCGTGTGAGTCGGATGTGATGTGGGAACTTGCAGTGGATTTGCAGGCTTCCCGCCCATTCACCAAAAAAGTGTACAATAGTAATAAAACAAGTTTTTGACAAATCCTTTATTAAAAAATAAAAAATAAAATAAAAAATTGTGTCCCTCGATGTACATCCATAGTCAGTCATGTCGCCTGCTGATCCGAAAAATAGAAGAAAAAAAATGTTACGCCTCCTGAGCCAACCTCCTGCCAAATGCCTCCTCTGCACTTAGACATTTCTTATATAGGTAAGGGTGGGGCCACCTGGCTATGTCACCCAGTTGCCCGGCCCATGTATGACATCACGGACTAGTGCATGCTGGGCCTGTGGGTCGGTGTGATTGACGATGGATTTACATTGAGGGACACAATTTTTTTTATTTTTCAATAAAGGATTTGTCAAAAACATGTCTCTTGTTTTTATTACTTCTTGTACACTTTTTTTGGTGAATGGGTAGGGGTACATAGTACCTGCTACCCATTCACATGGGGGGGGGGCAGATCTGTAGGTCCCTTGTTAAAGGAGGCTTTCAAATTCTGATAAGCGGGTTGTGGGGAGGAGGTTCTTGTGCCTATCAACATGGGGACAAGGTGCTTTGGGGTGGGGAAGGCAGAACCCCCTTGCCCCAAAGCACACACACCCCCATGTTAAGGGCATGTTGCCTGGTATGTTTCAGAAGGGGGACGCTCACTTATCTCCCCCTTTCCTGACCTGCCAAGCTGCATGCCTGGATAAGGGTCTGGTATGGATTTGGGGGGGACCCGATGCGTTTTTTTTTTCATTTTGGCAGTGGGTTCCCCTCTGAATACATACCAGACCCAAAGGGCCTGGTACGGACCCCACACCGTTTTTTTTTTTTTATTTAGCTGTCAGCAGGGAAACCCATTGACAGCTAATAATGGTTTCCTGACCCCGCTCCTTAACAGCCAGTTTTGAGTAATTTGGAACAATTTTTTGTAAATGTGCATTCTGCACTTGCTTCTGAAGAATTCAAACTTCATCCACGAAACGCGCCAAGCATTGAAATGCAGTATATTATTCAATCATTACATTTACATTTAATTTCTATATTTGAATTTCATGTACTATGTGTAATAATGAATTATTACTGTCAATCATATGCATATCAGCATATCTGTATTGTACTATGTTTTATGTTTATTTTATGTCTATTTTATGAATGAATCCATGTAATATTATGCAATTATTTATTATTGTGCATCACACATCTCACTCAAAGTCCCAAAAAAATTAATAATAACTAAGATTCAGTAAAACCTCAAATCCCCTAGGGGTAATGATGTTATGCAGGAAAAAATGGATAAAGAGATGAGTTTAGGTAGGGTGGCAGGACCTCCCATTTCACATTTCATGGTGTACCCATTGGGAGTTGTGCCAAAGAAGGATCCCAGTAAATGCCAGCTTAGTCACCATTTAACTTTCACAAAGAGGGGCTCAGTGAATGATGGGATATCAAGGGATTTCTGTTATTTACACAACCTTTGATTTTGCGATTGACCTGGTTAGGGAGACTGGTGCCCTCATGGTGAAATCAGAAATAAAGTAATCTTTTTGGTTGCTTCCAGTGCAGCCTGTTAGCCTTGTCCTCAGTTGTGAGATTAAAGGGCACTATTTTGTGAACCACTGCCTTCCAAAGGGGTGTGCCATCTCTTGTTCATATATATTTTGAAGCATTTAGTACATTTCCGAAGTGGCTGGTGAAGGAGAGATTAGGTTTGTCTTCCATCACGCACTAGTTTGTTTACTTTTTTCTGGGTGGCCCTGTGGATTCTGGCCTATGTAGGCTGCTGTTGAGCCATCTTACTTCCATTTTTCTAAGCTTCAGGTTTCAGCTGGTGCGGGACAAAATTATGGTTATGTAGGGTCTGTAAAAAATGATTGCTTTTCCTGGGATTGAGATTGATTTTGTTTGAGACATTTCTACTTTGTCAAAAAACAAGTTGGTGGACTTTTTGCAGTATGATGCTTTTGTCTAGGAAAAAAAACGGACCCTTGGCTCCAGAGCCAAGAGAGGTGGGGGACTCATGTCCAGCTTAGCTATAGACAATCATTTTAAGAGGTATGTGGGAGGTAATCAGATTTTCTAATTATTGGCTCCTAGTACCTGGGTTGTATATCGTAGGATATGATATCATTGGTTCAAGTTGAAAAGGAATTTGGTATTGCTCCACCTGAGAGACAGGACCTTTTCTTTTGGTTTGTCAGTGAATTTTTTGCACAGGGTGATGCACTGTAAGTTATTGATAAAAAAGAAAGAAAACAATTGAATGCCTTAGCTTTTTTTAATGGTTGTGTTGGCCAGATTTTACAAAACTGTCCCAATATCTGTTGTTCTGATTTTAAATGCATTTATTTACATTGGCTCCTACTTGTCTTGTTTTAAATTCTCTAAAGTCTTCAAAAAATGTCTAGAGAGGTTGGATCTATCATTACAGACTATGGTACCTATTTGTTTAGGATTGGGGCTGTCATAGAAGAGTCCAGGTTGGGTATCTCTGTGAAGTTAGTTAAGCACATTGAGGGTTCTGAATCCTGGTGAAACCTTTCTTATGTTAGGCTGCTCTGGCAGAGGTCCTGTGAACTCCTAGCGGTACTGGTTAAATCAGCAGCTTGAGTTGTTGGTGTTCCTTGGCAGACTGTGATGGCAGTAGAAGTGCAGTAGCTTACATTTTAATTGATGAGGGCAAGAATCAGTACAAAAACTGGTCAGCTTATCAGTTCCACTAACAGCAACAGAATGAAAAATGTTGTCTCCTTAGCTAGGTCAATTATGTTTTAATATTTATTGTAGGTTTTTGGAATGGCTGACACCCTGGTAAGCAACCAAATGAGAATAGGTGGTTGGGAGCAGTACTGGTTTCAGTATTGGCTTCAGGAATAAATAGGTTTTTGTGATATTTGGTTGAATTAAGCAATTTTGACTTGTACACCTTTCAGCATTTATATGGTTCGGACATCAATGTAGATGGTGTGTAATTTTTTGAAGCTGTGGCCAATATACTGTATATATTTACATAATACATATATTATTCCAACGTGAAAACTGCATATTTGTTATCAGGATGTAAGGTCAGTGGGAGGGACACTAAAATAGTGAGGAAAGAATAAGGATTCCAGCATCAGGCCTTTGGCAGTTAGATACAAAACAACACAACAGCATCAAGCATAGTTTATACTGACAGGCTCCCTTTAAGCAGGCAGTTGGTTTGTTCGCATAAGAAAACATTATTTTTCCTCATGCTAGTATTTAATTTGCTGCAAATATTTGTTATTCAACAAATAAAGGACATTTTAACAAATACAATTTTGCTGCCTCTTTGCTGAAAGGGACAAACATATTTCATTTATTTATTTTGTTTCTAATTACATATTATGATGCCTCCAAGTGCTGAAATTAATCTTGCATAATGTTAGCACCATTTAAATATGCCCTAATATTTTTCAGTCATTTTCTATTTTATTCACTAGGGAATTTCCCATTTAATTATGCCAAATAACTAATGTAAATGGTGCCAGTAAGGATAATGTCATAGTGTAAATCAATTAAAAATATGTCTACTCGAAATGAACTCTTTCATAATAAGATTTATAATAATGCTAAGTAATTTATAATGAAAATATGCAGTATGTCAATCTTGCTGTAGTGATGTTTACTCATTCTGGAAATAGAATTTTACTCCATCAATATTTTGGCAGGCATTCTCTATGATGCAACAAGATTTCCTTCTTGTACATAACTATATTTATATTGATTGCTTTTGTTTCATCTCCATTCAATGCTAAATGAGTCTTTTCACAAAAAAAGCAATTTTCATTAATGTGTAAAATGATAAGTTTAAGTATAAAAATGTAAAGAACATTTTTATGTTGTGTAGTGTATTTTAATGTATAATATAGTACGTGTCTGAAATCTCCTTTAGAGACCCACGCTAACTATCAGAAATGTTTGGCAGAACAAAGTATTATTAGGCTGATGTTAATCCCTGGGGGCCTCTTTGCCTTGGTCAGCTCTATTGCAATTCAAAGTGAACATTAACAGAAACCTGTAGACCATCTGCATTCAACATATGCTCATGGGATTACAAAAAGCCCCTCTAGGATTACCCTGGTGGCCTATGTGGCAATGATTTAAAAAGAAAAAAAAGGTATGTTTGGGAAATTAAGTTTAATTCTCTAACAGAAAAGTAGAAATTACACACTGGGAGTTATTAATCTCATACAGCCACATATCCTGGCAGGTGCCTCACTCACATATATATAATTGCATAAACAAAAGAGCGATAATCTACCACTTAGATACCCTAAATTATTTTTTTATAACAACCTTACCACAATAAAATAATTAAATACATATCAGATGCACATTCAGCACAGATCTAGTTCTTCTTTGCTTAAAGTGGAGGTCCCGCAAATTTTTTATTTTTTTAAAGTCAGCAGCTACAAATACTGCAGCTGCTGACTTTTAAAATATGGCCACTTACCTGTCCAAGGCCCTCTGCGTTATCGGCACCCCGAAACCGATCTAGCAATCGGCTCTCTGGTGCTGCCTCCGCCATCTTCGGTAAGGGAATCAGGAAGTGAAGCCTTGCGGCTTCACAGCCTGGTTCCCTACTGTGCATGAGCGAGTCGTGCTTCGCAATCCGGATGGTCCCTGCTGTCTCTGGGATCCGTGTGTTTCCCAGCAGACAGCAGGGGGGACGAGAAGTGATGTAGACTCCCGCGGGAGTCTATGCCTGGAAGTGGGTGCAAATACCTGTATTATACAGGTATCTGCACCCCCTCCCCCCTGAAAAGTGCCAAATATGACACCAGAGGGGGGAGGGTTCCGAAAAGCGGAGGTTCCATTTTTGTGTGAACCTCCGCTTTAAATATTTTTTAGGCGCTTAAGGTGATTTAGCCATATTAGCGCACTTGCAATAACACAGTGCTGTCCATGATATTTTTTTTATTTGAATAGTTAAATGTTCACGATAAGCTTTTGGGGTATACCTCCTTCTTCTAAAGTCCAATCAGTCCTGAAATGTCAAAATATGCACATATTTATTTTAATTAAAGGGAAATTAAAGGGATACAAACAAGGCATGTTCAAAATGTTTTCTGGGTTTTAGAGGCTTAAAAAGACAGACTGGGTTGAAGTCAAATGTGACTTCACACCTACCCACCTCTCCACCTTGTCCAATAAGATAACACTTTGCCTTCATTGAGAAAATTCAAAATGTTGACGCCCATGATTAGCGAATGATCTTGTTGTTGATGTTAACTAAGCAGTAGAACAACGACTTGCCAAAATATGTTACATCAGCTGATGCACTGGATTCATATGACTGTATACTAGCAGGTTCAATATTTATAATAAGTAAGAAGAAAATTAAACATGTACAGTATCATTGTGGGAACCCTTTAGCTTTGCAATATGGTTTTCTATACCTATTTGAATTAGCCATATCATTCCAGTTCTTCAATTACAATGCTATGTTTTTTCTTCATTCAGATGTTGCAGGTAATTTTCCATTGTCTGATAAATAAGCCAATGCCATGCCGGAAGCTAGCAGTGACCTCTGCAACGGTACCTACTACAGTGATGGTAGATCCTCATGGAGGCTGACAAGTTATGAAATAGATTATTATATTGGTCCAAGCTGGATCTGTGTAACTATGCATAAATATGCATACCTTGAATTCAGCTTTAAAGGATTCTGTGCCGGGTCTTCCAGATAGCATGTTAATTTAATGTCTACTTTCACACTTTTTCTATAGTAGGGGTTGATTTACTAAAACTGAAGAGTGCAAAATCTGGTGCACCTCTGCATAGAAACCAATCAGCATCCATTTTTTTGTCAAAGCTTAATTGAAGCTGATTGGACCCTATTCACAGCTGCACCAGATTTTGCATGTTCCAGTTTTAGCAAATCAACCTGAGTGTTTCTATGAACAAGGACTTCTTAGAATTTTTATGTTTTTATTATACTTGTTACAATATATTGTTTTATAATATAGAACAATAGATGGAACAATAATGTTTCTGTGCTCATTTAGTGAGTTTATGATAGCATAAAGCAAAAAAGAAAAATACGAGTCTAGTAGAACACAAATGCAATTCAGCTTTGCCAATTAAGGCAAGCATAGAAAGATAAATGGTACCAGTCTCTCACGTGACAACACGTAAACTATTCATTGTAAGCTATCATTTCTAAATAGCAGATAATCAAAACAGCTGATTTATCAGACAATGGAAAAATACCTGCTACATCTGAATGAAGAATGAACATAGCACTGTAATTGAAGAACTGGAATGACACGGCTAACTAAAATAGGTATAGAAAACCATATTGCAAAGCTAAATGGTTCCCACAATAATACCGTACATGTTTAATTTTCTTCTTACTTAGTATAAATGTTGAACCTGATAGTATACAGTGATATGTATCCAGTGCATTAGGTGATGTAACATATTTTTTTATACTAATGATGCCTATACTTTTAAAATGTACTTGATCATGAGATGTGCTTTTCATGTCCAATAAAAATGTCATATATGTCTGTCATTTTCACAGCTGAAGTATCATTAGAGTATGGATGTTTGAAAAAATAAATAAATAACAAAAGTGTACTGCATAGAAAACATTACAAAGCAAAAGTAGGCAAGAGAAAAACAAGCAGTTAGGGAAGGGGAAACATAAGGCTGCCACATAGATAAAAGTAACACGATTCTGGATGAAAGATAAGTCTGAACAGCTCCAATATGAATGACTTGGTGCACCAGCTGCAGCATGATAAAAGATCAATCGCAAACACCAAAGAAAAATAAAAAGTGGGCTTTAAAACATACAATCCTTAATGTTATGGAGCTATTTTGATCTTTAAAGTGATGTTGTAAAAAAAGGGGGTGATAATAATAAGCATAATCATTTTTTAGAGATGTTGTGTACTAAGCCAATGGTAAAAAAAACAATGCCATTATTATCCAGTAAAATAACTTATCCTTAGATGTGTACAATGATTTCTCTTAGTGTCCTATAGCATTTTCTTCCAATAAAAATACGTACCTTTTTAACGGGACCTAGTCATGTGAGCTGTCATTGAATCAGAAAAACAAGTCTACTCTGAGGGATGTCACACCACATTAAAGGTCTGTTTGTTTGATTTAGTGACAATGCTTGGAGCAAGGATGGGCTCTCTAGGCTGGCGCCTGGCACAACTGGGATAAAGAAAGAGAATTGAAGGTTTATAGCAGTGTTTTTTTCTGAAGTCTGCAAACACTCATATGATTTTTTTTTTTACTTTCAGTGCTAAGGCATCCTTTCAGCATTTAAAGTGCACATGGCCTCATTCCTAAAATGCTGCCAGAAATGTTGCCCAAGTGTCTTTTTCCCTGAAACCAGCCATACTTCTGGCTGTAAGAAAATGGCAGCCTCTAACACTGTATTGGAGCCTTTTCTCCTTAATAAGGGTTCTTTAATCAAATACAAGTTATCACCAAAGGTAAAAATGGTATCACTCCAAATTCAAACGTCCACTTAAGCAATAGTAAGTGATTAGCCATTTGCTCCAGTTATCACAGTTTAGTCCAAGATAACTGGATCAAATAGCTATAATCAGATTGCATATACACTCCACTGTGCTGTGTTAAACCACAAAACCAAATATTCTTGTAAACATATCACTTATCAATATCACACATAATATGCAAATAAATAATTAACCACTTCAGCTTTGGAAGATTTTATCCCTTTATAAACAGGCCATTTTTTTGCTCTTCTGCACTGCCCTACTTTAATTATGGATTGCACGGTAATCCAACGCTGTACCCAAACACAATTTATTCTTATTCTTTATTTTTTCCACACATATAAAACTTTATTTTGATGGTATATGTTTTTTTTTTTGTTTGCGATATAAAACAAAAAATGACTGAAAATTATGAAAAAATAACTTCCCGGCTGACACTGAAAAAAAAAATATATTTCCAGCAAAAGAAAAACCTGAAAAAAAAACGGTAGTGGGGTCCCCTCCCAATCCTTACCAGGCCTTTTGAGTCTGGTATGGATTTTAAGGGAAACCCGATGCCAAAATGTAATAAAAAAATAGCACGAGGCCCCCTGAAAATCCATGCTAGACCCTTATCCATGCATGCAGCCTGGCAGGCTAGGAAAGGGGGAGACGAGCGAGTACCCCCTCCTGAAACATAACAGGCTACATGCCCTCAAAATGGGGGGTGCTTTGGGGCAGGGGGCTCTGTCTCCCCACCCCACAGCACATTGTCCCCATGCTAATGGGCACAATGGCCTATCCCCCCCCCCAACCCGGGCGGTGGTTGTGGGGGTCTGTGGGCAGGGAACTTATCAGAATCTGGAAGCCCCCTTTAACAAGGGGACCCCAGATCCTGGCCACCCATGTGAATGAGTTGGGGTAACACACTAAGACCCCTTTCACACTGGGCGGTTTTGCAGGCACTTTAGCTCTGTAAATAGCCTTTGCTAAGTGACTAGTGACCAAAAAGCATTGCTTAAACGGTGCTGAATCACTGCTAAAACGAGTGGCACTTTAGCACTAACGTGGCCCCAGTGTAAAGGGGGTGTTAAAAAAATAAGGTCCCCCTAAAAATCCAAACCAGATCCATGAATTTGCCACCAGGCCATATGCCCTCAACATTGGGGGGGGTGGGGCAAGTTTGCCGGGGGGACATCCCTGGAAAAGCACCTTGTCCTTATGTTGATGATGAAACTGGCCTCTTCCCCACATCCCTGGCCGTTTGTAGTGTGGTCTTTTTTTTTTTTTCAAATATATTTTATTAAAGATAAACATGGGTGCAGTTGACAGAGTAACATTTGTACAAAGAAAAAAAAAAAAAATGAACATTCATGAAGAAAACATTGCACTACTTTTGGTTAGTAATTTTTTCTAGTACAGGGGGAAATTAAAGGAAGGAGAGAGGGGAGGAGGGAAGGGGAGGTGGTATAGTAAATAGAAGACAAACGTCTAGGATGAAGTTTGGCAAGGAATTTGACGTTGGTCTTCTAACTCTTGCATGGTAATCCGAGGAGAAAAGAAGGTTTAGTATTATGTACATATTTTATAAGTCCAAGCATATACAAATATTGTGCATCTACGTAGATTCGCTAAGTTCAGAGGATGAATTAAGGGTGGAGTTCAAAAATGGTAGTGAAATGGTCATAGCATCTGTGACGCAGTTTCGTAAAGGAGTATGGAAGGTGAGACCGTGTGTAGATCCTCAGGCTGTAGAGAGGCCTGAATAGTTAGGCAACTGACTTTGTTCCTGAGCTGTTAGGCAATGTGTGATGAAAGAGGACCACTTCATGTGTGGAAGTGTTGTGGATTGACGATCGTGGTTTGTGGTGTCCAGTTGCTCCTGGTAAAGTACTGATTTGAGTTCATTGATGATCTCGGTTAATCCTGGAGGTGAGGTGGAGATCCAGTGCCTAAAGATAGCTCTCCGAGCCACAAGTAGGGTGAGAAGTATCCATTGAAGATGCTCTTGTGGGATACCTTTGTCGGAAGAAACTGCTGTGTTCCTGCGAGGAGGGAAGCCAAATAACAGAAGCATAGGTTCCTTTTCGGGTGTAAAGTTGGTTACATCTCGGATGAATTGGAGGATGGAGGACCAGTAAGTAGCCATATGTGGGCATGACCATAGTCGATGTAAAAGAGAAGGTTTGTGGAGAAGACACCAAGGGCAGAATGGACCTGCCGGAGGGGTGAGAGACGTAGAGAAGGGATAGTAGGCTCTATGCATTATCCTGAATTGAGTTTCTCTCCAGGTCTCACAGCAGGTAATTCTCCTGGTTATCTGATAACCTTTGAGGATGTCGTTTAAGTCCACTGAGTCCGGTAAGTCAGACAGCCAGGACTTCATTGAGGTGAGATGCAACGGTTTGGTGTACTGTTCGTTTAGAGGGTGATATATGTCTGAGATGGAGTATCGTTTTCCGGTGATCAGCGTATCGATGAAGGAGGTTTTGAACCTTATTGATTTATTGGGGCAGGACTTGCTGATAAAGTCAGCATATTGCATGACGTGGATGAAATGATGGGGAGGCAGATTGTATTCTTTGGCGATAGTTGCAAATGGTTTGAGGATGGTGTGATCTGTCCCCTGGTATAGCGAGTAAGCCATGTATAGGCCTTTGTCTCTCCATTTAGAGAATGGTTCGTACATTAAGTTCAAATGGAACATAGGGTTATTCTGTATTGGTAGGAATTTCGAGACTAATGGGGACAGTCCTAGTTTTTTCCTCGCTTCTCTCCAGGCCACTATCGTGTCTCTGAGAAGGAGATGTTGTTTGATATGGTTTGGAGTCTGTCGTAGATTACTGTGAAGGAGAGCGGCCAAATCATATGGATGTGCCACCGCCGACTCTAGAACAAAGTTGGAGTATCGTGATGCTTTGAGAATCCAGTCTATCCCATTTCTTAGCAGACATGCAATGTTATATGCTCTAATGTTGGGGAGGTTAGCTCCGCCGTCCCTCTTTGGGAGGTATAGTTTGGTTAAAGCTATCCTTGGTTTTCCCCCTTTCCAGAGGAAATTTGTAATGGCCCTGTTAAGAAGTTGTACATCTTTATGTTTTAATAGCAAAGGTAAAGTTTGGAGGGGGTATAATAGTCGTGCAAAACTAACCATTTTGAATAGAGCACATCTCCCAAATAGCGACAGCGGTAGTTTCGCCCAAGCCTCCAACTCTTCCAATATTCTAGCGAACAGTGGGACATAATTTAAAGAGTAGAGAGAGGAAGGTTCTTTGCCGATCTGTATACCCAGATAGGTAATGTGTTTATTGTTTATGCGGAAGGGGGATGATAGTTGCCAGGATTCAGGTGGTTTGAACCCTAAAGGAAGAATTTCGCTTTTAGTAAAGTTTATTTTCAGGCCCGAACATTGGCGGTATGATTCAAAAACTTTTTGGATGGCAGGTATATCTGAGAGCGGTGATGAGGTGAAAATTATAATGTCATCTGCAAACAAGGCAACACGCAAATTTTCTGGGCCTAGTGGGATTCCGTGGATGGAAGATGTGCTGTTAAGGTGTCGTGACAGGGGCTCTATGGCTAGGTTGAAGAGCAGGGGGGAAAGAGGACAGCCCTGTCTCGTTCCCTTATACAAACGTATCGGGTTCGATTGCACGCCCGCCGCTATTACTGTGGCTGTGGGGGTAGAGTAAAGGCTGTGAATGAATTGCAAAAAGGGTCCTGTAATTCCAAATTTTTGCATTACTAGTGATAACCATTGAAAGTTTACGTTATCAAAGGCCTTTTCCGCGTCCAACGTCAGAAGTGCTATGTCTTCCGTGGGATGTTGTTTGGCATATTCAAGGGCAGTTAGTACTTTCCTAATGTTTGACGCTGCAGACCTGCCTTTGGTAAAGCCTGATTGTGCATGGTGTATAAGTGATGGCATGATGGTTGCTAATCGCGTGGCTAGAATTTTGGATAAGATTTTGGAGTCTAGGTTCAATAAGGATATGGGGCGATAGGATCCAGGATCCTGTGGGTCCTTACCCTTCTTAGCTATAAGTTTAATGTGGGCTTGGTGCCCAGTCGGAAGGTATGGGCCCCCTGTCCAAATTGTGTTGTAAACCGTAAGAAGTGTGGGAGTAAGGTTATTTTTTAAAATCTTATAAAATTCGGGCGTGTAACCGTCGGGACCTGGGGATTTGCCGTTCGTTAGTCCACTGATGGTTTGTGTGATTTCTACTTCAGTGATTGGGGCATTTAGCCTCTCCAGGTGGGTAGGGTCGATCTGGGGAAGGGGAGTAGAGTAAAGCCAATTGGACGCTGTAGCAGGGTCCATAGGTTCTTGGGCATAAAGATTTGCGTAAAATTTTTCCAACGTTTTGTTGATATCTTTGGGAGACTTTGACAGAGTGCCATCGGGATTGCGAAGGGTCGTTATATGAGTGGGTGTATAAATGCCTTTGGTAAGTCTGGCTAGTAACTTTCCGGCTTTGTTCCCTTGTTTGTGGTATTGTAGTTGTGTGTATGACATTTTCATCCGTTCTATGTTGTTAGCCCATGTATTGAAGAGGTTCCTAGCGTGTTGCCATGCTTTATGATTGTCGTCAGTGTTCTGCGCCTGCAATTGTGATTGGGTCTTTTGTACCAGTAAACTAGCTTCTAAGTATTTTTGTTGTGCATTTTTCCTGTGTGCGGAAGTATAAGATATTATCTTTCCCCGCATAAATGCTTTGCCCGCTTCCCAAAATAAGTTAGGATTCTCCATGTGCATGTCATTATTGTGTGCATAATCCAGCCACGCTGCGTTAAGCATCTGGTGGAAGTTATCGTCTTGCGTGAGATATGAGGGGAATCTCCATTGCCTATGTTCCGGGTTGGGTCTCAGGTTATCAAGAGTGACAGTTATAGGTGAATGGTCTGAAATGACTAATTCGTGTATACTCGATTCCCTGACTGCGTGTATCAGAGAGTGAGAGCAAAAGAAATAGTCAAGTCTCGCAAAAGATTTGTGGACTGGAGAAAAGAAAGTGAATTCTTTCCCCAAGGGGTGGGATAGTCTCCAAATATCTAGTAACCCGAGGGCCTGTATCATGTGGTAGAGGTGAGTGTGTTGGGTCAGTGATGGCAGTTTTTGGCGATAAGGTGAGTTCGATCTATCTTCGCCGTCGTTGACGGTCGAGTTGAAGTCGCCTCCTATGAGGTGTGGAGTGTGAAGGTCCTCCGCTAGCTTTGTCGACAGATCACTAAAATATGCCTTGTCTGGGGAATTAGGGGCATAGATATTGGTCAGTCTGATTTCGCCAGAAGCGAATTTGAGATGGATAGATACAAATCTGCCTTCCGTATCTTTGTCGATAGATAGTAGGTCATATGTTAAGTTTTTATGTAAAAGAATGAGAGTGCCTGCCTTTCGGCCTGTGGACGCCGAGCCTAGCACGGTCCCTACCCACAGCTTCTGCATACGTGGGAAGTCATGTTCCTCCAGGTGAGATTCCTGAAGTAGGGCTATGTCAGTTTTTAACCTTTTTAGTTGACGAAGAATCGCCATGCGTTTTCCCGGAGAGCGTAGCCCTTTCACATTCCAGGATGAAATATTTACGGGTTGCATTGCTCAAGAGGGAAAATTAGGTCGTCTAGCTATGTTAGTGTGTCTTACCTGTCGATGGTTGACTAAGGCCAAGAGAAATAAGCGAAAAGGTATAGTTGTAAGTATAAGTTGGTCTTCGGATTTGTGTTCAGGTGAACCTTCCCTTCTCTGGGGGAGGGTAAAGAAAGAGACAGAGGGGGATAAGAAGGATAATAGGGGTCAACTATGAGACAATTATCTGTGGCTTCTCTTTTTTCCGTATGCAACTTCCGCACCCAGCGTTGCGACAGCCCGCAGTTTGCAGTAGTGAGTAGGGGATCTAGCGCAGTCCCACTCAGACAAGTTGGCAAGGCAAGTTGTGAGTGGGCAGCCCATCCCTCTCGAGGCCTCTGAGGGTAAATGCGAATGGCCTTATGTGAAGAAGTTGCATAGGGCTTCTCCGAACAAAACAAGCATAAAATCTATGCGATTCACAAACCAGAAGCGAAACAAAACAATGTGTAACAGCATAAACTTAGGGAAATATCAACTGTAATACTTAAACCGTGTTAGCCGTATCCGTTCGAGGGAAGGTTAGGAAGTCAGCCCTGTGGCCAAGAAGGCGGCAGTTAGGAGTAGATGGTGAGACTACCATAGATAAAGGAAATCCTACCCATACCCCGGTATAGCCGTAGCAGGGGTTGGTAGGATGAGTCAGCGGTAGTCAGAGTGAACTGGCATAGAAGCGGGCTTCAATCGCTTAGGTGGGTCTTTCCTGGGGCTCCGTTGTTCCCTTGGTCCTTGTTTGACTTTATCGGCGTAGGAGTCGGATGCGGGAGGTTTGGACACGATAGTGTGGAGAAAATCGTTGGCTTTGTTCGGCGATTGAAAGACGAGTTGCTCCCCGTCCGGGGCCTGGACTCGTAGGGTAGCAGGGTAAGCCAGGGTGAATCTGATGTTTCGTTTGTATAATTCTGCACATATCGGTTGGTACTCTTTTCTCTTGCGGGATACCTCTGCCGAGTAGTCTGCAAATAGCAGCAGTTTGTGACCATCCACTATGACAGACCGTGACTTCCTGAAGCTCTGGAGGATATCCGTGCGATCCATGTAGTTGAGATATTTGGCGATTATCTGTCGCGGACGTTTGTTGTCGTTAGAAGGAGCTCCAATTCGGTGTGCCCGTTCCACCGTGCAGCAACGATTCAAGCCGAGGGCTTCCGGTATGATGGTGGTACACAGATCCAGCAGTGTGTCCTGTTTATGCGATTCTGGAAGGCCGATGATTCGCAAGTTGTTCCTCCTGGAACGATTCTCGAGGTCTTCCATGCGATCGTGCAGGCGTTGTTGGTCTTGGATGAATTTTTCTAAGTCTGTGGTCATGCTATAGTGATCATCTTCTATGGATGATATGCGCTGTTCTGCTGTGTTCAGCCGTCTTGTGTTGTCTCCTAGCTCCTTCCTCAGCTGATGTAAGCCCTCTACTACTGCTTTATCCACTGCAGCTGTAAGTGTGGGTAAGAGCAGAGCGGCCACTGCCTGAGCTAACTTATCAGGGGAATCTAGGTTCATTTGACTGCCTGAGGAAGAAGTGTCCATTCCCTCATTCGTGAGAGGTTTCTCCCTGGTGATGTGGAGAGGATTGGGCAGCTGTGTGCTTTGAATGGGAACGGGCGCCTGCTGTGCAGCGGCCATCTTAGGTATCACATCTGAGGGAGAGGGAGAGCCGTCCCTCGATCTGGAACCGGAGCGCGATCGCGGCTGAGAGAGATACCGCTCCATTCGCTGAGGTGACCGGCGTCTGTGAGGCAGCCTGTCTGATCGCTCGGGGACTGCACCAAGGTTTTGTATGCCGTTTAGATAGCGGGCTGAGCGGAGCCGCCGGGATCTCCTTCCCTCACATACGGCGCCGGAACCGGAAGCCCTGTAGTGTGGTCTTGATGCCCCCTTAATTGATAAGGGGCCCCCAGATGCTGAGGGTTTACTTCCTCTTTAAGAACCAGTGACGACTTATATATGATTTTCAGCTCCAGCTGAACAAGGTAAGAAAGGACAAACATCTGGGCATTTGTTTGAATGCCAGAACAGTTCAATCCAATCTAGGTTCAGACCAAACTGCCAGCTCATCCCTAAGGCCCCATTCACACCTGAGCGTTTTGTAGCTTGAGACCTCAAGCTCCAAAACGTTGGAGGGGAAAAAATCTATTATTCCACTCCAAAACACCTGAAATGGAAGAAGCTCAAAACATTCCTGGCGCTTTTTTTGCAGCTCAATTCAGGCAGATTACCCATTACCCATAGGTGAACACAGAAACACGTGATTTGCGCGTTTTTATACGCTTTTAGGAGTTTGACACGTGAATTGGCACATTTTTTTGCACAAATGAAAAGTTACCTTCCAAAAAGAACTGACAATTGTGAGAGAGAGTTCCATATCCTTATTGCCCTAACAGCAAAGAGCCTCCTACGCAGTTTAACCACTTGCTTACTGGGCACTTAAAACCCCCTCCTATCCAGACCAATTTTCAGCTTTCAGCGCTGTCGCATTTTGAATGACAATTGCGCGGTCATACAACACTGTACCAAAATTAAATTTTTATCATTTTTTTCCCCCAAAAAGAGCTTTCTTTTGGTGGTATTTGATCACCTCTGCAATTTTTATTTTTTGTTAAAAAAAAATTAAAAGACCGAATTAAAAAAATAAAAATAAAATATATAAAAAATTTAAATGGGGAATTTTTGTCCGTCATTGATGTACGCTTATGAGGTGTCAGTGACGGGCACGATAGGTGGCAGTGATGGGCACTGATAGGTGGCAGTGATGGGCACTGATGGGTTACACTGATAGGCAGCACTTTTAGGTGGCACTGATTGGCAACACTGGTGGGCATTGATAGGTGGCACTTGTGGGCATTGACAGGTGGCACTTATGGGCATTGGCAGGTGGCAATTGTGGGCATTACATGAGGCATAATTGCCTCTGACTTTTCGGGACCGATGTCCCTTTAAAATGAGCCGGTGATCGGCTTTTTTTTTCTCCTCTGCTGTCAGCGCGAGGAGAAAAAAAAACAACCCCCGAGGTTTTGTTTTCATCATGTGATCAGCTGTCATTGGCTGACAGCTGATCACATGGTAAGGGGCCGGGACCCGCCCCTTACTCTGATCACTGATCACCCGAGTCTCAGTGACTCGGTGATCACAGTGTGCAGGGAGCGTGCATAGGGGAGGACGTCATATGACGGCCTCCCGTGAATTCACATTCGCGCTGTGGCCGTCATTCGGCCATAGCGCGGATGTAAAGTGGTTAAGGTTAAACCGCTTCTTTTCCAGTCTCATTGTGTGGCCCTGTGTCCTTTTACACTCCCTATGACTTAATAGGTTATTTCCTATGCTGGGATCCCCATTGAAATATTTGTATAAAGCTATCATATCGCCTCTCAAGCATCTTTTCTCCTGCAAGAATAAATTTAGTGTTTGCAGCCGTTCCTTGTAATTTTGGTCCTAAAGACCCCTTATTCGTTGTGCTTCCCTTCTTTGTACTCTCTCCAGCTCCAGCACTCTCTCCAGCTCCCTTCAGAGGACTGGTGACCAGAACTGGACAGAAAACTTCAGATGAGGCCTAACCAGAGTTTTATAAAGTGGCAGAATTTGGTTTTGTCCCTGGAATAAATGCCCTTTTTTATGCATGCTAATATTCTGCCGGCTTTGGCAGCTGCAGCTTGGCACTGCTTTCTGTTGCACAACCTGTCATCTATCAGTACCCCTAGATCCTTCTCCATCCTTGACTCCCCCAGCTGTACTCCCCCTAGTGAATATTTTACATTTATGTTTTTTGACCCCAAGTGCATTACTTTACGTTTCTCCACATTAAACCTAATTTGACATTTGTCTGCCCACTCCTTTATTTTATTCAGGTCATTCTGCAAAATGTCCATATCCTGATGAGAGTTTATTAGTCTGCTTAACTTTGTGTCATCCGCAAAAACTGAGACTGAACTATTTATCCCATCCTCTATGTAATTTATGAATATGTTGAATATAATTGGTCCCAAGACAGAACCTTGGGGTACCCCACTCACTACTCCAGTTCAGTCTGAGTACATGTTAGATATCACTACCCTTTGGACCCGTCCCTGTAACCATTTTTTTTACCCACACACAAACCATATGGTCTAAAGCCTGCAGACCTTAGCTTGTAAATTAGGCATTTATAGGGGAATGTATCAAATGCTTTGCAAAGTCCAGATACACCACATCCACAACCCTCCCCATATCTAGATGGCTGCTCACTTCCTCGTAGAATGTTAGCAGATTGGTCTGGCAGGGACATCCATAAACCCATGCTGATTACCACTAATGATATTCTTCTCCTCAGTAAAACTTTGGATGTAGTCTCTAATCATCCCCTCCAATAATTTACCCACTACTGATGTTAGGCTGACTGTCCTTTTTTTAATATTGCTACCATATTGGCTTTTCCCCAATCATCTAGTGCCAATTCTGTCATTATGCTGTCCACAAAGATGAGGAACAATGGTCTATAACTTGACTGAGTTCTTTGAGGACTCGTGGGTGTAAGCCATCTGGTCCCAGTGATTTATTTGTGTTGAGCTTACTAAGTCTATCTTTGACTCCGGCCTCTGTTAGCCACATGGGTATGTCTTGTGTTGTGCCACTAACACTACAGTTGCTGTCGGTAAACCCTTCTCCTTCAAGAAAGTTAACAATTGGTCTGGCACGAATGCTCTTTCATACATCCATATTACATATTTTTTATTTAAATAACTTTTTTATATTAATTTAGAAATGTGTGTTTGGTGTTTAGTTTATGAATATGCATTGAAAATAAGCTAATTCCTTTACCTTAGTGTGATGAATAATCTTTCAACAGGAGGTGTACTATTTCGGAAGTATGTGTCCATTCGCTCCAAATAAGGACTGAGTAAACCCAGCAACTTGTTGAAAACTGTGCCAAAAAAGAAGGGAGGATTATTAGACATGATAGGATAGCAACAACGACAACAATCATAGTTCAAAATGAATAATAGAAGTGACCTTTTTATGGACATCTTGGTGTACTTAAAACAATTATCTTCATGAGCATGTAGGTCACTGTGCAATCAATGATTACTGGATGGATCCAGTATCTCTGTGGTCTTTTCTTCCCACTCGCTGCTAAGAAAAATGACGCGACAGCGGATGCTACCACAAAACACACAATCTCTTCATCACTCATGTTTGCAATGTTTGCAGAGCACAAAACACCACACAACACAACACAGAACACCCGGAAGAAGAAGAGATTTGACCCAGGAAGTGGATTGAAAACATAGTAACAAATGATGAAATAGATGGTCTTTTATCTATTTGCTAATAAAAAAATGCCAAAGAGGAACAAACATGCGTAAAAACATGCCAAATTCACTCATAGAAACTTGCCAAGAACGTGCATAGAAACGCACAATGATGCTACGCTTAGGTGTGAATACAGTCTAACTGTGACCTGTTTCTAAACCAGTTTAAGACAATGCACATTTTAACAGTATAACACAATTTTTGTTGAATTTCTGAGTACTGAGAATGAAGTTAAGATTATGTTAAGAATTGAAAGGAAGAGGTAATGACTGCCTCTACACTTTCCTTTTTCCAATTATTCCCTTTATCATTGTTTGGGGGGAGTTGGAAGGGGAACAAGTGATATCACCACACAACAGTAAAATATGGAGTGCATGTGCTTTCCAAGTAATTTGGAAGGAAGAACATTGAGTATAAATAAAAAGTAAAAAGATAGTCTCCTAACTAAGATAAAGAAAATTTGACAAAAGACAACATTTTAAAATGCGGAAAATACACATTAGTTCTCTTTTTGTGAAGGCAGCATGGGCCACAAAATGCAATGTAGTTATTTTCACATACTGATGCTAATTATGCTAATGCAAAAGTGAGTTGAATAGCATTATATATGAAATATGGTTGGAAACCATAACCTCAATAATAACAATGCTACTTAGTTTAATCCTATTTCAAGTTAAATACAGGAGTAGTGCATGTTCGCTGGATTAAATGGAAAAAAACAAATGGTGTGTACCAGGCTTTAGGCCTCATTCACACTGGGTGCATAATATTGTACACCCATGCAGAGCCGTGTTTACCTGCATTGGGATGCACAGGTGTTCCCTGTATCCCAGTGCTGGCAGTTCCATTGATGTCTATTGGGACACAATGGCTGCATGGACACATGGCTCTGCATGGGTGTACAATATTATACACCTAGGTGCCACTTGAAGAAAATAGGAGGCAAGCCAAATAAGAGAAGTTATTTTGCACAAGGAAAGAACAGCAATGATCAGTCATTAAAACAGGAAGCACAAAGGTTTACACTAAACTAACGTACAGATCTGGTAGGAATACAAAAAGCACACCAAAATTAAAGCAAGAATGCACACAACTCTTTTATTTTGACAATATTTTCTTATCCTGGAATTTATTCCCTGCACTGCTGTTCTTTCCTAACAAATTGAATGCACAGCGATAATCTCTAACAGTGTAATGGCTATACTGACAGCTCTCCTGCTATTTATCTTGAATTGTAACATAATTTATTTTAAAGTGTTTGTCAACCAAAAAACTTTTTTTTTTTTTTTCATTTTTGGAAAGTGTGAAGAAGAATTCAAACTGCTTGTTTTTAACTACTATTCGGGTCTCCATTATTAAGATCTCCACTTACCTCTTGCTCTGTTGCCAACATTTAACTACAGTAATTAAGGGAAATATGCAATGGGGACATACATACACATACAAATCAAAAATTGATTTTAGCCTTTTTTTATTTGTATTTCTATCTGTGTTTTTTGCTGGAGAGCTTCTCACTTCATTGCTCAGGTAGAGACATTCACATTATTCCTAATCCCCTAGCTGCTGATAAAGTCTAGAACACCCAGGCTGAATATCGGCCAGTATTGGCCGGTTCAACAGAAATGGGCTGATATTTGGCCTGTGTATACGGCAGCCTGTCTGACAGAAGCCGGCTCAACATCAGGCTTCTGTCAAAAGAGTCATACCAGAACAATAGGGAATGGGACACGACACCGCTGGCGACTTCGGGAGTCACTACTATCTGACCCTGTACATTGTTCATTATTGGAGGCAGATATCAAGGAATACTTTCTCCTCAATACTTCTGAGGAAGTTACCCCCTCCACTATCTGGGCTGCCCATAAATCAGTTATTAGGGGGAAATTGATACAGTTGGCTTCTAAACTTAAAGCGGCCCACAAAGCGGACACATTGAAACTTTCAGAGGACTTTCACATGAAGGCGAAAGCGCACAAACGCAACCCCACATCTACCTCCCTAGCAAAGCTTGACTCGGCCCGCGCCCTTCTGAACTTATCTCTGACCACAGCTGCAGCACAACATCTCCACTGGACGGGGGCAAAATTTTATGCTCAAAAAGATAAAATTGGGTCCCGTCTAGCAACCAAACTAAACCCCAAACAGCGTACGTATGCTTTCCCTAAACTCAAGATAGCTTCTGGGGATCTCTCGCAGAATCCGTCCAAAATTATGCAAGCCTTCCTACACTTTTACTCAGATTTATATAAAAAGAACACTGACACCACATCTGCTCACAGGGAAAGGTTTCTCAAGGGCCTCCCTTTGCCATTGTTAAGTAAAGAACACAGTGACCTTTTGGAGACTCCGTTCACCCAAACTGAAGTCCTTGATACCATTAAGCATCTTAAATTGGGCTCCTCTCCGGGCCCGGACGGATTCTCCACTGGGTACTATAAAAAATTTGGACACTGTCTAGCCCCTCATCTCACTAAACTGTTCAACTCTCTCAGGAATGGAGCCCCGTTAGAGCCGGACTTAAATTCAGCATATATTTCGGTCATTCCGAAACCCGGAAAGGACACTAGTGAGGTTTGCAACTATCGGCCCATCTCGCTTATAAACAACGATATAAAAATTATGACTAAGATTATGGCTAATAGGATGTCAGGTTTCATCTCCTCGTATATCCATAAAGATCAGGTGGGCTTCATTCCTGGGAGGCAGGGAACAGACCAAATTAGGAGAGCTATTGACATTGTTTCGCTACTCAAATCGCAATGGGACGGCAACCCACCCCAAAAAGGATTCCTTCTTTCCATCGACCTACACAAAGCGTTTGATTCCATCGATTGGGCATACCTGTCTGATATTCTGCAGAGATGGGGATGTGGTTCACATTTTCTTAACATTATCAATTCGCTCTACTCTAACCCCTCTGCACAAGTTCGCCTGATGGGCAGATACTCCGAATCTTTCCCCATAGGTAGAGGTACCAGACAGGGATGCCCACTATCGCCTCTCCTTTTTGCGATAGCGATCGAAACGCTGGCAATCGCACTGAGATCTAACCCGGACATCAAGGGGGTTTTCTGCGGTTCGCAGGAACATAAATGCGCGCTCTATGCAGACGACCTCCTTCTCTTTGTCTCCTCTCCCCTGACTTCTATGCCCCTGATTCTGCGCACCCTTTCTGAGTTTAGTAGGGTTTCCGGCCTCCGAGTCAATATGTCCAAGTCGATAGCATTAAACATAACAGTCCCCCCAGACCTCCTTAAACAAACCTCCTCCAATTTTACCTTCTCCTGGGCCACTTCGAAGATCCCATATCTAGGCGTACAACTAACATCAGATATGAATAGTCTGTTTAGAGCAAACTACCCCGCTATGATAAATAAATGTAAAGGTGATATGAATGGGTGGTCTAAATGTGGTCTATCCTGGCTGGGCAGGCTTCACGCGGTCAAAATGACTCTCCTCCCGAGGTTACTATACCTTTTCCGCTCCCTACCAATCCCGATCCCTAAACAATTTCTCGACAAAATGCAATCAGATATCCTCCGCTTTATTTGGGGGAAGAGGGGTTACAGATGCCCGGCTGAGATACTCTACCGCTTGAGATCGCAGGGTGGCCTTGGTCTCCCCAATCTTTGGGGGTACTATAGGGCATCTCAACTAGCCCAAATCTCTATGGCATACTCTCGGAATACTCAGCCGGACTGGCTTTCTATGGAACGTGAGGCAGTACCCTCGAACACCATAGATTATCTGTTGGGCTGTTCTCCTGATCGCAGACCGGCCATTATGGCCCCCACTCTATCACACTCCCTTGCTCTCTGCTCCAAACTATACAACATTCAATCCATTATATCACCCATGAGACCCCTATCACACCTGTTCCACAATCCGGACTTCAGCCCGGGGATGGAAATCGAAGCTTTTAAATGGTGGACAGATAAGGGCCTATATCGAATCGGGCACTTTCTCTCCCCTTCGGGCCCCATCACTCATGCACACTGTAGGAAGAAACTAGATATGCCTGACTCCGAATTTCTACGCTTCTCACAGATTTCACACTTTCTCCACTCCATCTGGCTCTCTAAACCCTTACCACCTTCTATAACCCCATATGAACACTGGTGTGTCAACCTCATGGATCAGAAGGGAGGAATTTCATTGATCTATGCAGCGATTATGCATAAAGAGACCAAACCCTCCTATGCCCGAGCCTGGGAAGAAGACGTGGACAATAACTGGGACTCTACAATTTGGTTCCGCGCTGCCAATAGAGCTTTCAAAGGTATCCTCAACGTATCCCTTATTGAAGCTAGTTTGAAAGTACTGATCAGGTGGTATTATGTTCCCTCCAGGCTTGCCAGAATGTTTCCAGGCACGTCACCAGACTGTTTTAGGGGCTGTGCAATGGAGGGCTCCATGCTCCACACATGGTGGACCTGTCCACGTATCCGTCCGTTTTGGCGGAAGGTATTTTGCACTATTCGCAAAGTAACTGGTACTACTGTAGCTCCACACCCTAGCTCAGCCCTGTTCAATCACCTTATACCGGGACTTTCTAAACCATTACAGACCTTGTCATTTTTTCTCTTATTGGGGGCCAAAATAACGATAGCCAAAGCCTGGAAGAAACATACTGTCTCCTTTCACATGTTCAAGACGAAAGTCACTTGGATCATGGTTCAAGAACAGACAGTAGCCAAACTTAATGACAAACTAGAGAAGTTTCAGTTTACATGGGAACCATGGGCCACGTTCTGCAATATCTCTCTCATCCCTGGAATACAACCCGGTACACTGAACTCCGGAATGACTCTCTGATTTCTCTTACCTATTCCCCCCCTCTACCTTCTCACACGTTTTTCTCTCCCCCTTCTCTACTACGCCTCTCTTGGCGAGACTGGTTAGGGCACACGCTGATAGTCTACACAACTCTTAACTTGTGCAGATTCCTCTTTTGTTTTATGTTTAACCTCTTTCACTGGTTCCAATTCTCCGGTAAAGTGGGCTTCGGAGAGAACTTATCAGGCGCATCTAGGGGTTCCCTCTCGTGGGTGTCAGCAAGATCCCTAACGGGGCACTCAGGAACCTGGGAACTTCTGGACCCATACTGATATTGAAACTGGCCGATATTAGACGGAACCTTGTACTGTTCTGCACATTAGATTGCCCTCCCACATCTTTGTTTAAGAACTAGAACTTTTCTACTGCTATACATAACGCTAAGTTCTGTTAATTTTACTGATTGGCCTTGTAAGTACCTGCGCGTACTTACAAGCATGTCTCTACTTTGTTAATGCAAAAAATTTTCAATAAAAATGTTTTAAATAAAAAGAGTCATACCAGAAAAGCATCTGCCGATCAGCATCTGATCAGCGCTCTCAGTCAAAGACTATGAGAGCTGACTGGTGTGTTCATTGGATAATTAGTACAGCAAGCTCCTCCCAAGCGCCTCAGTTGGTTTTTTTTTAAACCCGCTGGGTTGGACAAAAAAAGGACTGTTAGTGTGTACCAGGCTTAATTCTTATCCCCCTGGACCAATACCATGAAGCTATAAGTAATCCATTGCTTCCAAAAAAGTAATAAACCCCCTAAAGAAAGCGTGCTTTGTGGAAAAATGCAATACAAATCCCCAAAGTCAATAAAAGTCCAGTATCTAAAGCTTCTCTTATGTGATAAAGTATTACTTCTTCCCTTATAAAAATGTTAAACTCTCACCAGATATTTTTACCCTCCCCCCCCCAAAAAAAACAATGGGTCATGCAACACTTAATGAAATAACAGCCAGATTCTTCAGATATGCTACTTCTTCACCAAATCAGTGCTCTGCCTTCATTACTTTCTCATATATTGTGTAGTATATTAAAAACAAAATCTCATCCATCAATACATATGTGCTCACATGAATCCATAATCTTATAATGCAATTGTGAAAGCATTCAAGTCACTGTGTGAATTCCCCCCTTATGTCACCCACCACATGTAACAATAAAACTGGATAATAGGCTCAAAGGCCAACACACAAAAGATAATCAGAAATATTCATAGTATAAGTTTCCTAAAGGAAGTCCATACACTTGTGTCAGCTTTTAATCCAGAGTGCAGCACACTCTGTAGTAAACAGACAAAAAAGCAAAAAAACAAGGATAGTCAAGTACCCTAGTGTATGTTTCTGGGAATGGGAGGGTTAGATAGCAGCTCCACAGTCCAGTTACAAATACCATTCACCTGGTTGCATATCAATCAGATTCCTCTGAATCAAATCAGCATATAGAAAAAAAAGGGGGGGGGGACTAGAGAGTCCAGAAAGGATTCTTCAAAAAGAAACAAACTGGTAATAGCAAAAAATATATTTTCTTTATTATGAAAAAATTCCACCAAAATATTATTCAAAAAATACCTCCACCACTAGATTTTAAAATATGATAATGTTATCTAGACACATATGACCACAACAGTCATTTACCCTCATTCATAAACCATCTAATTAGTATATGAATTCCCAGAGGAGGAAGATATTCATTAGATGCATGGAAGCTAAATGCCAATAATCACAAAGGAAATCCACAGGCATTTCAACATATAGTAGCTGGGAACACAAAATAGCTGTACGTCGGCTCCTTTAAGCGGGATAGCAGGTGCACGCACCTAATGCACTGCGGGGGTGCTGATACAATCGCGGGCACGAGAGGCAGAATAGGGACTTTTGTGTGTAAACACACAAATCCCTGTTCTGTGAGGAGAGGAGAGGCAGATCGTGAGTCCCTAATATCTTGGAACAACGATCTGTCATTTCCTATAGTCAGAACCCCCCCCCCCCATAGTTAGAACACACACTAGGGAACACAGTTTAACCCTTGATCACCCCCTAGAGTTAACCCTTTCCCTGCCAGTGTCATTTACACAGTAATCAGTGCATTTTTATAGCACTAATCACTGTATAATTGTCAATCATCCCAAAAATGTGTCAAAAGTGTCCGATGTGTCAGCCATAATGTCGCAGTCCTGATAAAAATCGCATATCGCCGCCATTACTAGTAAAAAAAAAAAAAAATGATAATAAAAATGCCATATATCTATCCTCTATTTTGTAGACGCTATAACTTTTGCTCAGACCAATCAATATACGCTTATTGCGATTTTTATTACAAAAGATATGTAGAAGAATACATATTGGCCTAAACTGAGCTAAAAATCAGCTTTTAAAAAAAAAATTTGGGATATTTATTATAGTAAAAAGTACCAAATATTGTGTTTTTTTCAAAATTACGCTTTTTTTTGTCTATAGCGCAAAAAAATAAAAACTACAGAGATGATCAAATACCACCAGAAGAAAGCTCTATTTGTGGGAAAAAAGGCCATCAATTTTGTTTGGGTACAGTGTCACATGACCGTGTAATTGTCAGTTAAAGCGAAGCAGTGCCATATCGTAAAAAATGGCCTGTCATTGAGCAGCCAAATCTTTCGGGGGGCTGAAGTGGTTAAGAGAGCAAATTTTTCAAGAATGAGGGCTGCTCTCCAGGACTTAGACTAGGAGGGAATGTTGGCATCAATGGACACAGAACAGAAATGAGAATTATTCAAAAAGACTGTATGCAAACTCACTGCAACGTATATTCCCATGGGCAATAAGTTAAAAAGCCAAAAATAAAACCTATGTGGCTCACGGCCAAAGTTAAAATGGCTATAAATAAGAGCTTTTAAAAAATATAAAAATGAAGGAACACTATCATCATTTAAATGCTACAAAAAATATAACAGAATATGTAAAAAGGAAATCAAGGATGCAAAAAATCAAAACGAATGAATATATATTAATATATTAATAGTAAAAAGATCAGGTCTGAACATGTAGGCCCTTTACAAAATGATCTAGAGTGGGTCACTGGGGACAAAGAAAAGGCTAATTTATTAAATTATTTTTTCAGCTCTGTGTATACAAAGGAGCATGGGGAAGTTTGTGTCCATAATGGGGGTGGTATTGTCACAGCCCCAAATCATCCACAGTGACTCAAAAGTTATAGGGTCCAGAAATGACAGAATAAAGGTGGATAAAGCACCTGGACAAGATGGCATCCACCCATGGATCCTAAAAGAATTGAGCTCTGTAATTTCAAAGCCATTGTTTCTCATCTTTAGGGACTCGTTAATGACTGAAATGGTACCTCTGGATTGGCGTAGAGCCAATGTGGTGCCCATATTTAAAAAGGGATGAAAGTCTTTACCAAGTAACTATAGCCCTGTTAGTTTAATATATAGTTAGGAAGATACTGGGGAGTTTAATAAAAGACCACATAGACAAGTTCTTGCTAAAAATAATAATATTTTAAGCAAAAGACAGCATGGATTCGTGAAAGACAGAAGTCAAACAAGCCTGATTTCTTTTTATAAGGAGGTAAATAAAACTTTGGACAGAGAGATGCCTATGAATGTGGTATACTTGGATTCTGCAAAAGCGTTTGCCACAGTTCCCCCACACACGACTAATGTGGGTAAAGTCTACAGGCTTGCAAAGATCAATTTGTAAATGAATAGAAAACCGGCTAAAAAAACTAATTTAGACAGTAGTGGTTAATGATTCTTATTCTGAATGGTCTAAGGTTATCAGTGGTGTATCCCAGGGTTCAGTGTTGGGACCCTTACTTCGTAATACCTTTATAAATGATATAGGGTCTGGGATTAAAAGTACAATTTCTGTCTTTGCGGATGACACCAAGCTATGCATTGGAATAACATCCTTACAGGATGTCTGCAATTTACAAACTGATCTCAATGCACTGCCTAATTGGGCAACTAAGTGTCAAATGAGGTTTACTGTTGATAAATGTAAAGTTATGCACTTGGGGGCCAAGAATATGCATGCATTATACATACTAGGGGGAGTACAAGAATGATCTGGGGGTTTTCGTAGATCATAAGCTCAATAATAGCTTGCAAGGCCAACCTGTGGTTTCCAACGCGAGCAAAGTCCTTTCTTGTATTAAGAGAGGTATGGACTCCAGAGAAGGAGATATCATTTTGCCCCTGTACAAATCATTAATAAGACCTCATCTGAAACATGCAGTTCAGTTTTGGGTGCCAGTTCTCAAAAAGGATATCGGGTAACTGGAGAAAGTACAGAGAAGAGCAACCAAACTGATAAGAGGCATAGAGGAGCTCAGCTATGAGGAAAGATTATACCGCGTACACACGAAGGGACAATCCCGCGGGATTATCCTCTGGACTCAAGTCCAGCGGACAATCCCCTCGTGTGTGGGCGTCGGCGGACTTTTTGGCGCCAAAGTCCGGCGGACCAAAGTTTTAAGTTTGGTTTTAAAATTATCCGCTGGACTTGGCAGTCCGGCGGACAATCCCGCCGTTAGTAGGCTAGTCCGCCGGACTTTTTAAATGAACGGACTTGCCGCTCATCAGCAAGTCCGTTCATTTAGCACGTGACTTCAGGTTACGTAGCTAGCGTAGGCAGTAAATGCCGCCGTGCTAGCTCCGTCACCTGGCATGGATTTAAAGGGACTCCCCACGCCGAAAAACCCCCCCAAATCCATCTCAGACCCTTATCCGAGCACGCAGCCCGGCCGGCCAGGAAAGGGGTGTGGACGAACGAGCGCCCCCCCTCCTGAGCCGTACCAGGCCGCGTGCCCTCAACATGGGGGGTGCCCTGGGGAAAGGGGGGCCGTGCGCCCCCCCCACCCCAAAGCACCTTGTCCCCATGTTGATGAGCCGGAATGGCAGAGCCGCGCTGTGCTGGGACTTATATAGGGACATGGGGACAGGGTCCCATGCTCATGTCACATGGTGACCCCGCCCCCTTGTGATGTCACAGTCCCAGAGGATGCTGGGACTGTGACATCACAGGGGGCGGGGTCACCATGTGACATGAGCATGTGATCCTGTCCCCATGTCCCTATATAAGTCCCAGCACAGCGCGGCTCTGCCATTCCGGCCAGAGAGAGCGGCGTGTCAACATCGGAAGAAGAAGAAGAGGCGCCGGCGGCGTGGAAAACGACGACTGCCGCAAGAACAGAAGAGACCCCGGAAGACCCCCGAAGGCGGATCGAGACCCCCAGACGACGGCGGCGACGACGAAGAAGGTAGCCGGACTTCTCCGCTCGGTAAAAGAGCTTGGTAAATGGCGGAGGAGTCCGGCGAGAAGACCCCCAAGACGGAAGAAGACCCCCGGAGCAGTGCAATAAAATATTTTTTCAAAAGTGTGTGTGTTTTTTTACTTTACATTTTACACCTTAGGTGAATGGGTAGGGGTACATCGTACCCCATACTCATTCACATAGGGTGGGGGGCCGGGATCTGAGGGCCCCCTTATAAAAGGGGGCTCCCAGATTCCGATAAGCCCCCGCCCGCAGACCCCGACAACCAGCGGCCAGGGTTGTCGGGAAGAGGCCCTTGTCCTCATCAACATGGGGACAAGGTGCTTTGGGGTGGGGGGGCCGCACGGCCCCCCTTTCCCCAGGGCACCCCCCATGTTGAGGGCACGCGGCCTGGTACGGCTCAGGAGGGGGGGGGCGCTCGTTCGTCCCCTCCCCTTTCCTGGCCGGCCGGGCTGCGTGCTCGGATAAGGGTCTGAGATGGATTTGGGGGGAACCCCCACGCCGTTTTTCGGCGTGGGGAGTCCCTTTAAATCCATGCCAGGTGACGGAGCTAGCGCGCCGGCATTTACTGCCTACGCTAGCTACGTACCTGAAGTCACGTTCTAAATGAACGGACTGCTCCGTGTGTGGGCAAGTCCGTTCATTTTCAAAAGTCCCGCGGACTTTGGCCAGCGGATTGTCCGCCGGAGAAGTCCGGGCGTGTGTGGGCAAGTCCACATGCTCAGAAAGTCCGGCGAAGCCAGATGAGCACCCATCCATTACCGAGATCGAACACTGAAAATAATCTAATCCTCATCTTTTGATTTACCAGAGATATTTCACAGACATCATCTGTACTGATAAGAAATTTACAAATATGTAGTACATATCATCCCTATATAGGTGAAAACCCCTAGACTTCCAGATATGCAAATCGCTTGTGTCTCCACACTATGTACATGCCTCCAATTTCTCATGGTAACAGCATTTTTCATTTTCAAACACAGTGGTTAGATACCACTCTCATGATAAATCTGGTACTGCTTAGCATTTGGCTTAAAACATTTTTGGTGATTGGAGTGGATTCTTTATCATTTATTTGTTTAAAAAGTATTTAAGAATATCTGTTAATACCTGCAGTATTTGTCCCACTCTAGCCAGTAGGACACGGTTTAGTCATGTTCTACCTGTTGAGTGGCTTTACCTTCCATCATGCCATCTATGTTCTGCAGCTGCCTCCCCACTTGATAGATCCCTTGGAATGCTGGCATCTTTTTATTTTATGAATGGAGATGTATGTATGCCTGCAAAATGCTCTTGATATATAAACCATTCCCTGTGGTCTCAATCCAATTACAAGGTCTTTTATTGTCAAGCACATTTTTACTGTAGCATTCAACTAGTGTTATTTTTTGTTTCCTCTGAACTTTCAATTTATTTCTCTTTTCTATCTTCTGTTTCTAACCCAAAATATTTCATCCAGAAAAGCTATATAGCGATTTTTTGTCAAGTGTACCCAAAGTGTCAGGTGATGCTTCATCTTGTGAAATGTAATGGTTCGGTACCATTTTGGTGCTGGGAGAAACAGTTGCAGCAAATTTCTACATTAAAGGATACGGTTTTGTAGGCCTTGAAAAAGTCACATGGTTTTATAAGTTACAGTTTAATGTTTGATAAAAGAAAAATTTAGCTTTTACAGTAAGCACAGTTGACAAAGGCCTGAAAATATGCTGTAAGCAAATTTAAATCCATTGATTATTTATTACAAACAGACTAAATCCCAGTTGGAGGACTGAAACACAGCTAGATAAAATTCACCTATCCCCTGATGACCATTCATTGTTTACACATAACTGGAGAAACCATTTTGAGGACTGAATCAATATTCATGAGACTGTGGCTCAATCATTAAGGAGAAGCTGTGTTAAATCAATAATGGTCATTAAGTACCTAAGTGATTTTGCTGGCTCCATGTGAACTGATAAGCTGCATTATAATGACTATAGGCTGTTGAAAAAGGCACATTTTAAATTCCAAACATGTATAAAAGCCAAGGTGATGTCATGGCTTTCAAGTGGACTCCAATGAAGAAAAAAGCACCCAAGAGGCACTGGAATTTTGAGGTGAATTCAGACAAAGTAGTAGCTTACTGGCTCAGGTTGGGCTGCTCACAACTGCCAAGGTTACACTTGTCTATATATGTATGTTATCCATGGGTTTCTATGATTGTTAGGCCTCATGCACATGGGTATAAAATCCATTCAACTTAAAAGTTTATTTGAGTTTTTGAAGCATTTAGAGACTTAAAAAAATGCACCAAAGCTTCATTCAGAGAGGAACTTATGAGCATAATTTACACACGTACGCACGTAAACACGCATCAATACAGCTAATTGTGTATAAATGTATTCAAATAGATAGAATAAATTAATATTCTGGCCAGCAGAAAGCATTTATGCTCAATGCCATACATGCAAAAATGCACACTAATACATTTATAAATGCATGTATATATGCAACATTAGAGTGTTTGTTTTTTTCTGCCAAGTTCTGGCAGATAAAAATTTAGCATATTTATATTATATTCAATACTGTTACTGTGTATTAAACTATTTAGTAATTGCCAAACACCCCTATAGATTTAACATTAAGCCCAGGTTCACACTATAGCGATCTCAGACATCGCATGTTATTTGTACCCGCACTGCAGGTGCCGATCACATGCGATGTCTGTGCGATGCAAGTTCAGGCTGAAATCATCGGATTCACAGAAAAAAAGGTGCAGGGACTTTTTTTTTTTCCCCGCACTGCATTGGATCGCATGGGTGTTCTCACCCATGCAATCCCATTTCTGTCTGAATCCACAGTTCGCACTGTGATCTGTCAGTTGTAAGAGGTATCTGTTTCACTTATAAACAGGAGATGCAGATATAGGGAGTAATTGAAATTGTACTTGTGTTTTAATGATATGTATTTAAAGCAGGGAAGAAGCTGATTAGACTGATCTTTATCTGATCAGTGGTAATGGAGCCCAGAGGAAAGATTTGGGGTCCAATAAACCCTAGATCGCTCAATAAAGAGGACCTGCCATGGCCCATGCTTTCACTAGGGATGTTCTTCATCCCTTGTAAAAGCAATAAAAATCATAAAAAAAAATTAAAGTTTAAAGTTTAAAAGTTTAAATAAAGTATTTAAGAAAAAAAAAAAAATTAAAGCACCTCATCCTCCCTTTCTTACGCATTAAACCAAATGCATATGTAACCTCTGCACACATATGTAAATGGTGATCGCACCACACTGAGATATCGCCACGAACATTAGAGCAAAAGCAATAATTTTAGCTCCAGATCTCCTGTTTAATTCTAAACTGGTAACCTGTAAAAGCTTTTAAAGCGTCACTAAAGAAAGTTTTTAGGTACCGTAGTTTGGTACTGGTCGACAGGCATATACAATTTTAAAGTGTGACATGTTACATATCTATTTACTCGATGTGGCATCAACTTTTATATTTTAGCAAAAAAATTTGGTATTACATAGTATTTGTAATTTGCAATAAAATTAATTAAAGTGTATTTTTTCCCAAAAAATTGTGTTTAAATAACAGCTGTGCCTGTGGCATAACAAGCATCAGAGCTTGTGACATAAAAAAACACCCACCATTTTATTCTCTAGGGTCTATGCTATAAAATATACATATAATATTTGTGGGGTGTAAGTAATTTTCTAGCAAAAAAATACAGATTTGTATAAGTAGGAGAGAAATATCAGAATTGGCTTAATATTACCTTACTGTGTTAACTCCCCCTTACATCATGACCCCCCTCATACTAGCCTGGAGGCACCGTCACTGACCTCCTCTAAGGTGCACCATGCAGGGACCAGTCAGATGGCCCTTCCTGTGCTCCAGAGTGGTGGCTCTGGTTTCTTCCTATATCCTCCCCTCCACAGTCCAAACACATCTGACTCCTCACATGACCCCCATCCCAGTGGCTTTCCCGCTCTTGACTTCAGACATGATACAAGAGATGGTTAGAGACTGTAGACATGACACAAGACAAAAGATGGTCATAGATTGCTGACATGATACAGAAGATGGTTAGAGGCTGTGGACATGATACAGGAGATAGTTAGAGGCTGTGGACATGATACAGGAGATAGTTAGAGGCTGCGGACATGTTACAAGAGATGTTAGAGATTATGGAAATGATACAGGAGATAGTTAGAGGATGTGGACATGATACAGGAGATGATTAAAGGCTGCAGACAGGATACAGGGGGTGGTTAATGGCTGCGGACATGATAGATGGTTAGAGGCTGCAGAGAGGATACAGGAGGCGGTTAGAGGCTGAGGGGATGATAGAGAGTTAGAGGCTGCACAGAGGATACAGGAGATGGTTAGAGGCTATGGACATGACAGATGGTTAGAGGCTGCGGACAGGGTTCCCCGCTGACAGCTGAATGTAAAGAAAATAATTTCCGGTATATAAAAATTGATAAAAAAACAGCGTGGAGTCCCCCCAAAATTAATGCCAGATCCTTATCCGAGCATACAGCCTGGCAGGTCAGGAAAGGGGGGGCGAGTGACCCCTTCCTTCCTGAACCATACCAGGTCACATGCCCACAACATAGAGGGGTGTTTTGGGGTAGGAGGGGCTCCATGTTGATTAGAACAAGGGTCTCTTCCCCACAAGCTTCGCCAGTGGTTGGGGGGTCTGCGGGCAGGGGGATTATCATAATCTGAAAGTCCCCTTTAACAAGGAGGCCCCCAGATTCCAGCCCTTCCCTATGTGAATAAGTATGAGGTACATAGTACCCCTGCTCAAAAAAAGTGTACTGTAAATAAACACAGGAGGCAGTTTTTCAATCACGATGAATGCTGGTCTCTGAAAAAAAAGAAAGTCTGCACCCGATGAACGCTCCCACTGAATGTCAGCTCTGCCCCCTCCTGCCCATTATTTGGCCATTAGCTGTGGTGATTTTTTTCTGTTTTACTCCGGTTAAGGTGAATAAATAAATTTCTGTCATTTTACATGTGGCTCATAACCAATACTGAATCCACACATCATGCATGGAAAGATGGGGTGCAACTTTTGGATTGAAAAACATATTTATTATCTGAAGCAAAATCGGTTTCGTCCTTTACACTTTTGGCCTTTTGTAGTTTAGTTTGTTTTTGCATTCTAGCTTTCCAGATTCTGCAATCTGCTTTTAAATGACCTTGTTTCTTGCACACAATTCAGTCACGTGTTTCTTGGTGCATGTTAATGTTTTAGTCCTATTTTTGTCTTTAAAGCAAACTCTGCGACAGAAGCACAGTCACTATTATTCCAATGTCATCATCCGGACATGCATCAAGTGCTGTGACACGCGTTTCATAACTTTCTGGTAAATTGCTAGGAAATGGTGCTGGGACATGAAAATCTTTTATGTCTTCTCCTATGCCTCTTAGGCATTCAGCCATTTCCAAGGTGTGCCTTAGGTAATTCTATATATCCTGGCCTTTCATCAGCTTGGTTTGGTGTAGCTTTCTAGTCAAAAACAGTTTATTGCTGAGATTAGCTCTTTCCTGCACCTTTTGTAATCCTTGTCACATTTCCTTAGCAGTTTCACACTTACACATATGTATTATTTGATCATCTTTTAAGCTAAGAGACATTGTGCTCTGAGCTTTTTGTTCTTTCTCTATCCACTCATCTGAGCCATTTTCTGGCCTGATTATACATTTTCACGTACCTTCTCCTATTACCAGCATTTTCACCTTGCATTTCCAAGACTGGTAGTTCTGGTTTGTCAGATTTGCAAATGAAAGCATTGTTGCAGCTGTGTTACTGGCCATTTTCTTTTATTCTCTTATAGTCTTCTTTCTGTTGCTGTATCTTGCACTAGCTTACTATGACTGGGTTCTCTCTTCCTGTTAAAAATTCTGTATATAGCCCTACAGAACAAACTGGGCATAGCCCATTTGGGCTTTGCTGCTTAACTGCAGACATGAAACAGGAAACGTTTATTATACAGAGAAAAGACAGAGCATACCATAGATGTAGCTACAAACTTATAAACACTGGCATCTACTGGTTGAAGAATATATCTCTACTAAATACCAATGTAAAGTAGTTGTTGTACAAGAAACCATTAAGCTTCCAGTTTTTTGTCAATGCTTAATTGAGCAAGCCAAGGTTAGAAACTGATTGGCTACTATACACAGTTGCACCAGATTTTGCACTTTCCAATTTTAGTAAATCAACCCAACATTAAGACCAATTGGGGAAGCTAGGAGTGGTATAATGGAGAAACGCACTGAATCATTTAACCACTTACGGACAGCCCGCCACCATTATACGGCGGCTGTTTCAAGAGGAATACCATTGTTATGGCAGCAGATAGTTGTCATAACCCTGGTATCCTCTTCTTCCACGGGCAATCCGCTTTCAGATAAAAGTGGTCCCTGTAGTGGATTTCCCACAAGATCACTTTATCACTTTTATCGAGGGCAGGAGTGGGCTCCCCCCCTCTCGCCATGTTCAGGTGGTTTCTGCAGCTTATCGGAGCCGCCGGTAGTGGCGGAGACAATCGCGTCCTCTCCCCTGGATGCCTGGCTGCCAAATGAGGGGAAGATGGCCCCCACTCAGCTCCATAGCATTGACTGGCGGAAGCAATGTCAAACGTCACTTCCGCACAATGCTCTTAAAGGAGAAATATTTTTTTTTTCAAATTACATTTTTTTTTTGTTTATTGCATTTTAGTGTAAATAGGTCTTTTTGAACCCAGATCTCATATTTAAGGTCCTGTCATGCTTTTTTTCTATTACAAGGGATGTTTACATTCCTTGTAATAGGAATAATAGGAATAAAAGTGACCCCACGTTTCTTTGTCAAAATAAAAAATAAAAAGTAAAATAAATAAGACGCAGAAGCGAACGGACACTTGAGTAGCATATGAAAATGGTGTTCAAACCACACCTGTGAGGTATCGCCACGATCATTAAAGCGAGAGCAATAATTCTAGCCCTCGATCTCCTCTGTATCTCAAAACTGGTAACCTGTAGACATTTTTAAACATTGCCTATGGAGATTTTTAAGGGTAAAAGTTTGTCGCCATTCCACGAGCAGGCGCAATTTTGAAGCGTGACATGTTGGGTATCAATTTACTTGGCGTAACATTATCTTTCACAATATAAAAAAATTGGGCTAACTTTACTGTTGTCTTATTTTTTATCTCAAGAAAGGGTATTTTTTCCAAAAAAAGCACAGAAAGTGACAGAAAGTATTGCAATGACCGCCATTTTTTTCTCGAGGGTGTTAGAAAAAATATATAATGTTTGGGGGTTCTAAGTAATTTTCTAGCAAAAAAAAATAATTTTAACTTGTAAACACTGAGTCTGAAAAATAGGCCCGGTCCTTAAGTGGTTAAATATATTCACAAATATGAGAATACCTATTGAATATAAGCACAGCAAGCACAACTTTATATGGTAGCATTAAACACTGTAATTAATATAATTTCTTTTATAAAATAATTACAGTGTTATTTAAAAATTTCATTTGCAGGGTAACATTTATACTTTTTTATTAAAACAGGGATATAACCTTTCTTTTCTGTCATAGAGGTATTTACGTTGTTAAGTTTGACCTATATTTCTTTGTACAATAAATTATTTTGTCAATAGTAGAAATGAAAACAGTTTACTTTTAGGCAACCCATTTTAAGGCAGCTGGAAGACTGCAATTGAAAATGACAAAGACCTTGTCAATGTTTTTCTGTCAATGTTTTCAGAACCTGGCATATTGCAACAGTGGTAAACGAAAGTCATTTTGTGATTTGATTATCTGTTATCCAAATGCTTTTATATTCTTCTTAAAATTATACTCTAATCAAAAAAACAAAATGTGCAAACTAAACAAATCTACATTTACCCTTTAGCAGTTGCTTGTATTGCTGCAAAGATATACCAATCATACAATGTATAAATGCAGGGATACATACTTTTTAGGATGCCATGTAACCCTAGTATCAACTGCTGTCTTGTGTTGTGCTGACTGCTTGCTTTATTTCAAATATAAAGTATGATATAAGATCTTCCCTTTTGTTCCCCATCCCTAGCTATTCTCAGTATAGGCATAGAAGATTCCTCACCAGACCTCACATCAGACCCTTAGTTATGAATATCCTGTTCGCTGCTAGGCTAATGATTGCCCGAAAATAGTGACGCAACCTGGTGCCAAGTGTTTCAGAGGTCAAAAACTAAATGTCCATGATTCAGAAATATGAAGAATGTCTTGCTGTTCAATCTGGTAACCTTAAAGCGGAGCTACACTGCCCCTGACATTTTTTTTTTCCAATGGTGATTAATAAAGAAATTAATTTGTAATTTAGTAACTCACCTGTCCTGTTTCTATCACTTGTGCCTTTAGTTTTTTAGCTCCTAAAAAGACTTTATAAAAATTTCCGGTTCGTCCTCCATCTTGCCTGTGGGCATTTGAAACCTCCAGGCATTTCTGGATTTCATTGACGCCGCTCATTGTAATCTCGCGCATGCGCAGTACAAACTGCATAGGAGCTCCATCAGCAGCTCTTGTTGCCATCACAACGACAGCGGCGTCTAAAGTCCTGCCCCGTTGTGATAGCAGAGACCGAACGTGACTGTCGTGATGACGTCACGTTCGGTTTCAAGTCTCGCGCTATCTCGGGCCAGGCCGCCGCACTGACTCCTGGGAGCTATGACACAAGCTCCCAGGAGACAGTGCGGGCTAGAGGATATTACGAAATAGCCGTAATATCCCCGCCCATATCCGAGGGAAGGAGAACCGGAAGCGATGGATGGCAAGAAGAAAACAACTAAAGGTAAGTAAAAAAAAAAAAAAAAAAAACTACCGTTTCGGATCGAGGAAGGTGAGTATTATTTTTTAGATCTATGTTGTAAAAACGGGTGTAGCTCCGCTTTAAAAAACTCCATGACATATGGGACAATTGGCCCAAGTTTTCTGTCTAATAAAATAAGTCTGTTAACTGTACCTGTATTACCGTAATCTTGGAAGTACTTAACTAAACTCAATGCATTTGTGATACCAATTCCTGTTCATAACATGTTTATTATATGCAACATGACTGCATGTCCCGAACCCCGAACCCCGAACCCGAACTCCATTTAAGTCAATGGGGACCCGAACTTTTGAGGACTAAAATGGCTCTAAAAAAGTAATGGAAATGGCTAGAGGGCTGCAAATGGCAGCAGAATGTTGTTAAGAGGATGGCAAGTATTCTGCAAACAAATGTGGATAGGGAAATAACTTAAAATAACATACAATACATAAAAGAAAAATAATATGCTAAAGGCCTCCTTCTCAGAAGAAGAGGTACAGGAAGTCATTAAGAACCTCAGAAACTCAACGGTACGATGCCACACATATGGTGGGTATGCCACAGAATACGCCCTTTCTGGAAAAAATATATTCAATTTAATCGATAAGCTTGTGGGAATGCCAGATCCCCAGAACCCCTCAAGTTCCCCTTCTTAACACGCACATACCAAAGATTCCTAAGGCCTTGCGCAGGCTGATCCATTTCATATACCTGGGAGCTAAACTTACCGTGGCGAAAGCCTGGAAAAAAACCTACAATCTCATTCCCAGCGGTGAAAAGAAAAATCTTCCGGATAATGTCGCAGGAGAAATTATCTTGCATACTCTCAGACAGGAAAATTTGAAGCGACCTGGGAACCATGGGCCATTTACGTAGGTTCGCCTCTGACCACTAACTCATTACCTGCCAGACGTCCTCCAACTCCTGTTACTGATGCTCCTTCTTAACGCCATGTAACCCTAGTATCAACTGCTGTCTTGTGTTGTGCTGACTGCTTGCTTTATTTCAAATATAAAGTATGATATAAGATCTTCCCTTTTGTTCCCCATCCCTAGCTATTCTCAGTATAGGCATAGAAGATTCCTCACCAGACCTCACATCAGACCCTTAGTTATGAATATCCTGTTCGCTGCTAGGCTAATGATTGCCCGAAAATAGTGACGCAACCTGGTGCCAAGTGTTTCAGAGGTCAAAAACTAAATGTCCATGATTCAGAAATATGAAGAATGTCTTGCTGTTCAATCTGGTAACCTTAAAGCGGAGCTACACTTCCCCTGACATTTTTTTTTTCCAATGGTGATTAATAAAGAAATTAATTTGTAATTTAGTAACTCACCTGTCCTGTTTCTATCACTTGTGCCTTTAGTTTTTTAGCTCCTAAAAAGACTTTATAAAAATTTCCGGTTCGTCCTCCATCTTGCCTGTGGGCATTTGAAACCTCCAGGCATTTCTGGATTTCATTGACGCCGCTCATTGTAATCTCGCGCATGCGCAGTACAAACTGCATAGGAGCTCCATCAGCAGCTCTTGTTGCCATCACAACGACAGCGGCGTCTAAAGTCCTGCCCCGTTGTGATAGCAGAGACCGAACGTGACTGTCGTGATGACGTCACGTTCGGTTTCAAGTCTCGCGCTATCTCGGGCCAGGCCGCCGCACTGACTCCTGGGAGCTATGACACAAGCTCCCAGGAGACAGTGCGGGCTAGAGGATATTACGAAATAGCCGTAATATCCCCGCCCATATCCGAGGGAAGGAGAACCGGAAGCGATGGATGGCAAGAAGAAAACAACTAAAGGTAAGTAAAAAAAAAAAAAAAAAAACTACCGTTTCGGATCGAGGAAGGTGAGTATTATTTTTTAGATCTATGTTGTAAAAACGGGTGTAGCTCCGCTTTAAAAAACTCCATGACATATGGGACAATTGGCCCAAGTTTTCTGTCTAATAAAATAAGTCTGTTAACTGTACCTGTATTACCGTAATCTTGGAAGTACTTAACTAAACTCAATGCATTTGTGATACCAATTCCTGTTCATAACATGTTTATTATATGCAACATGACTGCATGTATGTTTTCAAAAAACAATAAAACTATATATGAAAAAAAAAAAAAGATCTGCTCTTTTGAGTCTTGGTACCTGGGTTCCAGGGTTGCCAAACGTCAATGAATTTACTGACAGTTTGTAAAAATCAATGACTTTTACAGCTGTCAGTAAATGTTCATTAGATAAATTTCATGTCAGTAATACTCAGTCCTTTTTATTAGGCAGGTTAGTGTTGGCTCAGCAAATGTAAGAAGAATAGAGTTGAGCAGACACCTGGATGTTCGGGTTTGACGGGTTCAGCCAAACTTTGCAAAAAAGTTCGAGTTCGGGACCCGAACTTAACCCCGAACCCGAACTCCATTTAAGTCAATGGGGACCCGAACTTTTGAGGACTAAAATGGCTCTAAAAAAGTAATGGAAATGGCTAGAGGGCTGCAAATGGCAGCAGAATGTTGTTAAGAGGATGGCAAGTATTCTGCAAACAAATGTGGATAGGGAAATAACTTAAAATAACATACAATACATAAAAGAAAAATAATATGCTAAAGGCCTCCTTCTCAGAAGAAGAGGTACAGGAAGTCATTAAGAACCTCAGAAACTCAACGGTACGATGCCACACATATGGTGGGTATGCCACAGAATACGCCCTTTCTGGAAAAAAATATTCAATTTAATCGATAAGCTTGTGGGAATGCCAGATCCCCAGAACCCCTCAAGTTCCCCTTCTTAACACGCACATACCAAAGATTCCTAAGGCCTTGCGCAGGCTGATCCATTTCATATACCTGGGAGCTAAACTTACCGTGGCGAAAGCCTGGAAAAAAACCTACAATCTCATTCCCAGCGGTGAAAAGAAAAATCTTCCGGATAATGTCGCAGGAGAAATTATCTTGCATACTCTCAGACAGGAAAATTTGAAGCGACCTGGGAACCATGGGCCATTTACGTAGGTTCGCCTCTGACCACTAACTCATTACCTGCCAGACGTCCTCCAACTCCTGTTACTGATGCTCCTTCTTAACGCCTTCTTTTCTATTCTACACTTCCTAATCCCTCTTCCCTTCTTTTCTCGCTCTCTTCCTCTTCTATCCCTTCCCTCCTTACTATTATGCTTATTTCTTAAGCTTATCTGGAAAGTGATAATTGACTATACAATGATGCCTAGTCACGGATTCCTATCTTAGGGAAAAAGACACATGGTAATTTCCATCCCTCTCCTTACCTTCACTCCTAGGGGTCGGTGGTTAAGTTTCTCCTCTCGGGCACAGCTAGCTCCCATTAGGGGTGTCCAGGGAGGAGGTACACCTCCGACCATTAACAGGAATACCAACCCTTCACTCTAACACTACCATGTCTGTCTAAAATGATTTTACATTTTATATCGCTGACGTGTTACAATCGATTCACCTTGTTGCGCTGCCTGTAACCTTTCTATGTTTTGACTGAATCAATATTCTGAATGTCACTTTCAAATGTATTATTCTTGTGATACAAAATAAAATACTTTGAAATTAAAAAAATAAAAATGAATAATCTTGACCTAGAAGGACGAGATCCATATGGAGTAGGAGGTTGAGGTGGCGGTGGATGTTGCGGTGTAGGTGGAAGCGGCGGTAGAGGAGGACGAGGTAGCCAACACTGGTTTTTGTTTTTTAATTAAATTTATTTTCAATTAGGGTACACCCCAAAAGAGTGAGAAAGATCAAAAATACAACAATGGCTGGGTAAGGCCGGTGATGTGTTGAATTCTGTCCCCCATCGGATAGTGTCCGCCCTGTACTGCGCTTCCACAGTACGGAGGACAAGGGGATTCCAAAAATCTCCGAAGACGAACGGCACCTGCGCCGTGAGTCCAGGTTCAAGCCTCACCATCCAAGTGGACATAGAGTTAGAATAAAAAATAGTAGAGCGAAGCGTGGCGAGCGGCCCTGTTACTATGTTCTACCGTATGTCCACTTGGATGGTGGGGCTTGAACCTGCACTCACTGCACAGGCGCCGTTCATCTTCAGAGATTTTCAGAATCTCCTTGTCCTCCATACTGCGCAAGAACTGCTCCTGTGCAGTACGGGGTGGACACTATCCGATAGCCAGACATTTTTTGTCAGAACACCGGTATACATGTCTATTCTGCACAAGGTACGGACAAGTCCTGTGGGATCCATGCCTGGTTCATTTTAATGAACGTGAGCTTGTCCACATTGGCTCTGGACAGGCGGCTGCACTTGTCTGTGATAATGCCCCCTGCCGTGCTAAATACACGTTCAGATAATACACTGGCTGCAGGGCAGGCCAGCACCTCCAAGGCGTAAAGGGCAAGCTCAGGCCATGTGCCCAATTTGGAGACCCAGAAGTTGAAGGGGGTAGACCCGTCATGCAGTACGTGTACGCGTGTGCACACATACTGCTCCACCATGTTGGTGAAATGCTGCCTCCTGCTAAGACGTTCCATCTCAGCTGGTGGTGCTGGTTGTTGTGGCGTGCTGACAAAGCTTTTCCACATTTCGGCCATGCTAACCCTGCCTTCTGAGGTGCTGGCGGTGCCCCGGCTGCGTTAGCGACCTGTTCCTCCTCCTCTGCCTTCGCCTTGTGCTTCCACCGTGCCCCCGCTGTCAGGTGGGAATGCCACCAGCAGCACGTCTACCAGCGTGCGCGTGTACTCGCGCATCTTACGATTACGCTCCAGTGAGGGAATTAAGGACGGTACGTTGTCCTTGTAACGGGGATCCAGCAGCGTGGCCACCCAGTAATCAGCACCAGTTAGAATGTGGGCAACTCGGAGGTCGTTACAGAGACATTGCAGCATGTAATCGCTCATGTGTGCCAGGCTGCCCAGAGGCAACGAAAAGCTGTCCTTTGTGGGAGGTGTATCGTCTGTGTCTTCTGTATCCACCCAAGCCATGCACCAGTGATGGCCATGAGCTGGTCTGGGTGCCACCCTGCTGTGAACATGGTTCCTCCTCATCCTCCACCTCGTCATCCTCCAGAACTGTGCCCTTGCTGGACAATTGTGTACCTGGTGTTTGTTGGTGCAGGAACCCACCCTCGTAGCCACTTGTGAATGACTGCCCTGAAAGCCTTGTAAATGATCCCTCTTCCTCCTCCTCCTCCTGGGCCACATCTTCTTCCATCATCGCCCGAAGCGTTTTTTCAAGGAGGCATACAACTGGGGTGGTAACACTGAGAACGGCATCATCGGCACTGGCCATGTTGGTGGAGTACTCTAAACAGCGCAACAAGGCACACAGGTCTCGCATGGAGGCCCAGTTATTGGTGGTGAAGTGGTGCTGTTCTGCAGAGCGACTCACGCGTGCGTGCTGCAGCTGAAACTCCACTGTCGCCTGCTGCTGCTCGCACAGTCTGGCCAGCATGTGCAAGGTGGAGTTCCACCTTGTGGGCATGTCACATATGAGGCGGTGAGCGGGAAGGCCGAAGTTACGCTGCAGCGCTGACAGGCGAGCAGCAGCAGGGTGAGAATGCCGAAATTGCGCACAGACGGCCCGCACTTTCTGCAGCATCTCTGGCATATGGGGGTCATTTTTAAGGAACCTCTGGACCACCAAGTTCAGCACATGCGCCAGGCAAGGGATGTGCGTCAAACCGGCTAGGCCCAGAGCTGCTACGATATTTCGCCCATTATCGCACACCACCAGGCCGGGCTTGAGGCTTACTGCCACAAACCACTCATCGGTCTGTTGTTCCATGTCCCTCCACAACTGCTGCGTGGTGTGTGGTTTTCCCCCAAACAGGAAAGTTTTAAAACTGCCTGCTGTCGTTTACCCCTGGCTGTGCTGAAGTTGGTGGTGAAGGTGTTACGCTGACCGAATGAGGAGACGGTACAGGATGAGGTAGGAGGAGTTATCAACAGGAGTCAAACTGAAGCACCCTGCAATCCTCAGAGGGGGAAGGACATGCGCCAAACTGCTATCCACCTCAGGCCCAGCCGCCACTGCATTTACCCAGTGTGCTATTAGGGAGATATAACATCCCTGTTAAGTGGACCTTGCCACAGATGGTGTTGCGCAGTGCACACCTGATTTTGTCCCCCACTTGGTTGTGCAGGGAAGGGATAGCTCGTCTGGAAAAGTAGTGGCGGCTGGGCACGACGTACTGTGGGACAGCCAATGCCATCAGGCTTTTAAAACTCTGCGTCTCCACCAGACGGAATGACAGCATTTCAAAGGCCAGGAATTTTGAAATGCCGGCATTCAGGGCCAGGGATCGCGGGTGGGTAGAGGGGTACTTCCTCCTCCGCTCCAGTGTTTGGGAGATAGAGAGCTGAACGTTTCCATGGGACATTGTGGAGATTTTTGGTGACCCAGGTGGTAGTGTTGCTGACAGATCCTCTGTTTGCGGGTTGACAGGTGCCACTGTCACTACAGAGGTGGATGAAGAGGCCGAGACTACAGCAGAAGAGGAAGCAGGAGGAGCCAGAGACCTTTCTTGATTTTTGAGGTGTCTACTCCACTGCAGGTCGTGCTTTGCACTTAGATGCCTGGTCATGCAGGTTGTGCTCAGGTTGAGAACGTTTATGCCTCGCTTCAGGCTCTGATTGCACAGCGTACAAACCACTCGTGTCTTGTCATCAGCACATTGTCTGAAGAACTGCCATGCTAGGGGACTCCTTGGACCTGGCTTTGGTGTGCTCGGTCCCTTGCTGCGTTGGGCAGTAGCAGGCGTACTGTCTAGGGGGGCGGACGCTCTGCTTTTGCACTCTGCTCCCTCTTCTGCTGTGCTGGTGGCTCTGTGCGACCACCGCCTCTTTCTCCGAACTACACAGGTCACCTGCATGACATTGATTCCATGTGGGGTCGAGGACCTCATCATCCTCCACATCATCTTCCACCCAGTATTCACCCCTGCCCTCCTTGTCGGTCTGCACAATTGCGAAAGCAGCAGCAGTTGGCACCTGTGTTTCGTCATCATCCGAGACGTGCTGCAATGGTCCTCCCATGTACTCTCTTGAAACATAAGTGGTTGGGCATCAGTGCACACAATCTCTTCCACTTCTGGGGCAGGGCTAGGTGGATGGCCCTGGGAAACCCTGCTAACAGAGTCATCAAAAAGCAGAAGGGACTGCTGCATGATTTGGGTCTCAGATTGCTTGGCTGATTTGCAAGGGGGTGAGGTGAAACACTGATGGACATCGGCTGCAGGTGCCAACTCTGATCTTTCAGCAGGAGACTGGGTGGGAGACAATGTTAAGGAACTGGAGGCACTGTCAGCAACCCAATCTACTATCGCCTGTACTTGTCCTGGCCTCAACATTTGTAGAGCCGCATTAAGCCCGACCAAATACCGCTGCAGGCTCTGTTGCCTACTCGCACCTGAGGAAGGTGTTTCACTTGTGCGTGTAGCTGGCACAGACCGACCACGTCCTCTCCCTGCAACAGGAGCTCCACCAGCAGCACCACGACTGGAGCCACGTCCCTTATTTGACGTTCTCCTCATATTTTTCAAATTTAAGATCTTGCCCTAAATGGGTGTATTTTGAATAGCAGAATAGAAGAACAGTATCTAAAGTTTGTATCTCACATGTACAGATATGCAGAAAACACTGCAAAATATATTTTTTTGCCCTAAATGGGTGTTTTTTGAATAGCAGAATAGAGCAACAGTATCTAAAGGGTGTATCTCACACGTACAGATATGCAGAAAACGCACCAAAAAATTAGTTTTGCCCTAAATTATTTTTTTTTTTTTTTTGAATAGCAGAATAGAAGAACAGTATCTAAAGTGTGTATCTCACACGTACATATATTCAGAAAAAACTGCAAAATATATTTTTTGCCCTAAATGGGTGTTTTCTGAATAGCAGAATAGACCAACAGTATCTAAAGGGTGTATCTCACATGTACAGATATGCAGAAAATGCTATTAAAAAAATAATAATTTTTGCCCTAAATTTATTTTTTTTTGAATAGCAGAATAGAAGAACACTATCTAAAGTGTGTATCTCACACGTACAGATATGCAGAAAACTGCAAATATTTTTTGTTGCCCTAAATGGGTGTTTTTAGAATAGCAGAGTAGACCAACAGTGTCTAAAGGGTGTATCTCACACGTACAGATATGCAGAAAATGCTATTCAAAACAATTTTTTTTTGCCCTAAATTATTATTTTTTTTTGAATAGCAGAATAGAAGAACACTATCTAAAGTGTGTATCTCACACGTACAGATATGCAGAAAACACAGCAAAATATTTTTTTTTTTGCCCTAAATGTTTTTTTTTAGAATAGCAGAATAGACCAACAGTATCTAAAGGGTGTATCTCACAGTAACATATGCAGTGCTGGTGCACTGAGCTTGCATAAAATGCCTGCCGATGCCAACCTAACTAACAGATGGATAAAAGTTTTGTTTTTTTGGCATCGGCAGTTTTGTTTTCTCTGGCACTGGGCTCAGGGCAGTGTAAAAAGATTGTGCACTGCACCGACACAAGAAAATCAAGGTAGATCGCTGAGTAATTAGATTTCTGAATCAGGACTCCTATCTAATTCTCTCCCTCAAAGCAGCAGCAGCAACCTTTCCCTACACTATCTAAAGCAGAGTGACGTGCTGTGCTATGTGCCTCTAGCTTATATAGAGGCTGGGTCACATGCTGCACTGGCCAATCACAGCCATGCCATTAGTAGGCATGGCTGTGATGGCTTCTAAGGGCACACGAGTTAAACAAATGTTGATTGGCTGCCCTGCAGCTTTTTAAAAAGCGCCATTACATTGCCGAACACCGAACTCGAACCCGAACATACAGTAAATTTTTCGGGTTCGGGCCCGGGTACCAAAAACCCAAAAGTCTAGTACTTTACAGTTCGGGTTCGCTCAACCCTAAAGAAGAACCCTTTGACAACTTAATGCAGCTCTAGCAGCCACTTATTCAGGCAGAGTTTGGAGCCAGTTGGAATTATTTTTAAATAGAAGCAGGCTGGAGCCGACGGTGGTCTGCGTCTAGTTGGAACCCAGAGCTTGTAAAAGAAAGCACAGAAGAGAGGCGCCACCGAGTTAAGATAGTAAGCATTTTATTCCACAAAAAAAAGGTGCATATAACCACTGACATTTAAGTAGAGGTAATTCAGCACAATAAGAAAGTCCTCTGGGGCGTCATGTGTGCACCAAGTCCGTTTGTTTTAGTCAAGTGCGGCGTCCTGTCCAGCAGGATATCCTAACGTTGGTGATACTGGCTTGTTGGACCGAGAGCGAGGCTTGGCTCCGGTCAGATGATTCAAACAAACGTCGGGCGTGATGACATCACAGCTAAGCCTACGGCGTTTCGGAGCATGCGCACTGTAGATGGAAGGAACAGGTGCACTCCTTCATCAGAGCTGGGGGAAAGACAGGCTGATTTCGGCCTTATATTGGTGCTGAGGTTATGGGGCCATCTAGAGGCTATTTAAAAGAAGACCTGCTCTAAAGGCATGGACATTCTTTTACACAATAACAAGACATATTGATTACAATTTCATATATATTGATTACAATTTCATACATAGCAATTATAAATATATGAAGACACATAAAAACACATGATAACATATGATTACAAATTAACCCAAAAATAAATGTTTGCTATACAAATTTAGAAAATAAGGTACAATACATCGTGAATAAAAAATTATATTATTGAATGAAATAGATTGGGATGGAATTAACTAGTTATGTATCATAAATTGGAACGCAAACAAAAAAATAAAAAAATATATAATAATAATGAAATGATATTACTAGATAGAAACCATAACAGATCATAAAATGATTTAATATTGCGGACATATTTTTAAAAAGATAAATAGATTGGATATATGCTTAAAAGATTTTTTTATATTATTAAAAAGATTATTATGTGCATATATATATATATATATATATATATATATATATATGTGTATACATATACATATGCATACATGTATGCACATCTACAGATGCATACACACACATACATACACACACTAAAATACACGTCTCTTGTTTATATACCTATCTTAAAAACCTATTTTTAAAAACTCTATATGTTTACTGTTTACAAAATTGTGGATAATTCCAAAGCTTCATTGATTCCGCCAGGGAACAATGCGTCTAAAGAATAAATCCAATAGGTTTCACGCTCACATAACTTAAAAAATCTCTCGGCATCTGTGATATTTTTGGGCATTTGTTCAAGGATCCAGACTTTTAGCCCTTCAGTGGAACCTTTATGGTGTTGAGCAAAATGACGAGGGACACTGTTTGTCTTTCCCCCCCTCGATTTTTCTGCGATGTTCACCGAATCTCTCGCGGAGGGGGCGGATAGTGCGACCTACATAAATTAGTTGGCAAGGGCACTTCAAACAGTACATGACAAAATCAGATGAGCAGTTATAGAACTGACTGATCTCATAGTTTTTTCCTTTTATCGTGAACTGTTTTTGGCCATGTTGGATGAACTTGCATGTTTTGCATAAAGATTTTTTGCATTGAAACATGCCACACAGTGGTACTAAACATAGTCGTGGTGAGGGCTGAGGACGACTAGTTGTGAGCTTACTGGGGGCAATCTTGTTTTTGATATTGGGAGCTCTCCTATATGTGACTTTGGGACACTGAGGTAATTGAGCTTTTAAATGTTGGTCCTCTAGGAGTATCGGCCAATGTTTTCTAAAAATGGCTTCCATCTTCTTATGACCATAATGAGACCAGTCAGTTCTATAACTGCTCATCTGATTTTGTCGTGTACTGTTTGAAGTGCCCTTGCCAACTAATTTATGTAGGTCGCACTATCCGCCCCCTCCGCGAGAGATTCGGTGAACATCGCAGAAAAATCGAGGGGGGGGGAAAGACAAACACAGTGTCCCTCGTCATTTTGCTCAACACCATAAAGGTTCCACTGAAGGGCTAAAAGTCTGGATCCTTGAACAAATGCCCAAAATTATCACAGATGCCGAGAGATTTTTTAAGTTATGTGAGCGTGAAACCTATTGGATTTATTCTTTAGACGCATTGTCCCCTGGCGGAATCAATGAAGCTTTGGAATTATCCACAATTTTGTAAACAGTAAACATATAGAGTTTTTAAAAATAGGTTTTTAAAATAGGTATATAAACAAGAGACGTGTATTTTAGTGTGTGTATGTATGTGTGTGTATGCATCTGTAGATGTGCATACATGTATGCATATGTATATGTGTACACATATATATATATATATATATATATATGCACATAATAATCTTTTTAATAATATAAAAAAATCTTTTAAGCATATATCCAATCTATGTATCTTTTTAAAAATATGTCCGCAATATTAAATCATTTTATGATCTGTTATGGTTTCTATCTAGTAATATCATTTCATTATTATTATATATTTTTTTATTTTTTTGTTTGCGTTCCAATTTATGATACATAACTAGTTAATTCCATCCCAATCTATTTCATTCAATAATATAATTTTTTATTCACGATGTATTGTACTTTATTTTCTAAATTTGTATAGCAAACATTTATTTTTGGGTTAATTTGTAATCATATGTTATCATGTGTTTTTATGTGTCTTCATATATTTATAATTGCTATGTATGAAATTGTAATCAATATATATGAAATTGTAATCAATATGTCTTGTTATTGTGTAAAAGAATGTCCATGACTTTAGAGCAGGTCTTCTTTTAAATAGCCTCTAGATGGCCCCATAACCTCAGCACCAATATAAGGCCGAAAATCAGCCTGTCTTTCCCCCAGCTCTGATGAAGGAGTGCACCTGTTCCTTCCATCTACAGTGCGCATGCTCCGAAACGCCGTAGGCTTAGCTGTGATGTCATCACGCCCGACGTTTGTTTGAATCATCTGACCGGAGCCAAGCCTCGCTCTCGGTCCAACAAGCCAGTATCACCAACGTTAGGATACCCTGCTGGACAGGACGCCGCACTGGACTAAAACAAACGGACTTGGTGCACACATGACGCCCCAGAGGACTTTCTTATTGTGCTGAATTACCTCTACTTAAATGTAAGTGGTTATATGCACCTTATTTTTGTGGAATAAAATGCTTACTATCTTAACTCGGTGGCACCTCTCTTCTGTGCTTTCTTTTACATGTACTTTGGAGTTTGCTCTCAACTTCCCGTTCTGAAGGCTGCCTTGGACTGTTAATTAGCTTGCATGCCACAGATCAAAGGTTTTGTTCCCTCCATTATCATTATTTCTTGTAGAATACAAAATATGTTTACATACTATGATAGTTCTGTTATGCTATTTGTTATTTAACATAAGGGAATTGCAAAATATCGAATACAGAGCAACAGCGCCATCTATATATATGTTTTTTATGTGTTTAGGGAACCCAAAGCTTGTCTGGTGGCAACAGCTCCTGAAGCCTGTGCCCACAGTCCCACGTGCCCACAGTTAATCTACACTCTCGTCCTGGGTAACCTATCCTGCTCTGCAATTGCCTTCTCTATCAGGTACTGTTAAGGAGGGGGTTTTGTAGTGAGAGTAGAGCACTGTACTGGGAGAGGGGGTGTTTTGGGGGAAACTCTACACTCTGTATGTAGTGCACCTCTGAACCCTGCACTCTGTATGTAGTGCATACTTGAACCCTAAACTCTGTATTTAACGCACACTCCTGTTATTTAATGCCCTCTCACTGTTAGTACAGGTGGTGATACTGCTGCCTACTGAAGGTGTTTATTTTCCCAGCCGAATGGGAATTTTGGATTGAAATACTGGGGTTTATTTACTAAAGCTGGAGAGTACAAAATTAGTCTCACTTCTGCAGAGAAACCAATCAACTTCTAACCTCAGCTTGTTCAATTAAGCTTTGGCAATAAAACCTGGAAGCTGATGAGTGAGCCTCATTTTGCACTCTAGAGCTTCAGTAAATAAACCCACACACAAATGCTTGGCTTGCGGCTGCTGCACAGCCCATTGAGCTCAACGGGCAAGTCTGACAGGTAATGCGTTTGAAACTTGACATGTCGAGTTAAAATTTCTGCACTATGAAGCTAAGCATCAAGGTCATTGCAATGTGTACTCACCCAAGCAGCTGCTATGTTCATTTATAGGTAGGTGGTCAGGGAGCGGTTCTGTTTAACCACTTGCTGACCGGCGCACGACGATATACGTCGACAGAATGGCACGTACAGGCAGGAGGGCGTATATATAAGTCCCTCCTTTAGCCTGTCCGTGCCATCGGGAGCGCGACGGGAGCGGTCCCCGCGGACTCGATCGCCGCGGGGACCCCCGCGATCGTCTCACGGGGCGGCTGAACGGGGAGATGCCGAGATAAACAGCATCTCCCCGTTCTGCCTAGCAACTAGTGACGCCGATCTCTGCTCCCTGTGATTGGAGCAGAGATCAGCATTCACTAGCTGACAGCCACGCCCCCCCACAGTAAAAAACACACCCCTAGGCATACTTAACTCTTACACTGCCCCCTTGTGGTTAACCCCTTCATTGCCAGTGTCATTTATACAGAAATCAATGCATTTAAATGCATTAATTGCTGTAAAAAAGGACAATGGTCCCAAAAATGTGTCAAAAATGTCCGATGTGTCCGCCATAATGTCGCAGTCACAAAAAAAAATCGCAGATCTCCGCCATTACTAATAAAAAAAAAAATATTAATAAAAATGCTATAAAACGATCCCCTATCTTGTAAACGCTATAACTTCTGCGCAAACCGATCAATAATCGCATATTGCAATTTTTTTTACCAAAAATATGTAGAAGAATACGTATCGGCCTAAACTGAGGAAAAAAAGTTTTTTTATTTATATTTTTTGGGGATATTTATTATAGCAAAAAATAAAAAATAATGAATTTTTTTCAAAATTGTCGCTCTATTTTTGTTTATAGCGCAAAAAATAAAAACCGCAGGGGCGATCAAATACCACCAAAAGAAAGCTCTATTTGTGGGAAAAAAAGGACGTCAATTTTGTTTGGGAGCCACGTCGCACGACCGCGCAATTGTCAGTTAAAGCGACGCAGTGCCGAATGGCATAAAGGGGCCTGGTCCTTTGGCTGCAAATTGGTCCGGTCTGAAAGTGGTTAATCATCCTTTTTTAGGTCCCTCCCACTATTAGATGCAATCTGATCAGATTGTTTCGTTAAGTTTAGCTATACTTTAAGTAAACATGTTTTAGTATATTAGGAAGTGGGAGCAATATATAGTGCATACCTTTTGGAATATACTGTGCTGCCAGAAACTTAAGATGAAGGATACCACATCTTGTTCTATTTTTATTTAGTTACCAACATGTGCTTTACAACTTGAGAATAGAGTTTTCCAGTACAGGTATAAAGTATGATTGGACCCATTTTGGATAACTCCCATGTAGTTACACAGAATGGACTATTATTCCTACAACCTTCTAAAAAGCAATTTACCTAAATGTCACATTGGCATGGCAGAAATAGATACAAAAAGTAGTCATACAGCACCAGCATTAATGTTATGGATGCTGACGCTGCAGATAATAATCTAAAGTCATGGTTGCCTCACCTGCCAGAAGTCATGAACTCTAGGAGTTTGAAAGGTGAATCCTGCAAGAGGTGTTGCCTCAATTAATTTGCCATGTACATTTTTTTTTTTGCAGAATGCTACTTTCTTCATAGCTCACATTAATATGTGATGAGCCTATGGTTATTCGTATATAATTATGATGATGTGATATGTTCTCTGAACAATCTCTGTGGTATGTCCAAGAGCAGTCCTTCCACATCATTTTACATTTTTACATAATCTCCGGAACCAAATACAAGCTGTATATGTCAGCTACTGTGAAGATGATTCCAATTAAGGCTTCTGGCAGTATTCCAGCTGTTTTAGTACCTCAAATAGCACAGAGCATAACATAGTTTATGAAGCATTCAAAAGTCAAATACCCTATTAACATAAACATGTTCTAAAAGCAAGTCATCTAACAATTTTCAGCTTGCTTACTTTCTTTCATTTTCTCAGAGCTAATCAAAAAAGGTGTCTTTTCCCATTTTTCATACTTTTAACACTTAATATAATGCAAAGTAGAGCATTTGGCATGCATCTGAAATATAACATGCACAAATATTTAACTTCAGGGCAAATTAATTATAACAATGTACATTCAATTTACATAGTATTTCAACAATAACCTATCATGAAATTTTCACACAGCCTGTGAGCTATTCAATTTCATGCCTTCAACAGTTATGTTTGTTTATTGCATAAGAAATATTTATTTATTTTTGTTCCCCTTGTGTGTTACACTTTTCAATTATGCATTTTGCGAAAGCCAGACACCATTAACTATTATGATAGTGCCAAGTAAATGGGTGTCCATGTCATTGGCTTCTGTTTAATAATGCAAAGAGCAATGCACAAAGTTTAGTAACCCACAGGAACTAGTCTGATATTATCTAGCTGAAAATGAATTTGTTAGCAAGCCCTTAGCCCTAAATATTAATAAGTGCATTAATAATGTTATAAGTCATGATAGAAAATGTTTTAGATTTGAGAAATTAGCTGTTCTCTCCTTTCAACAAGCCTCAGAGTACAACAGCCTATCTTCATAGTGCTGCTACACTGAAGGCTAAGGACATTCAACCAATGAGATAAATAATATGAAAGAGACCTCTACATTGTGTACATCTATGGGGAGTGCTTTTTGAATGACCAAACCAATGGGTGTTTAGCCCAACGAACATCCAGCTGCAGTGCAGCTGCAGATGATGCACAAGAAAGCCTGCAAACAGTTTGCTGAAGACAAGCAGACTAAGGACATGGATTACTGGAACCACGTCTTGTGGTCTGATGAGACCAAGTTAAACTTATTTGGTTCAGATGGTGTCAAGCATGTGTGGCGGCAACCAGGTGAGGAGTACAAAGACAACTTTGTCTTGCCTACAATCAAGCACGGTGGTGGGAGTGTCATGGTCTGGGGCTGCATAAGAGCTTCCAGCACTGGGTAGCTCCAGTTCATTGAAGGAGCCATGAATGCCAACATGTACTGTGCCATACTGAAGCTGAGCATGATCCCCTCCCTTGTGAGACTGGGCGGCTGGGCAACATAACGACCCCAAACACACCTCCAAGAGGACCACTGCCTTGCTAAAGAAGCTGAGGTGATGGACTGGCCAAGCATGTCTCTGGACACAAACCCTATTGAGCATCTGTGGGGCAGTCACAAATGGAAGGTAGAGGAGCGCAAGGTCTCTAACATCCACCAACTCAATGATGTTGTCATGGAGGAGTAGAAGAGGACTTCAGTGGCAACCTGTGAGGCTCTGGTGAACTCCATGCCCAAGAGGGTTAAGGCAGTGCTGGAAAATAATGTTGACCACGCAAAATGTTGAAACTTTGGGCCCAATTTGGACATTTTCACTTAGTGGTGTACTCACTTTTGTTGCCAGCGGTTTAGACATTAATGGCTGTGTTGAGTTATTTTGAGGGGATAGCAAATTTACACTGTTATACAAGCTATACACTCATTACTTTACATTGTAGCAAAGTGTAATTTCTTCAGTGTTGTCACATGAAAAGATATAATAAAATATTTACAAAAATGTGAGGGGTGTACTCACTTTTGTGAGATACTGTATCATGAAAAGTTATCCAGTTGCTCTGGGGACCAGGAGGGAATTTGGACAATGTTTTATTAGGATTTTTTGTTCTTTGAGTCAACTGCAGTTCTAAGATTCTAAGGATGCAAGTCTTTGCTTTTTTTAATTATTTATTTTGGTTATTATTTAGGTATTACAGGGGGTCCCCAACTTACGAACGCCCGACCTACGAACATCCCCTACTTACGAACCGGGCGCTGCAGGGACCCTATGCCATTTCCCGCAGACTCTCGGCCGTTCTGCGCATGCGCGGCCAGACGGAGCCTCGGAAAATGACGGCAAACATCGGAAATGTCCGTAATTTGCAGCGCATGCGCAGAACGGCATTAGACGGAACATCGGAAATGTCTGTAATTGTCGGTCTGCGCATGCGCGGCCGACTTACGAACATGTCCGATTTAAGAACAGGAGGACAGTCCCTAACGAGTTCGTAACTCGGGGACCCCCTGTATTCTATATAGCTTTGTCTATTTTCTAGAACTGAACTTGCAAACAGCAATGTACACTGATAATATGTTTGAGATTCTTTTTATATACAGTTTCCATAGCAACCACTCATTTCTTATGAGGTCCTCATGGGTCATCACTGAACACCTCTGGGATTTGACAACTGATTGTTACTTACTGAAGCTCTTTGAAGGTATGTCAGCTATTTTATAAGAAATATCTTTAAAACAATAATGAACGTCCTTAAGTATTAGTGTTATCAATATATACTGAACATACAGTGCCTTGCAAAAGTATTCACCCTCCTTGGCTTTTTACCTATTTTGTTACATTACAGCCTTTGATTCAATGTTTTTTTAATCTGAATTATATGTGATGGATCAGAACACAATAGTCTAAGTTGGTAAAGTAAAATTAGAAAAACATATACATAAAATCATTTTTCAGAAATAAAAAACTGATAATTGACATGTGCGTATGTATTCACCCCCTTTGTCATGAAGCCCATAAAAAGCTCTGGTGCAACCAATTACCTTCAGAAGTCACACAATTAGTGGCATGATGTCCACCTGTGTGCAATCTAAGTGTCTCATGATCTGTTGTTTTGAACGGCCCTAGAGGCTGCAACACCTAAGCAAGAGGCACCACTAACCAAATACTGCCATGAACACCAAGAAACTCTCCAAACAAGTAAGGGACAATGTTGTTGAGAAGTACAAGTCAGGGTTAGATTATAAAAAAATATCCAAATCTTAGATGATCCCTAGGAGCACCATCAAATCTATCATAACCAAATGGAAAGAACATGGCACAACAGCAAACCTGCCAAGACACGGCCGCACACCAAAACTCACAGACTGGGCAAGGAGGGTGTAAATAAACGTCCCACACTCCGCTTGAGTGCTTTCATAATATACCACTTCCTCCCAGTCTTAATATAGATATCAGATATTCCAACTGCTCACAAGCACAAAACAAGACGATACTTGTTTAGTTGCTGAACATGGACTCTTTATTAGAACCAGAATACATGTCTTATATACAGTTAAAGAGGAGGAAGTCCCCCCTCCTGCTGATATTACTCTAACAATACACCTGTAACCAGAAACATAAATTAACATGAGCTAATTAACTAATCCCTTAAAGCAGCCGATGTGACTCCCTAACTACACTACACATTATCATACATCTCAACACAGAACTCCTTCATACAATTGCAGGGTTAATTAGCACAAACAACAATGGGTCAAAGACTCTTAGAAGCTGTGGAAAGCCAGACTAGACTCATTTACATTATAGAAGACGACAGACAGGTGGCTGGAGTTGATGACATTAGCATCTAACAGTATGTGTCCCAACAGTATGAATCAGTCACTATTTCTAATATGGCATATACAGGGTTCCCAGAGTCTCTGTGTCTTGTGGGATATGGAACTGAATCCAAAGTAACACCACATCAAGGGTCCGCAGGCCTACAGCTCACAAAGAACACCATTCCCCCAAATACCAGGGCCCATGATCAGTAGGCAAGAGGCTAGCATTCAGTCACCTCCAGAAGCCCCTGTCACAGAGGGCATTAATCAGAGAAGGCAGCACAGAGACCTAAGGTAACCCTGGAGAAGCTGCAGAGTTCCACAGCAGAGACTGGAGTATCTGTACATAGGACGACAATAAGCCGTAAGCTCCATAGAGTTGGGCTTTATGGCAGAGTGGCCAGAAGAAAGACATTACTTTCAGCAAAAAACAAAATGGCACATTTTGAGTTTGCGAAAAGGCATGTGGGAGACTCCCAAAATATATGGAGGACGGTGCTCTGGTCTGATGAGACTAAAATTAAACTTGCTGGCCATCAAAGTAAACGCTATGGGGTTCATTTTCTAAAGGAAAATCCAATTTGCACTGTAGGTGCACTTGGAAGTGTAGTCGCTGCAGATCTGATGGGGACATGCAAGGAAAATAAAAAAACAGCATTTTTGATTGCACATGATTGGATGATAAAATCAGCAGAGCTTCCCCTCATTTCAGATCTTCCCCTTAGATCTACAGTGACTGCACTTCCAAGTGCACTTGTAGTGCAAAGTGGATGTTTGGTGCAAACCCAACACATCACATCACCCAAAGAACACCATCCCCACAGTGAAACATGGTGGTGGCAGCATCATTCTGTGGGGATGTTTTCAGCAGTCAGGACTGGTAAATTGGTCAGAGTTGAGGGAAAGATGGATGGGGCTAAATAGAGGGATATTCTTGAGCAAAACCTGTACCACTCTGTGTGTGATTTGAGGCTAGGACGGATGTTTACTTTCCAGCAGCACAATGACCCCAAACACACTGCTAAAGCAACACTTGAGTTGTTTAAGGGGAAACATGTAAATGTGTTGGAATGGCCTAGTGAAAGCCCAGACCTCAATACAATAGAAAATCTGTGGCCAGACTTAAAGATTGCTGTTCACAAGCGCAAACCATCTAACCTAAAGGAGCTGGAGCAGTTTTGCAAGGAGGAATGGACAAAAATCCCAGTGGTAAGAGGTGGTTAGCTCATAGAGACTTTTCCGAAGTGACTTGGAGCTGATAGCTGCAAAAGGTGGCTCTACAAAGTATTGACTTTAGGGGGGTGAATAGCTATGCACATTGACTTTTTCTGTTTTTTTGTCCTATTTGTTGTTGATTTCACAATAAAAAAAAGAAAAACATCTTCAAAGTTGTGGGCATGTTCTGTAAATTAAATTAAGCAAATCCTCAAACAATCCATGTTAATTCCAGGTTGTGAGGCAACAAAACACGAAAAATGCCAAGGGGGGTGAATACTTTTGCAAGGTACTGTACTGTACATACTATATTTTTTCTTGAATTTAGCAGTGGCATGCCCTTTATAGTCATTCATTTAAATTTTTTTGAAACCTTGTGAGTCATTAAAGTAGCAATAATTACTCTCAAACCTCTAGCTAAAACAACAGCTAGAGGTTTTCCGAGGTTTCATTGCATCTGAATTTTAAACTTGTTTCATTTATTTGAATCTGGGTTTATGTTAGAACTTGATCCAATTAAAAATGTAAGTTTCATTTTTATTTATATGTTTGACAATGGTAGCAAAAAGTTTTAAGTAAAGAGAAGTATAGGGATGAGGGTCAGTTTGTTCACAGTTCACACTGAACAAATGCATTATTTTGATGCCATAACAACTGACTACCTCCTGGCCTTTGAACTTTGGTCAGATGATTAGAACGTCCAACAAGGGGACATAAATATTCGCCAGTCCCCTTACTATGAAAATCTGGGTTTCCGGCAGCCATTTTGGCAATGTGCTTAGCTGTGATATGAAAAGCATAAGCAGTGTGCTAATAAAGTGCATAGGGATGGATTAATTTAAGGCTTGTAGGCACTGGTCTTCTTTAAGTGGGACTTCACTCTCTCAATCAACATTCACTATTTTTAATTCTTATTAGTAAATGGATAAGAAAAATATATCATATTTGCTTGTTTTAAACTTTTTTTTTTTTTTTACATGTCTTCAGTTATGCCCTGGTTTCCATGACTAGGCAAATGATGTCATACATCCCTGGAGTCTTCAGTAGGGGAAGAGGGTCTTTCTCAGCTAAGCACACCCTCTCCTGCTTGCATACCTGAGCCAAGGGCAGGTGGATTCCAGGAAGTAAATGCTAAATTAATCACTTGCCCTTACTAAAGATGACCATGGGCAGAAATGTTAGAGGGTGTTTTTCAAAGTGATTTATGCACAAAATAAAGCATAGAGAAAAGGATGGGTTGGCGAGTTTGCTTTGAATATTAAACATGAATTAAATAGCATTTTCAGTTTGTGGTGCTCAGATGAAATGTAGTTCCACTTTAAGTAAGTGTAAACCTTTAGTGAATATCCTTTAGATAACAAAATGTTGTCTATCTTAGGGAATGTGGAGGTGGAGGGAAGGAAGGGTGTTTGCATTTAAATGCTTCTGATGTCCTGCAGCTTCATTACAACCTGTCTCTGTGAACATGCACTACAGTCAGAGCAGTCTGCATGTGTTTTTTTACAGGGCATATTTTCTCATTGTTCTGGCTGCTATTGCTTTTTTCACCACTTGTACTACAGTCATAGCAGGCTGCCTGAGTTTTTAACAGGGCATATTTCCTAATTTTTCTGGTTGAATTTTTTTTTTGCACAGCCTTTTCCTGTACATGTGTACTACACTAATAACCATCTGCATTTGTTTTTCTAACAGGCTTTATTACCAATGTGTTGCTGGCTGCAAAGTGTAGTACAGTATTCCTGGGCAAAGTATAACAGCATAGAATCCTACTTTTTCTTTGGGGAAGAACGTGACAGGGCTATTTAAAGACAGGAGTGTTGGAAAGTGTTGTTACCCCCTAAAAAAAAGTGCCCAAACAAGAACCTTTTTATCCATATCACCAGCACAGATCCACAATTTCAAAAATCCGATTTTAAAGAGGTGTATCCCTAAAAAGAATAAATAAAAGTCAGCAGCTACAAATACTGCAGCTGCTAACTTTTAATAATCGGACACTTACCTGTTCCAGGGTCCAGCGATGCGGGGGTCGAAGCTCCGCTAGCCCCCTGATCCATTCGGCGGCGCCGGCATTACAACTGTGGCTTCACAGCCGGGCACCCACTGTGCATGCGTGAGCGGCGTGGCGCTCCATGATTGGCCGCACAGTCATCTGGGACACGTGACAGGTCCCAGATGACTGGGGAGCCCTTCCTGCGCCGAGGGGAAGTGATGTCACCAGCCCAGGCGCCAAAGGAGGCAGACTACGAGGGACCCACTAGCAACAGGCATTTAGAGGTATGTAGAAATTTTAAGCATTTTTATTTTTTTAGGGGGAAACACCACTTTAAGGACCAATAGCTAACTGCAACAACTGTTTAATTGCAATCTCTTCAGTTCTCAACATCTTAGCTACTATTTACTATAAGTTGGGGTCTTTTTCAATTTTTTTTTCACATTGTTTGAATGATTTAGGCATATACTGTTTAGGCTTATGATCCCTAAAAATGTTCAGCTGTTGGCCAATTTACACTGCTGTCTTCTTCCGTCTTGGGGGGTCTTCTCGCCAGACATCTCCGATATCTTCTGCTAGCTCTTTTATTAGCGGAGGAGCCTGGCTTTCTTCTTCGTCGCCGTCCGGGGGTCATGAAGTTCTTGCTTGTTCTCTCTAGGCCTGGGAATGCTTCCTGCTGTCTCCCACACTACTGTGCACTGAGCTATGGGAAGTGATGTCTTTGAGAGGAGCAGAGATCATGTGCTTTGGGTGGAACAGTCAAAAAAAAAATGTACTGTACTTTCTGTGAAAGTCGCAACAAGTCACAACAAAGTCACGGTGATATGCATGTAGATGTGACTTTGTTGCAACTTGCATTGCTGTCTATGGAGAACAAATGGCACTGAAGTCAGCAAAAAGTAGTGCAAAAACCTTTTTTGGAGTCGCACCAATTAGAATGGGGACAATTGAAATACATGGATTTTGACTTGTCATGCGATTCCACATGTGTCAAGTCGCACAACTAGTTGCACTAGTGGAAACTGGGACTGGAGTTGTACAGAGCAAAGGAGAAGAATCAATTGGAGCTGTATATAGGGAAGAAGTTCTCCCTGATTTTGTTGGTATCAAGTTGGGCATCCTATAATTCCTATCCACATCCAAGTTATTACCCCCTAATAAAAACACAAAACAGCTCAAGGAGTGTTCACAGTGTTTTGGATGAAAGCTGAAGATGTTGTGTGCCTGGCTGTCCAGCAGTGGGGGACCTTGTCACCTGCAACCCCTACGGGGGTAGTGCTACATACAATACTGTACATCATCTGTATTCCTGTGTACCTCAATTCACTGGGAGTACTGTGCACTTCCACGTATCTCATACATTTTATTACTCTGTGTTGATGTAAGCTCAACATCCCACCACTGCTACGATTCCCCTGTCTTCCTCTGAACTTGGACCCTAGTGCAATAAATGCTTTCAATAGTATTCCATGTCCTACCTTTCTGTAAGACTAGCACCCCAGTGCTGCGCTAAACTCCTGCCATTCCTGTGAGTCCTGTATTCTGTGCTTTCTAGGATACTCAGCTATAGCCTGCATGGCTGCATAGAGGGTCCACAATCCTAACAAAATTAGACAGTCCCATTCATAACAATGTTATATTTAAACATGTGCTATTTATATAATGTATGCCAAAACAGTACACTGTTTTATCTTAATTTCAACAGAATTATTTTTAGTAAAATGTACATTACAGTTATATTGTTATTAAAATGATAAAGATGTTCAAATCTGTAAAATTAATGCAATGGAAAGCTGGTTGTCAAGGAAACAGCCCAATCTTAAACTACTTTCCAACACCAACAAAACTTTATACTTTATGTTTTTGCATCTCTTTTTTGTGCTTGCTTACTTATAGGTGTTAAGATTGCTGTATTAAATAAAATATTTAAAAGATCAAGTTGAAATAAAAAAAGCTTAAGATATGCTAAAGATGTTGTTGTGATGACTTTGAAAAACACAACTGTGGATACATTTTAATATTTTCCTTTTTTCTATGATCGTGGGTGTTATTTTTCCGAATTTCAAATAATGGTTGCATATGTAAGGAGTCATAAAAATTGTCTTTCTACAGAACGGTTTATTGTCAAGGACATGAGTTTGTATCCACTGAGGGAAGAACAATTTGGGTAACAGGTGTGTACCTAGACTTGTGTTGTAACATAGAAGTCAAGGAGTGCAGGAGGCACAGGGGCATGCTGGAGTGTCTGAACAGTCCATGTGATAGCAGGTGAGTACCTGAAGATAGCAGGTGAGTACCTGAAGCTGTGTGGTAACTCAGGAGTCACTCAGGATTACAGGGGCATGCTGGAGGCACAGGGAAGAACAAAGTACACTAGAGGCTCAGGGCTAAGCTGACACACTGAAGCACAGAGACACTGGAGCAATGCTGAGGCACAGGAGTCATGAAGACACTGGAGAACACAAGGGACAGCAGGTCACAGACAGGTGGGAATGCATAGAGGAGGACGGTTTTCTATGAAAAGCAGTGTAACACAGTAGGTATGTGTTTTCAAGGTGAATGACTCTTCAGGACGTCAGCATGACAAAACGTACATCGAGACAGGGTTATAGGAAGGAAAACTGGTTCACTGGAGACACCTGGATGTGATGAGATGCCTGAGCTACAAACAGGGCTTGCACTTGTTATAGTGAAGCCAGTGTTATATGATAAAAACGCTACATAACCTGGGTGCAGGGCGGAATGCACCGTTAAATGTGAGAATGATAGCTTATGAATTTTTTAAGTTTTATATGTCAGTCGCCTAAATACATTTTTTTTTTTTTTTTTTACATTATTGGAGGCCTTTATCTCCTCTGATTTCATGAAATCCCTGATGCGGTGAGAGGAGCAGTGTTACCTTGGATGATTAACACCTTGGGGGAAAGCGCTAACTGATCTACTCTAGCAGGGTGTCAATCCTGCCTGGTGAGTTCTCATATGTGGCGATGGCTTATTGGTGAACACAAAAAGCACTTTTTGAGGAGCGTTTTATAATCAATAGAATTTGGTTTGCACAATTTGCACGAAGCACTTTTTTTAGACAGTATTGCACAAGATAAATGATAGTTGCAAGCAGCACTTGAAGGATGTTATTAATTAAGAGACTTTCTCTTTAAAGCTGCACTATATGGATTACGCACTATATAGGGCATTATAATTCAGTAATTTTGTATTATTTGGTATAATTTTTAGTTGATGTTTTAAGCGCTGTGATTAAAGATAAGGTAAATTCTTCCTCTTTAACCACTTGCTTACTGGGCACTTAAACCCCCCTCCTGCCCAGACCAATTTTTAGCTTTCAGCGCTGTCACACTTTGAATGACGTGGACATGCTACACTGTACTCAAATGACATTTTTATCATTTGACAATTGCGCGGTCATACAACACTGTACCAAAATTAAATTATTATAATTTTTTTCCACAAATAGAGCTTTCTTTTGGTGGTATTTAATTACAGCTGGGATTTTTATTTTTTGCTAAACAAACAAAAAAAGATGCAAAAATAAATAAATCATGTTTAATAGTTTGTTATAAAATTTTGCAAACAGGTAATTTTTCTCCTTCATTGATATGCCCTGATGAGGCGGCACTAGTGGGCACTGCACTGGTGGGCACTAGGCTGCACTGATGGGCACTGATAGGCACAGTTAAGGCGGCACTGATAGGCACAGATAAGGTGGCACTGATGGGGACAGCTAAGGCAGTACTGATGGGGACAGCTAAGGGAGTACTGATGGGCACAGATAAGGCGGCACTGATGGGCACAGATAAGATGACACTGATGGGTGGAACTGATGGGTGGCACTGATGGGCACTGATAGTTACCACTGATGGGCAGTGATAGGTGACACTGATGTGCAGCACTGTTGAGGCACTGATGGGTGGCACTGATGGGTGGCACTGTGGGCACTGATAAGCGGCACTGTTGCCTATTGTTAGGTGGCACTGGCAGGGGGCACAGGTGGGCACTGATGAGCTGCCGCCAGCTCGCCGTGATCGGGACTTATGTCCCTCTAACGATCGCCGGTAGTCGGCTATTTTTCCTCTTCGTGCTGACAGCGCGAGGAGGAAAAATAGCCGATTTACCGGCTCTGTTGTCATCACATGATCAGCTGTCATTGGCTGACAGCTGATCATGTGGTAAGGGTCGGGATCTCGCTGATCACAGAGCGCGCCGCGCGCGCCCTTCAGGGGGCGCGTGGGCCACTCGTGCACGGGACTACGTCAATAGACGTAGTCCCGGCAAAGCAGGTCCGCGCTGTAGCCATCATCCGGCTATAGCGCGGATCCGTAGTGGTTAATTGTACCAGCAGGTAAGCCTAGAATAAGGCTTACCTGTAGGTACTGTAAATATTATATATATTTACTATATACGCTGCAGCCTACATCATTGGCGCATGCGCACTGAAGGAACGGCCCGCTCATGCAGTTTCTTCAGGGCCTGCGCTGTGACAGGCGGCTTCGGCACACATGCAGGAGTGACGTCTTTGCGGCTCCATCCAATCACTTTACAACCTCTTTAAGGGCGAAGTTTTATGCAAACACATCGGGTCTTACACACAGCAACTGATATTCTTGGCCATTGAGTTAATATTTTTGTTGGCCACTGAGCGCAGGTGTTTAATAGGTAATAATATAGTGTAGACCAACTTCACATGTGTACCAATGATATTCTTATAATGTGCTTACATCAAAAAATGTAAAAAAACTTCTTCTATGGAAGCACGAGCTGGACAGGGTGGAGGTACAATCAAATGAAACAGTTTTACAAGAAAAAAGATAAACAAATCCGATCACAGGATTCCTTAACGGTGTTCGAGAAAATGTGTATAGATATATTAAAGCCTAACCACCTATTATCTCAGATGTATAAAATAGTACTCAGCGAGGAAGAAAATACAATACCATACTTTATAAGGGAATGGGAAAGGGAATTAGGGTACAAATTCACGACACTACAAATAAAAAAGGTAATAGAAGCCACTTACTCATCGTCAACATGCTCAGCCACACAGGAAATGTCATATAAATTTCTAACCAGATGGCATAGAACCCCCGCCCGATTGGCACAAATATACCCAACCGCAGAGAGCTCCTGCTGGAGAGGATGCGGAGAAAAGGGAACTCACCTCCACATATGGTGGACCTGCCCTGAGATAAAGAAATTCTGGTGTGAAATAGCCCCATGGATCAGGAAAATGGAAAAAGAGAAGATGGAGATGAAACCAGAACATTACCTGTTCCATGGGGCTATGAACACCAAGGCAGTACACAAAGAAAATATAACGCAGCACTTACTGAACGCAGCCAAGAAACTAATACCAAGAAATTGGAAACAGATTAAGGGCCCAACATTGGAGGACTGGAAAAGAGAGGTAGATAAAATCCAAGAGGCAGAGAGATGGGTATATAAAACGAGAAATAAACAAGAGAAATACGATGCAATCTGGGAGGGATGGGAAGAACAGGCTAAGGAAATAGAAATTGAAATACAAGCCAGGAAAAGCGAAGGGGACTGAAGTAAATAGACGGGGAGGAGACCACAACCTGGGAAACCTATTCGGGGATTGTATAAATTAGTTTTTATGTTTTCTGTCTTAAAAACAGAAATGTATAAGGAATTGCTGAATGCAAAGTTGAAGGATGCTTGTTGTGGAGGGAGAGGGGCGCTCTCGGCGGCCGGTGGACCATAGGGATGAGGAACAAATTAAAACCTTTTTTTTTTTTATTTATTTATTTATTTATTTTTTCTTCTGGACACCTTCGTAAACATAAGACAAACTACACTTGATTAGGTAGGTATAATGGATGGGGTATGAGGAAAAAATAACACATAGAGTGAGTGTTGTGTAGGGGGGGGGGGGGGGGGGGGTGGGGGGAGGGGAGGGGTAATAGGGGGAGGTTAAGAAGGGAAATCTGAGACTGGAACACGGACTGTGGAGTAACTGGGAAATGTACACTACCACAAGGAAACACTGAGGGAGGAATGAGCTTTCTCCCCTTAATTAAACAAACACATATAAATATACACACATATTAAGTCCTCTTTTTTTCTTTTTTTTTTTTTTTTTAATTTTTTATTTTTTTTTTTTCCTTTTTCACCACAAACTAAGGAAAACCACACTTGATTAGGAAGGCACAAGGAGGGAGCACGGCGAGAAAGCAACACTACACTTAAATGGAGCAGAGTATAGAGGGAGGGAGGGGGGGAAGGGTGATAGGGGAAGGCCGAGAGGGATGGTAGGAGACCCTGATTTGGTCGGGGGAGATTGTAGGACACTTAAACATTTTTATCTAACAGGTGGGAAGACACCAAAGACACGTAATAAGAAAGCAATTGATTATTATTTCGGGGAAAAGGGGTTATATCACCTGAATTAAAGAACGGGAAGTTCCCTGTCTTTTTTTTTTTTTTTTTTATTTTATATTTATTTTATTTTATTTATTTTTTTTCTCTTTTTTTATTTTTTTTATTACGGCTTTTTGCTGCTCCTCTCCCGGGGGACGGGGGCCGCCGGAAGGGCCAATCTGCAGACCACGGGGGTATTAAATGAATAGATATACTAAGGAAATGTAATCAGCAAAATGTAAACTGTATAAAGAAAATCACTAATAAAGATTTAATTATAAAAAAAAAACTTCTCCAATAAACCACAAAATGCGTTCTTATATATATATATATACACCCTTTTTCTTATCAGGGTGAGCAGCACCAGCATCTCCTTCCAATGTGTCTTTCCCTTGCTATATATATACACCCTTACCCCTCCTATTTTTCAAAAAAAGCCCTCTGTGGGACTGCAGTGTAACTTTCCTCTGTGCCTTTATCTCCTCTCTGAAAATATCTTCCTCCACTTCCTCTAAATGTGTCAGAAGCTCCTAAAAATACATTTTAAATATATAGTGCAGTGTTTTTCAACTCCTGTCCTCAAGGAACCCCAACAGGTCATGTTTTCAGGATTTCAGATGAAACGGCTGTGGTAAATACTAAGGAAGTGAAACTGATCAAATCACCTGTGAAAAATAATGGCAAGCCTGAAAACATGATCTGTTGGGGCACCTTGAGGACTGGAGTTGAGAAACACTGATATAGTGTAATGATGCAAAGAACCTAATTCCACAAAGTATAATCTGTGCTACTCACAAAAATGTGTTTATAAACGAGTGTATTCCTTTAAACCCAGTACAAGTACAAACTCATTCTATGCACCCTACTAAATGTAAGATTTACATGTGCAATCAACCAATCCTCTCTGATGGAAATTCTTCCCTCTTAAGTACAAAAGTATGCATAAAAACCTCCAAAAACTAAAATAAAATATACTGCTTTAAATTATAAGTTGTGCAATAGTGCCATAACCACTCACATTAACATACATAATCAAGTGCTATCTTTTAACCACTGTAAAACTGTGTTTTCAAACCCACTAGCCACCATGTGGTCACTCCATGCACCTTACAAACTGCTAGTATGTAAGTGTTCCTTTCTAAAAAGGTCATGCCATCAGCACTCCTCCTGATCTTCCATTCTTCAATATTAGGACTCCCACATGTAAAATATTCAAACAGGGCCCATAGTGCAGCAATATTGCTAAAATCCAGTATTTATTATATAGAAATTCACTTACAAACAAATGCTTGATAAAAGCCTGTAAACCTCACTTAAGATGGGGCACTTCTGGCGTGCGTGATGACGTCACTTCCGACACGTTTCTTCCAATGCAATTTTTCCAGGATGTGTACAAGATTTAGACTTGGTTCACACTGGGGCAACTTGTCAGGTGACTTAGCCGCCTGACAAGTCGTGTTCCGTTCTGTACAATGGAACCGTTCTAATAGAAACGACTCAAGTCGCTCCGACTTAGAAAAAGGTTCCTGGACTACTTTTGGGGCGACTGCAGGCAACTTGCATTGACTTCTATACAGAAGTCATTTTGCAAGCTGCCGCTGAAGTCGTGTGCAGGTCGCCTAAGGCAGCCGCGCTGCAAGTCGTGCTGCCCCGGTGTGAACTGGCTCTTACTGTATTTAATAGGAACTGGTCTTGTATTCAAATTTTTTTGTATAGATAAAATATTATGCCTGTTTTTAGTCACCATCCAAAGTAACTGCAAGTGAATCCATCCCAGCTGGTCAGCAAAGAAGATGAAACAAAACAGTCTAATATTTTATGAAAAAAAAGTTTCAGTTGTATGTTTGCACAGTTATTTGAATGCACCTCTGAAAGCTGCAACTCCCATAACTCCCATAGGAGGACCACTTTGGCAGATGCTTTATTATACTAGTATATTACTTCAACAGACTGTATATCTGGAAAAGTATGAAACTGAAATCTCTGTTTTTCATTAAGCTATCTGAAATAGATGGTCTCTTTTTAGTGGTATGGATGAGCACTGGGGACATTTTTGTTCATCAAAAAAGCAATTTTTTTTACTAGTTGTAACTGATGAACTGATTGTCTTTATCCTTTTTTTCACAGAACACAGTTCAGATTGTGTGGCTTAATAAAGTAATTGTGTCAGATAAAGTTAAGGCAACAGCCTAGTAAAACACCTAAACAGCAATCACCTAGTGGTAATAAGTGCAAGTACCTTTACCTTTACCTTTTATATAAATTTCTGTGCAACTAGGAATCCCACATCCCACAACAAAAGCCTTGAACACTGCTGTGACATGGATCTGATAACTGATCTGGTTACTGGTCTCTGGGTGGGGCTTAGGCTTAGGGCAAGGCTTAGTACAGAGAACTAAATAGAGAACATACAAGCATTTTGCAAAATATCTTTGGTCTATAATTTAACTGCAGGGAGCAGATTATGCAATTATAGTCATATGTAAACAAAATATTTTATCATGACTTTGTTGGCATTCATGCAGATAACTATTACTTGTAATAATCTTACCTTCACTCTCTTGTTACATAAAATGTGTGGGGTTTATAAATATACCTATGTAGTCCTATAGCCACCAGCATTAGACAAATTAGACAAATAAAAGACTCTGACAGACCTTGTCTCTTCTTCTCTTACACATTTCAGTTTAAGGACCCTTTTGATGAGGGGAACGGCTATTACTCTGATATGTCAGCACAGAGCACCGGAGTGGGAGGGCAGCAAGGATCTAATAAAAATTATGTTAAAGTGGAAGTCCACCCTAACACTTAAATTCTCCTCTGCAATCATTAATGTGAGCTGAGTTCAGGCTTATGTCTCAAGATGTTTTTCTACCTTTATTTTGTAGTATCCAGTGCCATCACATGACTTCAATTCTACTTCCTTCTGAGCCTAAAAGCAGCCAGTGGGTGTGGTTACTGAAAGCTAGTGACATCACTTCCTGGGAGGGACACTGTTCCTGTGTAGCCAGTGGGCATATACAGGATGGGAGGAGTTGATTATAGGTTCCCGCCCAGTGCTCTCTTATCAGTAAGGATGCCTTGTACATCCTAATTCATGAGAAAATGAAGAACTAAAAAGCCCCATCCACATGGGGGTGGGGGGGTGGGGGGGGTGGGAGGTGCACATATACAGTATAGCTGTGCTGGGCTTTGAGTGAAGACTACCACAGGATAGGGGAGATGGCCATGGGGGAAAGGTACCTGCAAAGCTTTGATGCGACTTTGCTCCAGAGAGTGTAAAGTTGGATCAAAGCTGCGCTCAATGAAACTGCTATCCAAACAAGACAATGAAGACAGGAGGAGACCTTTGAAGGAGAGGAGAAATTGGGGTGGTGCTGGGCAGGGCTGGGCAGGTCTAGGCATGTCTGTCTAAGAATGCCTGACAACCTTTTCAGTAGTACCTTTCTCAAACCTTGTCATTCCATTAGTTTTGGAACAGAGTAAATTATGTATACATTTGTAATAGAGTTACCAAAACCGTGTTGAAATGTGAAGCATGGATGCCTTAGAAAGTCACTAAAGCCAGCCATAGATGGAATGAATCTTGGCCAGTTCAGCAGGTACCAGTCAGGATTCAATCCATAAATGGACAGGCTCGTTGGACTGAAACTGATCAATCAATTGACTTCAGCACAACCAACTGTCCGATTTTTTTGCATGCGATGACTGCCGGTGAATATAGCCGCTAGCAGGGATCATTGTATTCTGCTGGCAGGGAAGGCTGCCTGTTGGAACAACACAATAGCACTGTAGGAGTGATTACCCCCATCAACACTGACTGTCTTGATGGGGGAATCGATCAATTTTCTTTCCTTCCACCCATGGTGGAAGGAAAGAAGGTTGTATAATATATTGCTTAAATCTACAGCATATTGATTTATACTTCTGTAGCGGTCACACTTTAACAAGTGTGCGCTATAAGTGGAAATTTTTTTTTCTCCTTAGAACCATAACGGGGTTCTGAGGGTTAATTGTACAAGTTTACTTTGGCATCAGTCTGGCTGGGCTGTACTAGGGTTCTGCCTGGTCATAGGTGCAGTGAGGTGCCTATGACAGGCCGAGAACCAGGCCTGGTTGGACGTTTTGGGTACCATTCTTTCCTGGAGCCAATCAGTGGGCGCGTCTGGCCCTGCTGCGTAGTCTGGGAAGGGGTACTTAAGGTGCTGAAGTCACGTGATTCGGGGTTTGGCCGCAGTTCTTGGTTACTATTTCTGGACCACGAGGGGTCCAGGGCCTAGGAGCATTTGCCGTCCCGCAAGCATGGTCAATCCGACCAGCCTCATGGAACCGCATGGTTTGGGGCAGGGATCCGTCTGTTCACGAGTCTCAGAGCTGGCTATCCCGAGGCCCAGTAACTGAAGGAGGATTCAAGGCGTGTGCTCTCGGTATTGGAGGGACACAGCAACTCGTACAAGTGACCAGGGGAGGACTCTTCGGAGGAGGGCAGACAAGCTGGCTACTCAGTAAGAGCCTGGAAGCTGAGTTGTATGGACACTAAAGAATCCACACTTCCACAGTACTTCCAAGGAGACAGCGAAATTTCCAGGTACTGTGAGAAAGGTTCCTATTCATCTTCAGTTACAATTTAGTCTGTGGCAGAGACTTTTGCAAAGTTTCCGGATCACATGTTTGGCTGCTAGATCTATGGCTAGAGGTTTATCTGGCAGTGAAGCACCCAGCTGTGAGTGGCTACTCTCTGGGTTTGATTAGAGACATTCAGTGGATGTCAGCAGTTTTAAAGTGCCTGAGTTTATCACCCATGCCCTCTATTCTAATGAGAGACTGTGTTATATTGGATGTTACCACTGCAGAATAAAAACCTTTAAAAGGACTTTTATGTGTCAGCATCTGAAGTCGTTGGGTACTAACCCTGGGAACCCCTGGACAGTCACCGACAAGCCACGAGGAGGTAACTGGTAAGCCCAAAAGTCAAGGCCGCCCCTCAAGGGGTTATGGCCGCTACACTTCCTTCCATATTGTCCTTGGAAATTGAATAAAATATTTGAATTCAGAGAAGCTGCTTTGTACAGTATTTCAGAATAAATCATTACAAAGTTTTTTATTTAATTTTTCATGACTGTGCTTTCTAGGCTTTGTCAGTGTTATTTATTGGGGAAGGTCCACACTCTAAGGGAAGACCCAAGATATTGATATTCCTCTATGCTTTTGCTAGAAGAAGCCTGAGTTAACTGTTATAAGTAGGTAGGTCAGAGGATCAGAGTATACACAGAGTAGCTTAATAAACACATTTTATCAGTTATACAACCTGAAAAGGGAACATTAACTATCTTGTACAAATGACAAGCTGACATATATTTTCAGTGTGTAAGCGACAGAAAAAAGATGGTATATATGTATTTCAATTCTACTTTAAATTTTTCTTTATAAAAGTAGAAGTTAGAGAGAAAAAAACTCCAAGTTAATGAACTGTCCCTTGGCAGTATTATTATAACATTGAACTTTAGTGTTTTACAATTTCTGAAGAAAGGTAGAGACTTACAGTATTGCTAAGAAAAAAGAAAGAAAGAAAAAAGGTAGTCTGCTAAAATTATGTCTAAAATACATACTAGTGGATACCTAATTTCATGCAGTTTGCTTCATGGTTACACATTTACAAGCAAAATCACTTAGTTATAGAATAACTAAAGAGCTACAGTCAGGGATAGGCATGGACCAAGGCTGTGGCGGATATTTTCCAAAGTACAGACCTTAGTGAAGGACACCAAGGTACGTTTTAAATTAAAACCATAAAAAAACCCTGTCTACTTGCTGGCCTAGTTCTACAAGTACAAATATGGTCCCCCATAGATCCCCCTTTAGAGCAGGCTGACCAGAGTCCCCATAGATCTCCCTTTAGAGCAGGCCAGGGTCCCCCATAGATCCCACTTTAGAGCAGGCCAGGTCCCCATAGATCCCCCTTTAGAGCAGGCTAGGTCCCCATAGATCCCCTTTAGAGCAGGCCAAGTCCCCATAGATCCCCCTTTAGAGTAGACTAGGGCAGGTCCCCATAGAATACTTTCCCCTTTAGTCTTCTTACTCTTACCTTTTCACCTGTATATTCCCCAGGTTTTCCTGCACCACACTCCAGGCTCTCCCCCTGCAAAGAATATATAATATATTTTTTAGCCAACATTATCCCGGAGCCGCGCCAGCACAGAACAGAAGAATCCATTTCAGCTCCAGCCAGCACCTTCCTTGCTTCCTCCTTGGCTTTTTTGAGCTACTGACACTCCCTCCAACAGATCAATTCAACAGCATACAGAAGACTTAATCACTCCACTTAAGAGAGTGGGTAGCGCCCGTGCCACGCCGGACGGATCTACACACTACAAAGGAGAAGAGGGAACCGACCCAAGCCAGCCATTGCATCGGGGAGTGAGGGAGGGTTCTGACAGTGACAGACTCAGAGTCCCTGCAAGGACCGCTCAAGGACTCCAGTGTCCGTGTACGGACACCTTGCCGATCCCTGGCTACTGTAAAGGTGTACTGTATGTTCCTTCTGCACAGCTAGGGTACAGAGCAGATATAATGATGAAACAATGCTATCAATTTGCATATAACTTTTTAAGGGTATCAGAGCCTCTACACATATTTTTGCAGTATACACACAGGGACACAGTGAAAACAAGAAATGTAAATCATATACAACTTTATTCAGTGATGACAGCTTGCTGAAAAGTTAACAAAAGGCAAAGAAAAACTTGTAAAACTGTTACTATTAAGGCCCCATGCACACAGGATGTTTTGCTAACTCTTTTCTTCTGGCAGCAGTGTTTATGGCAAAAAAAATGCTTGATACTTGTAAACGCGTGTAATGCATTTAGGCACATTTAGAGGCATCAAGTTCTTAGGTGTTAAGTTATTATTCTGGACTTTGAAATGAATTATTTTGGCCATTGAAATGAATTCATGTTCAAGTGCTAAACACAGAGTTAACACAAGTTTAGATGCATTTATGCGCGTCAAGCATTTTGTCTGTCAAAAGCTCCTGGGTACACTGATAGAGTTTTTTTTTTCTGCCTCTAAACTTCTCCAAATGCCTATGTGTGCAAGGACATATAGGCTAACATGCAAGGGCGTTTAGACAAAGAAAAAAAAATGGAGCAGGGTCAAAACCATCCTGTGTGCATGAGGTCTAAGGCCGCGTACACACGAGCGGACTTTCCCACGGGATTGTCCGCCGGACTGGAGTCCCCCGGACAATCCGCCCGTGTGTGGGCGCCGGCAGACTTTTTCCTGCCAAAAGTCCGGCAGACTAAAGCCCCATACACACGGTCGGACAATCCGCGGACCAGGTCGGTCGGATTCTGTCCGACGTACTTTGTCCGATGTTGGTGTTGCGTACACACGGTCGGACTACGTTGTCGGAATATCCGGTCCGGAAGAACGTCGTGACGTAAGTCGTCGTCCACGAGATTACAAAAGGGAAGTTCAGCACCACGTCAGGCACCCGTTGGGCTCCTTCTGCTGATCCCGTGTTTATCGAGAGTTAGTGGAAGTTTGGTGACTTAAGATTCGCGCTTCTCAGTTTTCTGACTCAGATCGTTACTGCTCTTCAGTTTGTGCTTGTCGTGCGTATCTGTTTATTAGTGCGTGTAGTCAGTTCGCATTTGTTGGTCATTGCGGCCTATATCTTGATATAGGACGCTTTGATTTGCACTGCTTATTGTCTGCTCGTTGCTGGTATTCAGTTCGTTCTTTCAGGCCTTGCTGTTTATCGGTGCTTTCTGTTTGTCCGTTCTGACCAGCCGACCTTTTGTGACCTTCTGAGCGATGTTTCCCGTGCGTACTCGTCGCCGAGTTCGTGCTGTACGCGGAATTGGTGTCGGGCTTTTAGCTTTGACCCAAGACCCGTCCATGAACAGAGTGACGAGGAGTATGTGGACCAAGAATTGGTTGCTTCAGCGTGACCAGTTCTCGCACATGCCTTTGCTTCGTGAGATCCGGGAGAATAATCCTGATGATTTCAGGAACTTTCTCAGGATGACGGACCCCGATTTTCACCGTCTTTTGGCTTTGCTGACCCCCTTTATCAGCCGGCAGGATACCTGCATGAGACAAGCCATTACTCCGGAGCAGAGGCTTGTTGCCACGTTGAGGTACTTGGCGACAGGGAGAAGTCTTCAGGATTTGAAGTTCTCTTCAGGTATGCTCTGTTTGCTAATGTCTTCTATTTTTGACCTCCTTCCCTAATTACCATGATTGCAATATGCTCTAATATGCTGTGCCCCTTTTCTCCTTCATGCATTTTTCCCTTCACTTACCTCCCCAGCATGCTCTTCTGCCCCAATAGACACCTATGGCCTAGTCACTTAGGCAATGTATTTTGTCTGCTGCATAGTATTGTTTGCCCCCAAACACCCCCTAAAATATGCACAAATGTTTGCTGTGTGGTTTACTTCATGTAGAGCCCCTTTTTTATTTGTTTTTGGTGGGGGGGGGGGGGCAAACTCATTATGAACCCCCTCCCCCAACTGCTCTGTCAGATGTTACCAATCCTCTATCTGCTGCCTTTCCCAAGGTCAATACACACTATATACCTACCTCTTTATAGTGGGCATCTTTACGGATGAATTCTGCAAAGCATGTAGTGCAAGGGGCTGCCTCCATACTTTCCATTTCCTCTTTTTTTGTCTTCTTTCCCTCCTATTAGCTTGCTTGTTCATTTCATAATGTCACAATGTGCTTGCCTTTTTTTGTGGGTGGGGGGTTAATGTTATTTTATCTTTCCTGGGGGCTGCCAATAGTGTTAAGTACAGAGGGTCTGGCCAAACTAGCACACATTATTGAGCCATTTGCCAATCAATGAAGTGCAGAGGGTTACCTGTCCCCCCCCCAAAACCCTAGTTATTGCCAATGGCCCATCAGAAGTGTGGGGATTGATGGGGGGTGAGTCATCTGTGAAGGGGAGCCTCTACTTTTCTGTGCAAATACTTTCCAGCCTCCAATTTTATACAATGCTCTTGTTCCAAGATGTTGATTGTCTAATCTGCTTGCAATGTTTAGGTGCAAAGTGACTAATTATTTTTTCTTGTTTCACTCCACAGTTCCCTTCCACGCCACAGGAATGGCAGACTGTGGCCTCCCACTTTGCCAGCCGTTGGGACTTTCCTAACTGCGGAGGGGCAATTGATGGGAAACACGTCCGCATCGTCCCACCGCCCAACTCGGGGTCCTACTATTATAATTATAAAGGGTTTAATAGTGTAGTGATGTTGGCGGTGGTGTCGGCAACATACGAGTTTATGTATGTGGACGTGGGGATGAACGGCCGGATATCGGATGGTGGTGCCATTACGCACACGGAGTTCTACTGGCGTCTCCAAAGTGGCAGTCTGTGCTTGCCACCTCCAGAGGAGAATGCCGAAGGACTCCCCTTCGTCTTTGTCGCAGATGAAGCGTTTGCGTTGACTCCCCATGTGATGAGGCCGTTCCCGATGAGGACCCTCACCCCGGACCAGAGGGTCTTCAACTACAGGCTGTCCAGAGCCAGAAGAGTGGTGGAGAACACTTTTGGCATCCTGGCCAGCCGCTTCCGCCTGTTCCTGACGGCATTTAACTTGGCGGAATACAAACTGAACCACATAGTTCTTGCCTGTTGCATATTGCACAACTTCCTCAAAAGACATAGCAGGAACTATGTGGTGCCCGTTGGCCCAGATGTGGAGGGCCCTCCAAATGCGGACCTCACAGCCCTTCGAGTGGCACGTCCAGGCTTGCCCCCTCTAAATGCCCGCGTGGTCCGCGACCAATATATGGAGTACTTTGTGGGTAGGGGGGCCATTGCTCTGCCTGACGATGTGTGAGAGGCATTTTTTAATAAATCGGATATTTGAACCAACCTATGATTTCTTGTCATTTCAGTCTTGTTTTTAGCTTATTTTACCTTGACATTTTTTCCCTTTGCCTTCGACAGTGGGAATGCACTTTCTGGGGAAAAGGAGGTAACAGTCTCTTCTTCACAAAAAGATTCTTCTCATGTTGTGTGTTTGCTACCTAATCTTTGGTCTAGAGAAGGTTTGTCCTGCATAACTGACACCCAAAATACTCCTTTTCAGCACCAGGTCTGACATGTGTGTATTCTGAAAAATGCTGTGCTGCGTGTTTTCGTAAAAAGCACTGTGGGTGTCATTTACATAAGTCAAATCCGCTATGCTCTACAAGTGCATTGAAAAAGTTCCCTGGGAAAGACAATTGCAGTGCAAAGTGGATTTGCCTTTAGTAAATAACACCCATTGCCCCCCATATCCTTTACATTTTACATACATAATGCATTGTGTTTTTTAAATAAGGAAGCCACACATTTTGAAAAATAAAAAAGTTTACTAGGAAAACCTTCACAAGTGCGTTTACAATCTTCACGCCAAAACTGACAACATCTTGGTTATTTACAACATTGTTTACAAACATTACGCAATTGGTAAAACCAGGCATGGAGCAAAACAGAACCTATGAACTAGGAAAGTTCAACTTTGTAAAGTGAAGACAAGATCAAAAAATGGTGGTAGAATATTGCGCCAAACTTACATAAAAGGTAGCAGCTAGCACAACAATTAGACATAAATTGTATAAAGAATAAATAAACACAGGTGCAGCGCTGGGGTAGGTAAACAAATGTCCCTGATTTTCACATAAGATCCCACTGGAATGAACCAGCCTGTGGGTACTGTTGTGAGCCAGGAGTTTAATAGATATCCCCGTGAGTGGGGGTGCCAGCCGGATTACTCCGCTGGTAAGTGCAAAAGGTGGAGTGATTGGAAATTACGTTTGGTACTAATAAGTGCAAACAATAATAATAAACATAGAATTTGTATCATTTGAGGGGGAAGTGCTAGGTATTTTACCCCAGTGGCACGTGAACAGAGAGCAAATCAACCTCTGATTAGAGCAGGCTTCTACTCAATCTCCTTCAGGTGCCACAACTTTGTGTAACATAGATTCTTAACGTGTCAAAGAAGAGCAAAAATCAGAAACAACTTTCTGAGGGGTATGGTATAAGTAAAACAGGTGTAGGAGGGGATTACATAATGCTACCCCTCAGGCATGTGTCACATACACTACCATATGTAGTAGCATACGCTGCCTATCCAGAGACAGCAGAGCCAAACCAAACGTTTGGCATGTGACTGGTTCAACAGCACATCCAGACCAGTTGGCAAAAAAAATAAATTTTGTGCTAAGGTAAGAAATGGTCAACTTCATCAAATACCCACATCAATCATATGCTCATAAAAAGACATAAAAGGTAGTCCTGTTAATAAGAGAAAAACAACAAAGCAGTTCGGTTTGCAGTGTCTTCAATAGATGTGGTGTGTCACTGGAGATGTTCAAGGTATGTGGTCAGCTTAACAAACTCTAAATGGACAATATAGATGGGTGCTCTTACCAGAGCTGTTGGACTCACACCTCTCGGTGTGAGTCGACAGGGCTTATACCGGATGCACCGGATAGGTGGTGAATATGTTGCAATCTGCCAAGTTTCACTGGACCGTTTATCCAAGCCTCAATGTAGTCGCTTACCTACAGCTTGATGGAAGAGCCAGGTCTAAACATGGGCAATGGCAATACTTCTATGGAGGATCTTTATCCGCAGCAGCTCAGGCAGGGAAGGAAACAGAGAGAGAGAGGCAACTCCTCATAGTGTAAAACCAATTTCCCAATTGGCGTTTATTGGATAAAAAAGTTTAAAAACATTTGCGCAAAAAGTTAAAATGTGGCTTCAGTAGACATCCAACCCTACATGTTTCGCCTCCTGAAGGCTTCAACTGGGGTATATGTCTACCAGCCACCTGTCTACAGTATATATACCTTTTTTGTTGGGATTCTAAATGACAACAGCTGATTTTGGAGCACGGATCCTCACTTCCGGTATCGCTATAGCGTGCGTTCCACGCTGAGGCTCATCTGAAGCCAGAGTGATGTCATCAAAAAGCATCAGGAAACCAAGCCTCGTTCTTAGATTGCTACATATCCAATCGGCAGCGGCTTGCAGTGATAAGCCAATAAGTGTATAGATATAAAGGGGGGGAGCGGCTTGCAGAAATAAGCCAATCGGTACGTAGGCCGCCATGGTAGCAGGGGAACTCACTTCCCTATGGGCGTAGCTCAAATGTTTGAGGGAAGACTTAATCGTGTATTCATTTGCGCTTGCGCGCTTGCACGAAAGGGATGGTCAAGGAAACTAAAGTAATGCCTAATCCTGTATTCAATTGCGCTTGCACGCTTACACGAAAGGGGTGGTCATGAAGACTCAAGTAAGCCATAGGAGAGGGTAGACTCACGCCCCTATGGGGAATGTCTCTAGTGTTTCAGGGGAGCGTTTTAATCGTATATACGATTGCGCTTGCGCGCTTGCACCACCAGGGTAGTCCTAGAAACTAAAGTGAACCAACAAGAGGGGCAGCGTCCTAACGTGACGTGACGCTTCAAATAGCGTCCCCGTCTCCATGCCCCGATGTTTACATGTTACTAATGACGTGTGTAATTACGTCCGTGGCTGAAATTTTAATTGGAGATAACCAAAAAAAACTTCTAATAGAAACTTCTAATAAAAATATATACATAATAAAGCTAAACCCTTGTTAGTACTGCTTGTGGTTCGAACCAATATAGTAGTTCATATCAGCAAATGAAGCTACAAACTCAGGTTCTAAATGCAGTCAATCTCCACAAAAAGTGACATGATGGCTAAAGGAAGAGAGAGATGTATACAGACTAAGGTGTACATAGACCCCGTGGAATACATATCCAATTGTAGGGGATTTATTTGGGTCATTAAATCCAGGGGCCACATAACTTGTCTTTCCTGGGGTATCCTATTCTCCATTAACAGAAAGTGAAGATCCGTGGGCCAGTACAATTTATAGCATATTTTTCATGGAACTGCTACACAACCCACAGTCATACTAAATTCCTTCTGGTATAGCGGACATTCTAAGCAAGGCATTTTGACATACTTATAAACTATAAGATTCTTTTGATAACACCATATGATTATTTCAGAGCATGTTTATCTATAGGGGATTCTGATCAGGATTTATTTATAAAAGCGTTAATGTCCCATTCTATGTTGAGGCCATACGGCGAATAACTCTTCAGAGAGTATATCCAAAAGGTCTCGAGTTTGGACACGCCTCTAACGTTTGATTCGCCCCTCCAATGGGGGACAAATCTATCGATGATCTGAAACTTAGTCCCTGTCGGGTTTCTGTTATGATACATCCGGTAGTGTTTGGGGACATTGTGATCAGTACGACCCTTTTTGATACCTGCAATGTGTTCATTGCACCTTACGGCAAACGTGCGGATGGTTCTGCCTACATATTGCTTGCCGCAAGGGCAAGTAATAAGGTATACAACATATCGTGTTTGGCATGTCAAGAGATGTTTCATTTTAAATTCTTGTCCTGTAACGCTCGATGTAAACGTTTCGGTTTTTTTCCTCCCATAAACATTGTGAAGACACACGTTACATCTACGGCAGGGGAAAAAACCCTTCATATTGTGAAAAAAAGAAGGGATAATGGGGGGATTGGATACACTAGGGGCTATCTGTCCTCCTAAGGAGGGAGCTCCTCTATATATCACCCCTGCTTTCTCTGGAAGAAGGGGTCCTAAGATCCTGTCGCTTTTTAGGACTCTCCAGTGTTTAGAAATGATCTCTTTTATCTGTCTATGTTGTATAGAGAATGAGGTTAGTAGTGACCAATTGTGTCGGGATTCTTGTGTTTTTTTAGGGCAGTCTTTGATCAGTTCTTCCCTGTTGAGCGAAGCCACTACCTCAATATCTCTGTCTATACCCTGGATATCATATCCTTTATCTATGAATCTGTGTTTTATGGTCTCGGCTTGTGAGAAGAAATCTGTTAGATTAGTACAGTTCCTCCTAATTCTGGTGAGTTGGCTCCGAGGTATAGATTTAAGCCAAGACGAGTGGTGGCAACTATCTATTGGGATATACCCGTTGCGATCTGTCGCTTTAAAAAATGTTTTTGTGATCAGATGACCATCCAGAATCGATATTTCAAGGTCCAAAAAATGTATTGTCGAAGTGCTAACTTCGTGTGTTAGTTTGATGCCCCGCTGGTTGTCATTCAAAAAAAGCATAAACCTGTCCAGAGAGTCTCTATCGCCTTTCCATAGGAGGAGGATGTCGTCTATGTATCTTGCCCAGAGGGCTATCTGAGGCAGCCCCTGGGCATAGACGACATCCTCCTCCCATTTGGCCATGAAAATATTGGCCAAACTGGGGGCAAATTTTGCCCCCATGGCCACACCTTTTTCTTGGAGGTAGAAATCCCCATTGAACCAGAAGTAGTTGGATCTGGTAGCGAACCGTAGGAGGTCCATAATAGACCATAAAACACAGATTCATAGATAAAGGATATGATATCCAGGGTATAGACAGAGATATTGAGGTAGTGGCTTCGCTCAACAGGGAAGAACTGATCAAAGACTGCCCTAAAAAAACACAAGAATCCCGACACAATTGGTCACTACTAACCTCATTCTCTATACAACATAGACAGATAAAAGAGATCATTTCTAAACACTGGAGAGTCCTAAAAAGCGACAGGATCTTAGGACCCCTTCTTCCAGAGAAAGCAGGGGTGATATATAGAGGAGCTCCCTCCTTAGGAGGACAGATAGCCCCTAGTGTATCCGATCCCCCCATTATCCCTTCTTTTTTTCACAATATGAAGGGTTTTTTCCCCTGCCGTAGATGTAACGTGTGTCTTCACAATGTTTATGGGAGGAAAAAAACCGAAACGTTTACATCGAGCGTTACAGGACAAGAATTTAAAATGAAACATCTCTTGACATGCCAAACACGGTATGTTGTATACCTTATTACTTGCCCTTGCGGCAAGCAATATGTAGGCAGAACCATCTGCACGTTTGTCGTAAGGTGCAATGAACACATTGCAGGTATCAAAAAGGGTCGTACTGATCACAATGTCCCCAAACACTACCGGATGTATCATAACAGAAACCCGACAGGGACTAAGTTTCAGATCATCGATAGATTTGTCCCCCATTGGAGGGGCAAATCAAACGTTAGAGGCGTGTTCAAACTCGAGACCTTTTGGATATACTCTCTGAAGAGTTATTCGCCGTATGGCCTCAACATAGAATGGGACATTAACGCTTTTATAAATAAATCCTGATCAGAATCCCCTATAGATAAACATGCTCTGAAATAATCATATGGTGTTATCAAAAGAATCTTATAGTTTATAAGTATGTCAAAATGCCTTGCTTAGAATGTCCGCTATACCAGAAGGAATTTAGTATGACTGTGGGTTGTGTAGCAGTTCCATGAAAAATATGCTATAAATTGTACTGGCCCACGGATCTTCACTTTCTGTTAATGGAGAATAGGATACCCCAGGAAAGACAAGTTATGTGGCCCCTGGATTTAATGACCCAAATAAATCCCCTACAATTGGATATGTATTCCACGGGGTCTATGTACACCTTAGTCTGTATATATCTCTCTCTTCCTTTAGCCATCATGTCACTTTTTGTGGAGATTGACTGCATTTAGAACCTGAGTTTGTAGCTTCATTTGCTGATATGAACTACTATATTGGTTCGAACCACAAGCAGTACTAACAAGGGTTTAGCTTTATTATGTATATATTTTTATTAGAAGTTTCTATTAGAAGTTTTTTTTTGGTTATCTCCAATTAAAATTTCAGCCACGGACGTAATTACACACGTCATTAGTAACATGTAAACATCGGGGCATGGAGACGGGGACGCTATTTGAAGCGTCACGTCACGTCAAGACGCCGCCCCTCTTGTTGGTTCACTTTAGTTTCTAGGACTACCCTGGTGGTGCAAGCGCGCAAGCGCAATCGTATATACGATTAAAACGCTCCCCTGAAACACTAGAGACATTCCCCATAGGGGCGTGAGTCTACCCTCTCCTATGGCTTACTTGAGTCTTCATGACCACCCCTTTCGTGTAAGCGCGCAAGCGCAATTGAATACAGGATTAGGCATTACTTTAGTTTCCTTGACCATCCCTTTCGTGCAAGCGCGCAAGCGCAAATGAATACACGATTAGGTCTTCCCTCAAACATTTGAGCTACGCCCATAGGGAAGTGAGTTCCCCTGCTACCATGGCGGCCTACGTACCGATTGGCTTATTTCTGCAAGCCGCTCCCCCCCCTTATATCTATACACTTATTGGCTTATCACTGCAAGCCGCTGCCGATTGGATATGTAGCAATCTAAGAACGAGGCTTGGTTTCCTGATGCTTTTTGATGACATCACTCTGGCTTCAGATGAGCCTCAGCGTGGAACGCACGCTATAGCGATACCGGAAGTGAGGATCCGTGCTCCAAAATCAGCTGTTGTCATTTAGAATCCCAACAAAAAAGGTATATATACTGTAGACAGGTGGCTGGTAGACATATACCCCAGTTGAAGCCTTCAGGAGGCGAAACATGTAGGGTTGGATGTCTACTGAAGCCACATTTTAACTTTTTGCGCAAATGTTTTTAAACTTTTTTATCCAATAAACGCCAATTGGGAAATTGGTTTTACACTATGAGGAGTTGCCTCTCTCTCTCTGTTTCCTTCCCTGCCTGAGCTGCTGCGGATAAAGATCCTCCATAGAAGTATTGCCATTGCCCATGTTTAGACCTGGCTCTTCCATCAAGCTGTAGGTAAGCGACTACATTGAGGCTTGGATAAACGGTCCAGTGAAACTTGGCAGATTGCAACATATTCACCACCTATCCGGTGCATCCGGTATAAGCCCTGTCGACTCACACCGAGAGGTGTGAGTCCAACAGCTCTGGTAAGAGTACCCATCTATATTGTCCATTTAGAGTTTGTTAAGCTGACCACATACCTTGAACATCTCCAGTGACACACCACATCTATTGAAGACACTGCAAACCGAACTGCTTTGTTGTTTTTCTCTTATTAACAGGACTACCTTTTATGTCTTTTTATGAGCATATGATTGATGTGGGTATTTGTTGAAGTTGACCATTTCTTACCTTAGCACAAAATTTATTTTTTTGCCAACTGGTCTGGATGTGCTGTTGAACCAGTCACATGCCAAACGTTTGGTTTGGCTCTGCTGTCTCTGGATAGGCAGCGTATGCTACTACATATGGTAGTGTATGTGACACATGCCTGAGGGGTAGCATTATGTAATCCCCTCCTACACCTGTTTTACTTATACCATACCCCTCAGAAAGTTGTTTCTGATTTTTGCTCTTCTTTGACACGTTAAGAATCTATGTTACACAAAGTTGAGTAGAAGCCTGCTCTAATCAGAGGTTGATTTGCTCTCTGTTCACGTGCCACTGGGGTAAAATACCTAGCACTTCCCCCTCAAATGATACAAATTCTATGTTTATTATTATTGTTTGCACTTATTAGTACCAAACGTAATTTCCAATCACTCCACCTTTTGCACTTACCAGCGGAGTAATCCGGCTGGCACCCCCACTCACGGGGATATCTATTAAACTCCTGGCTCACAACAGTACCCACAGGCTGGTTCATTCCAGTGGGATCTTATGTGAAGACAAGATCAGACATGACTATATGTTCAAAGTGTGTTTGATCTTGCCTTCATCACATGGGGGGGTCACCCCCGGAAAGTGGAAATTTAGAACATGCACACAATTTGGTTCTGAAAATGGTCATTAGATGGTAAAACACATGCCTAGAAGCTTCAAAAGTGCCATTTTCCATCATGGGGATGAATGGACGTTTTTTGGGGGTGCAACCCCTTCACCACAACCACTTTCGTAGTTCGTAAAGTGTTTGCACCCCCAAAAAAACGTTGGCATTCAGCCACCATGATGGGAGCTAGCACATGTGGACACAATGTGTGCATGTTCCAAATTTCACACAGTTTTTAAGTTGCAAATGTGTTCAGAAGCTGGCACAAATGTGTGTTAATTACTTGGTGCGTTTTCATATTTTTCCTAAAACATCAATGATGTTCTTCAATTTTTGTTGAACATCATTGATGTTTTGCTTTATGTAATCTAGATCTCTATTGCAGACCATTATCTCTCCGATGAGTACGTGGGCACTCTCTGTGGTAAAGTGCGATTTTTCTTCCACAACATCCACGTCACCTAAAAACCACAAACAAACAAAAATGGGGTGTTGGAAATGAGGCAGCCATACATGGATTAGCTTACCAGTAGCTGTGTTCTCCAACACTCACCTGTTGTGGTGACAATTTCTCCAAGTTCGATGATCTCTCCTTCCTCCTCCTCCTCCTCTGCTTCTGCTCTTTCCCCTTTTTTGGGAGGTGTTGGTTTGGGGGTTTCCTCAGACGGCCCAAGTTTTCGCTCCCCTATGAGAATGTACAAAAGGAAGATTTAGCAACACAATCTATTGAGGGCAGAAATAGGAAATGACAAACATTGCTTGAAAGTGACGGACACTATTTTAGTTTGGCCAGTTACAAATGTCAACTACATGAATGTAGTCACTTTGTAAAGGTGCTAAACTGACTAGCTTTTTGGTAGAAGTTTGTGTGATGGAGACCCCCCTCTAGTATCCACTGGAGCACATGTGTGGAAAAGCCTAATAAAAAGGGGGTTTGGGTGTCCCAGCACTAGTGCTCTAGAGTCCAGATGGGTAAACAGCTACTGGGTGACCTCTCCTTTACATTGAATAAATTGGCTTTACATTCTTGATGACATTTCTAGTGAGAACAAACTTCCTTTCCCCCAAAAAAACACCAAACATCGTATTATAAGTGGCCGAACGATCGAGGTTGCGTACGATCGAATGGACACACACACGACCATGACAGTGGCAGAAAGATCGAGGCTGAGTACGATCGAATGCACAGACGAACCTGAAAGTGGCCATTTTGGAATGTACAACTTTGTAAAAATCAAACCACAATGGAGCAGTATGCAAGCAAGAAATCAAACACAAAACACAACTACTTACTTTTTAGAAGAATTCGCTTGATCTTTCTGTACTGATCGGCCTCCCTCAGTTTCAGGTCTGACCAGCGTTTCCTCAGTTGCTCCTTGGATCGTTGTACCCCAAAATGATTGTACAGCCTCCTCACAACTTTAGACATGATCTTGGCCTTGCGGACATTGGGGTTGAGGTAAGGCCCATACTTCCCATCATAGTCGCTCCTCTTTAATATGTCCACCATCTCCAACATTTCTCCAAATGACATATTGGAGGCCTTGAATTTCAGGCTCCGGGATCGGGACGTTTCTGCCTCCGGACTTTCCTTGTCCTCCTCCTCGTTGGTGGGATATTTGTGGCGCACCTGCTGTGTCCCCGCCATGTGCTCTCCCCACTGCGCCGTAAAGAGAAGGGGTGGGGAATAGACGAGAAAGATCGTCAGGGGCGGGCGGAGTTTGACGCATGCGCACTGTATATAAAACGTCACACGCCTGTGTCGTAGCCACGATCTGGGAGACGAGGGGAGAGAAAACTCACACGAGACGATCACTACAAACGAAGGTACAATTTGACGTTGGTACATAACTAGCCTAGACTGATTTGAACTTGAGGCTTCTTTATGGAGAAGATTAGGAGAGTTTAGACTGACATAATTGAGAGGGTTTTGTGTGGTGTTGTGTCTTGCAGAGATTATGCAGGGATTCAACGACATGAGTTTTCTCCCCCTCTTCATTGCCAAATACAGGGAATTTCCCATTTTATGGCAGGGTAAACACCCACATTACACCAACAAACCAAAGAGGCACGCAGCCCTGGAGGAACTTGTGGAATTTGTCAAGCCAAGGTTCCCCACGGCAACTGTTGATGATATAAGAAAGAAAATTGGCAGCCTGAGGAGTGCGTATATCAGGGAGCGCAAGAAGGTCGTGAAGTCTGAGGAAACTGCAACTTCAGCAGATGAGGTCTATGTGCCCAAGCTCTGGTACTATCAGAGTCTCCATTTTCTGAAAGACCAGACTGATGTCACGGAGCCAACCTCGACTCCTCCTTCCACGCTTCCTTGCGCGCAGGCCACCCCTGATGAGGCTTCCGAGGAGCAACCTGGGCCTTCCAGTATGGAAGAGGTGGAGGAGCCCAGCTTGTTCCAGGTATAGTAGTTTTGTTACCATTTATGGGAAGAATGAATGATGTTCACTTAATTCAGGATCCCCAATTGCTTAGTTCCTAACGTGTTTGACATATCAACTGACAGTAGTGTTGGAGACATTTGGGGCCAGAATCTAAACTGCTGGGCTGAGAATTGTATGGTTTTCTATTTGTAAACATTTTGCAACAGTCACTAGATGAGAATTGTGTGTGTTTGATGAACAAATAACTGAAACTATGTCCCTTTTTCATACACAGGAAGACCTCAGCCAGGAGGTGGCTGTGGAAGGTGGCAGTCAGGAGGAGGCAGGGGTTAGTGGCAGCCACCAGCTGGGTAGTGGCAGCCAAGAGGGGGCTAGGCCGCGGAGCCTGACTGACACCCAAACCCCTCCCCTCCGCCTTCCGTACAAAAGGGCGAGAAGGGGGGGTTATGCGGCACAGTCAGCGCTCCGCATGATCAGAGAGGCTTCAGACTCCCTACATGCCACACCCGCCGACGAGGAGACCTTTGGCTCGGTGGTTGTCACAAAAATGATGGGTATGGAGGTGAGGCAACGCAACATGTGTGAGGGGCTCATCCTCCATGTCCTAAATAAGGGTAGGGCTGGGGAGATGACCCCAGTCACACATGTTTGCCATAGCTACCATTCTCCGCCTCCTCCTCCTCCTCCTTCTGCCACCCCACCAGCACGACAGCCACAGCGTGCAAGGAAGCGTGGAAGGAAGACCTGAGAGTGACGACCTGGAATCAGTCTGGTCTGAGAGAAGATGGAGCCTCTTGTAGTACCAGAGCCTGGGGACCTAGATGGCATCTGCTGCAGTTCCGGATACTTTGGACTTCACGACCAGATTGCACTCCCCTTAATATACGTACTCCTCAGGCCCCCAATTTTCTACGCTTGAACAATGATGGTTGCCGTGGGGGGCCAAGACTTTGCAAATTCCCCAAGTTTCACCATGGCTGCGTTCCTCTTTGGTTTGTTGGTGTGACCTAAATAAAGGTTTTTTTTGATTTGAAATAATCATTGACTATTGTGTTTTACTTTGCTACAATGACAGTTTTTCTTTGAGTAAGCAGGTACATTTCACTAATCCTAAAGTAGAATTAACAAGGGGCACCAACAACAAACAACCTCCTAGTAAATTTAAGCAAGAAATACAAATGTTAATAATGTGTTTTTGGTAATTTGAGACACACAACCCCCCTCCAAAAAAAAACAAAAAAAAAACATTCAAATATGTATTCCCCAAAAAAAAATAAAAAAGACAAATCATGGTAAAAAAATAACAAAGATTCTTTTCCGTTCAGAGTCAAAATAAACATGTAGTGTATAAATGCTGCAAAGTAATAAAGAAGTAAGTTTGTGAGAAGTGCGGGTGAATAGGAGCAGCTAAAAGATGTCATTCTTGTTGCATTGTAAAGAAAAAGAGAATGCGCTGCATTAAAGACATTTTAACATTGCAGCGTGACGAATGTGCTGTGTCGATTAGGAAAGGTAGTTTTACCTGACCGAGCGCTTCCGTCACAGAATTTCTTCTGAGCATGCGTAGCACTTTGTCCGTCGGACAAGCGTACACACGCTCGGATTTGGTGTGATCGGACCGTGTTGACGGCAAAGATTTCCAGCAGGAGATAAGACTTTGTCCGTCGGACAAACCGACGAACACTGTCCGATGGTGCATACACACGGTCTGATTTTTCAACAACCTTGTCCGATCGGACAGAATCCATGAAAAAGTCCGACCGTGTGTATGGGGCTTAAGTTTTAAGTTCAGACTTAAAATTGTCCGCTGGACTCGCGAGTCTGGTGGACAATCCCACGCTCTGTATGGTAGTCCGCGGGACTTTTGAAATGAACGGACTTGCCGACACAAGATCGGAAAGTCCGTTCATTTAGAACGTGACTCCAGGTAGATGGGACTAGCGAAGGCAGTGAATGCCGCCGCGCTACCCCCGTCACCTGGCATGGATTTAAAGGGGAATCCCTACGCCGAAAAAATGGCGTGGGGGCCCCCCCCAAATCCATCTCAGACCCTTATCCGAGCACGCATGTGACCCCGCCCCTTGTCCCTATATAAGTCACAACACTGCGCGTCTCTGCCATTCCGGCCAGAGAGAGCGACGAGTCAACATCGGAAAAAGAAGAAGAGGAAGAAGAAGAAGACGGCGCAGAAGGCGGTGACATCCGCAAGAATAGAAGAGACCCCGGAAGACCCCCGAAGGCGGAACGAGACCCCCAGACGACGGCGGCGATGGCGAAGAAGAAAGCCGGGCTCCTCCGCTCGTGAAAGAGCTAGGTAAAAGAGCAGAAGAGAGCGGAGGAGTCCCCCCAAGACGGAAGAAGACCCCTGTAGCTGTGCAATAAAATATTTTAAAAAATTTGTGTTTTTTTTTATTTACACCTTTACACCTTAGGTGAATGGGTAGGGGTACATCGTACCCCATACTTATTCACATAGGGTGGGGGCCGGGATCTGGGGGCCCCCATATTAAAGGGGGCTCCCGGATTCCGATAATCCCCCGCCCGCAGACCCCGACAACCAATGGCCAGGGTTGTCGGGAAGAGGCCTTCATCATCATGGGGACAAGGTGCTTTGGGGTGGGGGGGGGGGGCGCACGGCCCCCCTTTCCCCAGGGCACCCCCCATGTTGAGGGCACGCGGCCTGGTATGGCTCAGGAGGGGGGGCGCTCGCTCGTCCCCACCCCTTTTCCTGGCCGGCTGGGCTGCATGCTCGGATAAGGGTCTGAGATGGATTCGGGGGGGACCCCCACACCGTTTTTTTGGCGTAGGGATTCCCCTTTAAATCCATGCCAGGTGACGGGGCTAGCGCGGCGGCATTCACTGCCTTCGCTAGTCCCGTCTACCTGCAGTTACGTTCTAAATGAACGGACTTTCCGATCGTGTGTCGGCAAGTCCGTTCATTTCAAAAGTCCCGCAGACTTTTTCCCGCGGATTGTCCGCCGGAAAAGTCTGGGCGTGTGTGGGCAAGTCCACACGCTCGGAAAGTCCGGCGGACCTCCGCTGGAAAGTCCGGCGGTTTGTCCGCTGGACTAGGTTCGGCGAACAATCCCGCCGGAAAGTCCGAGCGTGTGTACGCCGCATAAGGATCAAAACATTACAATTGCAGCATTAATAAGTATTTTGGAATTAATTTCAAACGTGTCCATCAGTGAGCCTGCAAATCTATGTTTAGAAAAGCTTTAAAGTAACAGCAAGAGTGTTGTCCATTCAAAACACTTCGCACAGAAAAAGTGTCCTTCCAGTTAGTGTACTCTATCCAACAGGTACCTCTGTAAAGCAGTTGTCTGTACTTATTTTCCAGCATCCATCTTGCAACCCTTGATCATGTAGCACAATCCAGCACACCAGTTTCTTTTTAGAAGGAGAATTATCTGGTGGTTAAGGATGAGCTCAGGGTTCAGACAGAACCCAGGCTTGGATCAAATTCTCTGTGTTCCAATGGTTCAGATCACATCTGAACTTTGACTAGGCAATTCCTGATGATTTTCCTTAAACATCCTATATGTAAAACATCATTGGCAAAGACATGCACTTGACCTCTGGTCATGTCGCCTGAAAGGTTGAGCGGCTATGAGTTGATCTTGATGTCCAATCAAAAATTGCACATCAAATATGCTTCTCCCACTTCAGGACCAGCACCAATACAAATGCCCTTTTAGGAATAAAAGGAGAGCAGAATGAGGTTGTGCCACAACATGATTGCATAGACCTCATTCACCAAGACACATCACCCAGGTCTGATGTATCTTCCACAACACTGCAGAGCATACACAGGCCAACAAACAGATAGCCAAGGGAAATGCTCTGGCTGATTAGCTGCTAAACAAGCTGCTACTTCACAAAATGCACAGGTCCAAATGCCCATGCTAGTACCAGAATTGTTGTTTTTTTTTGTTTTTTGTTTTTTTGTTTTTTGATCAGGTTCTTTCAGATTTGCAGGTATGGCAAATGAAGCTGATCTCAGAGGTTGGGACAAAATAGGTGTGCAGAAAGATCCAAAGACTGGATTTCTCTGCAAAGAGGGGAAGCCATGTATACCAGTAGCTAGTGCATCACTTTTTGTAGCTAGTGCATCACTTTTTATGCATCATTTTTATTTCCCAGTTCCATGGAATAGGTCACAGAGGCTGGAAAGCCACGTGTGAACTATTGGAGAAAGACTTTTACATTACAGAACTTTCCTTGCCAATTTTATGTAGCAAGATGCATCACATGTATCAGGAACAACCCACACAAGGCGGAACATGAACACCTGATATATCCAACAATTCCTTTTACACATTTGCAGATTGACTTCACACACATGCCCAAACTAGGCAAAAGACAGGAATATTTTTTGGAAATTGTGGACAAGTTCTCAAGTTGAGTTGAACTTTTTGTCACCACAAAAGAAGATGCACAAACAGTAGTGAGGATCCTCGTTCAGGAAATCATTCCTCAATGGGGATGCCCACTTCTTATAAACTCAGACAGACAATGGACCTACATTTGTATCAAGGGTCTGCCAGGACTGGGTAAAAACTCTCAAGATAGAACGGAAGTTTCACATTCCCTAACACCCTCAAAGCTCAGGGATAGTAGAAAGAATAAACAGAACAATAAAAATAAAAAGACAAAATAAGAAAGGCCACAGGAGGAACCTTTGCCAACTGGAAGAAGGTCCTCCCAGCAGTCCTGGCAGAAATAAAAATGACCCTTCCAAGACAACAGTGTATTCACCTTTTGATGTCTTGATGGGTCGATTTTTCCCCACCCCATGGGCCAGAGCACATTTAATGATAGAAAAGGGAGATTTAGACTTATTACAGGAAGAATATGTAAGGTAATTGGTTGAAACATTGTAAACAGTTGAGAGAAATGTTGCTCGCACCTTTTCTTTTTCTTCACAGGAAACTACTCACCCCTTCAAATTGGGAGACACCGTGGTGGTCCAACAGCTGAACAGAAATAAGAAGCAAGAGTATCCTTTGGACCTCCTACCACAGTGGTTGCAGTGACCAGAACAGTCATCCTAGTGAAAAATTGCCAGTCCTGGATCCATGCCAACAGAGTAAAAAAGGTTGCCCAAAGCCCCAAGAGCAAGAAGGAGATCTTGGATACAGGAGGCCCTCAAGCAGAAGTCCAAGCAGATGAAGGAGTTCCTGGGAAAGCAGGTCCGGCCAGAGAAGATGACCTCGCTTACTTCACCACAGACTTCTGACAAGGCATTCTGCCCACTAATCCTGATCTCTCTGACAGTGTTCCTACCCACCTGGATCACCACTAACTGTATCTACCACCCTGAAGATTTGGGTGCAATTAAAAGTATCTGTGGGAACACAAACACAAACACACACACACACACACAAGAACATTATATTGACACAAGCTAGAACCAAGAGAGAGATTGGAGATAGTTTTACTGATAAGATGCTTTTGCTAAAATTTAAGTATGCTTATGCTAAAAAATCAGGGTATAAAGAATGTTGAATATGTAGCATATTAAGCGCTGCGCAAACGGTTACATAAATCCTGTATAATAATAATAATAGGAATATTACATCCTAGCCCTGCCCGAATTGCCCTTTTGGCTGTACCTTTAAATGTTTCCTCCTTTCTCAATGAGACTCCTCCTGTATTCTTGACTAACATATCCACTCTGTACATAAACAACATTGTTACCTTTCCAATAGCAGGTAGAAGTCATTCCCCTGTTTGGTGTTTTAATTTAGGGAATGAGACACAGACTAACCCTCTTTCTGCAGCAGGTCAATATTTAATATCTCCATGTGCGAATCCGGAGTCTCTGCCCCTGCCTGCTCACTGTTTCAAGTAATTGACCCAGGGTTAAACTGTACTTTGCATAACTTTTTCTTTTTCTCTAAAAATGTAGGTGAAATATTACACTAATTTATAAATCGCAACACAGGACAAGTACACTCATGAGTTTGTCGCTAAGAGACCTTTTGCACTGGGACAAAGTATCCATGTATGTTGTAGGAAAGTGTGTTATCCCTGGGTGCCCCTCCATGTTACGGGATGGTGTTACCTTGTATCCTTGTTATCTGTCATGGGAATGGTAGGGGATTATAAAAGGGGACATCCACTAGAGGCCAGCTCCAGCAGGAAGCTAGGGACATTGCTAAAACATGGAGCCCATTTGCCAATGTAGGATTTGAGCTTGGAGGTATATTTTTATGGTTAAAAGACATTGTCCTTGTTATGGTATTTATCCTTGCTCCGATTCTTTACCTCTGTTTTAAATGTTGCACTTGCATAATTGCGCACCTTCGATCTCCTGATGATAAGGTTCTATCTCACATGACATACATGAAGAGTCATCAGGCAATCTATGCCACAGCCCCAAAGAAGTATTAAAGCACAACATAGAATGTAGAGATCATCTTATATGATCTAAGAGGGGATTGAAGGGATATTTAGTTTAACTACTTCTTTTGTATTATAGTCAGCTTCCATTTTGTGTGTCTCTAACATCCATTTTGTGAAATATGCTCAAGTCATGCTATTCTAGTTTCGTTTTTCCATAATACTGTAATCTTCTTGTTGAGTTTCATTTCTCGTAAAGCACGTGATATTTTAGAAATAATTAGTTTCACTGTGGGCGTCAGACTGTACTTGTGCGTCTCTGTATATGATTGGATAATCTGTTAAAGGGCGGTACTTTCTGAAAAGCCCTCTTATATCGACACCCAAGAATAAAGATTAGATTTGCTCGGAGAGAAACCTGCTGTGTATATGTTTCTTTATCTCAAAGGGCAAATCTCCCAGATCTGGTATCGGATGTAACGGTAAACCAAAGCAGACAAATACCCCATGTCTTGATTTATTACCTTTCAGTCACGTAACCAGTTCCTTAGTGCTGTTCATGCAGATGCTGCTAGTTAGTAACTCTCTTGGTCTAGCAATCAACTTCCATACATAGATTTACACAGAAAATCCAGATGTTATCTGATGAAGGGGGGTGTTTTCTGGATCCCGAAATGTGTTGGCTGTCTTTTAGTGCAAACCAATAAATCAATTTGCACTTTGGAATTTAGTGCTCCTTCTGTTAGTACATTTTTTTTTCCTGAAAACCTGCTGGGTACCCACGTGAGGGTAGCCTTTCTGTTGCAAGTAGCCTAACCTGAACCAGTGAGCTCTCTGCATTTTTTTCCCCTCTTCCTACCTTATATGAGGTTACATTCTCAGTCCCTCTTTGCTTTTTTTTTTTCGTTGGAGTCACACAATATAAAAGGCTTCTTCCCCAGCAGCCCTTTGTCAATACTGACAATGTTGTAGAAGCAGAGCTGTTTAAAGTGCAGTGCGCTACTACAGAGCTATATAATGTGATCTATAAAGTGCTGTCTTCATTGCTTCTGTATAGTCTCACTTTGATTCTTTGCAGCAAATTGCAATTAGTATGACTAGGTAGAGTGGAGTATAAAGCCACCTACATCCGTTGTGATTTTATAAGACCCAATAGTGTTTGTTTGGGGATTTTGATTGATTTCCTTTTTTTTTGTTATATAACCTAGCATTCAAGTCCCTTTTTTTCTGTTTAATTTTATAAAATTTAGGGTAGTCTGCTTTAAGCTTTTCAGGATTAGTGTGCAGCATTTTACTGCAGCACACAGGTAGGGCCAGCATGTCACCGCACAACACACCACGCTGCTGTCAGGAGACAAAAATGAAGTATCACTGTGCACGTCAAATAAATAAAAAGAAAACTGTGATGCGCTAAAATCCCTTACTGTTGCTGACTGCAGCCTGACAGCTGCCCAAATGCTAAAACAGAGTGTTTAGCATTTGGGCAGTGTGAACAGGCCCTTCAGATTTCAGCCCGAAGTTTTTGGTGACACTGCAAAAGCTGCCCTTTGTTTGCAACAGAGCATCACAAATTAACCTGATGCAATTTATTCCTCTAAATCATAACCTGTTTTTTTTTTTTTTTGCACCAAAGCACCAAATCCCCATATATCTCTTCCTATAGCTGTTAATTGAAAAATGGATTGAACTCAGTTCTCAGAACACATGTTGGTTGCCATCATCCCTATACTTGGTATAGAAAAGAACCTCTAAAAGTAGGACTATACCGGCAACTCGATAAATCAATTTAGGCTATATGAGATAATTTTATATGTTTATTATACAAACTTATAAAGCATACAAACATTAAGGAAAAGTTTTAAAAACAATATGGTAAATGGTACAAATGACATGCATATCTGAAGAGGGTGATGATGCTGAACTCCGACGCGTTTCCAAAAGGCTGAAAGTGTGCCTGTTTTCCTCAGGGAATTATAGTCACCATCTACAGAACATCAAAACATGTCAGATTTAAAAGTAGAAGTAGAAATTCCATACCCCATTTTGACGTGGAGAAAGAAATATAAATTGCATAAGAGTATACACAGGTACTCAAAAATGTATAAATATAGTGCTATGAAAGGTACACTTACATAGTCAGATACAATGTCACAAATATGGTATTGCCTCCCGTTCACCTCCGAGACGGACCGGTGTCCAAATGCTGGGCAGGGGACCAAGATTGCATTCCCAAACCCTCCACAAGACGGTAGATTGAAAAGAATATTTTCCTTATATCTAATGGCCAAAAAACCTAAACGGCACCAATGAAGGGAAAGGGAGTGAGTAAAAAAACCTGGAAAAAACTTTTTTCAAAAAAGTATTGGAAAAAGCATAGCAATCTTGGGAAGAGAAGCCCCCACATTATGACGCATTTATCCCAAATAGCTCACCATATGTTCTATAAGGAGAAAGTCCAAAAAGGGGAAATGTCCAGGAAAAACTCCCAAAGTGTCCCTGTGGAGGAGAGCAGTTCCCACAGCAAATGCTGTGGAGCGGAATGACGCCATATACCATCTTAAGCGCCCTTATATAGGTGGAAAAGGTTCCTGTCCCGCCCCAGTGGGTGTTGATGATGACGTCAGACGCAACAGCGTCCGGCGTCATTGTAAATAGACCCGCCTAGTGGGCTGCGTCCTGTGGGGAATCCAGATGGATAGGAGGATGTGGGTGGGTGCGCGTGCGCGCTAGACACAGGCAGCCCAGGAGGCGGCGCATCTGGGACGTCAAAAGGCGTCCCAATCTAAACCAGCAATATCACGTTTTGCAAAATGCGCATGCGTGATAAGAGAAAACCAGCCAGAGATAGTCCGTCTGAGGCGCAGGCTTCTGATGGATAGAGATGCGCCTGCGCAGGGTGTAAGGCATGGAAAAGAGTGATGAGCAGCCAAGGGCACCACTCGCCGCATCTAAAGCCCCAACCCACCCCATAAACAGGAAAACAACTGGGAAGAAATACCCCCAAGGGTGCCCAAATAAAACGGAAGAATTTTTTCCGCTTAGAGTGGGGATGGAGGATGATGCTGGGAGGGGATTAAATGTCAGGCAAGGGGTGAGGAGGCGGGAAGATCCGCTGTCCAAAACATCAGTGCCTAAAACGGGCCAAATGCATGGACAGATAGAGACCCGACATCCCCCCCGAGGCCAAACAAAGGGCTAAAACTACTGGCAGAAAAAACGGGGGACAAAAAATATATCTGGGGGCCAGGAAGTTCCTGAACCCCAGACAGACCCCCAGCCCCAAACAGGCCCACAGTGACCTCTAAACTATCCAAGATGGAAAATAGAGGGACTACCCCCCTTGAAAAAGGGGGGAGACCATGGGTCAGCTTGGGGTAAGCTGCCAGGTAGAGGATGTGGGAAGGACACCTGGAAACCCCTGTCAAGCAAGAAAATGGAACATCCGTCCTTTAGAGCCTCGGTAGGTGACATACCCCAGAGGCAATACCATTTACAGAATGTGAGGTTAGAAACACAAAAATACAAATATTGTCCAACATGAACAGGTATAAAAAACCCCCCTAACTGAACCATTCACCCGACCCTGTAAATTCCAGAAATAGAGACCGAAGATATAAAAAGGGACCCCCCTGGGGATGGAGGGGCCTATGAGTAGAGAAAGAGAAGTGAATAGAGAGTAAAAAGGAGATCATGAAGATCTTATTGGTTATTGACAAATATTGGTTTAATCCGTTTTTCCCGAGCTATAGCCATCCAAAAAGGGTCTGAAGCTTTCTACTTCATTTAAGCCTGGTGGGGTGGTCGCCTTTAAGGTTCTAATCCAGCGCATCTCGCGCTGGAGAAGAACCTTATTCCAATCTCCTCCTCTGATTGGAATGTGCAATCTGTCAAGAACAGTAAAATTAACTTTCGGTAATCTATAATTGTGTTTCTTGGCTATATGACGCCCCAAGGGCAAGTATAGATTACAGATCCTCATATCATGCATGTGTTTTTCAACTCTCTTGCATAGTTTCTGTCTAGTTTTACCTACATAGAAGGAACCACACTGACACTGCATGAGGTACACCACCCCCTGAGTCTGACAACTAGCATAGTGTCTCAGGGAGAAGTCCACCCCATTAGGCAGCGTCAGTGTGGTTCTTTGCCCAATGACAGAGCATTGGGTACAATTCCCACATGGGAAGGTTCCAAAGTTCTTACATGGATCCTTTCTAGAAATTCCCTTGTATTCGCTCTGTGTAACTAGGTTACCAATTGAAACCGTCTTTCTATACGTGATCAAAGGATGAGATGAGACCAAGGTACCTACAACTGGGTCATCCGTAAGGATAGACCAATTCTTTTTGATAACTTTGCGTATCTTTTCATGTTCATTTGAAAATCGCAGAATAATGCGAGTATTATCATCCACATTCTTTTTCTTCTTTTTAAATAGAAGTTCTTTCCTATTAAGAGCTTTAACCCTGTTAAATGCTTTTTTGAGGCCCGTTTTAGTATAGCCTCTGTCTAATAGTCTTAGGGTTAGTCCATCACTTTCCCTCTGGAAGTCCTCTTCCTCCGTGCAATTCCTTCTGATCCGGAGGAATTGACTGAAGGGGATAGATCGTTTGAGTGGAAGTGGGTGAAAACTGTCTGCGTGAAGCAGGGTATTACCAGCAGTCTCCTTTCGGAATAACTTGCTAGTAAGATTTCCGTTGGGAGCTTTTCGAATGCGGATATCCAAAAAATGTGTTTCATTATGATCTGTTCATACCTGTTCATGTTGGACAATATTTGTATTTTTGTGTTTCTAACCTCACATTCTGTAAATGGTATTGCCTCTGGGGTATGTCACCTACCGAGGCTCTAAAGGACGGATGTTCCATTTTCTTGCTTGACAGGGGTTTCCAGGTGTCCTTCCCACATCCTCTACCTGGCAGCTTACCCCAAGCTGACCCATGGTCTCCCCCCTTTTTCAAGGGGGGTAGTCCCTCTATTTTCCATCTTGGATAGTTTAGAGGTCACTGTGGGCCTGTTTGGGGCTGGGGGTCTGTCTGGGGTTCAGGAACTTCCTGGCCCCCAGATATATTTTTTGTCCCCCGTTTTTTCTGCCAGTAGTTTTAGCCCTTTGTTTGGCCTCGGGGGGGATGTCGGGTCTCTATCTGTCCATGCATTTGGCCCGTTTTAGGCACTGATGTTTTGGACAGCGGATCTTCCCGCCTCCTCACCCCTTGCCTGACATTTAATCCCCTCCCAGCATCATCCTCCATCCCCACTCTAAGCGGAAAAAATTCTTCCGTTTTATTTGGGCACCCTTGGGGGTATTTCTTCCCAGTTGTTTTCCTGTTTATGGGGTGGGTTGGGGCTTTAGATGCGGCGAGTGGTGCCCTTGGCTGCTCATCACTCTTTTCCATGCCTTACACCCTGCGCAGGCGCATCTCTATCCATCAGAAGCCTGCGCCTCAGACGGACTATCTCTGGCTGGTTTTCTCTTATCACGCATGCACATTTTGCAAAACGTGATATTGCTGGTTTAGATTGGGACGCCTTTTGACGTCCCAGATGCGCCGCCTCCTGGGCTGCCTGTGTCTAGCGCGCACGCGCACCCACCCACATCCTCCTATCCATCTGGATTCCCCACAGGACGCAGCCCACTAGGCGGGTCTATTTACGATGACGCCGGACGCTGTTGCGTCTGACGTCATCATCAACACCCACTGGGGCGGGACAGGAACCTTTTCCACCTATATAAGGGCGCTTAAGATGGTATATGGCGTCATTCCGCTCCACAGCATTTGCTGTGGGAACTGCTCTCCTCCACAGGGACACTTTGGGAGTTTTTCCTGGACATTTCCCCTTTTTGGACTTTCTCCTTATAGAACATATGGTGAGCTATTTGGGATAAATGCGTCATAATGTGGGGGCTTCTCTTCCCAAGATTGCTATGCTTTTTCCAATACTTTTTTGAAAAAAGTTTTTTCCAGGTTTTTTTACTCACTCCCTTTCCCTTCATTGGTGGCGTTTAGGTTTTTTGGCCATTAGATATAAGGAAAATATTCTTTTCAATCTACCGTCTTGTGGAGGGTTTGGGAATGCAATCTTGGTCCCCTGCCCAGCATTTGGACACCGGTCCGTCTCGGAGGTGAACGGGAGGCAATACCATATTTGTGACATTGTATCTGACTATGTAAGTGTACCTTTCATAGCACTATATTTATACATTTTTGAGTACCTGTGTATACTCTTATGCAATTTATATTTCTTTCTCCACGTCAAAATGGGGTATGGAATTTCTACTTCTACTTTTAAATCTGACATGTTTTGATGTTCTGTAGATGGTGACTATAATTCCCTGAGGAAAACAGGCACACTTTCAGCCTTTTGGAAACGCGTCGGAGTTCAGCATCATCACCCTCTTCAGATATGCATGTCATTTGTACCATTTACCATATTGTTTTTAAAACTTTTCCTTAATGTTTGTATGCTTTATAAGTTTGTATAATAAATATATAAAATTATCTCATATAGCCTAAATTGATTTATCGAGTTGCCGGTATAGTCCTACTTTTAGAGGTTCTTTTCTATACCAAGTATAGGGATGATGGCAACCAACATGTGTTCTGAGAACTGAGTTCAATCCATTTTTCAATTTATCCAGGGTGGACAATACACCCATACCTCACTTATGAACTCACTCCCATGACACAGCCCCAATTCTGAACAATTAAGAGTAATTAGACTGAGTGCATTATCCCTTGGCAATCAGGTGGTTCTTATAATCTGGTTTGTAGCCAAGGGGATCTTTGTCTTATTAAGACACTTTTTTCTCCTTACAGGAGAGTGTCATTTATCTTTTATTCTTTCACTTCTTTCTCTGCTATTTTTTCCCTTATGGATACCGAACTATACAGGGGAACGGGGAATATGGGGGACCTACAGGGGAGGGAATGGGATGATCTTATGGCAAATATTCACTGTAACTATCAAGGAAAGGAACAAACTTCCTCAAACTTGATGGCTCTGTTTTCTAATCTCACCAGGGTGTTGGAAAGAAAATCAGCCTTACATTGGCATATCCACTCCCTGGAGAGATATATTCGGGAAAACATCAACCCTATTGGCCTACGCATACAAATTTTCCCAATTTTGGAAAATATATCCAAGGAACTTAGAACTAACTGGGAAAGCAAACTAAATGACTGCTCTAGGAATCTTATGTTATTATTGCAGAATGAATACAAATCACAACTAGTAACAATGAATGATGAGATTGGATCCATTTATACACGGCTCACTCCCTTGAAAAATCATGAGGATTATAATAAATCCGAAGTTAAATTGAGGGAACATTTGGAAACTTTTGGGAAACAAATCCTAATGAAAAAAGAGAAAAAGTACTGGAGAGATAAGAATGCTTTTGGAGAGAACCGTGCTTATAAATGGAACATAGATAAAAAATTTAAAAACTCTAAAACGACCCGGAAAGGGAAGAAGGGTCAAAATGATAACTTGTTTAAATCGAATGATGATCTGTCAGACACGCCCTCTAACTCCTCCTCCTCAGTCTCCTCCCATACAGGCCGGCAATCTGGAAAAAGGAAAAGTCTATTCCCCAGACAACAGGACATGGAAGGTGAGGTCCATCAATTACCCAAAAAATCGGCCACTGATCTCCACATGGATCGGGACGGTAAGATAGGCAGTACTGCAAAAAATTCAACAGGTGGAATCCTTAAAAATAATCCTTCTAATCGTATTGTTAAGAACAACAAAAAGGACCAGGGAGCGATCCCTAAAACGCAACGTACACAATTAGATGATTTTTTAGATCGGAACCGGATCCTGCAGATCCCTCCGTTATCCACCCCACTGACACAAATAGGTACTGCCCAGTCAGTGGTGACACAGATAGAGACGGAGTCCACCATAATCAAGGGCCCAGTCAAGGAGGCTTAAACATCATAAATCTGTCCTCCTATATACTTTCAAAAGAGGAGCAGGAAGTACTATCTCTAGGGCTATCTTTTTGTCCCAATAAGAGTTTAGATGTCTTTGAGGTCATCAAGGACATCCATCTCTTTGCTCGAAATTTGTTCTATAAAAGTCTCTATAAAAAACAAACTAAAAAAGAAGGGGATTTACCACCTAATTTGAAAGCAGCAGACTTTAAGGCCCTGAGAGACCTCAACCTCCTTCTTTTAGAAAGTGGGGCCTGGGATGAACAAGAGGATGACCCTCTTGACAGTGAGGGGAGTGAGGAGGAGGAAGAGGAGGTAGTCACATATGAATCCAAGAAATTTAAACGCAGATCACATGTCTTTCCACAACTCAACCAGAATCCAGCTTTGGCATTATTTGTTAAACAAACGGCCAAAGATCTGGAAAAACTAAGAGAAGATCCAGGACAACAAAATCTTAATGTAGGCCAAAAGAAAGCACTTCAATCCCTCAAAAATAATTTGGATATTACGATTAAGAGCTCCGATAAGGGAGGAAATATCGTAGTCATGAACAACTCTGACTATGAAAACATGGTCTTCAAAATATTGAATGACCAGAATTGTTACAAACCCATTGCCCCCTCTTTGGTGGACAAATACAACCAGGATTTTTATTCACTGGTTGATGAGTCCTTCAGCGAGGGGACAATCACTCGTGAAATCTGGGACTTTATTAGAACTAGATATCCCAGGTTACCCACTCTATATGCCCTACCCAAAGTGCACAAGAGTCTCCAAAATCCACCGGGGAGACCCATTGTGTCGGGGAACGGATCCATCACGGAGGGAATTAGTCAGGTCATTGACGACCACCTGAGACCCCACGTTATGGACTTACCATCCTACACCAAGGATACCATCCATCTCCTACAGATCATTGAAGAGCTTATTATCCCAGAGACAGCGATCCTAGTGACCATCGATGTTGAATCACTATATAATAGTATTCCACACAACCTAGGAATCATGGCAGTAGATAGGGTTTTAAAACAAAGAACCACAACTGACTGGAAATTTAATTCCTTTATTATTCAGATGTTGGAATTTATCCTCCAACACAATGTTTTTGTTTTCAAGAATTCCCACTACCTCCAGGTACAGGGAGTAGCTATGGGGACGTGCTGCGCACCCTCATATGCGAATCTGTACCTGGGGGAGTGGGAAAAAGACTTTTTGGCCAGTGAACATGCCTCGATGTACACCTGCCACATTTTAATGTGGCAGAGGTACATCGACGATGTTTTTATCATCTGGGATGGCTCCGAAAAACAACTCATGGAATGTCTTGAGCTTATGAATAATAACACCTACAACCTTTTTTTTACTATGAGCTTTGATCATAATGAAACACATTTTTTGGATATCCGCATTCGAAAAGCTCCCAACGGAAATCTTACTAGCAAGTTATTCCGAAAGGAGACTGCTGGTAATACCCTGCTTCACGCAGACAGTTTTCACCCACTTCCACTCAAACGATCTATCCCCTTCAGTCAATTCCTCCGGATCAGAAGGAATTGCACGGAGGAAGAGGACTTCCAGAGGGAAAGTGATGGACTAACCCTAAGACTATTAGACAGAGGCTATACTAAAACGGGCCTCAAAAAAGCATTTAACAGGGTTAAAGCTCTTAATAGGAAAGAACTTCTATTTAAAAAGAAGAAAAAGAATGTGGATGATAATACTCGCATTATTCTGCGATTTTCAAATGAACATGAAAAGATACGCAAAGTTATCAAAAAGAATTGGTCTATCCTTACGGATGACCCAGTTGTAGGTACCTTGGTCTCATCTCATCCTTTGATCACGTATAGAAAGACGGTTTCAATTGGTAACCTAGTTACACAGAGCGAATACAAGGGAATTTCTAGAAAGGATCCATGTAAGAACTTTGGAACCTTCCCATGTGGGAATTGTACCCAATGCTCTGTCATTGGGCAAAGAACCACACTGACGCTGCCTAATGGGGTGGACTTCTCCCTGAGACACTATGCTAGTTGTCAGACTCAGGGGGTGGTGTACCTCATGCAGTGTCAGTGTGGTTCCTTCTATGTAGGTAAAACTAGACAGAAACTATGCAAGAGAGTTGAAAAACACATGCATGATATGAGGATCTGTAATCTATACTTGCCCTTGGGGCGTCATATAGCCAAGAAACACAATTATAGATTACCGAAAGTTAATTTTACTGTTCTTGACAGATTGCACATTCCAATCAGAGGAGGAGATTGGAATAAGGTTCTTCTCCAGCGCGAGATGCGCTGGATTAGAACCTTAAAGGCGACCACCCCACCAGGCTTAAATGAAGTAGAAAGCTTCAGACCCTTTTTGGATGGCTATAGCTCGGGAAAAACGGATTAAACCAATATTTGTCAATAACCAATAAGATCTTCATGATCTCCTTTTTACTCTCTATTCACTTCTCTTTCTCTACTCATAGGCCCCTCCATCCCCAGGGGGGTCCCTTTTTATATCTTCGGTCTCTATTTCTGGAATTTACAGGGTCGGGTGAATGGTTCAGTTAGGGGGGTTTTTTATACCTGTTCATGTTGGACAATATTTGTATTTTTGTGTTTCTAACCTCACATTCTGTAAATGGTATTGCCTCTGGGGTATGTCACCTACCGAGGCTCTAAAGGACGGATGTTCCATTTTCTTGCTTGACAGGGGTTTCCAGGTGTCCTTCCCACATCCTCTACCTGGCAGCTTACCCCAAGCTGACCCATGGTCTCCCCCCTTTTTCAAGGGGGGTAGTCCCTCTATTTTCCATCTTGGATAGTTTAGAGGTCACTGTGGGCCTGTTTGGGGCTGGGGGTCTGTCTGGGGTTCAGGAACTTCCTGGCCCCCAGATATATTTTTTGTCCCCCGTTTTTTCTGCCAGTAGTTTTAGCCCTTTGTTTGGCCTCGGGGGGGATGTCGGGTCTCTATCTGTCCATGCATTTGGCCCGTTTTAGGCACTGATGTTTTGGACAGCGGATCTTCCCGCCTCCTCACCCCTTGCCTGACATTTAATCCCCTCCCAGCATCATCCTCCATCCCCACTCTAAGCGGAAAAAATTCTTCCGTTTTATTTGGGCACCCTTGGGGGTATTTCTTCCCAGTTGTTTTCCTGTTTATGGGGTGGGTTGGGGCTTTAGATGCGGCGAGTGGTGCCCTTGGCTGCTCATCACTCTTTTCCATGCCTTACACCCTGCGCAGGCGCATCTCTATCCATCAGAAGCCTGCGCCTCAGACGGACTATCTCTGGCTGGTTTTCTCTTATCACGCATGCGCATTTTGCAAAACGTGATATTGCTGGTTTAGATTGGGACGCCTTTTGACGTCCCAGATGCGCCGCCTCCTGGGCTGCCTGTGTCTAGCGCGCACGCGCACCCACCCACATCCTCCTATCCATCTGGATTCCCCACAGGACGCAGCCCACTAGGCGGGTCTATTTACGATGACGCCGGACGCTGTTGCGTCTGACGTCATCATCAACACCCACTGGGGCGGGACAGGAACCTTTTCCACCTATATAAGGGCGCTTAAGATGGTATATGGCGTCATTCCGCTCCACAGCATTTGCTGTGGGAACTGCTCTCCTCCACAGGGACACTTTGGGAGTTTTTCCTGGACATTTCCCCTTTTTGGACTTTCTCCTTATAGAACATATGGTGAGCTATTTGGGATAAATGCGTCATAATGTGGGGGCTTCTCTTCCCAAGATTGCTATGCTTTTTCCAATACTTTTTTGAAAAAAGTTTTTTCCAGGTTTTTTTACTCACTCCCTTTCCCTTCATTGGTGGCGTTTAGGTTTTTTGGCCATTAGATATAAGGAAAATATTCTTTTCAATCTACCGTCTTGTGGAGGGTTTGGGAATGCAATCTTGGTCCCCTGCCCAGCATTTGGACACCGGTCCGTCTCGGAGGTGAACGGGAGGCAATACCATATTTGTGACATTGTATCTGACTATGTAAGTGTACCTTTCATAGCACTATATTTATACATTTTTGAGTACCTGTGTATACTCTTATGCAATTTATATTTCTTTCTCCACGTCAAAATGGGGTATGGAATTTCTACTTCTACTTTTAAATCTGACATGTTTTGATGTTCTGTAGATGGTGACTATAATTCCCTGAGGAAAACAGGCACACTTTCAGCCTTTTGGAAACGCGTCGGAGTTCAGCATCATCACCCTCTTCAGATATGCATGTCATTTGTACCATTTACCATATTGTTTTTAAAACTTTTCCTTAATGTTTGTATGCTTTATAAGTTTGTATAATAAATATATAAAATTATCTCATATAGCCTAAATTGATTTATCGAGTTGCCGGTATAGTCCTACTTTTAGAGGTTCTTTTCTATACCTATAGCTGTTAATAAAAGTAGGATGCACAAAGAAAGGTGCTTCTAAGTGCAGTAGTCCAGCGAATGTAACACAATGGTTAAAAACACTTAGAATGTAGTAGTAAATCAGGCTCAACAATAAGTTAGATGCTCCTGGCATGTTGTTCCATGTCTCTGTGCCGACCAGCAACTACAGGAAAAGAAGGTCCATGGAAGCAATATGGCCGCAGCACTTACCGAAACCAGGGACATGTGGAACGCAAGTATGGGAAGTAACGTCAGGACGGGGCGGTGGGGTGTTTTGGAGCATGCTCAGAAGCTCCTCTTCAAAGCCAAGCCCCAAGGGGATAAGCCAGCTTATAGGGGCAGGGTGGTGGGGAATAAAGATGGAATCAAGCAACTGACATGTAAATGAGAGAGTGGAAGAGACAGTGATGTATGACGACCAGACTATTGGAGGGGATTTAGGGAAGAGTGGGCAGCACAGGACAAAACCATGTCAGCGACCACTGTAAACATGCATACAATCAGATCATAATGAATAGAGCATACACTGATGCATATTATGTTGAATGATTTTTATTGAAAAATTTTGCAATAACAGAACATCAAAATGCATGTAAGTAAAAACATGTGAGTAATAACAATCATATACAAAAGATGTGGTGTCACAGATAGAAAGATCTGTTCACATGAAGCAATGAAACATAACCAGTCATATCTCTTGAATGAAGGGAGTACAGGAAGGTTTCTACCCTGTATATGGCCCTACATGTCATCTTAAAGGGTCAGGCATAGGAGGAGTCCGGGAGATCCCAGACTCCTGGGTGCCCCAAAAGGGATCATGCTGTCACCCTGGAGTGGGAACTACCAGAAATCCGCCACAGGTTCAGGTCACGTCTCGACATGGAAAGGATCCTACCATACAGTAGTGTCAGTCAATCGTGCCCAGGGAGCCTAATGTCTGGCAAGATTCTAAGTTATCCTAGCCAAGAGAGGCAGTATAGGAAAAGAAGAGAGAAACGTGTGAGGGGGAGGGGGGTGGTGGGGAGTTGGAAAGGAGAATCAGCTAGTATTCCCATAGATCGTCACACCAGGTGGAAGGCCAGTGATTAGGGAAATGTCACAGAAAGTGGCCCATGGTTCCCATATATTCTGGAATTTCTCCAGCTTGTCATCCAGTTTGGCCACAATCTGTTCTTGGGCCATGATCCATGATACTTTTGTTTTAAAGAGCTGAAAGGAGACAGAATGTTTCTTCCAGGCTTTGGCTAATGTTATTTTGGCCCCCAGTAAAATAAAAAAGGATAGGGTCTGAAATGCTTTAGGGAGTCCAGGTATGGGGTGATTGAACAGAGCTGAGTTAGGGTGAGGCGGTACAGCGGTACCTGTTAAGGTGCTGATTGTACGGAATACTTTCCGCCAATATGATCTGATGCGAGGGCAGGTCCACCAAATATGAAGCATAGAACCTTCCATCTCGCATTCCCTGAAGCAGACCGGTGGAGTACCCGGAAATAACCTGGCCAGCCTGGAGGGAACATAGTACCACCTGATCAAAACCTTCAGACTAGCTTCAATAAGAGAAATATTAAGAATACCTTTGAAAGCCCTGTCCGTGGCTCGAAACCAAGTTGCGGTGTCCCAAGTGTTATTCACGTCTGCTTCCCAGGCTCGGACATAAGAGGGTTTAGTTTCCCTATGCATCAGTGCTGCATAGATCAAAGAGATGCCTCCCCTCTGATCCATTAGATTGACACACCAGTGTTCGTAGGTAGTGATAGTAGGAGGTAAGGGTTTATTGGTCCATATTGAATGGAGGAAATGAGAGATATGTGAGAACCTAAAGAGTTCGGAGTTAGGCATATCCAGCTTTTTCTGACAATGTGTTAAGGAAATGGGGCCTGAGGGGGAAAAGAAGTGTCCTATCCTATAGAGGCCTTTGTCGGTCCACCATTTAAAGGCTTGAATTTCCATTCCCGGGTTAAAATCTGGATTATGGAATAGGTGTGACAGGGGCCTTATTGGGGAAATGATGGTAGGCAGAGTGAAGAGTTTGGAGCAGAGGGCCAGTGAGTGTGAGAGAGTAGGCGCCATAACTGCCGGCCTGAGCCTAGGCTTGCACCCCAAAAGGAAATCTATGGTATTTGAGGGGATGGCTTGCTTTTCCATAGACAGCCAATCTGGTTTCGAGTTCTGTGAGAATGCTGTAGAGATTTGAGCTAACTGTGCTGCCTGATAGTATTTCCAGAGATTGGGAAGACCTAAGCCTCCTTGTGATCTCAAGCGGTAAAGTGTTTCCGAGGGGCACCTATACCCTTTATTCCCCCAGATGAAGTGTAATATGTCCGATTGTAACTTGTTGAGGAATTGCTTGGGGAACGGGATTGGCAGCGAGCGGAATAGATAGAGCATACGTGGAAGTAGGGTCATTTTGACTGCGTGAAGCCTGCCCAGCCAGGATAGACCACATTTGGACCACCTTTCCAGATCTCTTTTACATTTTTGTATCAGACCGGGTAGTTGGCTGTGATAAGTCCGTTTATGTCAGACGTTAATTTAATACCTAGATAGGGTAGTGTTGCGGAGGCCCAAGGGAAAGCGAAATTGGTTGTGAGCTGTTTAAGGCTATCCGGGGGTAATGTTATATTTAACGCTAGTGACTTGGACATGTTCACCCGTAGACCGGATATCCCACTAAAGTCTTTAAGGGTACGCATAATCATGGGCATAGACGTGAGGGGGGAGGAGATGAACAGGAGGAGGTCATCCGCATAAAGGGCGCATTTGTGTTCCTGTGTGCCGCAATTGATTCCCTTGATGTCCGGATTAGCCCTCAGGGCGATAGCCAACGTCTCAATGGCTATCACAAAGAGGAGAGGCGAAAGTGGGCATCCCTGTCGGGTTCCTCTGCTTATGGGGAAGGAGTCTGAGTATCTGCCCAGCAGGCGCACTTGTGCAGAGGGGTTAGAGTATAGTGAGTTAATGATATTGAGAAAATGTCTGCCGCATCCCCATCTATGGAGAAGATCAGACAGGTATTCCCAGTCCAGCGAGTCAAACGCTTTATGAAGGTCAATCGATAGAAGGAAGCCCTTCTGAGGGGGTGTGCCATCCCATTGTGATCTGAGTAGGGAGATTATGTCAATGGCACGTCTAATCTGGTCTGGGCCTTGTCTCCCAGGAATGAAGCCCACCTGATCCTTGTGTATATAAGAGGAGATAAAGCTGGACATTCTGTTCGCCATAATTTTTGTCATTATTTTGATATCGTTGTTTATGAGCGAGATGGGGCGATAGTTTCCCACCTCGCTATTGTCTTTGTCTGGTTTCGGAATGACCGAAATGTATGCAGAATTTAGATCCGGGTCTAATGGGGCTCCATTCCTGAGAGAATTAAACATTTTAGTCAAGTGTGGGGCCAGACATTGACCAAATTTCTTATAGTACCCTGTGGAGAAGCCGTCCGGGCCCGGGGAGGAGCCTATCTTAAGATTCTTGATGGTATCGAGAACCTCAGCTTGGGTGAACGGGGTCTCCAGAAGGTCACTGTGTTCCTTAATCAGTACCGGTAAGGGGAGGTCAGCTAAGAATTTATCCCTGTGTGCTGAGGAGGTGCTAGGGTCTTGTTGGTACAGTTTGGTGTAGAATTGCTTGAAAGCGTACATTATCTTGGTCGGGTTCTGTGATAGATCCCCAGAGGCCACCTTAATTTTAGGGAAGGTCTGCGATCGCTGTCTAGGGTTCAGTTTAGCTGCTAGGCGTGAGCCGATTCTGTCCTTTTGGGCGTAAAATCTTGCACCCGTCCAGCGAAGATGTTGCGCCGCTGCCGTGGTCAGGGACAAATTTAGGCGTGCTCGGGCTGAGTCAAGGTTTGCGAGGGATGTAGGTGTGGGGTTCCGTTTGTGGGCCTTGGCTAGAATGCGGAAGTCTTCAGAAAGTTTCAAAGAGTCTGCTCTATGTGCTGCCTTGAGTTTAGAAGATAGCTGTATTAATTTCCCTCTAATCACTGATTTATGCGCAGCCCAGATGATAGTGGGAGAGATCTCTTCTGACTGGTTAAGAAGGAAGTACTCTTGGATATCAGATTCTATTTGGGGGCAATGAACGGGGTCGTTCAAGAGCGATTCTCTCAGTCGCCAGCGCGGGCGATGATCAGTCCCTACTGGTCTTTGAGTTAGTAAGGTCAGCATGGAGTGATCCGAAAGAGAAGAATCAACAATTTTGGAACTCCTGATCAGGGGGGTCGTAGAAGGCCTTGTAAAGATGTGGTCTATCCTGGCATAGGAATTGTGAGGAGCCGAGAAGTGTGTGTAGTCCTTCATATGTGGGTTAACCTCCCTCCAAACGTCTATCAACCCTGCTGTGTTCAGGATTTTTGCTATGGCCACACTTTGTTTAGAGGGCCGTCGGGGTTTGGTGGCGCCGTTCGTAAATTTGTCAAGTGAAAAATCAAAGGCTATATTTGAGTCCCCCCCGAGGAAAACCGTACCTCTGAGGTGTTTTTGTAGCTTTTGGAGTAAAACTTCAAAAAAGGCCTTCTGGCCCTTGTTGGGAGTATAGTATGAAACAAAAGTGTAAAGTTCCCCATCAATATAGCCAGACACTAGAATGTAGCGACCCTGCGGGTCCTTGATCGTTTCGGGTTGCGACAAGTTAATGTGCTTGGCAAAACAGACAGCGACCCCTTTCGTTTTGTTTTCTGCCGAGGCCAGGAAGAATTGGGGGTAGTGTTGATGTAGGAAAGTGGGGTTAAACGTGGAAGGAAAATGTGTTTCCTGTAACAAGAGTATATCGGCATGTAAAGAGTGGTATTGTTGCAGAATTTTCCTACGTTTGATTGGAGAGTTGAGACCCTGTGTGTTGTGAGATATAATCTTTAAGGTAGGTGCACTGGTGGGTGTGTCAGCCATGGATCAGAAGGGAGTAGTTGGTAGCAAAAATTAGAGACCTCACGGCGCATGCGCGGCGCTCTGTGGAATGGACGCTTAGACACAGAGCTCCGTCCCGCTCCGTAACACCGGCGCCCTCCACAGCGGGTACACTCTCCCCTTTGGTCCGTAATCAGGACCGGACTGCTTACTAAGCCTTCGGGCACATTTGGGGTCACTTTTCGCCAGCAGATCGGCCACCCACAGGCGGGATACATTCCTGTGAGAAACCGCTGATATATCTAAAATGGCGGCGGAGCGGCCGCCTCAGGATTACACAGGCCCTGCAGTCTCCTCTCCCTGGCGTGCTGAGCTTCTTACTGAGGTATGTGGAGAAACACAAACTCTCCCCACATTTATGGGACCACAATCCCCAGCATCCACTGCCTCCCTCATACAACAAACCCTGGAGGAGATGCATATGCCCCACACCATCCCACCCTCACAGGAGACTGCACTGCAGCAACATGGCCCAAGCCTATTCACCTCACATCCCCAAGACATCTCTATGCTGTTTACAAGATTTGCTGAAATGTTTGACAGGGGACTTGCTCAAACAGCAGCCAAGATTACCTCAGACATCACCTCTGATATTAAAGCAGATCTTCACATGCTAGGCTCACGCATTGAGCATATTGAAGATAAATTAGATGCCACAATTGATCGCGTCAATCAAAACACCGATCGTTATCAGGAACTTCACGGTCAGCTTGAGGAAGCCGTTGCCAAAATTGATGACCTCGAAAATAGGTCCAGAAGGCTAAACTTCCGGATCAGAGGTCTTCCTGAGAATATTACTGACATCACGGGAGCAGTACATACTTTGATCAAAAACTTGATTCCTGACATTAGTACCCAAAATTTGGAACTTGACCGGGCCCATAGAGCTCTGGGGCCCCAGCGATCGGATGGTCTACCACGTGACATAGTGGTGAAACCCCACTTCTACAATACAAAGGAAGAAGTCATGAGGAAAGCTCGCTCAATTCCACAAATACAACTTTTGGGACATTCCGTGCAAGTATACGCTGACATCTCCCCCTATACTATACAAAGACGGCGGGCACTCAAACCTCTCCTCACAGTTCTACAACAGAAAAACATCAAATATTGGTGGCTCTTCCCACTGAGCCTGAAATTTGAATTTAATGGCAAACCATACAGATTCTCTACATTGGCGGAAGGGGAACTCTTACTGAAGAAAATGGGACTCTTGCCTACTGAACCAACTTCACCGATGCAATCCTCATCCTCCAACATGACCAAACGACCTCCTCCTCCGAGCCCTCTCACCCCGGCGTGGCAAAAGCCGAAATTCAAGAAGAGCAAGGAGTCTGCTAATACCTGATCTAAACTCTCATACTCTTTTCCACTTTCATAACCCCTTACGGGGATCTGGGGCACGGCTGGCCCCTTAGGCTTTATTGCCTACCAGGATTTTTTACAATAATCCCCTTTTTTATTTGTATTTATTATTTTTTAATACTTTTTATGAATTTTTTATTTTTTTTTATATATAATTTATTTCCCCCTTTTTTTTTTTTTTTTTTTTTTTTTTTTTTTTTTTTTTATTATTGAGGTAACTCAGACTTTCCTCTTCACTGAAATCAGTCTACTAGGTTCCTTGGCGTAACAATTATTTATTTTTATTTTTAAAAAAAAAAAAAAATTTTTTATTTTTTTTTTTTTTTTTTTTTTTTTTTTTGGTTTTAGTGTCACCGTGACTGACCCCACCTCGACTGACCCCCTTACTCGCCTCTCCTTTATTTTAATGTTTATTATCTGATGTGTCAATAGCTTATATTTGGAGGGGGGAGTGTACCTACATTTCATGCTTGTATTTGTTGTACCATTATTTCAGAGGGCTCCGTGTTTGGAGCGGTAGCCATGCACCTCATCCTACCCTGGAAGCCGGAATTTTCTCCTGCTTCTGGTTGGGATTTCCCCCACTGGTGGGGGATACCGTATTTTTACCACAGAATATGGTGAACATCATCTCACCATATTCTTGGATCTCTCTTTGTGTTTTCTTTTCCTCTATCCTCCTTTTCTCTTTTTCGCCCTTTTCTAACCTTTCATTTCTTTCAGTGGCAAGTGCGATCTCCTTCACTGACGGCTTCCGGATATTTGTGTTCTCGGCCTCTCGGATGGATGATTTTCATGGACCGCCTCCCCATGGTCAGGTAAGTGATTGGGACCTTCTGGCATCGCACCCGATACTGCTCTATGGCTGACCACACCACTACTACACAAGACGTACGCTTTGCCTCACACAACGTTCAGGGAATTAACTCCCCTGTCAAACGTCGTAAAATATTTCAATACTACCATGACCGCAAGATTGACGTTTTATTCCTTCAGGAAACTCATTTCCCGAAATCCTATGTCCCCTCCTTTATTCACTCCAAGTTCCCTACATTCTATCTTGCTAACTCTGACACTAAAACCAAAGGGGTAGGAATATTTTTTTCCCGGAACACCCAATTCTCACTTGTTTCAGAACACAAGGACCCTGAGGGTAGGTTTATTCTGGTGAAAGGTCTCATTGATAACCAACTATACTCCCTGATCTCATACTACGCGCCTAATCGAGGCCAATCCAAATTTTTTCGATCTCTTTTCAGCACTCTGGCCCCAAGATTGGAGGGCACGGTTCTCTATGGAGGTGACTCCAACATTGCATTTGATGCAGGTAAAGACAAGTCTCGACCCCCGGGTAGGGATGGCGTGCGTCCCACTAGACAGAGCCTGGACATAGCCAGACAGTTGTTCCATCAGGGCTTGATTGATGCCTGGAGGGAATCTAACCCTGGATCCCGGGACTATACACATTACTCCAACCCCCATAACACATATGCTAGAATTGACCATTTCTTTATTCTACAAAAACACGCTCCGATGCTAAGAAAAGTTATTATCAGGGACTCTGTCTGGTCGGACCACTCTATCCTTATTCTGACTTTACACAAACCACCGACTCACCAACGTGAGTTTCATTGGAGACTGAATGCCTCTATTCTTAGTAATCCCGCACATGTTAGTGAGCTTGAAAAAGATATTCGTGAATATTTCCTGCTTAATGATATTGATAATATCTCGGCCACAACACTGTGGGCTGCCCACAAAACCTTTATCCGTGGTAAACTTATCCAACTTTCATCTAGGATACACAAGGCTCGTAAACTAGAAATAGGACGCCTAGAAAATGAATTTGCTTGTCTAAGCAAACAACATAAACGCAACCCCTCCTCTAGCTCTAAGGCTAACCTTGAATCCGCACGTACAGCACTTAACTTAGCTCTCACAGCCATAGCTGAAAAAAGCCTCAGGTGGGATGGTGGGAGGTTTTATCACCAAAAGGACAAGTTGGGGACCATGCTCTCACGCAGAATTACTCCTATGATTAGGGCACGCACTTTGCCGAAGATACGTCTTCAAAATGGTTACCTTACACAAAACCCCCAGAAGATCATGGAAGCCTTCCATGATTTCTACCGTTCGCTATACAGTAAAAGTACGACGGATCCTCCATCTAACTTTATAGACTCCTACCTCAACTCTCTGCAGATCCCCAAACTCCAAACACATCATAGGGACAGCCTTGAGGATCCTATCACATCGGATGAGATTTCACAAGTTATCCATAATCTTAAAAATAACTCTGCCCCAGGGCCGGATGGCTTTTCAACCCCATACTATAAACATTTTTCCCCACTACTATCCCCATTCCTGGCGAGATTCTTTAACCAACTCCGAACAGGCTCGCCTCTGGACACTTCTCTAAATTCAGCCTTTATCACGGTTTTACCCAAACCTGGCAAGGACACCAGTTGTACTGCAAACTATCGCCCCATATCTTTAATCAATAATGATCTTAAAATCTTAACGAAAATCCTCGCAAACAGAATCTCTTCCTTTATTAGCCTATATGTACACAAGGACCAAGTGGGATTTATCCCTGGAAGACAGGGTCCGGACCAGATCAGAAGAGCCATAGATGTGATTTCGCTCCTGAAATCTGGCTGGGATAACGGTCCTCCACAACAGGGTTTTATTCTTTCATTGGATTTAATGAAGGCCTTTGACTCTGTCTCTTGGTCCTTCTTATTTCCCATTCTACAAAGATGGGGTTTTGGTAACTCGTTTATGAATTTGATTGGGGCCCTGTATTCTTCACCGTTTGCACAAATCAAATTACAGGGTCATTATTCCCAGCCTTTTCAGATCTTTAATGGCACTAGGCAGGGCTGCCCTCTATCTCCATTGATCTTTGCCATGGTCATCGAGACTCTTGCTATCGCCATTCGGGATAATCCCGATATACATGGAGTACGCTGTGGCCAGCAAACCCACAAGTGTGCTCTTTTCGCAGATGATGTATTACTCTTTATCACATCCCCACTTGTTTCCCTACCAAATTTATGTAGGGTTCTCGATGACTTTGGCAAAGTTTCCGGTCTTACGGTTAATTTCTCTAAGTCTTTGGCTCTGAACGTCAATTTACCGGATCCCCTAGTATCTCAGCTCAAGGATAATTTTAAATTTGGTTGGGGTGAATCTTTACTCCCTTACCTGGGTATCAACCTCACGGCCTCTATAGACAATCTTTATAAGGCAAACTTTCCCCCACTCTATCATAAACTTGCAGCAGATTTAAAACAATGGAATACACTGGGGCTATCATGGCTGGGCAGGATAAATTCAGTAAAAATGACCCTACTTCCCCGCATTCTCTATTTGTTTAGATCACTGCCCATACCCATTCTAAAAGACCACCTACGAAAATTCCAATCTAAAATTATACAATTCATTTGGGGATCAAAGGGACATAGGTTAGCTAAGGGTACCCTTCATAGGCACCGTACTCAAGGGGGTGTTGGGGTTCCCAATCTACTCTGGTATTACCAGGCGGCTCAACTCTCACAACTATCCACTATCTACTCCAAATATGCTCTTCCAGATTGGGTGCATATGGAACGACAAACCATTCCTCAGTATACCCTGGATTATATTCTCTGGTCCTCAGCCAGATCTAGACCTGCCGTCATGGTTCCTACACTATCCCACTCACTTACATTGTGGGACTCTCTCAAATCCAATCCTCAGTTAGTATCCCATTGGCGCCCGCTATCCCACTTATTCAGAAATCCTCTATTTCCTCCGGGAATGGACATAACCGCTTTCCAGTGGTGGTTGGATAAGGGGATGTATAGGATAGGACACTTCGCTAACACCACGGGCCCCCTTTCTAGGGCTCATTGTGTTGGCAAACTTAACATGCCCAACACGGAACAATTCCGTTACAGACAAATCGCTCACTTTATCCAGTCCCTTCGACTTCCCAACTTGCACTCTCTTGCGGTCACGGATTATGAAAGGTGGTGTGGTCAGATTGAGGAGCAGAAGGGCGGGATTTCAGTAATTTACCAATCACTTGCTCAAGCCAATACCAAAACACTCTACATGAAAGACTGGGAAAATGATTTACAACATACTTGGAGCGTTGCAGAATGGCATAGAGCTTCTACGGCAGCCTCAAAGGGGATTTTAAACATTACACTGATTGAAGCTAACCTGAAAGTCCTCATGAGGTGGTACATGGTCCCCCTGAAACTCTCCAAAATTTACCCGACTGCTTCTCCTTTGTGTTTCCGTAACTGCGGACATGTGGGGTCTATGCTACATGTCTGGTGGGACTGTCCTAAGATTAGATCTCTCTGGAATAGAATATTTAACATTATTAGGAAAATTACGGATTTACCGATCCATAAATCTCCTCACATTGCCCTATTGAATTTTCCTTGTCCAAACACTCCTCGTCTGACCCAAAGGCTCATTATGTTCATGCTCCTTGGAACTAAACTCACGATAGCTCGGGCTTGGAAAACACCAACTGTTTCTCTCCTCCTGGTTAAGAGGAAAATTTCCTGGATAATGGCCCAGGAGAAGACAGTTAGCATTCTTCTTGACTCCACCGCTAAACATGATGCTATCTGGGATCCCTGGATCAGATACATATCATTACCAACCACTGACTAGCCTTATGTCGGGTGCCGTCGGTGAAGGAGTTTCGCACTTTCGAACGCTTGCTCTCTCTCCTCTTTTCTCACCCCTTTTTTCTCTCCCCTTGTCTTTTCTTTTCTCTTTTTCTACCCCCGGAAACCTGTAATACAGGCAATGTTTTACTAATATGTTTTAGAGCTGTTACATTCATCGAATGTTACATCTCTAGTGTTGGACTATTTCCTCATGTTGTTCTGACTGATTCTTTAACGTATTGATTTACTAACTTGACAACCAGTTAGCCTTTACTACTTTACGTGTCTCGATAGACTGGCGTTTTCTCTTTTATAATTACTCTAGACACTTCTGACTAGGCAACGTACTTGGGTTGTGTACTTAAATTGCCCCCTTTTTTTTTTTTTTTTTTTTTTGAATATTCCTTAAATCTGTTGACAAATACCTTATGGCCCGACCCGCCTGGGGGGGACAATTCTCCTCTGCCCGGCACAGCTAGTTCCCATTGGGGGTGCTGGGTGGAGGGGGTGGCCCCTCTTGGTCGGCTCGCCCATCTTGAGTGCAATCTTTTGGACTCGACCTAGAGGTCCTGGTTTCAACACTTTGACTATGAAGGGTATCAAATTTATGGTTCTTGTTTACTGATGCTATTTACTGTATTCATGTTTCCTGTATTTCTCTCTGTTTGAAAACTCAATAAAAACTATTGAAACGAAAAATTAGAGACTTACCCCGCCTACGGGAAAGGTGGATCAGGTTAACCTCTGGTCGCCCAAGAAGAATGATCCTGGAGCCTGGGTAAGAAGACTGGGAACAGTTGAGGCATCTGCGATCTCGGGATGGAGCGGTCGAAAGGGGGGAGGGAAAAGAGATGAATAAGCAAAGGAGAAAAGAAAAGAGAAGCATATCATTATGTGACATATAATGCAATCCTGTGACAATCACATCCATTATGAATACATAAGGGTCCCCTGACCCTCGCCCACCCCTGAGACGGAACGGACTAGCCGTAACCGCCCCCAGTACCTGAGGAGCCGGAAGACCTTAGTAAGGAAATCCGGGCTAGGAGCCAGGTGCACCGGAGGTCTCCTGGTCCAAGTGAGGTGCACTGAATCCACCACAGACCCGCCACCTTAACTCATTCATATCCGAAAGCCCCTAAGGGACTCAACATTTCCTAACTACAGAGCGTCCCCTAAGGGAAAAGGAAAAAAATAAAAATAATATCTCTGGCAAGTAAACCGCTCGGTAGAGCCGAGCCAAGAGGTCCCTTGATTCCTGTCCGTCGTCCACCCCTCCCACCCCCCAGACAGGGGGGTAAGAGGGGGGGGGCCGCCAGACAGGTAAAAAGCTTAAATAACAATGCGAGCTTGGTGGGGCCATCCCCGGCAGCTCTACCCAAGATTAAATTATTTACTTTGGAGCATCTTCTAGGGCGTAAATGAGCCATTAATTAAATAGAAAGGCAAAAACAAAGAGAACAGTTGAACATCTGAGAGGAGAGTTATGTATCTGTTATGGAGCTAAATTACTGGGAAACCTCCCCATCTACCTAAGTAGTGGTCAACAGAATAACAAACCAGTGTAGGGAGGAATAGACCTGGATAACTGCAACTCCAGAGAAAAAAATAAATAAATAAATAAAAAAAAAAAAAAAAAAAATCCTGTCAGGGCGGATCATTGGTACTCTGAGGTCACAAACCATAGTAGAGAAGGATCTGCCCTCTGTTGCGACTTAGGAATGTCGCTGTTGCAAGGTTTCCAACAGAATTGTAAACTGCGGTCACTAAGACCGAACGGAAAGATCAATGTTTAAAAACAACCTAGTTCACCGTGCATTTGGGGCAAGGGGGGCCATTCCCAATTCCGCCTCCCCAAACAGAAGGGGGAACTGAGGGCCCAAAACTGACCCTTGACCCCAAAAGGGCGAACCAAAAACAGGAGATAAGTGTACTTTGTGGTAACCGAGGATCAAAGTCTCAGGTCGGTAAGTTTTCCTTTGTGCGCTTGGAGCTTTGCTTCAGCCAGGTGTGTTGCAGGGGGCTTGCTGGCGGAGGTCTCTTCGTCGAGGTCGGAGTTCCCCTGGTAGCCTGCGCCGTGTGCGGTTCTAGTTGAATCAGACCGAGCTGTGTGAGAAGACGTTCACCTTCAGGGAAAGTGGAGAAGCCAAAGCCTTTGTTCTTGTAAGAGAAGTTCAGTCGTAGAGGAAAGGACCAGCGGTAAGCGATTTCCTTCTCCTGGAGGACTTGTAGTAATGGCTTGAGAGCTCGCCTTTTCTGTATCGTGTATGGTGAGATGTCGGCAAAGATTTGGATTTTGTGTCCCTGAAGGTTGAGATTGGTTGCGTATCTGGATTTTCGCATCACTTCTTCCTTGGTCGCATAATAATGCGGTTTAACAATGATGTCGCGAGGAAGACCATCTGAGCGGGGTGCTTGCAGTGCTCTGTGGGCCCTATCCAGCTCCAGGTGGTGGTCAGGGATATCAGGAATTAGGCTTTTTATCAATGATTTCACCGTTTTCTGTACCTCTTTTTCGGATTCGGGGATCCCTCTGACCCTGAAGTTATACCTGCGTGACCTATTCTCAAGGTCATCGATCTTAGAAAAAGCAGTCTCTAATTGCTCCTGTACTTCTAGCAGCCTGGTGGAATTTTGGTTAATCTGGGCTGCCGTTTGTTCCGTTGTCTGTTCTATAACATCCATTCTCATTCCAAACTGCTGCAGGTCTGCATGTAGTGAGTTAGTGATCTGTGTAACAGTGAGTGCCAGGCTTTTGGAAAGCATATTGGAGAAGGCAACCATCATTGAGGGAAAGTCAGTGGGGGCTGGGATGTCCTCCTGAGCTTCACTGACAGTGAGCATGAGGCCTGTGTGGGGGTCCATCATGGGAGTAGTGGGACACACAGCAGTCAGACCACCCAGCAGGGATTCTGTAGATGCTGGGGAGCTAGCAGGCTGAAGCGGGGGGTAGTCGGTACCTGTGAGGGCCTGTGACATCTGGTCCTGGTCCGCAATAGAGGATTCCTGGTGCTCCGTGGGGTGAAGGCCTTGTGTTGCCTCCGCCATTTTGGCATAGCTGAGGGGGCCGGGAGACGCCGTCATCTGGCCAGATAAGTCCCGCTTGGCTTGCGGGGATGACATCAGATTGTTCCTGGGGGTTTCCCCCGTGCGAATCGCCCGGTGTGCGGGGCGTGGGGGCGCTCGGTAGGCTCCGGTGGTCCGTGGTGGAGCGGAGCTCTAGATGCCGGCGGCCATCTTGGGAGCTGCCGCGCATGCGCCTCCACACTGATGCATATTAATACACAAACTCAATATAGAGTAAAGGTTAAAAAATAATGAGAAAAAACACAATTAGTTATAAAACTTGAATGGAAGCAAACCAGCATAATTAGGCTGTGTTCTTAAAACATAACATTATTAAAAAAAATCAATAAAGTAGCAACAAAAAAGATGCAGGTGGTAGAAATGGGTAATAAGCTATTATATATATATATATATATATATATATATATATATATATATATATATATATATATATAAACACACACACACACACACACACACACAGTATATATATATATACACACTGAGCAAAATTATAAACGCAACACTTTTTTGTTTGCCCCTATTTATCATCAGTTGAACTTAATGATCTATGACTTTTTCTATGTACACAAAAGGCCTATTTCTCTCAAATATTGTTCACAAATCTGTCTAAATCTGTTTTAGTGAGCACTTCTCCTTTGCCTAGATAATGCATCCACCTCATAGGTGTGGCATATCAAGATGCTGATTAGACAGCAGGATTATTTCACAGGTGTACCTTAGGCTGACCACAATAAAAGGCCACTCTAAAACGTGCAGTTTTATCACACAGCATAATGCCACAGATGTTGCAAGTTTTAAGGGAGCGTGCAATTGGCATGCTGACTGCAGGAATGTCCATCAGAGTTGTTGCCCTTGAATTGAATGTTCATTTCTCTACCATAAGCCGTCTTTAAAAGGCATTTCAGAGAATTTGGCAGTAAATCCAACCGACCTCACAACTGCAGACCTTGTGTAACCACACCAGCCCAAGACCTCCACATCTTCACCTCCAAGATCATTTGAGACCAGCCACCCGGACAGCTGCTGCAACAACTGGTTTGCATAACCAAAGAATTTCTGCACGAACTGTCAGAAACCATCTCAGGGAAGCTCATCTGCATGCTCGTCCTCCTCATTGGGGTCTCGACCTGACTGCAGTTCATCGTCGTAACCGACTTGATTGTGCAAATGCTCACATTTGTTGGCATCTGGCACTTTGGAGAGTGGATGAATCCTGGTTTTCACTGTACAGGGCAGATGGCAGACAGCGTGTATGGCGTTGTGTGGGTGAGCGGTTTGCTGATGTCAACATTGTGGATCGAATGGCCCATGGTGGCAGTGGAGTTATGGTATGGGCAGGCGTATGCTAAAAGACAGCGAACACAGGTGCATTTTATTGATGGCATTTTGAATGAACAGAGATACCGTGACGAGATCCTGAGGCCCATTGTTATGCCATTCATCCACAACCATCATCTCATGTTGCAGCATGATAATGCACGGCACCATGTTGCAAGGATCTGTACACAATTCCTGGAAGCGGAAAACATCCAAGTTCTTGCATGGCCAGCATACTCACTGGACATGTCACCCATTGAGCATGTTTGGGATGATCTGCATCGGCATATACGACAGCGTGTTCCAGTTCTTTCCAATATCCAGCAACTTTGCACAGCCATCGAAGCGAAATGGACCAACATTCCACAGGCCACAATCAACAACCTGATAAAATCTATGCAAAGGAGATGTGCTGCACTGCATGAGGCAAATGGTGGTCACACCAGATACTGACTGCACATTTTAAAGTTTCCATTTATTGTGGCCAGCCCAGGGAACACCTGTGAAATAATCATGCTGTCTAATCAGCATCTTGATATGCCACACCTGTGAGGTGGATGGATTATCTTGGCAAAGGAGAAGTGCTCACTAAGACAGATTTAGACATATTTGTGAATAATATTTGAGAGAAATAGGCCTTTTGTGTACGTAGAAAAAGTCATAGATCTGTGTTGCGTTTATAATTTTGCTCAGTGTATATACAGTATCTCTCAAAAGTGAGTACACCCATCACATTTTTGTAAATATTTTATTATATCTATTCATGTGACAACACTGAAGAAATTACATTTTGCTACAATGTAAAGTAGTGAGTGTACATCTTGTATAATAGAGAGATTTTGCTGTCCCCTCAAATTAACTCAACACACAGCCATTAATGTCTAAACCGCTGGCAACAAAAATAAGTACACCCCCAAAGTGAAAATTTGCAAATTGGGCTTGAAGTGTCAATATTTTGGGTAGCCACCAATATTTTCCAGCACTGCCTTAACCCTCTTGGGCATGGAGTTCACCAGAGCTTCACAGGTTGCCACTGGAGTCCTTTTCCACTCCTCCATGACGATATCACAGAGCTGGTGTATGTTAGAGACCTTGCACTCCTCCACCTTTGGTTTGAGGATGTCCCACAGATGCTCAATAGGGTTTAGGTCTGGAGACAGGCTTGGCCAGTCCATCACCTTTGCCCTTGGCTTCTTTAGCAAGGCAGTGCTCGTCTTGGAGGTGTGTTTGGGGTCTTTATCATGTTGGAATACTGCCCTGCGGTCCAGTTTCCAAAATGAGGGGATCATGCTCTGCTTCAGTATGTCATAGTACATGTTGGCATTAATAGTTCCCTCAATGAACTGTAGCTCCCCAGTGCCGACAACTCATGCAGCCCCAGACCATGACACTCCCACCACCATGCTTGACTGTAGGCAAGACACACTTGTCTCTGTACTCCTCACCTGGTTGCCGCCACACACGCTTGATACCATCTGAACCAAATATATTTATATTGGTCTTATCAGACCACAGGACATGGTTCTAGTAATCCATGTCCTTAGTCTGCTTGTCTTCAGCAAACTGTTTGCAGGCTTTCTTGTGCATCATCTTTAGAAGAGTTATTCTTTTGGGACGACAGCCATGCAGACTAATTTGATGCAGTTTGTGGCGTATGGTCTGAGCACTGACAGGCGTACCCCCACCCCTTCAACCTCTGCAGCAATGCTGGCAGCACTCATACGTCTTTTTCCCAAAGACAACCTCTGGATATGACGCTGAGCACATGCACTCAACTTCTTTGGTCGACCATGGCAAGGCCTGTTCTGAGTGGAACCTGTCCTGCTAAACCGCTGTATGGTCTTGGCCACCGTGCTGCAGCTCAGTTTCAGAGTTTGGGCAATCTTCTTATAGCTTAGGCCATCTTCACGTAGAGCAACAATTCTTTTTTCAGATCCTGAGAGAGCCATGTTGAACTTCCAGTGACCAATATGAGAGAGTGAGAGCGAAAACACCAAATTTAACACACCTGCTCTGACACCTGAGACCTTGTAACACGAACCAGTCACATGACACCGGGGAGGGAAAATAGCTAATTGGGCCCAATATGGACTTTTTCACTTCGGGGTGTACTTACTTTTTTTTGCCAGCGGTTTAGACATTAATGGCTGTGTGTTGAGTTATTTTGAGGGGACAGCAAATATACACTGTTATACAAGCTGCACACTCACTACTTTACATTGTAGCAAAGTGTAATTTTTTCAGTGTTGTCACATGAAAAGATATAATAAAATATTTACATAAATGTGAGAGGTGTACTCACTTTTGTGAGATACTGTGTGTGCGTGCGTGTGTGTGTGTGTGTGTGTGATATATATATATATATATATATATATATACGCACACACACACACACTTTGTGTAGGCTATAGTGGCAGCTGTGGTTTTTTTTTTTGGGGGGGTGTGAACAGCCCCCCCCCCCCCCGGGCCGCCGGTGGAGCGACACTACCCCCCCCCCCCCTTGGCACTAACACATTCTTTTTTTTTTTTTTCCAATAAAAGATTTTTATTAAGCAAAACAAAAGATTCGTCTTAACAACATTTGTTCAACATTACATTGGTGCGAGATATCGTACAGTTTAACTCAACATGAATCACATTTGAGGCAACTACTCTTTGAGTAATGTACTTGTGTTATGCTGACCATGTTACCAAAACTGTGCTTATTGGTGAGTTCGTCTTAGTTAGTCATGTGCCCCCCGTGCCCTGCCCTAAATTTAGGCCCAGGGACGGGGGTGCCACCACGACCAGTGTCTTAAAGGGTAGAGGCCCAGAAAAAGAATAGAAAGAGATAGGGGGTAGGAAAGGGAATATGGAGAGAGGAAAGGTAGGGGGGGGGGGGGAGGTGGGGGGGAGGGATAACCCCTTGGATTTATTTCTAATGCAGTTTCGTCTTCAGGTGTTATCATTTCAGGCTCAGTTTAACCCTGTCGGGTGCTGGCATTCAGGACTGTCCTTCTGATCCCAACAGTTATTACTAATCTCTGCTCCAGTAGGGAGGTCATTAGGTATTAGTATAAGTACAACACAGATTTCTATCGTATATTTCAGCCCGTTTGAAGCTTAGTAAAGGCATCTGAGTATTTAAAGGCAACCCACGGTCTCCAAGTTTTATGGAATCTGTCAGTGTTCTCTGATACTATTGTCACTGTTTCTTCCAGTTTGTATAGTAAGTCCACTTCAGACACCCACTCCTTAATCGTGGGTGCGTGTGTGGACCTCCAATGCCTGGGGATAACTGTCTTTGCGGCGTTCAACATGTGTCGGGTCATTGTCCTTTTGTATCTTGACAGTGAGTAGTCAGAAATGTGTAGCAAGCAACACTCCGCATTGAGGGAAAGCTTGGTCTCTGTGATGGCACGTATCTGAGCACATACCCCGTCCCAATATCCGCGTAACGAAGGGCAATCCCACCAGATGTGCAGCATGGTGCCCTTGTCAATGCCACATCTCCAGCATAGTTCTGAGGTCTCTGGGTACCATGCATGCAGTCTGACCGGGGTGAAATACCAGTTCGTCAGTACCTTGTATGAGGTTTCCTGTGTGCTAGTGCTGATGGAGCATTTATGAGCAAGAATGCATGCATTGTTCCACTGTTCATCAGTGAATGTTTTCTTGAGTGCCGCTTCCCACTTGGCCCTGTGTGTACTCGGTGGTGTACTCTTGTTAGTCTGTAACCAGCTGTACATCAATGAAGTGGCTTTGTTCACCGGCTCTCCCTTGATACACAGTTGTTCAAACCACGACTGATCCCTAAGGAATTGTTGTTTGTTGGCCGTGCAGAGGATGTAGTTATGTAGTTGTCTGTACTGCCAGAACGTGAAATGTCTCGCTTGTAGTTCCATGTTTAATGCTTCGAAAGTTTTAAGCTTACCTCCCGTGATGCAGTGTGCGACAGTCATTGGTGTGTTGTCGTCTCTGTGTGGGAATGACGTGGTTGACTGTCCTAACGCAAAGTCCCTGTTGTGGGCTAATGGGGTCAGGGGGCCCGGAGATGATGCCAGGTTATGTGTTTGGGTCAGTGTATGGAAGGCTGCTAAGGTCGGTCCTATGGTGGGGTGCGAGAGCAGTCCAGTGTCAAGGGCCCCTTTAGTTACCCAAGGTGTGAATCTCAGTGGGGTAGTCGTTTGTAGACCTTCAATTCCCACCCAGTCTTTAGAGGAGGCGTGACAGTTCCAGTCTAAGATACGGGTCAGTTGTGTGGCATAGTAGTAGTGTCTAAAGTTGGGTAAGTTGATTCCCCCTTCTGTTTTTGGTGACATCAGGGTCGACATTTTAAGTCTTGACTTTTTCTTGGCCCAGATAAAGGTTCTCACTGTTGTCTGTAGCTGCGTGAAGAAGTTTTTGGGTAATTTAATGGGTAATGTGTGGAACAGGTATAGGACCCTTGGCAGTATTGTCATTTTTATGGCAGCAGCTCTGCCAAACCAAGACAGTGGTTTAAGACTCCAACCCTTGAGGTCTTTGCTCAAATTCTGTATGAAGGGTTGAAAGTTTTGTAGGTATAGATTGCTTAGGTCTGGTGTGAGCCATATCCCTAGGTACTTTAGTTTAGTATCTACCCACTTAACCTCCCTGGCGGTATGATTCTGGCTGGAATTTAGTGCTGAAAGCGGTACAATTATTTTGCATGGAAATTTGGCGTTTTTATATTGTAGGCCTGCAATTCTTATGAATAACTCACTTAAATCTGTCCGAACCAGAGTCTAGTAGACATCCCGGGTATGATAAAGTTTGAAACACAAAATAATAAATTATAATATAATAAAAAATATATATAAAAATGATTCAATAATGTAATCAAATCAAAAACACTGAAATTTGCTCAGTTGCAGAATAGTCGCTGTCATTAAATTTATTGTTTGATGATAAATTGTGATTTTATTTTTTTATCGGTGTTTTCTAGCTGGTCTAAAACCACTTTTGTAATAAAGGGACACTTTTTGGTTGCTATGGACAATCTCCAGTTTCCAGGCAGAAAAAAAATCTTTTTATTATATAAAATGACATGCAGGGCACTGGGCAGACCACTAGGGACAAAGGGGGTGTGTATTTTTTGTATACAGTACTGTAATCTGTAAGATTACAGTATTGTATATGTGTTGTGTTTTTAAACTTTTTTGAATTTGGCGCCGATCTCCGCTCCCGTGCGTCGTAACGTCACAGGGAACGGAGATCGGCGGCACCCGGCACTGTGTGAATCGAGCGAGCGGACGGCTCGCACACACAGCGGGGAGACATCGCAGGATCCAGGGGAAAAGGTAAGTAACTTCCCCCCTGCATCCTGCAACACGAGCCCGAGTCTGGCTCGGGGTTACCGCTCCCAGCATAAAAAACTGACCCCGAGCCAGACTCGGGGTTACCGCCAAGGAGGTTAAAGGGGCAGTTGGCCTTGGTCTGTTGCAGCTTATCAGGGTCTAAGGATATGTTGAGTGCCTCGGATTTCTCATAATTAATTTTAAAGTTAGTTAGGTAGCCAAACATCTCAAACTCCTTGACTAGATTGGGAATCGAGATGTGTGGCTGTGTGAGCGCAAACAGGAGGTCGTCTGCGTATGCGGCTATTTTGTAGTGTTTGGTCCCTAGTCTCATACCTGCTATTGAGTTGTTGTTATGGCACTAACACATTCCCCACCACTGCCCACTATCCTTACCTTGAATGCAGGCGGTGAGAGTGTGGTGGGCTTGGGGAAAACTGCTCCGGTGTCCTCTCCTGGAGCAAAGGTAAGGCACTATATAACACTGCTTACATAGCGGCCGTGTATAGTGTGTGGACGACGATAGATTGAGCTAAATTAGGCAGGCAGGTTAGTTAGTGGCATGCAGGCAGTGTATTTAATATATATATATATATATATATATATATATACTCTGCATTTAGTGTAGACTAGATATTCAGTGTAGACTCTATATTTAGTCTGTGTTATATATACTACACTGCCTGCACTGACTGAATATTGGCCCTTGGCCAATTATGGCTCTCGCAGCAGAGCGCGCTGGGATTAGCCAAAGCATGCAGGTCAGGTGCATGCTTTGGCCAATGATCAGACGTCAATGTACTGCGATCTCGCAGTGCATCATGGGGCGTTCCGTGGCACTCAAATTTGCCGTGAACTCCCCATATGTTATATGATGTTCGAGTTGAACCGCGGACTCATCCCTACTACAGAGATAGAAAAGGAAAATCTTCTCACTGGGGTCACAGACCTGACAGACTTACTAGACTTTTTTCATTCTTTTTAAAACTAACAAAATAATTTGTGATTTTTTTTATTAATGAAGATAGAACCAAATCTTTTTACAAAATCTAGTTATCTATAGCAACCATTCAGACTTCACTAGTATCTGTTTAGTCAGAACAGTAATAAACTGTTTCTGCAGAGCATTCTTATTGTCTTAAAAACAACCCAGAGCCTTGCATTCTGCTGCCCCAGGAAAGAGTGAAGTTTGCACTTTAGCCTACCCTGGACTATATCATAATTAAGTTTCAAAATATCTCTTTGATTTGAATTGCATTTAAAAGAAAAGACTTTCAAGTATATTGATATTATGAACTATTAATGTACCTAAGTTCTCCAGCTAGGTGCATAATGCTATAAATGTAGTCAAATGATATATAACAAAAAAAATGATATAATTTCAGTCTAGACTTTACCAAAATGGTCCATAAATTTCTGATTCTTTGCAACATTAAGCTGCTCAACCACAAATGTTAATTGCAAGCTTAAATTCAACTCAAACGCAGCTATGAGTCTGATTATTTATTCCAAAGATCACAGTATATCAACGCTAACAACCTCCTAGCAATGCATTGTGCTGGCTACCTGTTTTTACAATGAAGCAATGAAGAAATTTCCCTATAGATAGATACACTTTAAATAGCTAAAGTGATGTCAAACAGGCGTTTTGAGATTCAATAAAACTAGTGCAGCTGTGCATAGTAACCAATCAGCTTCTAACCTTAGCTTGTTCAATTAACCTTTGACAATAAAACCTGGAAGCTGATTGCTTACTATGCACATCTGCACCATATTTTGTGTGCACCACTTTTAGTTAATTTTCCCCATAGTTTTTTTTTTTTTTTTTATAAAATTAAGTTCTGTTTCACTGTTCCCTTCTATGCTGCATCAGAACAGTAAAGAAATTTGGAAAAGACCACGTTAAAAAATACCATACATGGCTGGAATTTCAACAAATTTAGGTCCCTTTCACATGGGCTATCCGATCCAATCCGATCCTCTCCGCCAAATCCAGGCGCATGGCGGATTGGATATGAAAACAGACAGGCGGTCCATTTACATCAATCTCCCCATAGAGGAGAGCAGGGCTCTGACAGGTCCGTCTCAGCAGAGTGAGCAGATCGATCACCCACTGAGCAAGCGGAGTCTGGCAAATGGACAAGCCCGTGTGAAAGGAGCCTTTTGCTGTATCAGACAAGATTTGAGCTGTGGTTGCCCATGTCCACACCATCCTGTGTTACAACTTACTAGGAAAATCTTCTAGCGGGGGTCCCAAGATGGCAGGAAAAGATCCCACTGCTGGATCATAAATAAAAAGAAGGGGCCGAGTGAATGGCATTATTGGATAATGTTTTTGCTATTTATATTTTATTGTACAAAATTTCAATAAAGAACGATATTAAAAAAAATAATAATATAAAATGAATAGCATGAGCGTAAAAAAAAAAAAAAAAAGGGACAAGAGTAAAGGGCCATGGGTTCCGAGGGAAGGCCCCCAAGACCATAGGGAAGGGCCCCTGGACCAATGGAAAGGGCCTTGGGACTTGTGGGTTAGGGGGCCCTTCATGATTTCTTGCTCCGGAGCTCTGAAGGTTCTGGTTACGCTTCTGGCATAAAATATACCATTATAGAACTTGTGAAAAAAATTAAATATACAGTATTTTTATGTAAAGATATGAATGTTAGTTATCCTAAGAGGTCTGTCAGACATTATTTTCTGTACTGCAGTGTTGGAACAGGAATTTGTTATACATGACTTTGATATCTTGTATCAATCTGATCTAAATGTGCAGTATAGAAAATCTGAAAATATCAGTAGAAAACACACATACCGTATATATATAAAGACATTTCTTTAAAAGAAAGTGTTCTAGAGGGCACCAACATGCATTAATACACACACACATACATGCACACATATATACACTCAATTACTAACTCAGGTTTATAGCTGTCTTCATCATAAAACGGTTTGTATTTTCACAATAGAATCTAAGTACAGTTGCTGAAGAAGTGGAATTTTAAGGCATTATAGCAAATGAAAAAATATCAGACATATTATGCTTGGGTCCAAACTGACATAACACATTTAACCTATTCAGGAAATTCACTGGGGCTTTGATCCATACAGTATGGTCACTCCAGGGATGCCCACTAGCTTGTTAGAATGACATTTCCTAAAACCCCTAATCCTGATCATAGATCTGCAAAGCAGATTAAAGCACATGTGGTTCTCTTGTGTCACTTCCAATTCCCAGTTACATTAAAACCGACAAACCAATAACACTGAAAGCACTCAGTAGTGAAATGCAGTAACATGAAAAAATAGTATATGCCTTCTACCTACATATCCATTAATGTTGCTTCATGAAAAAGAAACAAACATGAAAAATAGACTTGATTTACATTTCAATAAGCTTGATTTACATTTTAAATCTTAAGGTAGCCAAAGACATTTCCTACCTTAAAATATGTATGCTCCTGATATGTCTGTGCTTAAATGTGTGAGACACGATAAGTTTAACATATACCATTGCTAACAATCAAAACAAAACATAAAATCAGTTTCTTTGGAGTTCATTAAAAGACACAAGATTCATAGACAATTCTGGGTATAATGTTACCTACAGGAGGATTTGGACACTGGCAAAAAAAAAAAAAAAAAAAAAAAACAGTGACCAGTCTGAAATAGCCTTCGGACTCCCTGCATGCCTCAGTATGTAGAGAAGTAATAAAAGGAGTAAAATCACAAAACACAGAGGCTGGAACCTCAGGTTTGGTGGTAAGTACAAAATGTCTGTTTTCTCTCTCATTTATTAAGGGGCACAGGGTGCACAGGCGATTCAGACACCCAAAAGCAGAGCATGTTGGTGCAGGAGAACCTACACAACACTAACGGGCCCAATAACAAAGACCTTACACCTGGAGCTGGCATAAGATGAGGCCTGAACATCCACCTGGCAAAATTAACAAACCATGCAAACAGAAGAACATGTGGCAGCCTATGAAATCTGGAAAACGGTTGCCTGATGCTGTAAGACCCAAAAGGCACATACAGATCTAGTAGAACGAGCTTTAACAGAAAAGGGTGCAACTTGATCCTTAAAGTGGTAGTAAACTTGTTTTTAAAATAAAAAAAAAAATCCTCCTGCAAGGATGTGCTAGTATACGACGCATGCTAGCACATTATGTGAAACGTACCTTAAAGCAGTACTAAACCATTTTTTTTGAACCCTGCAAGGTAAAGGCATAATGTGTAAATATGCATCACACAAAATACTTACCTTAGAACGAAGCCCTCCAGGGCCGCGCTGTCACCACATACAGGCGTTTCAATATTCACCTGGTCTTCCTTCCAGGTTCACGCCCTCCGGCCACCTGATTGGCCACGCCACAATGACGTCACTCCCATGGGTACCACGGACCACGGCACAGAGCTCTGAAGGGATAGCATGTGTATACTGTCCCTTCAGAGGGCATGCGCTGGTGGTGTGACCAGCTGCATGCAGTGTGAATTTCTCCTAAACTGTGCAGGTTTAGGAGATATTCACTGTACCTACAGGTAAGCCTTATTATAAGCTTACCTGTAGGTACAACTTATACCAAAGGGTTTACTTCCACTTTAAAACAAAGCCCTCCAGCAGGGCGCTGTCACCACTAACAGGGCCTCCATCTTCACCCAGTTTATCTTTGGGTTTGATGATGTCACTCCACCACATGCACTGTTCATAGCACAGAAGGATCGACATGGGTATGCTGTTCCTTCAGAGCCCAGAGTGACTTCATCAGCAAATTCACAAGTAAATATCTCCTAAACGGTGTACATTTAGGAGATATTTACTGTACCCATAGGTAAGCCTTATTATAAGCATACCTATACTGTAGGTAGAAATCAGCCAAAGGAGTTTACTTCCACTTTAAGACCATATCTGTCTGAGCAAGTAATAAACGGTGAAGTAAGAAGCTAGTTCTTTACAGGACCATCTGGGATGATGGTCTTTCTGAATGAAGCAGTGGCTGTGAGGTAAACCTGCCCAGCATGAATGACATAGAGAGTGAAGAGAAATCTCCTTCTTATGGAGGTAGAGTTGGACAGAAAAAGAAAGGACAAGGGGAATTAAATAAAGCATGTATAATATTTCTCTGGAAGTATGCCCTTTAAAATGGCCTGGCCAGATTAAAAAAAATCCTTCCTGCCAGTATTGATAGCTTTAACAAAATATGCAACAGATTCAGGTAATTCTTAATGGCGCCAATTTTACAATAGTGCAACTTTTACAAACACTTACAAATTGGCACTATGGCTGCACTAAATTCAAAATGCATTACCTTCAATTCATAAACAATGAAAATCATGATAAAAGCAGGAGATTTTTTATCTTAATGCATTCTATGCGTTAAGATAAAAAAAACCTTCTGTGTGCAGCAGCCACCCTCCGGCACCCCCTAATACTTACCTGAGCCCCCTCTCTCTCTCCATCGATGTCCACGAGTGCCTCGGCCGTCCAAGATGGTCTGCCTGATTGTCTGACACAGCAGCGGCGCCATTGGCTCCCGCTGCTGTCAATCAAAGTCAGTCAACCATTTAGGAGAGAGAGAAGGGGCCAAGCTGGGGCTCCGTGTCTGAATAGACACAGGAAGCTGTGACTAGGCTCAGGTGCACCCATAGCAAGCTGCTTGATGTGGAGGAACTCAACAGGAGGGAGGGGCCAGAAGCACAGAAAAGGGACCTGAGAAGAGGAGGATCCAGGCTGCTCTGTGTAAATCCACAGCATTGAGCAGGTAAGTATAACATGTTTGTTATTTTTAGAGATTTACAATCACTTTAAGAATAGAAGGTAGAGTGCCTGTCTCTGTACACTGTGTAGCAGAGAGGCATGTTTGCCTCTGTTACCCCCTCCCCAGCTATCACTAGTTGTCAAGGATGCTGTCAGCTTCACAACTGACAGGCTCCTACCAAGCAGCGAAGCTGACAGTGAGCACAGCCAGATAGGGAAGCTAAGAGACTAGTTCCCCATTTGGTATGCTCCACCTTGTGATTGACAGCAGGCAGCAAGGTTATGGAATCTGCACATTGTTAGCTTGGCTTGAGACTTGTCACAAAGTTTGAAGCCTGGGAGTAATGAAAGGAACACTATTTGGCCTGAAATAGCGGATCTTAAGCTTCTTTAGCTGTGGCAAATGAGTACCTTTAATCCAAGAGACATTCACCCTGTTTTTCACAATGTTGTCCCACAAACCAACTTTTCAACCAAAGAGTTCTCAGCATCTTTCACTGTTAATAAAAGACTAATATGGACAATATCAACTAATCTGTCAGCACAATAGTGTAGGACTGTCAGCATAAGCTATTAGTGCTCTACAAAAAAAAAGGATCAGTATGAACAGATGCTGGATTCTAGCCAATTCCCTAAGGTTTGAAGGCCAATATGAAGAGAGGGCTTCCCTTGATGCTGAGCACAGAGCACCCCTGGAGGTGAGAACAGGGAGTGCAAGGCTTAAAAAAGCATGGGTGGAATTTAGGTAGATCTGCTGGAGGTTGCTTGCAGAGGTGTCTACTGGGTAACGATCAGGATCACTGTTGCCCTCGGTAGCAGGACCAAGGCAGCAACCACAAGTGGGATGGTGCCCACGGCAGGAGAGAGGTCAAAGTGGCAGAACCAAACTGAGGAAGTGTAGTCAGGATGGAAGCCAAGGTCATACATGGAGAGACTAGCCAGGGGGTAGACAGGAGTGTGGTCAGGAACAGAGCCAAGGTCATACACAGGAATCAGGTGGAGCAGGCTGAAGAGTAATCAGAGGAACAAGCCAGTGCAATGCACAGTTAATCAGAAGAGGCAGAGTCCTTTAAGCAAGCCTGGCTCAAACCAGGAGTCAGGTAGCACATTGGTCCAGAGGCAAACCTGGTCAGTAATGGGAGGTCAAAGGAATACAGTACACCCAGGAGCAAGAGTAATAGTAGCTGAAGGTCAACCAGCAAATACTGAACATTGCCACTGTCCTAGGGATGAGCCAGTGGTTCGAGACGAACTTAAGTTCGACTCGAACATCGGGTGTTCATTTGTTCTAAAATGAACCTAACATATGGGGTGTTCGTGGGAAATTTGAGCTCCCATAATGCACTGCGAGATGGTAGCGCATTGCTGTGTAATAATTGGCATGCATGCTTTGGCCAATTACAGCGCGCTCTGCTGAGAGAGCTGTAATTGGCCAAAGGCAGGGTGCCTTTGGCCAATCATGGCTCAGAGGGAATAGGTCCACGTCCCAAACTATATAAGGCTGCTTACATAGCGGCCGTGTATAGTGTGTGACTGTGGATGGAGATAGATTGAGCTAGATTAGGCAGGCAGGTTAGTTAGTTGCTGTGTATTTGATATATATTTACAGTCAGTCTAGTATATATATATATATATTTATATATACTCAGCATTTAGCATGGGGGGTAATGATCGGCAGGTCCTGGTGGACATTGGGTCTACCGGACTGAACATTAGCGGTCTTTTGCCACACGGGTAGTTTATTGCTCCCCATTCATACATGTACAGGAACACAGGGGCTATTGAAACTGTAGCTCCAGGCCCCTACCTTGAGATAGGCCCTGCCCAGTGAGTCATTAATGCTGTCTGCTCTGTGTGTGTACACAATTAATATGTAAATTGCTGGCGGTATTGTTATGTAAATCGTGGGTGGCTGGCAGTATTGTTATATAAATCGCAGGCGGCTGACGTTATTTTTATGTAAATCGCGAGTGGCTGGTGGTATTGTTATGTAAATCATGGGTGGCTGTCGGTAGTGTTATGTAAATTGCAGGGCACCAGCTGAGTTCCACACAGTGTAGTGTAGCAAAACATAGAGGCTGACTCTTGTTCCTTCCCCACAGTTTTTACAAAATGCCCATGCCCTCCTAACTCCTGTCCCTACAGTACCAGTCTCACTTGCTGGGCACCCACACTTGTCTTTTGCTGGTGGAGGGAGTGTGAGGAAGGATCCACACACTCCGATTGGTGGAGGGTACCATAAGTGAATTACGTTAGCTCAGCCCCCCGTATCTCGGCAGTGCGTGTGGGGGAGAACACACAAGCAAAGCGGCGCCCCACGAGTGATGGGAGAGGGTGCGGTGCCCAGTCTACTTCTCATGCTATCAACAGATCTATCTGTTCTATGAGCAAGAGCATTCTACAATACATGATGGTGAGCCACAAATGCTGATTGTTACTTTCCCACACAAGTAAATGATGTGTTTTGTGCAAACATCTTCTGGCTGAAAAGGTGACAGCATCAAGAATGAATGATCACCATAGAAAAGATATGAAAATCATGACATCTGAACGTCTTCCAGTTAATTTTAAGTGCATTCCTCCCTTACTATATTAACAAGCTTTGTACATGTTTTTTTTTTTTTTCCCTTTAGGAAGAAGGATGCAGACTCATCATAAGTACAGAGAGAAAACAATTACTCTGTATGTGCTCTGGTCACACCATGGATGAGCTGTGGTGTGTTGTGTAAAAAAAAAATTTAGCAGAGAAAACATGTCTGCATTTTTATTGCAGCACAACGCACGTCACGACAGCACATAAAGTGCAACAAATTGTCTTTCATTAACTTTGATAAAAAAAAAAAGGAAAAACTAAACAATGCAAAGCATTTTACCAATTGCACACAACAGAGGGCATGCATCAAATGGACCATAACGCACGCCCACTGGTATTAACAGACCCCAAGTGCTAGCAGCTGTGTTAAAGACAATAGGGCTGATTTACCAAGATGAATGCTCAGCGCCGGTTCATACCACAATTGGTGCGCCAGAAAAATTATTACTTGAGCGTATGAACCGGCGCGAATAGCGCACGCCGTTATCATTACAGTCCATTCACACACGGGCAACACGACTTCCAGCGCAACTTACAACACGACTTGGGGCGACTTTACAACATGACTTCCAGCGTGACTTACAACACGACTTGGGGCGACTTTAGAACACGACTTCCAGCGCAACTTACAACACGACTTGGGGCGACTTTAAAACACAACTTTAAGTCGCCCCCATGCCAGGCGACTTTAATAAAAAAAAAAAAAACGGCATGGGTTCCCCTCCAAGAGCATACCAGGCCCTTCAGTTCTGGCATGGATTTTAAGGGGAACCCCTCGGCAAAAAAAAAAATGGCGTGGGGTTCCCCCTCAAAATCCACACCACACCCTTCAGGTCTGGCATGGATTTTAAGGGGAACCCCACGCCAAAAAAAAATGGCGTGGGGGTCCCCCTCAAAATCCATACCAGACCCTTATCCAAGCCTGTACCCTGGCAGGCAGCAGGAAAAGAGGGGGGCGAGAGAGCGCCCCCCTCCTGAACCATACCAGGCCACATGCCCTCAACATTGGGAGGATGCTTTGGGGTCCCCCCCAAAGCACCTTGTCCCCATGTTGATGAGGACAAGGGCCTCATCCCCACAACCCTGGCCGTTGGTTGTGGGGGTCTGCGGGCGGGGGGCTTATCGGAATCTGGAAGCCCCCTTTAACAAAAGAACAGAAGAAGAGAAGCATCACACAGGGGGAGCCTCCCATTGTGCGGAGCGGCCCAATAAAGAAGAAGAGACGCCGTGGAGGAAGATGTCGGACGAGAACACCGGAGCAAGAAGAAGCGGATCGGAAGTAGAAGAAGATGGAGGAAGAAGAAGATGGCGGAAGAAGATGAAGAAACCGAAGGATGAAGAAAGGAAGAAGACCAGAAGAAAGAAGACTTTAATAAAGGACTTGTCAAAGACTGTCTCCTGTCATTTTTTTTGGTGAAATGGTAGGGGTACTTTTGTACCCCCTTACCATTTCACACAGGGGGGAGACCGGGATCTGGGGGTCCCCTTGTTAAAGGGGGCTTCCAGATTCCGTTAAGCCCCCCGCCCGCAGACCCCCACAAACAACGGCCAGGGTTGTGGGGATGAGGCCCTTGTCCTCATCAACATAGGGACAAGGTGCTTTGGGGGGGACCCCAAAGCATCCTCCCAATGTTGAGGGCATGTGGCCTGGTATGGTTCAGGAGGGGGGGCGCTCTCTCGTCCCCCCCTCTTTTCCTGCGGCCTGCCAGGTTACGTGCTCGGATAAGGGTCTGGTATGGATTTTGAGGGGAACCCCCACACCATTTTTTTTTGGTGCGGGGTTCCCCTTAAAATCTATGCCAGACCTGAAGAGTCTGGTATGGATTTTGAGAGGGACCCCCACAGTGTTTTTTTTTTTTTTTGGCGCAGGGTTCCCCTTAATATCCATACCAGACCTGAAGGGCCTGGTATGGAATTTCGGGGGACCCCCACGCATTTTTTTCTTAATTTTTTTAATTTCTTAATGCTAACATGACCTGTGTTCAAATAGCCTTTAAAAAACCCATAGAAGTGAACCAGCGCAAAAAAAAAAAGTCAAGTTGAGATGTGCGCACGTTCAACTTATGCAAATGAACCTACGTGGCTTGACATTTACTAAGATTTTGCCGGCGCAGTGAACCAGAGCACAGAGCAAATGCCGCGTGCGCATGCGCAATACATAAATTGACCTAGCGCAGTTACAAGTGTATTTGCAGGCGCAGCAAGCCTGCTCAGAGAAAGATAATTTTCAGTTCTATTCTGGGCATGTTTGTTAGTTGGACAGTCATATCTATACTTCCTCACATCACCCCCATAATATTGCCACTTCCAGCTTCTTTTATTTTCTGAGTTAAAGAATGCTTGCGCCAGGTCTATAGCGGCGCACAGATTGCGCACGCCAGTGCGCCGGCAACATGATAGTAAATGGGGAATTGCGCTGTGTTACAGGCGCAAATGCTTTGTGAACAACAACTTATGGCGCAAATGCTTGGTAAATCAGCCTCAATGTCTCCTCCTTCTCAATGAATTGATGATCATTATAGTGAGTGTAAGGCAGGCCAGACATTACTCTTTTTTTTATTCAATCAGCGTGTTGAATGAAAAATAAAATAGTTGATTCCCCCATCCACACAATCACTGCTGCTGTGCTTTTATAGAGCCTTTCCTGCCATCAGAATACAATGATCAGTGCTGCTGGCTATAGCTGGCAGCACTGGACATTTGGGAAAAACCTGACAGGCTGGTTGCGCATGAGGCGATCGGTAGGTCAACTTGTGTACAACAAGTTAGCCTGTACATGAATCAAAGTTCGCCCAATCTCTGCTGAATTGGCCAAATTTCAATCCATGTGTGGCCGGCTTTAACAAAACTCCCCCCTCCCAACCATAGCTATATATACCATAGCTAACCAAAGCAGAGGGGAGCCACAGGGCAATGAGCTGAGGGGGCTACTGCAGGCTGCCTGTTGCAATATCAGTCCCTGCATTGTTCAGCTAAATTGTAGAAGGAGAACTATGTGCAGAAAGACATTTTGTTGATGGCGTCTACTGATTGCAAGCTCCCTGACAAAGGTGTGCTGACAGCAGTTGTGATATCAGTTTAGGCAGCTGGCAGCACAGTTTCACTGGCTCTCAAGAAATGAGACCACTACACACACACACACAGCCACAGTGCAGGTAGTGATATCATAGCAGGTGGGACAACAGCAAGCTCTACCACTGGTTCAGGCTGACCAGAAGCACTAATTACTGCAGGAGAGGGTAGTGGATTTGCTGGCATTCTCTGTGAAAAGCAGGATCAGCAGCCCTGGATCTGGAGGAGGAGCTCCTTGAGTCAGGAGTCTACCGAGCAAAATATACCTCTGGAGCAGTGGCGGCTGGTGCTCAAATCCAGCTACTATGCCCATCAATTGCCGCTACTGTACCATCAAACGCAGCCACTGTGCCCATCAAATGCAGCCACTGTGCCCATCAAGCGCAACCACTGTGCCATCAAACACAGCTACTGTGCCCCATCAATTGCTGCCAGTGTGCCCATCAATTGCCGCTACTGTTCCCCACCAAATGCTGCCAGTGTGCCCATCAATTGACGCTACTGTGCACCACCAAATGCTGCCAGTGTGCCCATCCACTGCTGCTACTGTGCCCCACGAAATGCTGCCATTGTGCCCATCAATTGCCGCCACTGTGCCCCACCAAATGCTGCTGGTGTGCCCATCAGAGCGGTGCCAGGAGAGAGGGGGCTCCTACACCCTTTATGGACGCACCGCCACTGCTCTGGAGAAAGCTAGTGGTAACATTGACAAGGTCCCATAATCACAACACCTCCCTCCAATCCCATTTTCATTACTCTCCTAATCACAGTGACTCCCTGCCACCATAACCCCCCCCCCCGCCCATACCAACTCACCTACTCTACACAGTTACAGCATCTCCCACCCACCTCTCGCTGGTCACTGTGCCTCTCTACCATCTACTTTACTTTAAAGATCACAGTACCTTTTAATACAAACCTCTCCTCCTCCATTATGCTACATCCTGTCTACCCATCTTTTACCTCTTCCAGAACTTTCCTCCTATCAATCTCCCCCCACCCTGTTTCATTACACTGCCTTTGTGCCATCCATCTCTCACCCTCCAGGTCATAGTACCTACCTTCCACCTCATACACCCCACCTTACCCCCACCCCAAGATCCACTTACCAATCCTTCCCCTTTCCCTATGGTGTGCGTGTGGGGGTGCAGATTGGTATCTTTGGCTTGGGCAATGGATGGCCTTGTCCCAGCACTGGTGGCAGGCGGCATTGATAGGTAAATTGATAGGCATATTCATGGGTATATTATCACCACTGCCGAATGCTGCCGACATTGGGGATGTAAACATGCACTGCCTGTCACTGTCACTGAGCCTGCCATTAGTCTGTACTGCAAAGGTGAGCAGATGGGGGAAGGGGAATGTCCAGAGGTAACAGAGAAAAGGTTACAGTTTGGAGTGTAAGCTCTCTATTTTCAGTGTACATAAAATCGTAATGACAGTGTTTCATTTTTAAAATAATGATTGTGCTGAGGTTTGTATATGTCCCTGAGACTCTGGCTTGCAGGATGACAATTTCAGTATATTTTATGAGGACAAGAAGGCTTTTGTTTTGTTTACCTATGCCCTTTTAAGCCCCTCCCACTTTTACCCCATTGTGGACCCACCCACAGTTTGCCATGGCACGCTACAAGAGCCACATTACTACTCTACTTAGAGGTTGTAAACCTCCCTTTACACTTTGTACCTATAGGTAAGCCTAGAATAACGTACGGCGTTTAAGAGATATTTACAGTATACTGCACCGATGTCCTATGCGCATTCGCTCTGAAGAAACGGGCACCCGTGCTGTTTCTTCATTAGAGAGTGCTGTGATCGGCGGCTCCTGCACGCATGCATGGGAGTGACGTCACGTGGCTCCAGCCAGTCAGAGAGCCGGGGTCTGCAGCCCCGGAAGGAAGAGGAGCGAAAATGGATGTGGCCTGCAGCGGGGACTGCGTGGGCTTCGTTTGCAGGTAAGTGTCACATAATGTGCTAGTATGCGATGCATACTAGCACATTATGGATTTATTTTGTAGGGGAGGGAGAAGAAAACATTTTGATCAAGGGTTTACTTCCTCTTTAAGCTACCCAGAGGCACCTTCTATCTCCCCATCTTTTACACTCCTCTCTCATCCCCCCCTTTCAGCCCACCTCTCTCTCACCCGCTCTTACCCCATCTCTATTTAAATTAATTTGTTTTAATAATTTATTTATTTTAACAAAAATTGTTTGTGTTTCATTTTATTTATTTCTAAAAAAGGCTCACCAAAATCCTTAGCACCAGGCCCATGATGCTCTTAATCTGGCCCTGATGGGAACTGGTTCCAGGGTGGAGCAAAATCCCTACGCAGGCTGATAATTTTATAGAGCCCATAATTACCAGACCTCCTTAAACTAGGCTCATTATTCAATCAGCCCAAATAACCTTGGCTCCCTCCAAAATAAAATAAAAAAGTGAAATATTTAACAAATTGCCTGATTCTGGGACAAATATATTTCCTTTCTTAGACACAACCAGTGCTCTTTTTTTTCCAGTATTATTTTATTAGAGATTCATAAGGATATAATACGAAATCACACAGAGAGGTATGTTATACATGAAGATTTCACATGAAATCAATACAATCACTCGGCAGGGACACAATAAATGAAATAATAAACATGTAGTTATAAAAGGTACTTATGTAAGAGTCTTCACGGTGAAAGGCAGTAAGTGCTGTCTACCTCTCCATGAAGAAACATTATGTATCTCCACACAGTCTCTTGCATTGTGGAGAGCCTGATGGGTAGAATTTAGAAACTCGAAATGGAGTAAAATACCAACGGTGAACTACTTTCTGGTACATTTACCAGTGGGTTATATACTGTAACTGGAAGATTTATATGTGGTGAGCAGTGCTTTTTGCCAGGAGTGCTCAGAGAATGATTGGGATAATTCTGATTCCCATTTAAGTATGGTATTAGATTTGCAAAAGATTTTGTTGTCATTAAGCAATGCATAGAACAGTGTTATGCCCTTATGTTGATGTGGAGTGTCACAAGCAGTAGATTTTAATTGATCACCTGTCACATTCGGAATGACCAAGCTTTTTGTAAAGGCCTCCTCAAAACAGGTTTTGGTCTGCATAATGTTTCCACGTTATACATAGATTGCCTTTGAGTAAGGTGTCTACTGTAAAGACTTTTATAGCTTTGGGGCCTTTCAGGGATCCAAGGCTATAAAAATCTTTATAGCCTTGGGGCCTGTCAGGGATCTGAGGTTAGTAATAGCACTAGTTAGGCTGCGCTTCCATTTTAAGTTAGTAAAACTGTTAACATGTATTTGCTTGGGAGCTGCGTCAGGAAAAATCTCATGGCCCGCTCCAGTTGTGGAAATGTCAGACAATGATTCTTGAAGTGAAGGCATTAAAGTAGACTTCAAGCCTCTGTGTTCAGACTCAGCAATCATAGTTGCTAAATTGCATAAGCTATAGAAAAGGCCATAGAAAGGGACACACCTGGCTGATCTAAGGAAGTCTTTGAGGTATGTATAGACTCAAGAAAAGGACAGCAACCCAGGCTGTCAGTGTCAGATCCATAATGAGGGATGCTGCAGGCCATTCCAGAACTGTTAATGGATCCTGAGGTGGGACTCAGAGACTGCCTCCCAAGTGCTTGAGGCTTGACATATTTTACTGCTTAACAGAAATATCTTTATTAAGAACACCAGGTTAAAAACCTTGTGTATTTGAACCAGCTACAAACAGCATGGGAGGTTCGAGTAGCAGGAGGGGACCGGGTCTCTGTAGGCAAAAGCAAGGAATAAACCGAGCTGGAACTGCATGTCTCTTGCGAAAAGAAACAATGTCAGGTAGATGCTACCACACACACATGGTCGATACTCCAGGCAGTGACACAACACTCGGTGCACCCCTGATGCAGTAAGCCAAGACAAGTGAATAAGTAGTGATAGTAAAATATGCACTAATTGCTTTACTATTATATTGTGATGTTAGTGTCAGTGTGTTTAGGTAGGACAAGAAATTCTATTGTTTCTTTGGGGGAGTTTTTTGGTGGTGGGTCATGGTAATGGCATACACATATACAGCGAAAGTTTAAAAATTATCTTTTTTATTTTGGAACAGTTTTCCTTTGATAATAAAACAAAATCAGGAGATATCCATTAACATTTACCACAAAATAAAAGCCCAATCTGTCCTGAAAAGACAAGGTATGATCCACCTGGATACACTAAGTAGTTACAAAGATATGTACAGTTTTATAATGCATATCAGAGTTGTAAAACTCGGTTTAGGTGTGATTACTGCCAGCGGCTATAGTAATCAAATGTAAAAAATCTGACAGGCTATTTGTACCAAACTCAATTGATGGATCGACTTGGGTACAATCAGCCTGCTCATACATGGATTGAATCTCAGCCGGTCCCTGCTTAACGTGGCAAATTTCGATCCATGTATGGCTGGCTTAACCACTTACGGACCACCCGCCGTTGTTATACGTTGGTACTTTGAAGAGGAATATCGTTGTTATGGCAGTATCCTCTTCTTCAGCGGGTGGTCCGCTTTCAGAAAAAAGTGGTCTCTGCGTCAGATTCACGCAAGCTCACTTTTATCAGCGGCGGGAGAGGGGCCACTTACAGGAGCCGCCGGCAGCGGCGGAGGCAATTAGGTCCTCTTCCGTGTCCTCTCCATACCATTGCAGGGCGGAAGCAACGTCAAAACGTCACTTCTGCCCATAGCTCTTAAAGAGAATTTTTTTTTTAAAACATTTTTTTTCAAATGACATTTCATATATATTTTTTTTTATTGCATGTTAGTGTAAATATGAGATCTGAGGTATTTTTGACCCCAGATCTCATATTTAAGAGGTCCTGTCATGCATTTTTTTTCTATTTCAAGTGATGTTTACACTTCTTGTAATAGGAATAAAAGTGACACATTTTTTTTTTTTTTAAAGAACAGTGTAAAAATTAAAAATAAAAGGTTAAATAAATAAGATAAAACATTTTTTTTAAACGTGCCCTGTCCCGCCGAGCTCGCATGCAGAAGTGAACACATACGTGAGCAGCGCCCGCATATGAAAATGGTGTTAAAACCCCACATGTGAGGTATCATTAGAGCAAAAGCAATAATTCTAGCCCAAAACCTTGTTTGTAACTCAAAACATGCAACTTGTAGTATTTTTTAAACGTCGCCTATGGAGATTTTTAAGGGTAAAGGTTTGTAGCCAATCCACGAGTGGGCGCAATTTTGAAGCGTAACATGTTGAGTATCAATTTACTCGGCGTAACATTATCTTTCACAATATAAAAAAAATTGGGCTAACTTTACTTTTGTCTTATTTTTTAATTCAAAAAAGTGTATTTTTTTTTTAAAGTGCGCTTGTAAGACCACTGCGCAAATACGGTGTGTCAAAATGTATTGAAACAACCGCCATTTTATTCTATAGGGTGTAAGAAAAAAAATATATGATGTTTGGGGGTTCTAAAAAAAAATGTAAACACCAAATCTCAAAAAGAGGCCCAGTCCTTAAGTGGTTAATAGTAGTAAAACACAAGTATTGAGAATGAATACGAGCCTGTGACTTTAATTAAAATAAATTAATTGTAAACTTGATTTAAAAAAAAGATAACAAACAGGTTTATACTTACCTGCTCTGTGCAATGCAATTGCAGATAGCGACCCCAATCCGCCTCTTCTCAGGTCCCCCGCCGGTTCTCTTGGCTCCTCCTCTTCTTGTTGTACACCCATAGGAAGCCACTTCCTAATATGGCACACTTGTGAACGTGATCCTGAGCCCTGCTTCCTCCTCACAAGATTTGACTAACAGCAGCAGGAGTCAATGGCTTCCATGGTCTCAAAAATGTCTATGAGACCCGGGAGAGCTGCTACAGATAGGCATTGCACTGGATTGAGTGAGGGATCAGCTAAGTATAATGAGGGGCGAGGGGCTAAGGAGTATACTGCTACCTAAACATTTAAAAAATTTTTTTAACTTAATGCAAGGAATGCACTAAGGTAAAACAAGTTCTGGTTTTAGAACTACTTTAACTAAATGTAAAAAGGCTGTTCACTTTGCAGGGGAAGTTGTACATTGCAAGGAAATTTCACTCTTTTCAAGACTTACCCAATCATATGCAAGGAAAATTAACAAAGGTGAACAGTTCTTTTGCCTTTGAAAATAAACCCCTATGCTAGGTGTGTAATGAGCGTATATGACTGCCCCATATAGTGTATTGACATAATTACAAACTATACATACTTGAAATGTTATCCTAAATGAATTCATGTGAATTGACTCATGTTCCATCTGAATATAAATACTTAGAGGTATTTTTGTTTAAACTTAAACCCCATCCTAAGATTTTGTTAAAAATTGTATTTCTCCTTAACCACTTACCCACTGGGCACTTAAACTCCCTTCCTAACCAGAGCAATTTTCAGCATTCGGTACACTCACACTTTGAATGACAATTACTCAGTCATGCAACACTGTACCCAAATGAATTTTGTGTTCTTTTTTTCACACAAATAGTGCTTTCTTTTGGTGGTATTTAATCACTGCTGGGTTTTTTAATTTTTGCGCTATAAATCAAAAAATACAGAAAATTCGGTAAAAAATAGAAAATAAAATCTTTGTTTCTATTAAAATGTATTGGCGAGTATTGCCAGAGTATTGGCGAGTATTGGCAGAGTATTGCAGTGTTGCAGTGTTGTAGAGTATTGCACAGTATTGATAGAGTATTGCACAGTGGTGGCAGAGCATTGCACAGTGGTGGAAAAGCATTGCACAGTGGTGGCAGAGTATTGCACAGTGGTGGAAGAGCATTGCACAGTGGTGGCAGAGTAGGCAGTGTATTGCACAGTGGTGGCAGAGTATTGCACAGTGGTGGCAGTGTATTGCTGTCACTGACCAGCGCTGTGGGCACTACACATCTAGCCCACAGCGATGGTCCCATCTCATCCCTTTCCGCTTCTCCCCTCTCACTGTACCGATCGGTACAGAGAGGGGAGGGAGGAACCGGCGTCATGACGTGAAGCCGGTTTGTGTACATGTGATCGCTCCGTCACTTGACGGAGCGATCACGTGGTAAACGGCCGCTATCAGCGGCCGTTTACCGTGATCCGTGATGCGCCGGGTCCTTGGGACCCGGCGGTCACGGATGTTCCTGAGTGCGCGCCCCAGGGGGCGCGCAGGAGCAAGTTTCTGGGAGGACGTCCACTCAGGATAAGCCGACCGCGCTGTAGCCGTCTTTTTCTAAATAACAAACATGTCATACTTACCTCCACTGTGCAGTTCGTTTTGCACAAAGTCAAAAGTCACCCCGAAGTACATGTTTATTAAGAAAAAAATGATTTTTTTTATACAAGTCATAATATCAATCATATAAAATGTCAGTTTATGGTCTAAAATTATAGAATGAAATGTATTAAAATAACTTACTAGTTTTAAGTATTTTTAGTTAAAGGACAGAGATATTATCTGACACATGTAATAATAATTGCTTTTGCATACCCTCAATACATGGTATACTATCTTAAGGGACTGTTGATGAGACTAGCATGGTGATGATTTTAGGCTTATTGTTGCCTTGCACCATTTAGTGAGCATCCTGTTGCTGATATAAGTGATTTCCCAGACTACTATATTAGTATTTTCAACAAATGTTTTAAGTACAGGAGAGATTAATAGCTTGCTAATAAAGTTATAGTACAGGTTTTAGGATGAGACACATTTAGCTTTGCAAGATACCCTAACATGTCTTGTTGTTGCTTAGACTGAGCACATCTGGAATACTACATAAATGTTAACAATGCAAAATTATTATTTTTATCTTGCATATTTTCATGTTTGAAATTTGTAGGTTAATTGTTTATAATGTTTATTATTTGTTGAAGGACATGCAAATGATTGTAACAAGTTTCTTTTTTTTTTTTTTTCGGTTTTTTTTTTTTTGTTTTTTTAGAAAGGCAATGACTTTTTTGAGCTGTTATGTAAAATATGTAAGCTCAAGATTACAGATACTGTAATCAACTGCTTAATAGAATACCAATTTCATTGGTCTTAGCAATTTGCAATAACTATGCTAGGAGGTTTGACGTTTTAACAATGATATTCATATTTTTCTTTTCTTTAATGAAATGTGTAATAATCTTCTTGTCTCACTTGCACACATTGGTGATGCAATTAACTTGTTAATTTCAAGTATTTTTCATCCTCTGTTGCCTAAATACAGCACACTTTTCATTCAAAAGCTGTCTTGTGCAGTTATATATTTTTCTTGTCAAAAAGATTCTAAAAAATTACTCATATATGTTTTATGGAAGTGTTTTAAGCATAAACTAAACGTAGGAGTATTTCAGATATTAAGGTTCTTTTACCTAGTGAATTGCATGTCTAAATTACATATATTTTCAATATTGCAGTTAAGCATGTTGAGATTGTGCCGATCCCTCAGGTGTGAAGACTGTTTGTTCTGGCTTTGTGTATTTGCTTTATCTGTCTTCCAGTCTGTATCTCTGCCTTACGCTTTGTCCTTATTCCGCTTTACCCCTGTCTGGAGACTGACAAACATAAATAGCCAGTGTCCATTTAAGCCTGTCTTTTCCCATGAAACTCCACCAGAACTTTAATGTAGTTACCCCTGATCTTTGGACTCTGCATCCCATCCTCACAGATACTGCATGTGTTTTCATGTTTTATTTGCCAATTTTGATTGCTAGCCTCAGCTCTATTTTGATCTCAGATAGGTTCCTGTCTTGTGGTTTGGCTTTCCATGTGCTCACCCACTGTTTTAGCTCACCCATTGTCCCTTTGGATCTCCTTAGTTCCATGTCTTAACCTTGACCTTCTTATTATTACTAGCGTTTGTCATTCCTTGTTTTCGTTATCTGTCTATAATGACATAAGTAGACAACCAAGGGATGCAGGAAGGGAAATGCTTGTAAACAAAATTATCATAACCATGGGGTGCACGCTTAGGTTTTGCACTTATGAAAAAACTTTTATCGTTCCTTACTGAATCGCCTTTCTGCTGCCATAGTCTGCCTTGTTCCTCCTACAAATTTGCTGTTTGGATTGATTTGCTTCCCTTGAGACATTTTATAGGTTTGTAGCTGTGGCAGTTCAGCAGGGAAATATTTTTTATCAAAGTAGCATCATTTGGAATATAGAGTAGTATGAAATAGACTATAGGAAAATAGTATAGGAACGGACAAATGTGCCTGGGTTAGATTGATGGGGAATTTGTTGATTCCTGCCTTAATTCTGAAAATTCTGAACATAAAATCAATCAGATTGTAGTCTATAATGGTAATCTTTGCAATCAAATCTTCCCATTTTCAAGGCAAATAGGCAAGGGATTATCAAAAAGGGCATTGCCATTGAGGACATGTTAGAAACAGAAACAAAAAGAAAAATTAAAGAATTACATACAGTGGGAAAAAGGTTTTCCATTAAAGGAGAAGTACAACCAAAGCCATGTTTGGCTGTACTTCTTCTGTGGATCACAGAAGTGTAGTCCGTTCTGTATTTCTGTAATCAATTTTAAGCCTATAGCAGGTTGAAGTCTACTGTTTGCTGAGAGCCGGTCCAGGCTCGGGAAGGATTGTGACCATATGGTCGGGTTCCACCCACATGCCTGTACCGGCACCCAGCTCAGACTCCCAGCGAGATGCTGAGAGCCTGAACCAGCCACTCCCTCCCTCTCCACAGCCCAGCGCTCCAGTGAGCGCAGGGAGGGGCAACGCAGAGAGCCAGTGGCTGACAGCCACCAGCTCTCTGCTCAGGGAGCTCTGAGAAACGAGCGATCGGCGGTGTTGATCATTGAGTCCTCAGTGTTAGAACAGTCAGGGGAAAAATTGCAGCATGGGACCAATGCTGCATCCACTTAGGTAAGTACGATTTTAAAATCCCATACTTCTCTTTCAATGCGACTGTGAAGGCAACAAAAACACCAATGTTTGAGCTGGGGTATATAGTTAAAGTGTTACTAAAGTCAAAAAACATTTTCTATTGCAATAACAAACATGTTATACTTACCTGCTCTGTGCAGTGGTATTGCACAGAGTGACCCCAATCCTCCTCTTCTGGGATCCCGGCGATGATCTTGGCCCCTCCTCTTCTTCTTAAGGACTACCATAGCCAGCCAGTGTAGTCCGCGTGCTCCTGACCTGTGTGTTTATGGAGCCATAAACTTACACAGTGGGACTTAGCCCCCCCCCCCACTTCATCCTCACTGCATCTGATTGAGAGCAGCAAGAGCCAATGGCTCCTGCTGCTGCTCGAGTGCTGTGTAAAAAGGAAAAGAGGGGAGAATAGATGCAGAGGTGCACAGTGCTGATCTCTTATCCCCTCTCTTCCCCTTCACACAGGGAAAGGGGAGCACAGAGAAACAAACAATGCATTTAGGTAAAAAACTTTTTTAGGCTTAGTAACACTTTAAATTAAAAGCTGCTAATTCTGTCTTTTTTACAACTGTCAGCTTAAGTGGCTGTCTTCTAGTGATGTGAGGGTAAAAATGTGTGGCTCCTAATCAGGAGAGTTGCTCCACTCACATGCCTCTCCTGTCTTCTCCACTATTCATAAAAGGCATCTTACTAAACTCCCATGATGCACTGTGAATAGAGCAAGAGGAGTTGAATGACAGCATATCCTCTGCACATTTACAGAACTCCATGTATCGTGGGAGCATAGTAAGTTACGTTTTATGCATGGTAGAGAATCTTGAAATAAACATTTGGAGGTATTTTCTAAGAGAATATAACCACAAATATTCAGGATTGGTTAGAGCAGGGTGATTTTAATGGTGTACCCAACAAAAAAGTATTTAAAAATCCATACCAAACCCAATTATGAGCATACAGCCTGTTTGACCAGGAAAGAGTCATACCAGGCCATATGCCTTCAACAAGGGGGGAGAGTCGTGCCTGGCAAAGCATATTGTTCCTAAGCCTGGCTTGGTGATTGTGGGGGTTTGTGGGTCAGAGGTTTAGCAGAATCTGGAAGCCCCCTTTAAAAATAAGAGGGAGGGGGGCGTGGCCGACTTCCGTGCAGCATGGACGTTCTTCACTGAGCGCTGTGAGAACCCGGGATTCAGCGACTCATAACAGCGCATCGGGACCTTGTTTTTCTAAACAAACGGCACCCAGGGCTTCTCCTTACCCCCCTGCAGTGTGGCAGAATGTCAGCCAAAAGAAAAGGGGACAGACATCCCCAGAAAATAACGGCCTATTTGAATCAGCCGGCCGCTGGAAAAATCCAAGATGGCGCCGCGGCTGCAGCGCCTGCATGTCTCCCCTCACAGCCATCAGCCTCACAGAGCCACATAGCTGGGGACAGCGAGGAGGGTTTTATGGAGCTCTCCAACAGTGACCAGACCCTGAATGCCTCATATCCAGGCACTCTACAGACAGGCAGCCCTGCTAAAGCTAGAATGAGACTGGACACAGAGAGCACAGCAGCATCAGAGGTGAGCCTGAACGTTTTACACTCTATTAACCCTTGCAGTGCACCTGACCCATTTGCCAGTTTTCCTACCAATAACCAACCTATCCTGGACACAACTCTTAAGGACATGCTGTCCACCCTCAGGAATTCTATGCAAACTGATATGCTGTCAATTATGCACCGCCGGCATGCAGATATATCCTCAGTCACTGGCAGAGTATCGCACATCGAGAATCAAATGGGGGGATTTGCATCGACTGTAAACGATCTCGTTGATGCACATGAAGATAATTTAGAAGATCACGCATGGATCAAGCGCAAATTGGCGGATTTGGAAGACAGATCACGTCGCAATAATATCAAACTTAGAGGGATAGTGGAAACAGTGCAACCTCATGAGCTATCAAACTATGCTAAGGGGCTATTCAAAACACTACTGCCTAATCTAAAAAACATGGAAATGACAATAGATCGTATCCACCGTTTGCCGAAACCGCCATCCCTGCCTGACACGGTCCCACGCGATGTGATTTTACGCATACACTTCTACCATGTCAAGGAGCAAATTATGCAAACCGCCAGGAGCAAGAAGACTCTACCTGATCCGTATTTACATCTACAAATCTTCGCTGATCTATCACAGTATACTCTTCAGCTGCGTAGGGATCTGAATACGGTTACCAAATTATGGGAACCATAATTTGCCATACAAATGGATAAATCCTGCTAAGCTTTTGATCACCTACAAAGGGGCTAAGGTCACAGCCTACAACCTAACGGAAGGCTTGCAACATCTCCGCTCCTGGGGAATAATCCCCGAAAACACAAACCCATCACCTGAGAATCGTAGGCAATATGTCCAACATTCGGACATTCAACCCACTCAGCGCCCTCACTACTCCTCCAACCGCTGAACGGGGTCCTACTAAGCTGTCACTTATGTCCCAGTACCTCACATGGCGCTGACTAAGCCACTTGAACTTTTTCCCTACAAAACAGCCAAGTAAGTGCATAGCACTTTCCTACAAGGCCGTCTGCTCGGCCACTTGGCAAACAAGTTTCGCTTTGCTTATCCTAGCGTTGGTTTGACCTTATTTTTCCTTTTAATTATTTTGTTTGTTTTTGGTTTTGTGTCATCACTGCTGCCTATAATTTCTAGACTAATACAGCATACAAGTAACGCAAAGGTTAGTAACAATACTCACAAAGGCTTCTACTGACCCTCTACTTACCAACAGCAGAGACTCTAAATGACTATCAAATTTCTATCCATAAACGCAAAAGGCCTCAACCATCCGGTAAAAAGGTCTTCCCTCTGGAAACTAGCTAAAGACTACCAATGCGACATTCTATGCGTACAGGAGACGCACTTCACAGCTTCATCTCCACCGAAATGCTCCAATAACCAATTACCGCATATCTTCACAGCAAGCACGAATTCTAAGAAAAGAGGAGTACTAACAGCAGTAAATTCTTCTTTAACCTTCGAACTGCATAACAAGGTACTGGACGATAACGGTCATTATATTATACTAGTGTGCTCCCTGAACAACTCCTTGTTTACTATAGTAAACGTATACGCGCCAAACGTTCACCAAATCAGTTTCTTGAGGAAGCTCAAAAGAAAAATCGACAGTGTTCAACAAGGCACTCTCCTCTGGTGTGGAGATTTCAACTTAACCCCGGATTCCAATTTGGACTCCTCCATCCCATCTAGACGCCGTAACAGCTCCTTGGGTCCTCTCCTGCAAGAATTTCAGCTACAAGATATATGGAGATGTCAACACGCGTCAGAACGCGACTTTACTTTCTTCTCACCGTGTCACAACTCATATTCCAGAATAGACTTATTCCTAACCGACCAATGGACACTTCAAAAAATCTCAGCCTCACACATTCACACGATAACGTGGTCAGACCACTCTCCAGTGAGTATTACCTTCGCAGACTTACCCCACCACTCACCGACCTTCCTTTGGCGGATGAACACAAACATTCTCCAGAAAGATCCATACCGTACAATCATAAAAGACCACCTTGAACAGTTCTTCGCCACTAATAAGGACTCAGTCTCTAATCCAGCCACATTATGGGCAGCCCATAAAGCCTTTATCCAACATTTTTATCCAACAGAGCTCTAGGGCTAAGAGAAAGAGATCGCAACGCATTGATACCCTTATTAAAGAAATTAATGATCTGGACGCTCTAAACAAACATAAAGCATCCAACCACTTAAAGACCAAATTGGGCCAGCTCCGCCTAGAACTTCGCTCCATACTATTGGACCAATTCGAATTCAACCACAAACGATTCAAATCTACCCTTTATGCCACTGGCAATAAAGCGGGAAAACTCCTAGCCAAACAAGTTAAAGGGGCACGTTCTAAAGCATCCATCCCCTTCATGTACCATCCGTTCACTAAAGAAAAGTTGATTAACCCCCAAGAGATAGCTAATGCATTCAGTGCATATTACAGCTCTTTGTATAATTTGAAAAATGACCCGGGCACTAAGCATCCCACGCCTTCTGATATAAAGACCTTCCTACAATCTATCAACCTTCCCACTCTGTCCTCTCCTCAACTTGAAACTTTAAATTCCCCATTCACCAATCAGGAAATAGCAAGAGCTATCAAACTCCTTCCTAACAACAAAGCTCCAGGGCCAGACGGCTTTGTTACCAAATATTACAAACAATTCATGCCTATTTTAACGGACCCTCTAACCTCGGTATTCAATGCGGCTGCAATCTCTTCCTCGTTCCCGGATGATATGTTAAAAGCCTTGATTATTACATTGCCTAAGCCAGGTAAGGAAGCCTCTTCACCTCAAAATTTCCGCCCCATATCTCTACTGAACCAAGATTTGAAACTTTATGCCAAAGTGATAGCGAATAGAATTATTGATATACTCCCCACACTAGTTCACCCGGACCAATCAGGGTTCACCAAAGGGAGACAAACAGTAGACGCTACTAGGCGTATAATAAACATCATTCACCACACCAACAATCGGAAAGTGCCTTCTCTGCTTCTAGCACTAGATCCAGAGAAGGCATTTGATAGAATACATTGGTCATATCTCCAGCAGACCCTTCAAACATTTGGTTTCCAAGGTCATATACTCTCTGCTATAATGGCTCTATACTCCAAACCCTCAGCCCAAGTTTATTGCTAAGCAATGCTCTCCTCCACTTTCCCTATAACAAACGTAACTCGCCAAGGCTGCCCCCTTTCACCGTTGATATTCAACCTCCTTATGGAACCTTTAGCCCACAAGATCTGCTCCCAACCCAACATAGTAGGAATAAAAATTGGCACTGACGAACACAAAATTAACCTTTTTGCGGATGATGTAATTCTCATGCTATCAGACCCACAAGCTTCTCTAGATGCTGTGTGTTCTGTTCTACAAGAGTTTAGCTCTATCTCCTATTATAAAATGAACAAATCCAAATCCCACATCCTAGGACTTAATATACCTATATCAACTCAGGCGTTCCTATCTGACCGTTTCCCATTTCTCTGGGCAGAAAAATCTATAAAATACCTTGGTATACAACTTACAGCTAACCCTAAATCCTTGTTTCAAGAAAACTTCATTCCCTACCTCCAATCCCTACAACCTGAATTAACACAGCTTGCTAAAGTAACACTATCATGGATGGGTAGATTGGCGTCTTTCAAGATGCTCAAGCTCCCACAGTTGTTATATCTCTTCCGCACCCTACCTATCCCAATACCTACTTCATACTTCCATAAACTACAAATGGTGTTAAACAACTTTATATGGCAGGGAAAGAAAGCAAGATGCTCCCACACTACACTCATCAAACATAAATCGGCTGGTGGTATGGGACTCCTCGATCTCAGGGATTATTACATAGCCGCACTGTTAGCACAATTAAAAGCATGGTTCAAGCCACACCCACAGAACCTGTGGAAAAATCTAGAAAACTCACAAGTTCCAGGCGAGAACCTACACAGCTGGATTCTCAGCACACTTCACAAACGCAAAAAAGATACACACCTATCCCCTACTATATTAGCATCTAGGTCGGCCTTCCACCATTTGATCTTTAAGACACCACACAGAGGCTCCCTAACACCAATTCCCATCCCACTCACCGTGATCCCCCTTCTAACACATGATATCAATATTTTAACTTGGACAAAGAGAGGCATCACCCTGGTTTCAGACCTTTATGCAGCCGGAGCATTGAAATCCTTCCCATCACTTCAACAGGAGTTCAATTTCCCAAATAAGGAGTACTACCAATACCTTAGAATCACACATTGTCTAATTCATTCACATATAATCCTCCAAAAGATTCCTAACCACCTATCAAATTTCTGGTTCAAAGACCAACCACACGTTAAAGGTATATCACTTTTCTACCAAACGTTAAAAAATAAAACATCCTTCACCAAAGCCCAACCTCAGATCAAGTGGGAGACAGAATTAGGCACACAATTCTCAGATGAGCAATGGACAGAGGCCTTAAACGCACCATACAAAGCAACTAAATCAACCAATTTATGGGAATTATCTTATAAGATTGCCTTCAGATGGTACCGAACCCCACATATCCTACACATAATAGATCCCTCCAATTCACCTTTATGTTGGAGAGAGTGTGGATCCCACGGCTCACTCCTACACACCCTGTGGTCATGTAGATATATCACTCAATATTGGTCCGATGTTTTCAACCTCATTCAACAGGTGACTCATATTCAGGTTAATCCCTCTCCGGAATTCGCTATATTAAATATAGGAATTGAATTCCCCTATCCAATCAGAGGCACGATCATACATATATTACTAGCGGCTAAATTAACTATTACACGCAACTAGCGTTCTAAATTGAGTCCGTCTTGTTCAGAAGTCATATCTACTACCCAGCTACATAGCAGCTATGAATGTTTATTTGCGTCAAGCAAAGGCTGTCTTAGCTCCAAACAAGCAGAGTGGTATCTATGGTCCATCTGGTATGAAAAAGTTATTGACAAAGCTAAGAAATAATGATGCAGTAGATTATATGATTGCTTATGTTGCTCTGACCACCTGTACCTGGCGCATCCACTGTTCCAAAGTGAGTATAAAATAGTTGGTGTGGGGGGCCTGGATTGCTCCGGAGAGTCGGCAACATCGGTTTCCTACACCTATATCTCTTGTCTCTTTTCTGTAAGAATATCACAGACAGGGGATAATAGACACCTAGACCTCAGTTGGTATTCTACTTACTTACATCTGTGGGCCTGAACACTAGAGACCCGTTTCTCCCCCCCCCCCCCCCCCCGGTCACAGCTTGCACCCAGATGGGGTGACCGAGGATCAGAGGAACAGTTCGCATATCTAACCTTGTTCTGTTCTGTTCATTGACTCTCCTTTTGAACGATATTTAACACAACACGGAATGTCAGTACTTTGAAAACGTCATATTGCACAGTGTATGACACATCAGTTTTGTTTTGTTATATGTTATGCTTTGATATATGTTTTATTTGAAACATCAACAAACTATCGAAAGTTCTCCTTTATACCTGTCTTACATAAAGTTGATGACCTATGCTTTATTCGCATGGTAAAAACTTTGACATATGTCATCTTTCTGATTTATACCCTACTACACCCCTGCGTGGGTGATACTTTGTCTTATTGTTACTCTTTATTCACCAATAAAGCTCTTTTGAAAGTAAAAATAAGAGGGACCCAGATGCTGGCCCCACTATGTGAATGAGTAAGTGGTACTATGTAATAAAGACATCCAAACATTTGACAAGTCCTTTATGAAAAAAAAAATATCCCCCAAAAAATCCCTTGTAAATCCATTGTCAATCAAGTTGCCCACTGTCCATCAACTCAGAAAAATTAAAAGCCTGATGGACCTGGAACACATAACTAATTGTGACAATGCTACTCACTGAATGACAGCCATGCCATGTAAGACAATGTGCCAAAGACTATGGTATTTGTGTGGCATCAGCAGCTCCAGCAGTGTGCCCCATTCTACATCCTTCCCAGCTGCCAGCAAAATGACAACTGTGATCAGGAGGAAGGAATATTCTGTATATCTGGCCACCTCAGATGGTCAACATGTTTTGCTAAGATACGTAGCTTCTTCAGGACCACTGATAATATATGTCATATTCTGCCAAGTATAACAAAAGTTTTTGATAGTTATACATCCTTTAACAATACATCATCTATCATTGATATACAGTATATACAGTGATAATACACTAACTTGGTTACATTGATTTTACCCCCTAATATTAAGGGCATGCATAATAGCAAGTACCCCAGAAGTCACAGCATATAAAGTGGATCCAAACATAGGCCATAAACGTCTGGGAGGTGGACATAGGGAAACTGGATTGCAAACGGGACTTGTGCTGGTATATTGCGTGATAATAGCCCAGTGGGACTGATACTTTAAAAGGAAGAAAATAGATGGCCATAAACTTGACAAATAAAAAGGCCCAAGGAGTAAATTTCAATATTCTGATGATGTACCTAAATATGTACCTGGTGATTCAAAGATGCATCCAAATCAGGATTATATCCAGGCTGTTCAGATACAATTGATGTAAGAGGATATCACAGATAGCAGGCATAGATGGTGTAATTCTGTAAAGTATAAATAAGCAACAGTAGTTATTTATACTGAACACACATTAATACAATGTAAGGGGCAAGATGTAACATCTAAAAGGGGGGCATGACAAATATTGCATACCTGCAAGTGGATATATCCAAGATATACAGCCATACTAATATGAAAAATAATGGATATGGCTGGATAAATCCTTGGATGGGGACCCAGAAGTATAACATGAGACGACCAATCAACATATGAGCGATAAATTATATATATCCACACTGGGCTGGGACTAAACAGGAAATCTCACCCAGTATTTGGATCCAGAGATCAGACTGGTGAGACAAAGATGAGTCCACAAATCAGATATACCATAATATTATAACCAATCAGAAAAAGGAGCTGCAGAATGAGAAAAAAAAAGAAAGAAATATATATACAAATAAATTAAAGGTGGATATGCTCCACACAGGTAGCCCGTAGATTCGTGGAAGTGTAGTCAGTAGAGACAGTAGCTCCTACCCCAGCAGTCCCTGTCCTCAGAGCTGTCCATCCATGCCAAACAGAGGGAGGACAGCTGTTGAGGGGATCCTTCTATTCCCTGCAGATGCAGCGAGTCCCCTGGCAAATTCCGGAAGTGACGTTGCCACGTCAAGTGCATTCCACCCGCCGTACATGCACAAGATGGCACCCCCCGTGATGGAGATCAAGCCTCGCTTTGAGCTCTAACCATGAGAGACCCTGCCCACCAGGAAGAGATGGAAAAAGGTGGAGCCAATATAGCGAGGAATGGAACAATAGCTAGACCACAAGGAAAGCTGTGGAGTGCAAATGCCCGCGGTCAAAATGGCATTAGTTTTGCATTAGTTCACTGTGACACTGACCTAAAAGTGGGTTGAGTTTTCCTCAAATGACGCTTGACCAGAACCTCCTCCCTAGATCCGAATGTACCTGGGTTTGGTTAGCGGGAGATTTGTCCAATTGTTCTTAATTTCAAATGTTAATCTGAACCCCAAGAAATCAATAGGAGCTGAAGCTTTCAAATCAGTTCTGTTTTGTAGACAAGAGGTTGTGAAACAAAGGGCATAGAAAGCTCGGCACTGCCCTGAGACCCAAAAAATAATAATGCTGTACTAATAGCGATCAAAAATACATTCATATGTAAATAGTGGCAGTCAGCAGCATTGAAGTGTAAATAAAGGCAGCATTCATATGTATATCATGCCCCCCTGAGGTCATATGCACCCTCACCTATACTGAATGCTGCCCACTGGGGAGGTAAAAGGGCATGCTGGAAAGTCCTGCCTGCAACTGTGGTCATTAAGCCTAACATTCGCCTGTTCTGCAAAGGTAAGAAAATTGTTGGGGTGCGCAGAGGTAGGCAGAGAAGGAATTACAGTTTGGGGTGCACAGGTGTGCAAGGAGGGGATGTGTAAAGGTTAGGAAGGTTGGTGCAAAGATGAGCAGAGGAGGCAGGTAGAGTTAAAGGGGTGGAGAGTTGGAGTGGAGAGGATGGGGGAGGTTTGGGGTGCAGATGTTAGCAGGGGTTTTAGGATGCAAAGGTGTACTGACGGGGTGGATAAAGATGTAGGTCACGTGTAGGGCAGCCCATTAATTTCAATGGGCTGCTCTATGCGCTAGAAATGCGGAAGAAAGTCCCTAACCCTTTTTCAAAGTCACGCGATACCAAGGCACATGTCAGCAGATGCGTGAGGGTGTCATTAACAATTGCATGTTTCTGTGGTGTCAGGAAAGTGATTTTGCATGCGTTCCCGACACACTCAAAAGTGAACGCAAGCTAAATTACTTAGTTACATTGGCGGTCAGTGTAAATCTTCTCATTATATTGGGGCTTGGTGTAGAATCCTTTCATTCACACTAGTGGCAAGCTGGAATTAGTGGCCACTGTAAATCCCGCCTTACATTGGTGGTTACTGTGAATGCTTCTATTACATTAGTGGTCAGTGTAAAACCCCTATTACATTGGTGGCCAATGTTGAAACTCCTCTTTATATTGGTAGTCGGTAAAAAAATCAGCATTGCAATTGATCACACCCTCCCCTCCCCCTAGCATTGCCACTGATCTCAGGAGTCCTAGGTTTCCTAGGCGTTTTCTGTATATTGATGGGTCCACTTAATTCCCCAGTCCATGGTGTGCAGACAGTGAGGAGATGAGCTGTAACCTCTAGCAACCAATCAGTGAGCAGTATTACTGTAAAGTAATCTCTAGTAACCAATCAACAAGCAGAAACCATGTGCTGTAACCTTTAGCAACTAATCAGTGAGCCGTAATGTGTGCTGTAACCTCTAGCAACCAGTCAGTGAGTGGTAATGATATGCTGTAACCTCTGACAACCAATCGCAATTGCTGCCTGATCTGATACAGTAAACTGTTTTTGAGTCTATCTGCTATTTATTGTATTGTATGTCTCAGAGCTGGCGGAGAGTTAAATTGCATGGGGGGGGGGGGGGGGCCCAAGAAAATTTTTCCCCAGGGTCCAATTAATATTAAAGATGGCCCTGGACATACCTCCAAACTACACTTTGCAAATTTAGGTTTTAAGGTCGTATCCTATCAGCCATCATGGCCCTCTTATTCATCTTCATCAGCACAAGTTTATTCAAACCATTTCACATACCTAACGAAGCCCGCCAGGGCTTCCCCTTATCGCCTCTCATATTTAATTTAATAATAGAACCTCTTGCTGAATGCATCAGATCGCAATCAGACATCTCTGGCTTTCAGATTGGTCCCAAGGAACATAAAATGAATTTGTTTGCCGACGATGTGATATTAATGATGACCAACCCAATCATATCCGGTACAATCAGTCCTACACAGATTTAGTAATATTTCATATTACAAAGTGAACGATAGAAAGTCTTACATATTAGACCTAGGAATGAATGGCATCACCAATATACTTTGCAATATGTATACAGTTGTGCTTATAAGTTTACATACCCTGGCAGAATTTATGATTTCTTGGCCATTTTTTAGAGAATATGAATGATAACACAAAAACATTTCTTTCACTCATGGTTAGTGTTTGGCTGAAGCTATTAATTATCAATCAACTGTGTTTACTCTTTTTAAATCATAATGGAAACAGAAACTACCCAAATGACCCTGATCAAAAGTTACATAGTTAGCAAGGTTGAATAAAGACACCAGTCCAACCTGAGTGAGTGTCTACAATTGTCCCTATCCCTGTACATTGTGTCTCATTAAGATCTATTATATCATTATTTAAGGTTCCCATATAGCACCGTCAATTTACGCAGCGCTCCACACATACATCGCACACTCACATCGGTCCCTACCCTCAAGGAGCCCACAATCTAAGGTCCCCAACTGTCCATTCATATACTAGGGCCAATTTACCTACCAGCATGTCTTTGGTGTGTGGGAGGTAACCGGAGTACCCAGAGGAAACCCACACAGGCAGAACATGCAAACTCCAGGCAGGTAGTGTCGTGGTTGGGATTTGAACCAGTGACCCTCTTTACTGCTAGGTGAGAGTGCTACCCACTGCACCACTGTTCCGCACTGATGCTTTTGGATTCTGAGTCATGGGGAAAGCAAAAGAATTGTCAAAGGATCTGAGGGAAAAGATAGTTGAACTGTATAAAACAGGAGAGGGATATAAAAAGATACCTAAGGAATTGAGAATGCCAATCAGCAGTGTTCAAACTCTAATTAAGAAGTAGAAAATGAGGGGTTCTGTTAAAACCAAACCACGGTCAGGTAGACCAACTAAAATTTTAGTCACAACTGCCAGGAAAAATGTTCAGGATGCAAAGAAAAACCCACAAATAACTTCAGGTGAAATGCAGGACTCTCTGAAAACATGTGGTGTGGCTGTTTCAAGATGCACATTAAGGAGGCGCTTGAAGAAAGATGGGCTGCATGGTCGAGTCGCTAGAAGAAAGCCATTACTACGCAAATGTCACAAAGTATCCTGCTTAAAATACACAATACAGCACAGAGACAAGCCTCAAACCTTCTGTCACAAAGTAATTTGGAGTGATGAGACCAAAATTTTGCTTTTTGGCTACAGCCATAAACCTTACGGAGGTGGATCACTGATGTTTTGGGGATGTGTAAGCTACAAAGGCACAAAAAGTGGTCAAAATTGTTGGCAAGATGAATGCAGTATGTTATCAAAAAATACTGGAGGAACATTTGCATTCATCAGCCATGAAGCTGTGCATGGGACATACTTGGACATTCCAACATGACAATTATCAAAACACAAGGCCAAGTTGACCTGTCATTGGCTACAGCAGAATAAAGTGAAGGTTCTGGAGTGGCCATCTCAGTCTCCTGACCTCAATATCATTGAGCCATCTCAAATGTGCAGCTCATGCAAGACAGCTCAAGAATTTACAGGAACTGGAGGCTTTTTTCCAAGAGGAATGGGCAGCTTTACCATCTGAGAAGATAAAGAGCCTCATCCACAAATGCCACAAAAGACTTTAAGCTTTGATGATTGATCATTGATGTTAAAGGGGGCAATACACTGTATTAAGAACTGGGATATGTAAACTTTTGATCAGGGTCATTTGGGTAGATTCTGTTGCCATAATAATTTAAAAAGAGTAAACACAGTTGATTGATAATAATATTGATAATAATAATAATAATAATAATAAATGGCTTCAGCCAAAAACTAACCACAAGTAAAAGAAATGTGTTTGTGTTATCAGTCATATTCTCTGAAAAATGGGCAAGAAATCATAAAACTCATTAAACACAGGCTAGTCGGGGGGCGTGGCTTGGACGTTCATGTGAGCAGACGTGCCTCACATCAGCTCCTACATCCTGACACAAAGAATCCTGCTGTGAGCTCAATCATCCGCAGAAATAGACCGGAATCTTCGCTCCCGGAGTGGGGGTACCCCTGCTGTGACACCCGCTCGCCGAATCCGGACCCCAGGCATGTCCAAATCTAAACCGGAGGCCGCCCAGGCCGACGGACCGGCCCATCATGGCGGTCCTCCACTACAGCAAAGACAGACCAAAACCTCCTATGCATCGGCAGCTGCAAAGCTCGGCCAATATGCACACTCACCAAGCAGCCCTAAAACCGCTCAAAAGAGCCACTTACCGGGTACGGATGGAAAGGATGGCGATGGATCCCAGAGACATTCCCCTCAGCCTGTGCAGCATGGTCCTGACAAGATGGCACCCGCAGCCATGAGGAACACAGTGAGTACACCTTCATCCCCTCTCCCTGCTCCTGATATTGCTGGCCCATCAGACACAGAGCGTACTGAGCCCACTTTACAGGATATACTGGCTGCAGTACACTCCTATGGCTCCTCTATTACTGAACTATCCACAGAAGTTAAAAGCATTAAAGAGGGCCTAATGCATATTAGACAAGACATGCAGAAAATCAGGGAGAGGGCCACTGCAATAGAGGGCCGAGTCAGCTCCATTGAAGAAGATTTACCCCCCCTTGCTCAGGAAGTACATATCACAGCGGCTAGAACTGTAGAAACAGCAGCTAGAGTCGAAGATATGGAGAATAGACTGAGAAGGTCAAACATTCGCATAGTAGGAATGCCTGAAAAGTCAGAAGGCAAACATCCCACTGAATTTATTGAAAACTGGCTAGCTGACACATTTGGCAAAAATAACCTAACTCCATTCTTTTCTGTGGAGAGAGCACATAGGGTGCCATCTAGACCACCGCCACCAGGGGGCCTCGACAGACCATTCCTTCTGAAATTGTTACACTACAAGGACAGAGATATTATACTACGTTTAGCAAGACAAAAAGCAGATATGATAATCCAAGGATCCAAGATATCACTGTATCCAGATTTCTCAGCTGCAGTCCAAAAACAAAGGGCTAAATTTATAGAAGTCAAAAAGAGAATGCGTGCAATCCCACTGGTCTATTCCATGCTCTACCCAGCTAAGTTAAGAGTTGTGGCAGATGGCATGGTTCATTTTTTTGAAAGCCCCAACATGGCTACTAACTGGCTGGATCGACAGGAGGGTCAACTAAGAAGAGCTGCAAGAGACCACTCTCCAAACTAAACGAAAGGCATCTGCATAGCGATTGCACTACATCCGTCTGCTCACCGTCACAGTATAGGAGCACGTGAAGAGGCTCACCTATTATACTTTACAACCACACACCTCATCTTGGCATATTTTGCACTCTAATTTTTTTCTCGTTTCTAGAGGAAATCGAGGTTATTGGGCCCCAGCCCTCACTACTACCCCCGAACTAGCCCTGCGGGGCACCTTTGGAAGCCTCCGAAGGGAGCGCAAGTGTTTATATGGGCCTTGCCTGGAATTTCTCTAGGCAGGCTGGTTTTTGACATTATTTTCGTTTTTACTTCTACGTTTATGTGTATTTTTGTTACTTCTCAGGCCCAGTTTTACGGGTCGTCTCTCCGCAGGCCTCCGCATAGCACGACTCTCAAGTTTGATCAGGTGATCTACAACGCACTGAAAATGCACACTGACTGGCGTTACTCTGTAACCTCCAAGTACTCAGGTAACATGGGAATTTGGATAGAATGGATTATCCCCGTAAGGAGCTGTGTTCTAGGGGATATGCTGGCCTCTTTTCAACCCTACCAATATGGCAAGCAATAAGAGGGACATAATTCTCTCCTGGAATGTTCGGGGACTTCATGACCCTGGGAAGAGGACTGCCTTATTTACTTTTTTCTCACAACAGGACCCCACTATTATTTGCATACAAGAATCCCATCTTACTAAAGATACCACTAATATTGTGCATATGTCTAAGTACCCTCTGCAATATCATTCGGTACACACTAGGTATTCTAGAGGTGTTAGTATAATGTTTTCTAGGAATACTGCATTTATTGAAAAAGATGTACAAATAGATCCTGAGGGGAGATACATTTTTTTGATGGGGCTATGGGAATCCCAAATGTGTGTTATAGCAAATGTATATGTTCCACCACCCTTCTCAATGACGGTCCTGCAAAACATGGCAAGGTTCCTAGCTAAACACCCGCAAATTCCGGTATATGCCCTTGGCGACTATAATAGCGCCTTGGACAACTCACTAGACATACGTAGGAGATTCTCCCCCCAGGGACCTAGGGCCTTTACACCATTGGCAAGAATTATTGGGGAGATGGGACTGGTAGATCTATGGAGATGTAAATTTCCCACTAAGCCCCAATTCTCCTGTCATTCAGCAACCCACTCCACTCTTTCACGCATAGACTTTGCATTGGGTAATGACCTGGTACAAAACTATGACCCGAAAGTACAATATTTGGCTAGGGGTTTATCCGATCACTCTCCTGTGCAGCTCAGCCTGAACTTACATAAACCACGGTTGCCATTACACTGGAAGCTGAATCCGTTTTGGATTCAACTGTTCACAGACAAGGATGATATGCTGACACAAATTAAGCATTTTCTGGAAGACAACAGGAATACAGCTGCGCCAGGCATTGTGTGGGACGCCCTGAAGGCCTCTATTAGGGGTTTATGCATAAAAGAAATTAATAAAATCAAGAAGAACAGTAGGCAGTGGGCTATAGACGTAGCTCAGGCGGTGGAGAAGGCAGAGGCGTTGTACCTGCAGACTCCCACGCCTGAACTGGAAAGAAGCTGGTCCGACGCTCAGAAAATGCTTCGGGCAGTACATACACAACAGGCAGAGAATAAAAGGTTCTTCACAGCACAAACATACTTTGAAGAAGGGGAAAAAACTGGACACATGCTGGCCATGATAGCCAGATCGCAACAACCGCCCCATAACATACACAGCATTAAAACCCCAACGTCTTCCATAGTCACCGATACACCTTCTATTTTGCAGGAGTTCCGCTCCTTTTATCAGGATGTATACTCATCCAAGGTATCCTATCCTATGGAAGAGCTAGCACACTTCCTGGACTCGATTGATTTACCCCGGCTCCAGGAAACAGACAAAAGCCTTCTTAATGCCCCCCTCACGTTAATGGAACTTCAAAACGCACTAGCAACATTCCCAAACTCAAAAGCCCCAGGTAATGATGGTCTACCAATAGAACTATATAAAAACTTTGGTGACATACTCCTACCGGAGTTGCTCCATACACTTATAGAAGCAATAGGCGAAGGCTCCCTCCCCCAATCTATGTATGAGGCGGTGGTAGTGGTTATATTGAAACCAGGGAAAGACCCGGATAAACCAGAATCATATAGACCCATCTCATTATTAAACACCGACCTAAAACTTCTTACTAAAACTATAGCCATGAGACTCTCTACAGTAGTAACTAAATTAGTCCACCCAGACCAATCAGGGTTTATACCCAATAGATCTACAGCAAATAACTTACGCCGACTATATCTTAATATGCAAATCCCCACCGACAACCAAGGTCACAGAGCTATCCTCTCACTAGATGCCGCTAAGGCGTTTGATAGCGTCGAGTGGACATACCTATGGAAGGTACTAGAAAGGTTTAATCTGGGAGAATCTATTATCTCCTGGATTAAACTACTATATAAAGAGCCAAAAGCATGTATTCGTATAAACAACACCCTATCTACCTACTTTGACTTATCCAGAGGGACCAGACAAGGCTGCCCCCTGTCCCCCCTCCTTTTTGCGCTGGCCATTGAACCCCTCGCAGCTGCAATACGGGGGAACACAGATATAGTGGGATTTAAGAGAGGGGACACTGAGGAAAAGATTGCACTATATGCTGATGATGCATTACTGTTTCTGGGCGATACCTCTAACTCCCTGACCAGACTGATGGAACTAATAGGGATCTTTGGATCCTTCTCGGGGTTTACCATAAATTGGGATAAGTCGACGATCCTACCTCTGGACCCATTGACAGATCCCCTTCCACAGACTGCCACCCTAATTAAAATAGTTGAGAAATTTAAGTACCTGGGAATAATTATACACCCTGACTTTACCCAATATATAAAACTAAATATAGACCCCATCCTCAAAAACTTCCAAAACAAAACTGCCAGTTGGGTTAAACTTCCATTGTCAGTGGTTGGCCGTTGTAATTTGATAAAAATGATTTGGAACCCACAAATTCTGTACGCGCTCCACAATGCCCCCTTATGGATACCTATTCATGTGTTCAAGAAATGCAACACTCTGTACCGTGCTTTAATCTGGAGGAAACAGGTCCCGAGAATTAAATTGGAAACCTTACAGGAGGCAAAGGACTCGGGAGGACTAGCGGTTCCGAACCCATTTTTCTACTTTATAGCTGCTCAGTTACAGCAATTAACGGGCTGGCTCCAGCCCGAGTCCTCTGACCCAATTAGAAATATCATCAGCACACAGTTGTCCGGGGGTGGTCTTGTGGAGTGCATAGAGGCAGGTGAACTCGGACAACTAACTCAATACCCAACCCTTATCCTTATAGATAAGACATGGAGTAAGGCCAAACAACATATGCAGTACACGGGATACACTAACTGGTCACGTATATGGAATAATTATAACTATGTAGAGCTACAAAAATTAACAAATTTCTCCAACTGGTCAAGGTATGGACTGAATTATATTCCCCAACTGTACTGTGGAGGTATACTTCGAGACTTCCAATCAATACATGAGGAATTTAATATACCAAACACGTCATTTTTTCAATACCTTCAACTCAGACACGCTATAGCAGCACAAGCCACATTATCACACTGGGTACTGACGAGACCCACGATACTTACGCAACTCATCACGTCTTCTTCACGCAAGGGACAGATCTCCTCCATTTACAATGCACTGATTGGACATGTATCTAAAGCAATGTCATTACCCTGCAGGAGCGGGTGGGAAATGGATGTGGGTCAAATTACAGGTGAAGAATGGAATACCATACTTGACAACGTGTTGAAAGTGTCTCTGTCTGCCCCACAAAAGCTTACCCAATTGTTTATTATCCACCGCACATATCGCACACCCGAAAAATTGCATAAATGGCATAGGCGAGATGACCCCCTCTGTCCCCGATGCTCAGTTAACAATGGAACATTAATACATATGCTATGGAGATGCCCAAAATTACAAAGATATTGGGCAGCAGTGATGAACACCATTAATAACATATGGAATCTCAAACTTAGTACTGAACCTAAACTTTGTTTACTAGGCCTGTTAGACGAAGAAGATTACACTCCCTTCACACACGCAGCAATTCTTAGAGCATTATTCTTAGCCAGAAAACTCATTGCCAGAAAATGGATATCCACAACCCCCCCTACACACAAGGAATGGTTACAATCTGTAAATGACTCTCTTATCAGAGAACAGCTCACATATAAGCATAGAGGAAGCCCCCATAAATTCGAACGCATATGGGACCCATGGTTGGACACACCGGGACTAGCACCACTTAGCTTGGTTCACAACAGAATCCTGGGTGGGAGGAACACCTCAAATAATACATAAAGGTAATTTCTGTGTCACACCCTCGAACATGTCATTATGCACAAAATGAAAAGGAGACGAAACAGAAGTAAGAACTCAAAACAAAACTCACGATCCACTTCCCAATCGCTTTATTATTTTTGAGAGACATTAAAATATTAAAACATAAAAGCACTTTAGGCCTGCGGAGGTCTTTTACAAAATAGGTTGTATATAGTTTTCTTCTCTCTCCCTCTTTTTCTTTTCCTCGTGTTGCGCATAGGTAATGCTCCTCTCCTATTGGGTCAGGAGGGGAAGTCCGACCTCACCACTTCCCGGCCCCTTGTTGGACGGGGGAGGCGGGGAAGGCGTATAACTAACATTACACACGTGTGCATAAATACAAAGACCAAATAGGATATGCTCTAGGACATTAAGGACATGATACCTGATAGACAATGCTATATCCTGGATAGACTGATAGCATCTACAGTAATGCGCATGACTAAGCTAAATGTCCACACTATTTGATTTTGAATGTATAGTCAACCACAAGTGCCTTAGACTGAAACACATCTCGGAAACATTAGAAACGTAAAGTGGTCAACAGTTGTTTTCACATGTTTGTATACCTTACATATTGTGTAACTATGTGCACAGGAATGTCTGTGTTTTTCTGTTTTGTTGTATGTTCTTAAAACTTAATAAAAACTATTTGATTTAAAAAAAAAAACACAGGCTAGTCGGCGGGTCAGGCTATATAGACAAAAGAGGATTTCTCAGGACTGGAGTAAATCTGTGTGGCAAGACTGGGCTCAAATTAAAGGAAATCTTATTCTCTACATTATGACATCAGAATTATGACATTTTGGGTTTACATCCACTTTAACCACTTCAATACAGGGCATTTTCACACCCTTCCTTCCCAGACCAATTTTCAGCTTTCAGCGCTTTCACACTTTGAATGACAATTGCGTGATCATGCAACACTGTACCCATATGAAATTTTGATAATTTTTTCCCCACAAATAGAGCTTTCTTTTGGTGGTATTCGATCGCCTCTGTGGGTTTTTTTTTGCGATATAAACAAAAAAACTGCGTCAATTTAGAAAAAAACACAATATTTTTTACTTTTTACTATAATAAATATCTCATTAAAAAAAAAAAAAATTTCTCAATTTATGCCGATATAAATTCTTCTACATATTTTTGGTAAAAAAAAATTGCAATAAGCGTATATTGATTGCTTTGTGCAAAAGTTATAGCATCTATAAAATAGGGGATACATTTATGGCACTTTTTTTATACTGTTTTTATTATTCTTCATCACATAAAGGATACATTTACAAACATATTACAGAAACAATTCCTTATACAATTGTCAAACTCTTCTAAGGTATCTTTTCACTTCTTCACCTCCATCTATGCATCAAAAAGTAAGCATACAATATCAATTTCCCTGACGAAGAAAGATTTTTTATTTTCCTATACTTAATCTTAATTAGTTACACTTTTGCACATTCCATAATAGGTATTAGAAGCATAAGCCACCATATTTCACACTTCACCGGTATCCTACTTAGATAGAGCACTCTTTACATCCACCCGCTCCAGGAGACCCATCTTATCTCTTTTTTTGTTTTATTATCTTTTATTGCAATCTCTCAAGGATTCAGTTCATCTTCGGGATATTCACATGTATCCATAAGGTCAGTCCACCTCCTCAGACCTTCATGAATTTACCTGCACACCCTCTGGCTTCATATGAAATCAGCAATACCTGGTTAATTATTGTTTTCCATTGATTTAGAGGAATTGGTGTGGAGTGTATCCATTGCATAACCACCGTTTTCCTGGCATTGTATAATAAAAGATGTAGGAATTGTTTTTGATATGTGCCCATGTCCACATCCTCAAAGACTGCCAATATACACCACTTTGGCCTGCAAATATTAGGTAGGTCAAAGTTAGTTGCAATAAATTGAGTTGCTTGGGACCAAAATGGTCATATCTTTTCGCAGGCCCAAAGCATGTGGAGCAAGTCACCTGTATGTTCATTGAATTTATGACAGGAAGGGCTGTTTATTTTCCGCGTACGAAAAAGCCGCAGAGGGGTGTAGTAAATTCTATGAAAGATACGCAACTGTATCATTTTATCTCTAGCAGAGATAGTAGTGACAAAGTACGTATCAAGAAGTTCCTCCCAGTTATCATCTGAGAGATCTGGTATATCTGACAGCCAATGATTTTTTTAAATCTGTAGCTGACTAGGCCTAACAATTTATAATACATAGAGATCAGGCCTGCATGTTCAGGTTGTATTAATGCTCCCTCTAGTAGAGGATTTTGAAAAGAGACATTACGAAGTCCCAGTTGAGCCATGGCCGCATGTTTTAATTGCAGGTATTTAAAGTTCCATGTGGCTGGTACTCCAAATTCCTGTCGTAGGATTGAGAAAGGTTTAAAATTCCCTTGGTCATATAGCTGGTGTATATATTTTAAACCTTTTGTAGCCCATAAGGAAGCGTCAGGTAGATCTAAAAAGTGAGAAAAAGTGAGAAAAAGTAGGGTTACAACATATAGGGTGATTAGGGGATATAGACGGTGTGTCCTCTGGAACCAGCTGGAGACATCGTCAATATAATTCAATAGAGACCTTAATTATGTTTGTGCCCTCTATATCTCTAGTTGTTCTTCGGAATATTAAATTGTTGAGAGCCTTATAGGAGGAAAGTATAGCCGCTTCTGCTGCCGTATCTGTGGGAACAGCCACCAATGTATGTAGACTAGTTGCGATGCAAAATAGTAAAGTCTTAAGTTTGGCAGTGCCATTCCCCCCTGAGCTGTTGGTAACTGTAGTGTTTTTAAGGCTATTCTAGGGTGTTTAGGAAACCATAAAAATTTTGATAATAGAGAGTCAATTTCTTGGAAGATTTTTTTAGGGACATATACTGGGCTATTTGCAAGAATATACAAGAATTTAGGCAAAAATACAATTTTAAATAGGTTTACCCTACCCATCAATGTCAATGGTAGGTTTGCCCAAATCATTATTTTGCTTTTAAAGGACAAGGATACATGGCAAGAGATTATTCGCAATATAGGTGGAAATCGGTAATTGTATCGTGATTCCTAAATATTTGAGTCTAGAAGTCCTCTGTAGTGGGCAGTCCGAGGGGAGATCAAATGGGAGAGCATGGTCGTATATTATTTTGATCCAATTAAGAAAATTGCCTCCAAATCCAAATTTCTCCAATATATAAACTAGATAAGGCCATTCGACAGAGATACAACTGCTCTGGGGATTGATAATGTGTTGGGAACTTGAAGATTGGTAAAAAGTGTGCGTATGTTACTATACGTAGATCTGCCCGGAATGAAACCGGTTTGGTCTGAACTTATTAATGTTGTAACTACTGAGTTTATGCGGGAGGCTCTTAATCTGTGTTGATTAGAGAGATTGGTCTATAGGATTCACAGTAAAGGGGGTCCTTGTTCGGCTTAGGGATCAATACTATCAGAGCCTCTTTCATAGATGGGGGAAGGCTTTTCTGTGTGAAAATAGTGGAATACAGTTTATGTAGTCTCGGTATCATGGCCTCTCTATGTTCCATATACCATTCAATAGGAAGTCCGTCTGATCCTGGGGTCTTATGTTTAGCAAAGGTTTTTACGGCCTCTTCGATCTCTTCTATGGAAATGGGTTCCTCTAGGGATAGTTGTTGTTCCTCTGAGAGAGTAGGGAAGGTAATAGAGTCTACATATTCATACAGCCCAGGGGGGTATAATGGTCTTAAGATGTATATAAGTCGGAATAAAATTGAAGAAATGCTTTTATGATCCCCTCTCTGGAGTCCTGGGGAGTAACTGAGTTATCATATATGCGGGAGGTGGTAATAGGGTCAGGTATCGGTTTGGCCAAAAAGGCTAGGATCTTTCCATTTTTGTCCCCTGTGTCAAAAATTCTCTGTCTTTTGATATAGTAATCGTTTCTGGGTTTTGGATACCAGTGCCAGCTCGTACGTCCTTCGGACATCCTGTAGCATCTGGTATCTGGCTGGAGATGGATCCCTGACATAATCTTCCTCTGCTTCTTTTAATTCCAAGGATAAAGTAAGTATTTGTTCCCCATTGGCTCTTTTAAGGTTTGACACCCCTTTCATATAGGCTCCCCTCAGTACTGCTTTAAAAGCGTCCCATGTAATCAGTTCCGGCACTTCCCGGGCATTCTCTTACCAAAATGTATTTATAGCTTCCACACAGGAGCTTAGTACCATCGGTTCTTTCAACTAATATGGACTCATGCGCCAGACCCGGTCAGCTGTACGTCCCAGCTCACGTATGGTGAGCTCCAGAGGAGAATGATCGGAGAGTGCTCTCAGGAGATAAGATACCTCTTCCACTTTCTGCAGCACATCCTATGAAGTGAAGAACATATCAAGATGGGACAGAGAATTATAAGATTCAGATGCACAAGAAAATTCTTTCCTATCTGGATGTTTCCACCGCCATATATCTATCAAACCGTAGGCAGCTGCCCAATCTTTTAATGTGTGAGATTGTGGTCTAGTGCATCTGAGTCTATCCCTCTACACGTCCATAACTCTGTTACTCTTGAGTCTCCCCCCATAATGAGATGACCCTGCACCATAGGGAGTACTGAAGACATACAATTTTCTCGTTTTTGTAACTCAAAAGGTGGTGGAATATACACATTTACTATATTATACAGTGTCTCCATATATTTAAATACCAAAGCAACATAACATCCCTGAGGATCAGTCTTCACCTCCACTACTTGAATCGGCAAAGATATAAGGATTAGTAAAGATACCCCCCTGGAATAAGAGGAGTATGTTGCATGAAATTTTTTTTTTTTTTTAGAGCCATAACCTTTGATCCCTCCAGATGGGTCTCCTGTAGCAGCATGATATGCGGCTTTGTGCGTTTGAGATAGTCAAAAACCAAAGATCGTTTGATCTTTGAGTTTAAGCCTCTTATGTTCCAAGTAAGACACTTAAGACCCATCTAGAGGGAGAAATAAAAAGAATTCAGAAAATATAATGTTGTAGTTCCTGGACCGTGTAAGCAATGCATTGATACCCATATTTACTATGGAGTAGGCTATTATATTCTTAGTGCAATCAAATGCGCAATAGCTCGTTATTAATATCCCTTGAGAGTAGTTCTGTGCAGTGTAAAAAGAAAAACTGAAAACGAAATAAAACAAACCGATATATGGCATTTTTATTGTTATTTTTTTTTTTACTAGTAATGGCAGAGATCTGCGATTTTTATCATGACTGCGATATTGCGGCGGACACTTTGGGACCATTCACATTTATACAGCGATCGGAGCTATAAAAATGCACTGATTACTGTGTAAATGTGACTGGCAGGGAAGGGGTAAACACTAGGGGGCGAGGAAGGGGTTAAATGTGTATCCTAGGGAGTGTATCTAACTGTAGGGGCAGGGGCAGGGGACTCGCAAGGGGAGGAGACCGATAGATGTTCCTCTGTACTGGGAACACACCATCGGTCTCCTCTCCTCTGACAGGACATGGATCTGTGTGTTTACACACACAGATCCACGGTCCTGCTGTGTTCACGGGCAATTCGCAGGTGCATCACGGCCACCTGGCACGCACATCGGGTGCCTAGTGACGTGGCAGGCACGTGTTCACCCTCTAGAGGCTCAGAAAGTAAAAGACGTCATATGACAGTGGCCCAGAGGGACAAAGGGTTCCTGCCGCCGTCATATCACTATGTGTGGTAGGGAAGCGGTTAATACCATATTATGTCATATATACCTACCCTAACAAATCTCTAACTACTGAATCTCAATGTATGACAAAGTGTATTACCTATTTTATGTTTTATGCAAAAACTTGAGAAACTTGAGAGAAAAAAAGAGAAAAAAAGAAAAAAAAATTAAATAAAAAAATAAGTTCAGGTAGTAGCTCTTTTAATGCAGCCAATGGCTTGTAGTTCACAATGAACTGCGAGGATGCGAGGATGGTTTATTTCACTCACTTTTCTATGCTTACTCTGTTTCTTGCTCTCTCTCCCTCTTTCCTTGTTCGCCTACCACGAAGGAGGTCTTGTGTGCATAATCCACCTGTTTTGCTGTATCGCATGAGATGTCACTACTTTGGATTTTATCTTTTGCCTAATAAAGAAGTTTTTGCTGAAGTGCGGCCATCCAGACTTCCCTTTTTCCTCTCTGTTGTGAGCAGAGCCTGCACCAGCTGTACCGAATCAGGGTGGACATCACTTTGCCTCCAGACTCAGAGCGGTATTCATATTCTGTGCATAATCCACCCTCGTCCCTGAGACTTGCCCTCTCCAGGGCATTTTTATCTTTTCTTTTAATGTACTGACTAGTGTACTTTTTTAATACAATCTGTACTCTGCCAGATTAATTTTTGTTCTTCTTTCTTTCTTTATTGTATCCTATTGCTGAAAATTTCTTGCACTCCATGTATAACATGATATTTATATAGTTTGTAAAATAATATAAATATTAAAAGAGAAAAAAAAAAAAAAATCCTTAAAATAACATACTTGGGGATGTCCTAAACCTTCCTGTGAAGTGGCATACATATAGAATATATGCAATGTACAGTGAAACCTTGGTTTGCGAGCATAATTCGTTCCAGAAACATGCTTGTAATCCAAAGCACTCTTATATCAAAGCGAGTTTCACCATAGGAAATAATGGAAACTCAGATGATTCGTTCTACAACCATTTATTCATATAAAAATGATTACGGCAAAAAAAATACAGTATAAAGTGTACTGTAAACATAAAACAAAGCTGCACTTTAAAATACAGTACTGTACAGTAGTAGGAAAACTGTACCTCTGTGTTGCAAAAGTTTTAAGGTAAAAAAAAAAGAATGTGTACAGAGACCATGGGGGTTATTTACAAAAGGCAAATCCACTTTGCACTACAAGTGCAAACTATAAGTGCAAAGTTCACTTGAAATTGCACTAAAAGTGCACTTGGAAGTGCAGTCGCTGTAAATCCGAGGGGGACATGCAATTTCAGTGCAATTTCAAGTGCATTTTGCACTTGTAGTTTGCACTTTTAGTGCAAAGTGGATTTGCCTTTAGTAAAAAAAAAACAATGCTAAGGAGTCTGGTGCTCACCTATTTAAAGCTGCTGTGTATACTGTATGTAGAGTAAAGCCACTGGTGTACACAGCTCTGTATGTGGCCAGAGGTTGGTGCTCATCTATTTAAATTCACTCTGTATACAGTACTGAATGTTCAGTAAAGCTGCTGGTGTACAGTACAAAGTTGTATGTGGCCACAGGTTAAGCTCACATCGCTTCCTAGTAGGGGTGTAACGGATCAAAAAACTCACGGATCGGATCGATCCTCGGATCAGGAGTCACGGATCGGATCATTTTTCGGATCAGCAAATAATAATTGAATTTGCAAAAACCTGTGAAAATTCCGCCACCATATAGTCCCCACTGTAATATCCACGTCATCTCCCCCACTGTAATATCCACGTCATCTCCCCAACTGTAATATCCACGTCATCTCCCCCACTGTAATATCCACATCCTCTCCCCACTGTAGTATTGGCTGGGTATCGCAGAGTATTGGCTGGGTATCGCAGAGTATATGCAGGGTTAATGCAGAGTATCGCAGAGTATTGGCTGGGTAATGCAGAGTATATGCAGGGTTAATGCAGAGTATCGCAGAGTATTGGCTGGGTAATGCAGAGTATATGCAGGGTTAATGCAGAGTATCGCAGAGTATTGGCTGGGTAATGCAGAGTATATGCAGGGTTAATGCAGAGTATTGCAGAGTATTGGCTGGGTAATGCAGAGTATATGCAGGGTTAATGCAGAGTATCGCAGAGTATTGGCTGGGTAATGCAGAGTATCGCAGAGTATTGGCTGGGTAATGCAGAGTATCGCAGAGTATTGGCTGGGTAATGCAGAGTATATGCAGGGTTAATGCAGAGTATTGCAGAGTATTGGCTGGGTAATGCAGAGTATATGCAGGGTTAATGCAGAGTATCGCAGAGTATTGGCTGGGTAATGCAGAGTATCGCAGAGTATTGGCTGGGTAATGCCGAGTATCGCAGAGTATTGGCTGGGTAATGCAGAGTATCGCAGAGTATTGGCTGGGTAATGCAGAGTATATGCAGGGTTAATGCAGAGTATATGCAGGGTTAATGCAGAGTATATGCAGGGTTAATGCAGGGTTAATGCAGGATATTGGCTGGGTAATGCAGGGTATGTTTACAAGTGATCGCTCCGTCAAATTTGACGGAGCGATCACATTGTAAACAGTGGCCGGGTGTACCAAGATGGCCGCCGCTCCGGAGCTAGGCCGAAGCCGCGGCCTTTCCTAAGGCCGCCGGGTGTACAAAGATGGCCGCCGCCGCTCCGGAGCTAGGCCGAAGCCGCGGCCTTTCCTAAGGCCGAGGCCGCGGAGCGCTCCGCGGATCGTGGGGTGTGCCGATCCGAACGGGGTGGCCCGTTCGGATCACGGATCGGCGACGATCCGTTGCACCCCTACTTCCTAGAGAACTCGGGAACTGTTGACATCACTTCCAGGTACGCCCGCTCCTGCTGGGAGTGTCTGAGTATCTCCAGGAAGCGCTGGGAGCCACCATCGCCCGCAAATCTCTGGCCACAGACAAAACTATACTGTATGCTGGACACCAGCGGCTTCACTGTACATATACACAGCGGCTTTTCAGGGATGAGCAGCAGACTCCTTTACATTGTGAGTGTAATTCTTTTTTTTACATAAAAAAAAAAACGCTTGTATATCAAGACAGCGCTTGAAAATCAAGGCAAACTTTTTTTAAATAGTTACTCGTCTTTCAAAACGCTCGTAAACCGCATTATTCGTAAACCAAGGTTTCACTGTATTACATTTCATTCTGTAAACAAAGCAGCTGGGGATTCCTTATCTTAGGTGAGAGTCTGGTACTGATGTTAAGGGGGACCCCATGCAAAAAAAAGGGGTGAGGCTGGCTAATCACCTTGCTCCCATGTTGATGAGGACAAGGGCTTCTTCCTTACATCCCTGGCAGTTAAAAGTGGAATTCTGTAATTATCAGAAAACTAAAATAAAGGGACCCCCAGATACCTGCCCCCAGCCCATGTGAATGAGTGTTGCCCTTGGTTGTTCATTCACAAAAAAAGTTTAAATGTAAAAAAAAAAAAACTCACTATATACCACATATCTGAAAGAGTTCTATTTAAAAAGAAAACACATACACAAAAGGAAAACCTCACAATCAATGATCCTGATGACTCATCAAAAGCAAAAACAGTGACGTGGCAATCTGATCCTGATGGACTGTAACTCGCAACTGACAGTCCCAGGCTGTAGACAATGAGGACAGGAGCTGTCTGGCATCAATGACCAAAATGAACACTGAAAAACTGCCAAATGAAATTGTAACTGAACATCAATACCCCAGGCACTACTCTTTCCTGCTAGTTAGCAACTCTGCCACTGCATCCCCCATCCCCTCTTCCCCTCTATTCCTCTTTTAAGTACAGGAAAACTGCCAAAGATGGCATCTGCAATTCAAAGGATGGTCACAGACTTAAGAAAGCTGCCTGTCATGCCGGCTTGATCCATCTACTCTCAGGTAAGGGAAATAGAGTATAGAGGAAAGAGCTGTTTGTTTAGCTTAGCACTGACACATTCAGCAAATATCCCACAAATCTCAATTGTGCTGAAGGTAGAGGCTGCACTATTGAATCTCTTAAAAAGGAAGAAAGTATGTTTTAAAGAAATAGACAGACAACCCTAAGTGGCTGGATTGATACAATACAATTACTTTACTGTTCTGCCAGCTCTCCAGTTGTAGTCAGCATTCACTCCTGTTTTGCAGATGAATTTTGCAAATATAGTTTATTGAGAATCTACCTCTGCATGATCCAGCAGTAGGGATGAGCCGAACACCCCCCTGTTCGGTTTGCAGCAGAACATGCAAACAGAAAAAAAATTTGTTCGAACACGCAAACACCATTAAAGTCTGACACAAACATAAAAAATCAAGAGTGCTCATTTTAAAAGGCTTATATGCAAGTTATTGTCATAAAAAGCGTTTGGGGACCTGGGTCCTGCACCAGGGAACATGTATCAATGCAAACAAAAGTAAAAATTTTTTTTTTCGGGAGCAGTGATTTTAATAATGCTTAAAGTGAAACAATAAAAGTGTGATTGTCAGGGAAATACCAGGCCTCTTCGCCGGGTTCCAGGGTTGCGCACGCGCGGTAGAGCGGCGCAACGAATGTTACAGGTACGCCGGGTAACGGGTGCGCATGCGCGGGTCCGCGGCACTCGGGTATCTGACACAACCCAGCCAGTACGCCTCACCGCTGTGCGCGGCGCTGACAGAAGACGAGTGCGCATGCGCACTCGTCCGGGTATCCCACCTGACCATTTACCTGGCCTATAAAAGGCCTTCCCTGTTCGCTTTCAAATTGCTGGTTTGTTGTCTCTTCTGAGTCCTGTCTCCAGTCCAGTATCCTGTATCCTGTATCCTGTATCCTGTACCCGGTACCCTGTACCCTGCATCTACCTGACTACCCGTGCCGACCCGGAATCCGTCTGACTACCGCTGCCGCTACTTACCTGTGTTTGAACCCCTGGCCTGCTTCCTGGATACTTCTACTGCCTGACTACCTGTGCTTGACCCTCGGCCTGTCTACTGGACCTCCTGTGAGTTACTTACCTGTGTTTGACCTCTGGCTTGCTTCCTGGATACTTCTACTGCCTGTTTACCTGTGCTTGACCCTCGGCCTGCCTACTGGACATTCTCTGAGTTACTTACCTGTGTTTGACCCCTGGCTTGCTTCTGGATACCTCTACTGCCTGATTACCTGTGCTTGACCCTTGGCCTGCCTACTGGACATTCTCTGAGTTACTTACCTGTGTTTGACCCCTGGCTTGCTTCTTGGATACCTCTACTGCCTGATCACCTGTGCTTGACCCCCGGCCTGCCTCCTGGACATTCTCTGAGTTACTTACCTGTGTTTGACCCCTGGCTTGCCTCTTGGATACTTCTACTGCCTGGTTGCCTGTGTTTGACCCTCGGCCTGCTTGCTGGACTATTTCCTGCTCCTTGTGCTTGACCTCCTGCTCAGTGTTCTGGACTTGCAGTTCTCTCATGCTCCCGAGGGTCCTCCTTCAGTATATGCTTTGGTACCTCTGCAACCTCTACCTGATCACAGCTCTGCCAGGTGTCTACTCCCAGTGCAGCTTCAGCCTCTCCTGGTCAACGTCGCTACTGCACACCACCTGCTACACTCCTGCTGGCAACCTGTGCATCTTTGAGCCCGGTGTCCTCTGTACCCACTCCAGAGGCATCGTGCGCTTAGTCGCAAGGGGAGCAGCTCTCAGCATATCGGCCCGGGTGAGTACCTCTGACAGTACAAACCAGCCAATGTCCGAGGCCGACAGAGCTGGTTCACCCCTTGAGGCCTTATGCCAGCAGGTGACAACCCTTACGCAGGCTGTACAACGCCTCCAAGATGGATACTTTCAGATCGAAGGGCGTCTTCAGCACCTGACCTTGTCTTCAAACCAAGCGGACCAGTCACCCCCTGCAGCCAGCACCTCCACTCTTCTATCAACACCTGGTGCTCTCCCTGCCTATGACGTGTCCCATCCTGATCCCAGGGTCCCCACACCAGAACGTTTTTCCGGGAACCGAAGGAAATTTCGCTCCTTTAAAAATTCTTGTTTGCTACACCTAGCACTACAACCCAGGACCTTCCAGTTGGAATCCACCAAAGTGGGTTTCATTATCTCTCTACTTTCAGATGACCCTCAATCCTGGGCACACCATTTGATGGAACAAAAGAGCCCACAGTTGAATTCTGTAGAGACTTTCTTTTCCGCTATGGCAGCACTCTACGAGGACTCCCAACGCACAGGTACGGCAGAATCTACCCTGCATACCTTATCCCAGGGGAGAAGACCTGTAGAGGACTATATAGTGGATTTCCGCAAATGGGCAGCAGATACTGACTGGAACGAGTCAGCCCTAAAATACCAATTCCGTTTGGGGCTATCCGAGGTATTGAAGGATGAACTGGCTCGAGGAGAGATCCCAAGCACTTTCACAGATCTTTGCCAACTTGTTATTAAACTTGACCGTCGATTACGGGAACGACGGGCAGAGAGACTACAGAGCCCTCGTCCCACCTGGACGATGCCCCGGGTCCCTCCGGCACCTGCTCCTTCTTGGAACTCTCGCTCTCCTCCTCATGGGGAACCTATGCAGCTGGGCCTGGCACGGTCCCCCCTGTCTGCTGAAGAAAGGCTCTGTCGTCGTCAAGCCAACCTCTGCCTCTACTGCGGGGGCACGGGGCACTACCTACAGAAATGCCCCATAAGACCCAGTAAGTGCCCTTCTGGGTCCCTCTCGAGTTCGCACCCTGTTGGAATTCCGCATTTTCATATGACTGTTCCACTCTCCCTACAGGTAGCGGGAGAGTCTTTCCAGTTGGGAGCCATCCTTGACTCCGGAGCCTGCAGTTGCTTCATGGACCTGACCTTGGCACGACACCTGAACCTCCCTTTAACTACCAAGAAACAACCCCTTCAAATCCAGCTGGCTGATGGCTCTCCACCCTGCTCAGGACCGGTTACCCAGGAAACCGCTCCCATCCTGACCTGCACCAAATCAGGTCATCAGGAACTTTTACGTTTTGACATTATCCACTCTCCTATGTTCCCCATCATCCTGGGGTACCCCTGGCTTCTGGCTCACAATCCTCGGATCGACTGGGTCAACAGGGAAGTGGAGTTCTCCTCTCCTTACTGCCTGCAGCACTGCCTTCCGGATCAACCCGCAGTACCTCTTACTCATCTTGCCATGCAACCCAGTATCAAGGACCTGCAACACGTCCCAACACCCTACCGAGACTTCATGGACATTTTCGATGAAAGAAAGGCCGAAGTTCTTCCCCCTCATCGCTCATATGATTGTCCGATTGATCTCCTACCAGGGGCCGAGATCCCCTTCGGAAGGATTTTCCCCTTGTCCGAAACTGAGCTTGAAGCCCTATGGGTATATATTGACGAAAATCTTGCTAAAGGGTTCATCCAACCATCCTCTTCGCCAGCAGGGGCTGGGATTTTCTTTGTTGAAAAAAAAGACGGTTCCCTCAGACCCTGTGTGGATTACAGGGAACTCAATAAAATTACTATCAAGAACAGGTACCCACTCCCACTCATTCCCGAACTTTTTCAGCGACTCAGGACTGCCAAGGTGTTTACCAAGCTGGATCTCCGTGGGGCCTACAACTTAGTTAGAATACGCTCTGGGGATGAGTGGAAGACGGCTTTTAGGTCCAGATTCGGCCATTTCGAGTACCTGGTCATGCCGTTTGGACTTTGTAATGCCCCAGCTTCCTTCCAGCACCTTGTCAATGACATTTTCCGTGAGTATCTGGATAACTTCCTCATTGTATATCTTGATGACATCTTGATTTTCTCTGATTCTCTAGAAGCCCACCGTCAACATGTCCGGAAAGTTCTTCTCATTCTCCGTAAACACGGGCTCTACGTCAAAGGAGAGAAATGCGAGTTCGAGACTGATACCATCCAGTTCCTGGGCTTTATCATAACCACCGGAGGAGTACTGATGGATCCCCAAAAGGTGAAGGCCATCCAGGATTGGCCTGCCCCCACAGACAAAAGGTCAGTCCAACGTTTTATCGGCTTTGCCAACTTTTATAGACGGTTCATTCAGGGGTTTTCTGCCATTGTGTCCCCAATCACCCAACTGACCCGTCAGCAAGTCAAGTTCCAGTGGACTCCCCAAGCGCAAGGCGCTTTTGAGAAGCTCAAGGAACGTTTTTTCCTCTGCACCCATCTTGCAGCACCCTGACCCTGAACTCCCTTACGTCCTAGAAGTGGACGCTTCAGACTCTGCTATGGGAGCGATCCTATCGCAGAGAAGTGGCCCAAAGGCCCTACTCCACCCGGTCGCCTTTGCCTCCCGAAAATTAAGTCCCCCTGAAAAGAATTACGATGTAGGCGACCGGGAATTACTTGCGATTAAGTTCGCTCTCGAGGAATGGAGATACCTGCTAGAAGGAGCTTCCCAACCCATTCTCATCTTCACGGACCACCGCAACTTGGAGTACCTCAGGGCTGCAAAACGCCTTAGACCCAGACAGGCCCGCTGGGCCTTGTTCTTCTCCCGATTTAATTACCACATCACTTACCGTCCTGGCTCCAAGAATGGCAAGGCGGATGCTTTATCCCGTATGTTTCTGGACACTGAATCCTCTAAAGAACTTGCTACCATCCTGTCCGCCCACAATTTCCTCCATGCCATTCAGCCTGACTTGACCACAGCCCTTAAACAGGCTTCAAACCAGTTCTCATCTCCCACATTACCCTTTCTTGAAAGGAAGCAGGATTTGCTCTGGGCCCATGCCCGAATCTTTGTTCCTCCTCCTGTCAGACTCCAAGTCCTGCAGACTCTTCATGATCACAAGATGTCCGGCCACTTTGGGGTACAGAAGACAGTGGACTTGGTAGGTCGATCTTACTGGTGGCCGGGCTGGAGAAAGGACTGTCAGGAATACGTTCTTTCTTGCAACACTTGTCAGAGGAACAAGGGGTCCAACACTAAGTCCTGGGGTCTGTTATGTCCACTATCTGTCCCAGAACGTCCATGGAAGGAGATTTCCATGGACTTCATCGTGGACTTACCCTCCTCAGATTCCTTTACCACGATTCTGGTTGTCATTGACCGTCTCTCAAAGATGGCTCACTTCCTGCCCATGAAAGGTACCCCCTCGGCTTCTGCTACCACTGACATCTTCATCAGAGAAATTATAAGGTTACACGGAGTTCCAGCTAACATCACCTCAGACCGGGGGGTACAGTTCACCTCCAGATTCTGGAGAGACCTCTGCAAATCCCTTGAAATCAGGACTTCCATGTCTTCAGCATATCACCCACAATCCAACGGTCAAACTGAACGCACTAATCAGACCCTCGAGCAATACCTGAGGTGTTTTTGTTCTTACTCCCAAGATGACTGGTCAGGCCTACTACCCTACGCAGAGTTTGCCTATAATAATTCTTTGCATTCTGCCATTAATCAAACGCCCTTCTGGGCAAACTACGGTTATCACCCTTCTTTTCTTCCAGATTCCATACCAGACGTCCCTACTCCAGCTGCACAGGACCTAGTCAAAAATATCCAAGACAACTTCCTCCGGATCCAACAGGCCATGAAGGAAGCACAGAAGGGGTATGAGGTACAGTACAACCGGGGCAGGAAGGAATGCCCGCCTTTCCAGATTGGTGAGGAAGTTTGGTTATCAACCGCTAATTTAAAACTCCCTTGTCCTTCTCGGAAATTGGGTCCCAGGTTCATCGGCCCCTTTGAGGTCAAGAGAGTGATCAACCCAGTGGCCTTTGAACTAGATCTCCCCAGTTCCTATAGGATTCATCCAGTTTTTCATGCCTCTTTGCTGAAGCCTGTAATTGCCAATTCTTTCCCTGATAGGCAGACGCCACTTCCTCCTCCCATCACCATCCAAGGAGAGGAAGAATTCGAGGTTGAAAAAATTCTGGATCTCCGAAGAAGAAGAGGTCAGGTTCAATATCTTGTTAAATGGAAGGGTTACCCCCCAGAAGACTGCTCCTGGGAGCCATCTGAAAACATTCATGCCCCTCGCTTAATCCGAGAATATCATCAAAGACATCCTGAAGTGGGCATCCGGAGGCTGCCCTTAGGAGGGGGGCACTGTCAGGGAAATACCAGGCCTCTTCACCGGGTTCCAGGGTTGCACACGCGCGGTAGAGCGGCGCAACGAATGTTACAGGTACGCCGGGTAACGGGTGCGCATGCGCGGGTCCACGGCACTCGGGTATCTGACACAACCCAGCCAGTACGCCTCACCGCTGTGCGCGGCGCTGACAGAAGACGAGTGCGCATGCGCACTCGTCCGGGTATCCCACCTGACCATTTACCTGGCCTATAAAAGGCCTTCCCTGTTCGCTTTCAAATTGCTGGTTTGTTGTCTCTTCTGAGTCCTGTCTCCAGTCCAGTATCCTGTATCCTGTATCCTGTATCCTGTACCCGGTACCCTGTACTCTGCATCTACCTGACTACCCGTGCCGACCCGGAATCCGTCTGACTACCGCTGCCGCTACTTACCTGTGTTTGAACCCCTGGCCTGCTTCCTGGATACTTCTACTGCCTGACTACCTGTGCTTGACCCTCGGCCTGTCTACTGGACCTCCTGTGAGTTACTTACCTGTGTTTGACCTCTGGCTTGCTTCCTGGATACTTCTACTGCCTGTTTACCTGTGCTTGACCCTCGGCCTGCCTACTGGACATTCTCTGAGTTACTTACCTGTGTTTGACCCCTGGCTTGCTTCTGGATACCTCTACTGCCTGATTACCTGTGCTTGACCCTTGGCCTGCCTACTGGACATTCTCTGAGTTACTTACCTGTGTTTGACCCCTGGCTTGCTTCTTGGATACCTCTACTGCCTGATCACCTGTGCTTGACCCCCGGCCTGCCTCCTGGACATTCTCTGAGTTACTTACCTGTGTTTGACCCCTGGCTTGCCTCTTGGATACTTCTACTGCCTGGTTGCCTGTGTTTGACCCTCGGCCTGCTTGCTGGACTATTTCCTGCTCCTTGTGCTTGACCTCCTGCTCAGTTTTCTGGACTTGCAGTTCTCTCATGCTCCCGAGGGTCCTCCTTCAGTATATGCTTTGGTACCTCTGCAACCTCTACCTGATCACAGCTCTGCCAGGTGTCTACTCCCAGTGCAGCTTCAGCCTCTCCTGGTCAACGTCGCTACTGCACACCACCTGCTACACTCCTGCTGGCAACCCGTGCATCTTTGAGCCCGGTGTCCTCTGTACCCACTCCAGAGGCATCGTGCGCTTAGTCACAAGGGGAGCAGCTCTCAGCATATCGGCCCGGGTGAGTACCTCTGACAGTGATATTCCTTTAAATTTCATACTTGTGTCTATATTGTGCCTGTAAACTGGCGCATGTTTCCCGTGTTTAGAACAGTCCGAGAGCAAAATTACATTTCTAAAGGAATAAAAGTAATTTAAAATTACTTGCGGCTATAATGAATTGTTGGTCCCGGCAATACACATAAAAGTTCATTGATAAAAAACGGCATGGGATTCCCCCACAGGGGAACCCCGAACCAAAATTTAAAAAAAAAATGCGTGGGGGTCCCCCTCAAATTCCATACCAGGCCCTTCAGGGGGGACGAGAGAGCGCCCTCCCTCCTGAACCGTACCAAGCCCCATGCCCTCAACATTGAGAGGGTGTTTTGGGGTAGCCCACCAAAGCACCTTGTCCCCATGTTGATGGGGTGAAGGGCCTCATCCCCACAACCCTTGCCAGGTGGTTGTGGGGGTCTGCGGGCGGGGGGCTTGCTGGAATCTGGAAGCCCCCTTTAACAGGGGGACCCCCAGATCCCAGCCCCCCTGTGTGAAATGGTAACGGGGTAAAGACAATACACACCTTTGGACAAGTCCTTTATTAAAAAAATAAATAAATAGAACTGTCCCACAAAGTCTTCTTGTTCTCTCGCTCCGACGGACCGAAAAATAATAAAATAAAAAAACGCCGCCTACGATCTGCCTCCATGGGAGGCACCCCCCATAATGACCGGCATCTCAGGTGACAGTTCTTTTATAACTGAGGTTGGGGCCACACAATGACGTTGCCGGGTGACCCCGCCCCCTCTAATGCACAGGACATCCCTATGGCTTCCCCGTAGTGTCAGAGGGGGGCGGGCCACCCAGTTACGTAACTGAGTGACCCCGCCCCCTCTGATGCTACAGGAAGGCCATAGGGATGTCCCTGTGCGTCAGAGGGGGCGGACCAGTTTCCGAGCCCCCTCTGATGCTTCGGGAAAGCCATAGGGATGTCCCCGTGCATCAGAGCGGGCGGGGTCACCCGACAATATCATCGTGTGGCCCCGCCCTCAGTTATAAAAGAGCCGTCATCTAAGAGGCTGGTCATTATGGCGGGTGCCTCCCATGGAGGCAAATCGTAGGCGGCGTGCAGCTTTTTTTTCGGTCCATCAGAGTGAGAGAAGAAGAAGAAGACTTTGTGGGACAGTTTTATTTTTACATTTTTTTAATAAAGGACTTGTCCCAAGCCGTGTCTTGTGTTTTTTTTTTTTTTTTTTTACCATTTTCACACATTTTTTTTTCTCACGGGGGGGGGGGGGCTGGGGTCTGGGGGTCCCCTTGTTAGTTTTTTTTTAATTTTGTCACGGGGTTTCCCTAAATATCCATACCAGACCTGAAGGGCCTGGTATTGAATTTGGGGGGACCCCACGCATTTTTATTTTTATTTTAGTCGGGTTCCCCTGTAGGGGAATCCCATGCCATTTTTATCAATGAACATTTATGTGTATTGCCGGAACCGACAATTCATTATAGCCGCAAGTACATGCACCACTTTACAGGCATACTATAGACACCCCCCATGTACGAAATTTAAAGGAATATTTCAATTTTATTGTTTCACTTTAAGTATTATTTAAATCAATTCTCCAGAAAAAAACAGCCATTTTTAAAACTTTTTTTTGCATTGATACATGTCCCCTGGTGTAAGACCCAGGTCCCCAAACACTTTTTTATGACAATTCCATGCATATAAGCCTTTAAAATTAGCACTTTCGATTTCTCCTATAGACTTTTAAAGGGTGTTCCATGGCTTTCGAATTTGCCGCGAACACCCCAAATTGTTCGCTATTCGGTAAACAGGTTCGACTCGAACATCGGCCCATCCCTATCTAGCAGTAGATGGTTGTTTCTCTCATTGCTCACAAACAAATGGTTTCACACTGGTCCAGTAGGTTGAAACAGAAAGATGATGCAGATAAAAAGGTTTTTACAATATAACATTTATAGAATAAAAGAAGCAAGTTACATACTGTAAGGCTGTCCCTCTAACTACCTAGCACTGTAAGTTCTGTGAAACTATTCTACTGTCCCATTATTCAAATGTTGTAATGGAAAGAAGCTTGCAGAGCAAAATGTTATTTTACTAGGTCTACGTATTAAATTGTTTAATAATATATGGAGATCCCAACAATGTATTCCTATAACAATAAATGTTAATGCTTTGTTATTTAAATTAAAAGTAAAAGTAACTAATGTCCTGTTTAAAATCTGTTTGTTTTCAGCTGAAAGAAGTCCATGCATACAACAGCTGTCTGTAAAGTTCAGACATCTGTGAAATCAAAATTCACACCAAGGATGCTTAATTATCCTCTGTTGACTGAACTATTTCACAGAGACATTTTCCTGACATGAGTCAACCTGCTTTGCATCATAAATAATCTGGCTTCTGAGATGTGAACAAGACAATTAACATACAATTTGCTGATTTTGCTAGCCCTGCTTCTGCTTTCACAACCCTGCTTACTTTACTAATTGACCTTAAAGCAAGCTATTTAATTGTACACAGTGTCAGCTAATACGGAATAATGCTGGGACAAACCTGAAATAACACAATTGGCACTGCATAAAGCTACCTTTAGTAGGAATTTTCATTATGTAATCATTAAAAGTTGTAAAAATGGCCTATACTCTCAGGTCGTAATTTACAGAATAATTAGCTTTCATGCTGTGTAACGAGATATCAATATCATATTTGAAAGGCCACAATTTTTTCTTTGATACTCTTATATTTTAAATATATGTAAGACATTATAGAATATAGTATATAAAGCCATTTACATCCATTTTTCCCTAACACCCTTTTCACACTGAGGCTTTATTTTAGGCACTAAAGGGCTAAAAATAGCTCCTGTAAATTAGAATGCCAGTGTCTAGAATGTTGTAATGGTGCATAATGAAAACCCATGGCTTTGTGTACCTAAAATAGAGGCTTGATCCACCTGCCAGCTTGTATACATTTTTTGATCAATTTTTAGAAATTTTTCCAAGGAACCCTTGAAGGCACCTCAAGGCACCCCAGGCAGTGTTGCCAACCTACCAGATTGAAATTTACTGACACGACACCCAAAATTTCCTGGCACAGCCAAGTTTTTACTGGCATGTCCAAAAGTTACAAAATTACAATTTTAAGTGCAAATTTTAGTATTTAGGCTACAAACAAGTACAATATGCAATTAGCGATGTGATTTAAGGTAGATATTAGGGCAAAAAACATATATATTTTATTTTCGATATAGTAAGTAAGTAGCTCAGGGACAGGACTCAGGAGGGCAAGAAACTAGAATAGGAAGGCACACACACACACATGAAGTTGACTCTTGGTCCCTTCAGTCCACTCCAGTCTAAACAGCACTGACAGCCCTGCTCCCGACCTGCCCTGCTCCTGTCCTACAGACCCACACACAATGCTCTGGCTGCTCTGCTTGGCTCCCTTGTGCCATGACATCACACGACACGCTTGGACACCGCCTCCACCAGAGCTTCCCGAACACACTGTAGCAGAGACTCGGATGGTCTCGGCCGGCTCTGGACCGAGCCGAACATCACAGCCATATTTTTTACTGGCAACTTTTTCCTTTTACTGGCACTTACTGGCAGGAGAAAAATGCCTGTTTTTTACTGGCTGCCAGTAAAAATACTGACGGTTGGCAACACTGACCCCAGGGTGCCTGGGCATCCTGGTTGAGAAAGGCTGCTTTAGAATACGTTTTTTTGTGTGGTAGAAAACAGAAGCACCGGAACAGGAGCATGTGTAAAACTAAATTATTTATCCACCATTTTATCCATATGGGATAAACATTTAAAGGGAGACTAAACTCTTGAGGTATACCCAGAAAGACAAACACTAGCACTAGTCACCACTATTGCCTGTGGTTCCCTTGCTTATCTGATCACCGTTACTAAACCCATTACTAACTTACCATTAGAGATTGGCGAACTTTGGTTGTTTGGATGTTCTGCGAACACCGAACAATATGCGGTGTTCGGGGAAAATTCGGAACACCGTTAAAGTCTATGGGACATTAACATGAAAAATCAAAAGTGTTCATTTTAAAGGCTTATATGCAAGTTATTGTCATAAAAAGTATCTGTGGACCCGGGTCCTGCCCCAGGGGACAAGTATCAATGAAAATTAATATTTTTTAAACGTTTTTTCGAGAGCAGTGATTTTAATAATGCTTAAAGTTAAACAATAAAAGTGAAATATTCCTTTAAATGTAGTACCTGGGGGTTGTCTATAGTATGCCTGTAAAGTGGCGCATGTTTCCCATGTTTAGAACAGTCCCTGCACAAAATAAAATTTCTAAAGGAAAAAAAGTCATTTAAAAGTACTGGCGGCTATAATGAATTGTCTATGGGAGAAATCAAAAGTACTAATTTTAAAGGCTTATATGCATGATATTGTCATAAAGAATGTTTGGGGACCTGGGTCCTGCCCCAGGGGACATGTATCAATGCAAAAAAAAGTTTTTTGGGAGCAGTGATTTTAATAATGCTTAAAGTGAAACAATAAAAATGAAATATTCCTTTAAATTTTGTACCTGAGGGGTGTCTATAGTATGCCTGTAAAGTGACGCATTTTTCCCAAGTTTAGAACAGTCCCTGCACAAAATGACATTTTGAAAGGAAAAAAGTAATTTCAAAAGTACCCCCGAACCAAAATTAAAAAATAAAAATGGAGAGGGGGTCCACCCAAATTCCATACCAGGCGCTTCAGGTCTGGTATGGATATTAAAGCGGGACTGTACTGAATTTTTTTTTTTTTTTAAAAGCCAGCAGCTACAAATACTGCAGCTGCTGACTTTTAAAAAATTGACACTTACCTGTTCCAGGGTCCAGCGGTGTCGGCAGCAGAGGCCAATCGATCGCTCGGCTCTCTGCTGTAGCCGGCGCCATTCTCGGTGAGGGAATCAGGAAGTGGCTTCACTTCCCGATTCCCTACTGCGCATGTGCGAGTCGCGCGGCGCAATGAGAAGCTTCAGCGCTGTCTGCCGGGACACGTGTGTGTCCCGGCAGACAGCGTGCCGGGACAGGAACTTGCGTAAACTCCCGTGGGAGTTTATGCCGGAAGTGGGTGCAGATACCTGTCTTAGACAGGTATCTGCACCCCCCTCCCCCCTGAAAGGTGCCAAATGTGACACCGGGGGGGGGGGGGGAGGGTTCCGAAAAGCGGGAGTTCCACTTTAGGGTGGAATCCCCCCGCTTTAAGGGGAACCCTGCACCAAATGAAAAAAATATAGCGTAGGGGCCCCCCTCAAAATCCATACCAGAGTCTTCAGCTCTGTTATGCATTTTAAGGGAAACCCCATGCCAAAATGTAAAAAAAAATGTTGTGGGGGTCCCCCCAAAAATCCACACCAGACCCTTATCCAAGCACGCAACCTGGCAGGCCGCAGGAAAAGAGGGGGGATGAGAGAGCGCCACCCCCTCCTGAACCGTACCAGGCCACATGCCCTCAACATGGGGAGGGTGCTTTGGGGTAGCCCCCCAAAGCACCTTGTCCCCTTGTTGATGGGGACAAGGACCTCATCCCCACAACCCTTGCCGGGTGGTTGTGGTGGTCTGCGGGCAGGGGGCTTATCAGAATCTGGAAGCCCCCTTTAACAGGGGACCCCCAGATCCAAGCCCCCCCATTATAAAGGCTAACGGGTACATTGTATATTCTTTGGAAAACCAGATATTACATTTACAGACTTACACATCTGCCACGGCCATTATGGAGGGGATCTGCTCTTTGTGTTATTTTTACATCATGATAAATATACTAGGGTGAGCCTGTGCTGATAGGCTCATTTTAAAGGTATGGGATGGAGACATGTTAAGGGTTTGTAAATAGAGTAAAAACAAGCACCATACAAAAAAGTACACATCGCTGATAAAATGTTAACCCTTAGAATTATTTTTTTAAAATATATATTTAGTATTATACCGTTCAAAGTTGAAATTGTTTCCAATTCTTATTTCAATACAGAGCACCTTAGTATGTTGTAAAATAATCATATATAACACATGTATTATTATTATTATTATTACAACTATCATGTTTTATTTCCTAATACTTTTAATAGCACAATGAAAAGCTTTTTACAAACCATCTAAATTCAACTATAAACTGAGCTTTTTAGAATACTAAATTGGATTTTCTGAGAAATACATTAGGAACTTACAATGTATATAAAGGCCTTTTACCGCTGCAAAATGGTAATATAAATTAATTTAAACTTATGGAATAGGAGCAGTCAAATCGGCAAATGCTATAGGTGATTACAGATTTAAAACTAAAGTTCATAATGGGAAAATAAGTAATTCTAACATAAAATCAACCACTGCTCAGGAACCTTGTTCCCAGAAACACAAAAAGACTAATGGACCATAATCCATAAGCTTTATAACATTGAAGATGAACAAAATATATAGTCCTAAGAAGAAGAAATGTATTGCTACTAAGGTTTAACAAGCTATGACTGTGCAGCTTCTAATAAAAGATATCACAAGATAGATATTGTTCATAGCAACTGAACATTAAATATAAATCCCTTGGTCTGTCCAATTTGGAAATAATTATCATTCTGTTCCTAGAACTTCCTACACATGTTTTGTCAGTCACCAAGAGATGGCTTAAAATAATAAGAGAAGAAAAGAGTGAAAACCACACTGACCCATATCAACCAATTATAAGTATTTTTTCACTGATCTGATTACAGTGCTCTGAAATATTGATGGGTGCTGTCTGTGAGAATTCATCCAACACCATTCTTATTATATGCATAAGCTAGTTTGCATAATTTTTTTTTAAGCAAATTTGGTCATGTCTAAGACCAGGAAAGCTTAAAATTTGTATTTTATTTTAGTTAGCAAAACATTGCATTAAATAGAGTCTGTGCTGTCTGCTGATCAGTTCAACCTAATTTAGTAGTGGTTAGCCATAACAAAAATTACATAAAAGAAAAATCTTTAAAGTCCCCCTCTGGCAAAAAATAATTTCCTCTCCCCAACATTCTCACCTCACCCACCTCAACCCATTCACAGTAAAAAAAAAAAAAACACAGCTCACCCAGTTTTCTACACTAGACAATGACTATTACCGTAGTGGAGGCTGGTAACAAGCTGCTGAATTCCAGGCTGGTCAACTGGTCTATTTGACGCTCTTCTAATTGTAAACATCACTGACCCCCTCCCTACAGTGTCCTGGGCTTAACTGTCCCACCTGGATGCCCGAGACCTCCCTGGTGGGTGTCAGGATGGTAAGTGGTAGGAGATGAACTTTCATTCATTGGTCTCCCCCATAAAGGGGAGCACTGAGTTCAGAACACTTTTGTGTTCAGAGCTGTCAAACCCTGGCTGTTGCAGATGAAGAAAAAGCAGGGTGCTCAATTTGATTAGGGAGAGTGCAAGAGAGCATTAGGTGTTTAATTGATCCCATGTACCTCCTTAAAGAGAACCTGTTACCTGAACTGTGCTATCACACAGGGGGCTTATCAGATCAGTAATTAAATTAAGTAAAAAACAAATTAAAATTAATGTTTTATAAATAAATAAATAAATAATTTTTGGAGGGGTCTGAGTGCTATTAAAAAAAAAAAAAGGCAATGATATTTTATTAGTTGGCGATTTAAACTGTACCATTTTTTTCTTTGTAAATGTCACTTTTTCTATAATACGTCCTACAACAAAAATTTAAAAAAATTGCATACAGTCTCCCTAAAATGCACACCATACTATGTTGCATCTGGGATGGATTTTAGAATATACCTCATGCAAAAATAAATAAATAAAAATGCTAGTGTCTGCCCTATACACACTGCTCACAGATTTCATGGGCCCTAGCAAGCTTTCTTATATGGACAGGTTTAACCTTGGAATGCTGTCTGGCTGGCTTCCCCCAAATGTTCTCTTAATGTGCTCCCCCAGGAAAATGCCTACACGTTGGTATCTTCTTGGTATATCATACCCCTGACTGCTTGTCTAAATTCACCCCAAACACTCTTTTGCACTGCTTCTGAGGCTGCACAGTATAGGGAACTCTACTATACATTTGGTGGACCTGCCCCATAGACACTGAATTCTGGATATGGATCTACAACATGCTTTGCTCAGTCTTGCATACCAACCTCACCATTTACTCATGGGAGGCCCTGTTGCATAAACTCACCCCAACACTTATATAAACACCACAGGACGCTGGCAGGGTTCATGTTCAACATGGGGAATGCCTCATGTTGATGAGAACAAGAGTGTCTTCCCTCTACATTTGGCTTGGTTGTAGAGGTTTGCAGGTGGGGGGCTTATCGGAATCTGGAACCCCACTTCAATAATAAATTGGCCTCCTGATACTGCCTAGAAATAGATACCCAAATGTTTGACAGCTTGGTCCAAACAAAATAGTTCATTAAAATCTTATTATTATTTAAGTCGTTGGGCACTTCTTTATTGAATGATAAAGAAATTAAGAATTGTAAACAAAAAAAGTCCTTTAAAAAAACAAAATCCCACAATGAAGTTCCATCGTTAATGACATTTTACACCTACTTTTGCCCTCCTGTGACCCAGAGACAGCTTATTTGGGGCTATTAACCATTTTAAGCTGACAGGGAAGAGCCATGCTAGGTTTGGGAAGGATCCCAACAATATTGTTGGGATCCATCCTGCTGCCTGCTAAACAACTGGCTACTCTTTCAGCATGTGGTTGAGAGCTGTAGTCAGATTATCCTCGCCCTCTCCTCAGTCCGGTGATGGTGGAGCAGAGTGGAGAGTAGTGGCCTACAGTCACTGCTCTCCACTCGGAGCAGACTAAAACCGCTGAGCAATCAACTGTCATGAAAACTTGTGCTAGTTTTCCTCAGCCAGCTCCCAGCTGTAATGTAAAAGTGATCCGGATGGCTGTATAGCCGCCAATCACTTTCACAATGCAGGCTGCATGGTTCCCCAGCCCCCGCTGGACTTTCCATGTGTGATTTCCGGGCCCTCTCATACTTACTGGGAGCCTGGGACCACATCAATGGGCTTTAACATGGCAGGCAGGAGGAGACTGAAAATATCTGTTTTTCAATCTCATTTGTCTGAAATGAAATAGGAAGCGACCATAATTTAGTCACTTCCAGTTTCAGAGCCAACATTCTCTGGCTGATATAGTCAGAAAAACATGCAACTGAGCAGATGGAGGCAAAGGAGACATTGGGGTCTATTAAACCCCCAATGTCTCCATAAAGAGTACCTTTCACCTGCCCAATGTTATCAATTTGTAGTTTGTTCAATATAACTCCATCTTTTATATTTTACCACAGATTGGGTATTATATTGTGTTTTTGTGCACTATAATTAATTTAATTATATTTTTCATCTGAAAATATGTGTTTTAAAATTGCAACGACTACCTTTTTATTCTACAAAGCCTCTGCTTCCAGAAAATATATAATGTTCTGGGGGTTTTATACTCACTTTCTGTGTGCTCCTTCACTTCTTCATTTACCCTCTAGAACAGCCTTTTTCAACCAGGGTGCCTTGAGGTTTTTTCAGGGGTGCCTTGACAAAACGCTTAAAAATTTATCAAAAATAGCTTACAAGCCAGCAGGTGGATCAATCCTGCCTTTTATTTACACAAAGCCACAGGTTTTTTAATGCACCATTATGACTTTCTAGACAATGGTATCCTACCAACCAATGATATTATCAGTTATTATGGAGGATGTCGGTTGCCTCCCCCGCATACTTGTTTGACCCTCCCCTGCTCCTCTTCCCCAGCACTGGGGTCACATTTAGACATGTGCATTTCGTTATGTTCTGAATCGAAATTCGGACAAATTTTTCATTATTCGGACATTCGGATGCATCCGAATTACCGAATTACAATACTAACGAATTTAACCGAATCCGAATTATTTTCGAATCGAAAAATCGCGGACGAAATTCGAAATATCTCAGGGTCACTAAGTGATTGAAACCCCAAATTTGGATATGTTGTAGTTCTACTTCTACTTCTAGTTCTACTGTGTTTGCATACCAAATTTGGGGTTTCTAGCTATAAGTGGCCCCGAGATATGTGACCCCAAAGTCGGGTCGAAAAATGTCATTCTCTGCAGCAGAAAAGTGCTTGACATTTTGTGACCCGAATTTGGGGCCACATATCTCGGGGGCCACTTATAGCTAGAAACCCCAAATTTGGTATGCAAACACAGTAGAACTAGCACTACAACATATCCAATGGGGTTTCTATCACTAAGTGACCCTGAGATATTTCGATTTTTCGATTCGAAAATAATTCGGATTCGGTTAAATTCGTTAGTATTGTAATTCGGTAATTCGGATGCATCCGAATGTCCGAATAATGAAAAAATTGTCCGAATTTCGATTCGGAACATAACGAAATGCACATGTCTACTAAATAGTCCCAGTGTTTTTTTTTTTGGTATGCAAACAGAGTAGAACTAACACTACAATCTCTCAAAATTTGGGGTTTCTATCACCAAGTAACCCCGAGATACGTGTACCCAAAGTCGGGTCGCAAAATATTTTCGAATTCGGTTGAAATTGTTTCAAATGCAGTTGAAAAAATTTCAAATGCAGTTGAAAAAATTTCAAATGCAGTTGAAAACATTTCAAATGCAGTCGAAAAAATTTCAAATGCAGTCGAAAAAATTTCAAATGCAGTTGAAAAAATTTCAAATCATGTTGATACTATTTCAAGCGGATTCGAAAATATTTTGCGCCCCGACTTTGAAAAAAAAATGAAATTGATTCTAACAGTCTGCAGAAGATCTGCAAAACAAAAGAAGTGAAATGGCGGTTAATAGTCTACAGGAGATCTGCTATTAAATTATATTTTTTTTCTATTCTGTTCTAATCTTTTCTATTTGAATTATACATTTTGGAAGATGGTTATTTACTTATATACATCTGTCACATAAAAAAAAGGATGTGAAATGGCTGTCACGGATGTCGATCGCAAGGCAAGTACATATGCTGTATGTCATTGTCCACTTGCCACAACACCTGCCACAAGTGCCAAGACACCTGCCACGAGTGCCACGTGACCGACCACAAGTGCCACGTGACCTGCCACGTGACCAAGTTGTGGATTGTCCACTTGCCATGTCACCTGCCACAAGTTATGGGGTTCCTAGCACCAACCAAGTGACCCCCAGATATGGGGGATATGTCAAGTACTTTTCTACAGCAGAGAATTACATTTTGTGACCCGACTTTGGGGCCACGTATCTCGGGGCCACTTATAGCTAGAAACCCTAAATTTGGTATGGAAACACAGTAGATATAGATATAGATATATATATAGCACTGCAACCTCTCCAAATTTGGGGTTTCTATCACCAAGTAACCCCGAGATACGTGGACCCAAAGTCGGGTCACAAAATATTTTCGAATCCGGTTGAAATAGTTTCAAATGCGGTTGAAATAATTTCGAATCATGTTGATACTATTTCAAGCGGATTCCAAAATATTTTGCGACCCGACTTTGAAAAAAAAAATGAAATTGATTCTAACAGTCTGCAGAAGATCTGCCAAAAAAAAGAAGTGAAATGGCTGTTAATAGTCTACAGGAGATCTGCTAAAAAAAGAAATAGATGCTAATAGTCTGCAGGAGATCTGGTGAGAAAACGAAATAGATACTAATTGTCTGCAGGAGATCTGCAAAAAAAAAAAAAAGTGAAATGGCTGTTTATAGTCTACAGGAGACCAAATTTGGGGTTTCTAGCTATAAGTGGCCCCGAGATACGTGGCCCCAAAGTCGGGTCACAAAATGTAATTCTCTGCTGTAGAAAAGTACTTGACATATCCCCCATATCTGGGGGTCACTTGGTTGGTGCTAGGAACCCCACAACTTGTGACAGGTGACATGGCAAGTGGACAATCCACAACTTGGTCACGTGGCAGTTCACGTGGCACTCGTGGCAGGTGTCTTGGCATTTGTGGCAGGTGTTGTGGCAAGTGGACAATGACATACAGCATATGTACTTGCCTTGCAATCGACATCCGTGACAGCCATTTCACATCTTTTTTTTTATGTGACAGATGTATATAAGTAAATAACCATCTTCCAAAATGTATAATTCAAATAGAAAAGATTAGAACAGAATAAAAAAAATATATAATTTAATAGCAGATCTCCTGTAGACTATTAACAGCCATTTCACTTCTTTTTTTTTTTGCAGATCTTCTGCAGACTGTTAGAATCAATTTCATATTTTTTTTCAAAGTCGGGTTGCAAAATATTTTCGAATCCGCTTGAAATAGTATCAACATGATTTGAAATTATTTCAACTGCATTTGAAATTATTTCAACTGCATTTGAAATTTTTTCAACTGCATTTGAAATTTTTTCAACTGCATTTGAAATTTTTTCAACTGCATTTGAAATTATTTCAACCGCATTTGAAACTATTTCAACCGAATTCGAAAATATTTTGTGACCCGACTTTGGGTCCACGTATCTCAGGGTTACTTGGTGATAGAAACAAATTTGGAGAGGTTGTAGTGCTAGTTCTACTGTGTTTGCATACCAAATTTGGGGTTTCTAGCTATAAGTGGCCCCGAGATACGTGGCCCCAAAGTCGGGTCGCAAAATGTCAAGCACTTTTCTGCAGCAGAGAATTACATTTTTCGACCTGACTTTGGGGCCACATATCTCGGGCCACTTGTAGCTAGAAACCCCAAATTTGGTATGCAAACACAGTAGAACTAGCACTACAACCTCTCCAAATTTGTTTCTATCACCAAGTAACCCTGAGATACGTGGACCCAAAGTCGGGTCACAAAATATTTTCGAATTCGGTTGAAATAGTTTCAAATGCGGTTGAAATAATTTCAAATGCAGTTGAAAAAATTTCAAATGCAGTTGAAATTATTTCAACTGCATTTGAAATTATTTCAACTGCATTTGAAATTTTTTCAACTGCATTTGAAATTTTTTCAACTGCATTTGAAATTTTTTCAACTGCATTTGAAATTTTTTCAACTGCATTTGAAATTTTTTCAACTGCATTTGAAATTATTTCAACCGCATTTGAAACTATTTCAACCGAATTCGAAAATATTTTGTGACCCGACTTTGGGTCCACGTATCTCAGGGTTACTTGGTGATAGAAACAAATTTGGAGAGGTTGTAGTGCTAGTTCTACTGTGTTTGCATACCAAATTTGGGGTTTCTAGCTATAAGTGGCCCCGAGATACGTGGCCCCAAAGTCGGGTCGCAAAATGTCAAGCACTTTTCTGCAGCAGAGAATTACATTTTTCGACCTGACTTTGGGGCCACATATCTCGGGCCACTTGTAGCTAGAAACCCCAAATTTGGTATGCAAACACAGTAGAACTAGCACTACAACCTCTCCAAATTTGTTTCTATCACCAAGTAACCCTGAGATACGTGGACCCAAAGTCGGGTCACAAAATATTTTCGAATTCGGTTGAAATAGTTTCAAATGCGGTTGAAATAATTTCAAATGCAGTTGAAAAAATTTCAAATGCAGTTGAAAAAATTTCAAATGCAGTTGAAATTATTTCAACTGCATTTGAAATTATTTCAACTGCATTTGAAATTTTTTCAACTGCATTTGAAATTTTTTCAACTGCATTTGAAATTATTTCAACCGCATTTGAAACTATTTCAACCGAATTCGAAAATATTTTGTGACCCGACTTTGGGTCCACGTATCTCAGGGTTACTTGGTGATAGAAACAAATTTGGAGAGGTTGTAGTGCTAGTTCTACTGTGTTTGCATACCAAATTTGGGGTTTCTAGCTATAAGTGGCCCCGAGATACGTGGCCCCAAAGTCGGGTCGCAAAATGTCAAGCACTTTTCTGCAGCAGAGAATTACATTTTTCGACCCGACTTTGGGGCCACATATCTCGGGCCACTTGTAGCTAGAAACCCCAAATTTGGTATGCAAACACAGTAGAACTAGCACTACAACATATCCAGTACCCCAATACCCCATATTTGGGGTTTCTATCGCTAAGTGACCCTGAGATACGTGGACCCAAAGTTGGGTCGCAAAATATTTTCGAATTCGAAAATCGGTTCGAAAATAAAACGAATTTAACAAATTTAACGAATCTAACTAAACGAAATTAATTAATTAACGAATTAAAACGAAACGAAACAAATTTTTCCTTTTGCACATGTCTAGTCACATTAGCTGACTGATGGAGATAAATTGAGGGAGAAGAGAAACATTGGGGTACTAGTCAGTATCAGTGTGCACAAGTGTATTTGCTTTGGAAGAATAAATCACCTGTAATGTTGGGTGTCTTACATGTGGATGTTTCTGCATTATGTAAAGCTATTAGAATAGCTTTTTACATTTTAGAATGGGGTGCCTCGAGACTTAATAATTTTAAAGTGTGCATTGACTGGAAAAAAAGGTTAAAAGGTTGAGAAACACTACTCTAGAATGAGGTTAAATAGCAGTATAGTATTAATCTTATAATACAATCTATTATATTCTAGGTGGAGGTCTGAAGTAGTGCATACTGAACGACCATGTCTTAGTTTAGAGTTTTCTTACCACATGTACTGGCCGTGAAAAGCATGGATTCTATGAGTTTGTTTTTATTGTTTTTTTTTTTAACTATTTAAAAGGGTTTTCACTATATGCCTTTTCTGTTCACATCACATACACATTCGGTGGTATTGTTTGTAACAAAGGATGCATATTACAGCGCAGTGAATTTCATAAATGTAGTATACAACTTGGGAATAGATTTGTTTTGTTATGCATAAACATTGCATGACCAAGACTGTATGTTTTCCTGGTTCATATGTGCACTTTTTGAAGATGTTTTTAGTAAAAGGAAGATCACTGTAAACCCTTAAGGTTTTTCGCCTCAATGCATTCTATGCATTGAGGTGAAAAACCTTCTGTAGTGCAGCAGCCCCCCAGAGCCCCCCTTTAAGTAAAAAAGTAAGTAAAAGTACTTACCTGAACCCGATCTTTCCAGCGACGGGAATGGGCACAGCAGCTCCAGCCGCTGTCTCGGGTCCTCGTTGGATAGATTGATATGATATTGATTTCAATCAAATCCAATGGCACTGGACTCGGGAGCGCACTCACACAAGTGCCCCCAGGGAAAGCGGCTCTCCGTGGAGGCACTAGAGAAGAGGAGTAGTCAGGAGCGCTGCGGAGGGACCCGAGAAGAGGATCTAGGCTGCTCTGTGCAAAACCAACTGCACAGAGAAGGCAAGTATGACATGTTTGTTATTATTTTTTTAAACAAACCTTTACAACCCCTTTAACTAGTATTAGATTTTTGCTTGTAGATAAACATTAGATATATTACATTTTTTTTCCACAAATCTTTTGTGGTAATTCAGTATTATTATACATATGCATAAAGGATATCCATGTTGATTTTTTTTGCACTTTTAGAACATTATATTCTTTTAATGAATTGATAAGTTGTATGCACCATTGAGAGCCCTGTACAATTTGAATTTATTAGTTACCTTATTCTACCAGTTTAGGTTCAGATTCATGGTTTTATGTTTATTCAAAGAGTTTGTTAAGATGAATGCTCTACAAATTTTGTTTGGTATATTCGTTGCAGGTTTTATATGAATTTCAATTTGCTGCATAATGATTACAGTACATGTAAAAATACAGTACATGCAAAGAAAAAAAAGCAACAGAAAACGCTAAATACAACATACTTTATTTCATGACTGTTTATTTAGACCGAGAGGAAACAAAGTAATGGCATTAATGATACACTCTAAAACACCAAATTAAATTAAAATATGCTTAGGCATATTTCATAAACTGCTGATTCAAATTTAATTAGTATTCTCTATAAAAACTAAAAAGCATATTGCAGTTTCAGCAACATGTAAATAGGCTAATATTGCACTAAAACTGATTAAAGATTGGAATCTCATTATAGCATGATCAATTAAATCATAATTACACATACAGGAAGCCTTTTTAAAATAACATTAATGCAGGTTGGATGCTGTAACAACCTCTGTGATAGTCCCTATTTCTCTAATCAGCAAACTGCTTGCTGTAGATAAATGACCTAGATTGAAATGCAGCCTTTTGACACTGCTCCACTTTCTTTCCTCTGGACTTTTTGATCAGGAAAGGGATTTGCTATTTTCTATGTCATTATTTGCTATTTTTTTTCTACAGAACTATTAGCCATTTTAACTGTTAATCTCCCAATGGGTTACTTTCACAGCAAGAGCGTTGGCAAACATTTCAAAGCAACAAAGGAAATCGATATGTAATTTTGCTATGTTGTCACACAAAAAAATAGGTATAAATATGTTCAAAATAACCTTAATATCAACATAGAAACATAATCAGGTCTATTTATAAAGCAGAGAAACTGACATTCACTACAGGTGAATCTTTTCAGGTGCATGTGTTTGTATAAATTGATATGAGTGATTCCCCACCAGTGACCATGTTTGGTGAAATTCACATTGACTGATTTATAAATATGCCTGTGTATCAAGTTGTGCGTTTATTTTGCGTCATGAATGTATTATCTGTCAGCATTCGATATCTATGTATATACTGTAAAAAAACATATATATTCTTGGTTGAAAAGCAGTACATTTGGGCAAATAGTGAAAATTAAAGAATAAATTCACCTTTTTTTTTTTTTTTGCAGGTAAAAAAATGTGCATTTACTATTCTTTTAGGAGCCTGGAAAGCATTGGTCCAGCGATCAGCAGATTACTGGTGCCATGCAGGACTGCTGTAGACTGTCATTGTAAGTACATCATACAGCCAGGGAGTTTTACACTGACAGGAAGAATCCATAAAATACCAGAGCGCTCAACAGCACCATGGTAGTTCATTGAGAACTACAAGCCGACATCCACAAAGGATGTTGGTACTTGAAGTTGATTGAGCCCATGTTCACAATGTGGGTGGGTTTAAAATAGTGCAAGTTCAGCTGAACTTGCATCATTTCAAACCGGCATTTCAGTCCGACTTCGGGGACGATTTGACAGACGTCTGTGCCGGTTCATGCAAAGATGTCCACTAAAGTCGCCAAAAGTAGTGCAGGAACTACTTTTGGGAATCGGTGCGGCGTTCAGGCAATAGGCTCCGATTTGACATGTCAAATTGCATGCCAAATCACCCCAATGTGAATGTGGGCTTATACACAGAATGGCTGCTTTCTCCCCACACTGCTGTAACCCAGAGGGCTTGAATCGCCGAGCCACTGCAGGAGCGAGAACATGTTACGGTTGCTAAAAAAGGATGGAATATGTAACAGGCTACCAAAGGTCAGCTTATCCTTTAAGTGAAATAAAACATTCCTTTTATAGATCCTGGTGGCCAAGAGTGTTTAATAGGTGGACCTCTGGAAAGTTACAATTTCCAAGTCCCTGAAAGGATACTTTACAGACTTATAAACTAGTGTGCTGTGGTGATTCTTTGTGAACATGTGCTGCCTGCAGCACACCAGTGCTGGATCTAGGATGTCTGATCTGGGAGTGCAGTACAAAAAGTCAATAGGGCATACTGTCAACACACTGTTGTTTTATCCTCTCCCGCTATCTATCTCTTTCTTTCCAGTTCTCCCCACTGGCACTGGCTATCTTTGAGTTTTTAATAAACACTTGGTGCATTTCTGCATCATGAGTCATGACTTGGCTATAACAATTGATGTTACTTCTGGGTAGTGCAGAGCCAGTGCAAACATGAACAAAGAATGCTATTTCCTTATATTGCTATATGGCTGCAATGAAAATGCATGTGGACAGTGTTTCTCTACTTTTTTTTTTTTAGTAACAGCATCCTTTAAAAGTACGCAAACTCCTGAACTGTATTTATTGGGCTAAATGGCACTGACATTTGCACTGGGTGATGTCACCCACTGCTTGGTACCACATGGGGGAGTTCCCCCTTTACATCAGATTCCACCCATCACTTCAGAGTCAGCCCCATTCACATCACAATCTCCCCATTACATCAGAGTTGCCTTCCTTAAATCATAGTTGCCCCTTTACATCTGAGTCCCTCCATTACAACAGAATCCCCCCATCATAACAGCCCCCCCCATCTCAACAGAGTGTCCCTCCATCACAACAGAGTCTCCCATCACAATTGAGTGTCCCCCTTCAAAACAGAATCCCAACCAATGCTACTGGTCCTGGGGGACACCCCTGAAATCTAGGGGGGGGGGGGCAAAGCACCCCCTATCACCCATCTAGATCCAGAGGTGCAACACACCATTATGGGATTTAGTGCAGTACCGTGTGTTGCTTTAGAGCTGCACACACCAAACTTACTGCATGTCTGATTATACGTTCACTGTGAAGCATTGGCAGCCCCTTTACATGAAAGGACTGCCTTATGCAAGGTTTACATACAACATAACACGTCTTAGCACACATGCATTAAAAGCGGTGCAGTGGACCCCCCTGATGTGAGTGGCTTTTTGGGCTAAGCCATACAGGAGATTTAAATCTTTTGTTATTATGAGTTTTAACCACTTGTTTGCAGTCACCTGAATAGTTGCAACACAGAAGATTTTACGTAGCTTGATCCTGCTACTAATATCAATTTCACATTATCTACCAATACTCAATATTCATCTGTGATTAATCGCTAGAAGATGCTTCTACATCCATCTTTGGAGACTCTCAAAATTAGTTAGGACTGCAGTACACTGGGGTGCTGTGATGAGGCCTCTGCTGCTTAAACATATATTTGCAAACGTGTGCAAACTGCACCCCTTGATTTTAATGTGAACTGTAATGCCACGTACACACAACCGTTTTTTCCTTCGGAATAAACTCTGACGGTTTTTCTAATGGAGTTCCAACGGAGTTCCGACGGAATTCCGTTCAAGCAGTCTTGCCTACACATGATCACACCAAACGCAGTGACATACAACACGTACAACGTGATTAGAAAAAGGAAGTTCAATAGCCAGTAGCCAATAGCTGCCGTCTCGTACTTGCTTTAGAGCATGCGTCGTTTTTGGTCCGTCGAAACAGCATACAGATGAGCGGTTTTCCCGATAGGAATTGATTCAGTCGGAAATATTTAAAACATTTTCTATTTATAGGTCAGTCATAATTTTCGAGAAAAAAAAAGTCTGATGAGGCCCACACATCCAATTTTTCTGCCGGAAAGTCTGACCGTGTGTACGCAGCATTAGACAGGGTAATTCAGTTTGTTGCAGGCTGACTGGTAAGCGAGCTGGGATTTTTTTTGACAATCATTGCCCTTTCATTCTGCTCCTTTCTGCAAAAGGCCAGTTATAGACTGAGGTGGTTGCCATTTGTTTTTAGCATTAGTGAATTGGTGAGGGGATGCACTGGATACCTTTGCTGCCATTGTGCTATTGCTGGGTGTCCAGTACATTCCTTTACCTCTAAAGAGGAGTGGGTTCCCTCCAGGCATACCTGCCCTTAATCTATCCATTATTATATATATTATATATGTGCTCAACCTCAAAATGTATAGAGTTAGGACTGCAGTACACTGGGGTGCCGTGACGTGGCCTCTGCACTTACACATATATTTGCAAATGTGGCAAACTAAACCCCTTGGTTTTAACATGAACTGTTATGCCCCGTACACACGATCAGATATTCCGATGGAAAAAGTCCGATCAGATTATTTTGTCGGAAAATCCGATCATGTGTGGGCTCTAGCGTGCTTTTTCCGTCAGAATTTCCGACAACATAATTCGATGTTCGCATGCTCAGAAGAAATTTAGAGACGAAAGCTATTGGCTACTGCCCTGTACGTAGTCCCGTCGTACGTTTTGTACGTCACCTCGTTCGTAATTATCGGATTTTCCGACAACTTTGTCCAACCGTGTGTGTGCAACACAAGTTTGCCGGATTTTGTGGTTGGAATGTACGACCGTGTGTACGGGGCATTATACAGGATAATGTTTTTTTTATTGTTTTTAACATACGTCGCCCTTCCATGTGCTCTTTGCTGCATAAAGCCAGTTAGAGATTGAGATTTGTTTGTACTGTGAAGCATTGGCAGCCCTTTTATATGAATGCAGGTTTACATGCAACATAACACATCTTAACACACATTCATTAAAAGCAGTGCAGTTGACTCCCCTAATGTTAGTAGCTCTTTGGGCCAAGCCATACAGAAGATTTAAATATTTTATTACGAGATTTAACCACTTTTTTGCAGTTACCTGAATAGTTGCAACACAGAAGATTTTAAGTAGCTTGATCTTGCTACTAATATCACTAGCTACATGTAATAACAATCAATTTCACATTATCTACCTATACTCCATTCATGTGTGATTAATCGCTAGAAAATGCTTCTACATGCTACTTGTGTAGCTTTATCCTTAGGGAGCATTTTGCTTCATTTGATTAGCAATCTTTTGCTACTCCTAATGATTAACCACTAGTGGTTTAGTGGCAGGATTAAACAATTGACAGCACTAGAATGTTAGAATATGAGGTTTATGTGAAATCTGTATTGGCTAATGTAAATAATCATAATACAAATATATTTAACTTATAGTGTGATTACAATAGGTGTGTAATGAATACTGTAATCTATTTCTCTATCTTGTTTTTCTATGTGTTCCATGGGGGGGGGGGGGTGTGATGTATCTAAAGTCATCCATATGCCGCGTACACACGAAAGGACTATCCCGCGGGATTATCCGCTGGACCGAAGTCCAGCGGATAATCCCCTCGTGTGTGGGCGCCGGCGGACTTTTTTTGGCCAAAGTACGGCGGACTAAAGTTTCAGGTTTTGTTTTCAAATTATCCGCTGGACTTGGCAGTCCAGCGGATAATCCGGTCGTGTGTAGTATGGTCCGGCGTACCAAAAAGGACGCATGCTCAGTAGCAAGTATTTTTCTAGTATTTTTCGTTTTCTAGTCCCGTCGTACGTGCTGTACGTCATCGCGTGAACCGTCGGACTTTTTGCGTGATCGTGTGTGGTCAAGTCCGTTCGCTTTTTAGTCCAGCGTACCCAGCTGGAAAGTCCAGCGGATTGTCCGCTGGACTTAGGTCCGCCGGGAAAAGTCCGTACGTGTGTACGCGGCAATAGATGGATTGACTCTCAGCCTGTTCAGCAGGCTCTGGCTGAGATTCGATCCATCTGTGAGCAGGCTACTTTGAATCAATCTACTTTGGTACAACCACCCTGGCGGTGATCATTGGGTTTTGCCTTCCATCCATGGTGGAAGGAAAGAAATTGTATATTCTATGGCTTGCTGAATGTGAAAAAATGCTAGTAGTTAAGGAAAAAAAATAATGTGATTTGAAACAGCAGCCGTACCTGGCCGCAGACAAAATTATACAGTATACAAGAAACACAAATGGTTAAGCTGGTGGCAGGGGCCTTGTGGGTACAAAATAGACATGTGCAATTTGTTTTGTTCTGAATTTGTTTTTTAATGAATGTCGACAAATTTGTTAACCCGTTTAACAAAGTTTTCAGAATATTTACTTTTTTTTTGCCTTATGCAAGGTTTACATACAACATAACACGTCTTAACACACATGCATTAAAAGTGGTGCAGTGGACCCCCCTGATATTTTCGGGTCATTCGTTATGATCGAAGTTCTTAAATTCAAAAATTTGTAAATTCATACATTCTAAAATTTGTAAATTCTAAAAATCAAAAATTCAAAAATAAGAAAGAAAATCTGAAAATAAGAAAGAATAACTAACTAATAATAACTAACTATTAAATTATAGGTATTGGAATTTCCTTTCAAATTTGGCTGTTAGTGAATGTAACGAATACAAATTTATCTGAAGTTACGAATTATCCGAAATAAAGAATGCCGCATCTAAACAAATGGAATGGAACAAATTAAAAATAATTAATAACAATAATAATACTAAAAACGTATTATTATTATTATTATTAATTATTCATTCATTCCGTTCCATTTGTTTATATGTGTCATTCGTTATTTTGGATAATTCCTAACTTTGGGTAAATTCATATTTGTTACGTTCACTAACAGCCAAATTTGAAAGGAAATTCCAGTACCTATAATTTAATAGTTAGTTATTATTAGTTAGTTATTCTTTCTAATTTTCAGATTTTCTTTCTTACAAATTTTCTAATTTACGAACTTCGATCGTAATGAATGACCCGAAAAAAATAAAAAAACAATGAATCGAAAACGAAAATGAACAAATTTTTTCAGCAGTGCACATGTCTAGTACAAAATACATCACAGCATATTTGCGTAAAATAAAATAGTTGTCATGGTTATGCAGTAATCTTCCCCTGTTTGCTTACCTCTCCTCATGTGTTCAGACTAAGAGGCCAGCCACTCTCACCTGGTGGTTTTTATAACCTCTCCTCTAAGTATGGCTCCACCCCAGGCCCTATCAGGGAACCCTATATTAACCTGTGCACTGCAAGCCAGTGGTGCTGATCAACCATTGTGTATCCATGGTGTATTCGGCTTCCTGTTTCCTGCTTGCCGTGTGTTCTATGTTTGTCTCTGTTACCGACCTTGGCGTGTTCTCTACGATTCCAGTCTGCTTGTGACCTTGACCTTTTGACATGTCCCCAACAATCCCTGTCTGCCTGTGACCCTGAACCTTTGGTGCGACTCTGTTGTTCCTGTCTGCTAGTTGCCCTGACCTCTGCCTTATCCCCTTACTATCCTTGTCGTTCCAGCCTGCTGCTTCCTTCTCCTGTAGTCTACTGTGAGCGTGAGCTGTGAGACCCTAGGGGCCGTGACCTGGAGCTGCAGCAAAGTCAATCCTCACCACTAGAGGCTCTGGCAAACACCTGCTGGCTCTTAGACTCCGCACCCTGGGGAATCTATGCTCTAGCTCCCACTGGGATCTGTGTTGGTGATCCAGTAGACCTGTGTCCTGAATCTCCCTGGGTACAATCCGCAGCAGTCAGTCCTAAGGTCCACTACCTAGCGGTGCGCTTCCGACTCCTACAGAGTGCACCTGTCACCTGGTCTCAGGTGACCTGACAATAGTACAAAACTTTATTGAAAATACACAGGTAAAACACACATTGCAAGCCATTATGTGTACATACTGTACATAAAAACTTTAAAATTATACTAAACACACATTGTTTAATTTACATTGTCTGTTTTATTTCTGTATGTGAATGATGGTACTGTAAATATTTAAATAAAAAAAATCTAAGTACCTTTTTCCTAATTGATATACAGCTGACACATGACCCAGCTCTTCCCTAGCCTTTCTGCAGGGACACATAAGCAGGAGGAGCTTCTAGTCCTCTGCTGCTGGTCAAATGTTCAAAATAAAAAAAAAAACAGCCTTGGAATACAGAGTAAAAATAAAAAATTATTATCAATATCCTGTTTTAAAATTGTCATACAAATATATATTTGAAATCAAATCTTTATTGTTTTTTGGCAATAACATGGTGTGGGTGGATTTTTTCCAGTCACAGACTGTGTCACACCCCTCCAGCCTGTGTCTTATAAGAAGTGGGAGGTGAAGGCTCCATCAATCTACATGCAATATCCCATCCCATCGTGTTTAGCTGGTTAGTGTGCATGGAGGAGAAGGGAGAGAGTAGGTTGTCATTTACCACTGTGTACACACCCACATGTGTGACTCTAAAGTCATATGGGCTGCTCTGATGTGATAGGGAGGAAATTCTCAGCATAGAATCTCACTGAAAACAGAGCTGCCAACACTGTTTTGCATAATCCCCAGTTGGATTGGTGACTTGGGCAGAAGAGGGAGATTCACTATGCGTTCCCTGAAGAAGAACAAATATGCTGTGATGTATTTTATATCCACAAGGCCCCTGCTACCCCCCTAACCATGTGTGGTTTTCTACTCGACAAAATGTCATAATGTATTCAGTTTGTTTCACATAATATACTAAAATAAAATACAATAGGCTGGGAGAATTCCTATAGCCAGGTTGAAGCCAGATTCAATTATCTAAACAAATAGGAACCTCCAGATACCAGCTTCAACACCTTCACCTGTTTACATACACAATAGAGGCCGATGGCTTTTGTCATGCAAAACTTAACTTGGGGAAACCTTGTAATACCTTCACATTTCTAATTTCCCTTCAAAATTCTGGGCAGTAAGCTTATTAGCACTTTACAGGAAAAGGAGTGAGGTGATGTGTCAGAAACCATGAATCAGACCAAGACAGAAGCTCAGTTAAAATAACACTTGTTTAATAATAATAGTAAAGGGAAAACAGAAAAGCCTAGTCAAATCATAGCCAGAGTTCAGTAACCGGAACGGATAGTCAGACAAGCCAGGACGTCAGGGAGCCAGAGATCAGCGTACTTCAGGACAGGCCAGGAAATCAGGAAACCAGAGAATCAGCATAGTGGAACAGCAAGCAGGATCAGGAACCAGAAGGGACGTCAGCCAAGCAAGTCTTCAACAGGTACACAGGAGAGAATCTCTGGATGTGTTGACCAAGGCGAAGACAGAGAGGAACTGAACAGCTTAAGTAACCAGCAGGACTGACAAACAGGATATCATCATCAGGTGAGTCACTGTGGAAAAGACTGGTGCTGGCAATTAACCGACAACTGATTGGCCTGCCAGAGAAGGAAGGACTGAGCCCAGCTCTGACATGATGGTAACAAAGAATATTTGAAAGTATCCAATCCTTAGTAGACTAGTATAATTTGATTAGGTTAGTTATAACTGCCCACCAATCAAATGCCATTTGGTGTTAATCTATGGGGCTGGCTCTATTTTAATGGAAACTCCCAAGGGTGTTATTAGACTTTTGATCACCAGCTTTACAAAATATGGTCTGAGAATTATGGGAATTTGATAAGTGATCCATTTGCCCATATGAATGTGAGTTTTCTTAATCTTTTATTGTAATATTTTTTTAATGGAAAGCACGATGATGTGTGTATTTTTTTTTTTTTTATGAAGTTAGGACTGTTGCTAAAGCCTATGGAGGAGTAACCCTGGAATTATGTGACCTCCTGGAATTTAGGAGATGCAATATTACAAGTGAGAGCACATCCAAAAGGCACAATTGGTTGAAGTGTTTCACTGTGTGCAACACGTGCAGTTGTGGGAAGATTACACTAGAGATTAAATTAATATACAGTACGTAGGATTGATTGATTAATGCACCTGTTATAAATGACTTTTGAACCACATTAATTGCACTTTATTCATTATGCACTTTTAGTGATCTAGTGCACATGGCTGTTCTGGCATAATTTATGTATGTGTGGTCATTATTGATATTATCATATTGATGTGTTCACATTTTTATCACTTTACATTATGTAGTGGGTTGTACTAATTAATTAATTTGGATGTGGGGATTATGTATTTAGGAGTTCTGCACTTTATTTATTTATTGATATTATTATTATTTTTATATTATTTAATAGTGTAGATTACCTGGATTAGCACATGTCACCAGGATGAATAGCCCAATGACATTGCATCTAGATAAAACACCTTGATCCTCCTCAAGGAAAGACCTGTGAGTTATTGTTTTTTTTTTCTGAGCTTACATGCATTTATCTTATTACATTTGTTGATCCATTTTTAATGGGGTGATGTGTGACACTTTCATCTGATAATTTAATGTTACTCTCACTGTTTCTAACTGACATTTTTTAAAATGTTAAAAGTAATTTTTTCCACTTGTTGATTGCTCCACAGACTTTTAACTATATAAGGTAGCAAATACCCAACACTTTTATCTTAATGGATGACACATATTTCCCATTCACTCTTATGGCCCGTACACACGATCCGAATATCGTCCTGAAAACGGTCGTCCGAGGAAGGATCGTTTTTCGGATTGTGTGTACACTACTTTCGACAGCCGATCATGACCGCTCATCCGATATTACTCGATCGGACATGCACGGAAATTTTCCCCGTACGATTCCAGATCGTATGATTTCCGTTTAGTCAGTAAAGTTGTCGTCCGAAAATACAATACAAATACATTACAACACTTCCGATTTTTTTTTTATCGTACGAGAATTTTCGTGACTTTATTTAGCTATTCAATTTCTACTTGCGATTATTAACCAAAAACGGTCATACCATTGGTCATACGATATTCGGATCGTGTGTACGGGGCAATATCCATAAACCTTATTCTAGCTCACATCCTCCCACTAGCCCCCACCTTAGAGGAACATGTTAGCAAGTGCTATAGACACCACAAAATATATCACTGCCTTTTCACTTACTTCTTAAGCTGCCCATTTTATAACAAACCCTTTAATTATTTCCTCAAATACCCTAAACACCTCTAGCTGATTGTGGATATACTGTATCTCCTTTCTTATAGCTTATTCAACTAAATTCAATGACACCCTTCACAGAAGAGGAACTACAAATGGTCCTTTCCCATATGAAACATTGGAAGAGTTCTAATGGGTTTACAACAACACCTTCTTTGACCTATGACTTCTTATAGATTTCAATAACCTAGCTTCTACAAGGTCAACTATCCTGATACTGAACTGTATTAAATACATTCTTATCCTCAGTTTATACAAATGAAAAAAGGGTATAATAAATAAGACAGTAATGTCAATAAAGTTGAATTGAATGTAGCCTTGTGGCTGATAGTAACAAGTGTTTCAAAAAAGACTGGAACAATCGAATTTGAATAAATCAACAGAAACAGATGGATTACACCCAAGAGTTCTCAACGGACTTAGTTATGTTATAGCCAGACTGTTACTCCTAATTTCTAAGGACAGCTTACTGACTAGAATGATACCGGCAGATTGGTTTTATTGTCAAAACTTAATTGAAGAAGCTGAAGTTAGTTTGGCTTCAAATTGTTAGTGTATTTAAATCTGCTAGTACATCTAACACTTCCCTCCCCCCAGACTGAGAATGCTGCTATCCAAATGTGCCCCTCTGCTCATTCATCCAGAGTGGGGGCACTCTAATACAGGAGGTGACAAGATCACTAGGTGAAAACAGAGGGAAAAATTAGCCTTAAAAAATGCAGACACCACATTTCATGATTGGTAAGCTGCAATATATAACATTTTTGGTTTTGGGTTTAATACTATTTTAATCCAAGGTCTCTAAAGAAGACATACAGCCATACAATGAAGTTGGATGAAAAGCAGTTCAACCTTAAACTGTGTAATGGCTTATTTACTGGTAGTGCAGTAAGGATGTGGAACTCCCTTCCACAGTTGGTGGGGTCAGCAGGAAGTATAGATACATTCAAAAAGCTTTTTGATGTGTTTCTTAGCGAACACAATGCACAAGGATATGGAAAATGATAGTGACACACACACATATACATATACTCAAGTTTTAACTATGTACCTATATATAGTTAGCCTAGGGCAACTTGACTCTATAACTGGTCACAAAGCATGAGATAACACAATTAAGGCAGTTATTATCCTACATTAAATTCAACAGGCCAAACTCAAGGTCCTTCTCCTCCTATCCACAGACAAAGGGAAACCTCCAGCCGCTGTTTCATGCAGCCTATTATTAAGTCAGATTGAATCTGATGTTAAAAGATGGTTTGAAACATTCTTATCTTGGTTTGCATGTGAATATCCTGCTATGCTTACAATACTTATTCCATACTATCCCAAACAAAACCTTCAACCCTTTTTCTGCTCCTCATGCTCCCTTATGTGCTGGTTTATATGAATTTCTTTAAAACAAGGATAAACTTTAAACAACTAACTAAACTCAAACAAGATGGAGCATGGGCATCCCCAACTTTAAATGTTACTACCTAGCATATACAATATAACCAACCAATATGATAGTGGGACTAAATTAGACCTAAAATGGTAAACCACACTATTAAAAATTCACAATATTTTATTACATTATGTTAAAAAGTCATCTGTATGGTGATTACTTTAAAAACATTTAACAATACTCATAGTTACAGGAATCATTTCATCAAACATTTGTCATATACATAGCAATAAAGTTGGTTGATATCAATCGCATTTTGCGGGATTGCCCGCTTCTTCAGGACAAAAGGATTAGAAGTACAAAAATATAATTTAAATATATCTCACATAAGCTATAATATAATATAAAAATTATAAACATAACAAAATGTATCCCTCCTTGGAAAGTTTTAACAAGTCGACCTTGTATAAAAGATGGGAAGAGCTCGAAGCACAGCTGGCAATTACATTACCAAATTTGTGTCCACTTGGGAATAGTTGGACATTATGGGATTGATTTACTAAAGCTGGAGAGTGCAAAATCTGAAGCAGCTGTGCATAGAAACCAATAAGCTTCAATTTTTTTTTGGCAAAACTTAATTGAACAAGCTGACGTTAGAAGCTGATTGGCTACCATGCACAACTGCATTTGATTTTGCACTCTCCAATTTTAGTAAATCAACTCTTATATCAACATTCTGAAAAAAATACAAATTCCTTTTTGAGAAACAGATGAAATTTCCTCACTCCCCTACCTCTCTACTCCACATTTATTGCATATGTATTCTCTCATAAATAGGGACCTCAGTCTGAATAAGCGCCCATTAGATTGACCCTGACCCTGCCTCTCAACTAACAGATGATTAAACAAGCTCAACGAACACCCTCACATGAGTCCTATGCCCTACAATTTGAAAATAAACAAGTAACATTCTTGACACAGGGAAAAAAAAAACTTACTTTGCAGTCAATAATGTTAGGAAGTATCACCTTATGACTTGAAACATTTATTTTGTGAAGTTCTTCAAGCCAATACTGTTACTGCGAGCAACAATGTTGTATGATAGCTTTCTCCCCTGAACACCCTCCCACCTCCCATTACTTTCCTTTTTTCTACTTTACTGTAATGATGTTCATCTACATTAGCTACTCAACCCTTACAGTAAAGAAAGTATGAAAAAATACAGAACGGTGAACACTGAGAGGGTACAGACTATGTAGCCCACCACACTGTAATAATGTAGCACAATACAGTACTTTATAGTACTGTATATGGCACAGGTTAGCACTGTATAACATCAACTAGCTCTCTCTGCAACCACTCTGTCAACCCTATCTGCTCCTAATCCACACACACTGAGAAAAGGCAGCTAGGAACTCTGACTTTTACAGGAAGGATTCTGTCCCATAACAACCTCTTCATTATCAGCCCTTCCAAGCCACCTGTCCATAGTTCAAAGCCCAGAAATTGCATGGGAATTGGTTGCTATGGCAGTAAACAATCACATTAGTTTGCTGTTTTCCCAAACTGTAAATGACTTGAATTCAGGTCAAACTCATGGTTGACCTGAACCTGAAGATCATCCCTAGTTATAGATAATATCACAACAACTCATTACGCAACACTCATATTTATTTTGTTTAAGCCATAAATGGATAAATGATTCCGTTCTTGTACTTTAGGAAGTATTTATAACTGCATGAACTGTAACTGGAAGAAAATGTAATTGATGTTACCACTACGATGAAAAAAGGCTATCAGAAAAAAAAAAAAAAAAAAACATATTGAAGTCTATTTTTCTGAAGTAAGAACATTTCAAATTGGATTCTGCTTGGTTTTTATAAGTTACTAAAGTTCAAAATTGACACTGAAGAAAAATAACTCCCATTGTATGTATAAAGCATAAGCGTATAATAAGTGTAACAACTACAAATACATTTTAATTTATTCTATGCTTATATACATGCAAAGGAATAAAATATGTCAAAATGATAAAACAAGAAGCAGCCTCAGGCCACCCCCTTCCCCTGAAATCTAGCAGCCCTAGGCCACCATGTATGTTATTTTTTTCATAAATTTAACCTGTATGGGAGAAATATTAAATTCCAGAAAGCATTCGTTTCCTGCCACAGGCCTGAGATTTCATGGGACATATTTTCATTCTTCTAAGCAGTATATCCAAAAGCAACAGTCATATAGAGGTAAGCTACTTTTTACTTACTGTATACTGTGTTGCTGTATTTATTACTGATATGTGTTTATTAAATTGCTTGTAAAGGCTGAAGTATACTATAAAAATATTGGACACCCGCACCTTGGTGATATGTGGTGGTATAATGCGCCGTTGCTGTCACTATTGTCCCCACAAATGGGTCAGGTTGAATAAATTATACACAGCAATTGCTCCACCTAGTGTTGTATTTGCTATCTACTTGAAATGAGGAGGGAGAGTCCCAGGAGAGTTGAGGCTCTCACGCACATCGCTGGAGGAAGATCGGGCTAAGGTAAGTATTTGGGGTGGATGCTACACAGAGGAGACTTTTTACCTTCATGCATAGAATGCATGAAAACAGAAAACCGTTAGCCTTTACAATAAATAAATTATAGACAGCGCTTGCTCCACCTAGTGTTAAAGTGAATAAGCAGTGTTAAATATTCAATTTCTCTTACTAAACCTTACCATAAACCAACTAGTGCTAGTGAAATAATTAAATCAATAAATTATTTGTATTGATAACTGGCATTTAAAGTGCATACATTAATTGCTTAGTGTACCAAGGCCTTTTCTGGATTAATTCAATTAATCAATGAAGAATTTATGGACAACTTAAAGTGCATAAAGTAATGGCTGTGCAAAACAAAGTATTTTCCTTATAAGAAAGTGTTGTTGTGCTCCGTATCCCTATATTGTCTGTGCATCCACCTCGTAAGGCACTGTAGACACCCTGCACTCACCAGTTATGTTGGACTTTCCTGCCATATAGCAAGAGAAGTCTGCTGTGATTATAGTTCATTCTGGGGACCTATTCCACTATGATGTCCTCTGGTTACCCCCGCTGGTGTGGGTTACCTCCAGTGGTGACTCCAGAGCTCCAGGATCAGAATGTGCAGGTGTACCTGCGATATATGGAGAGAAAACTCTTCATAGTATAAAAACTTTTAAATGATTTATTGTGTATCGGCATCATACATAATAAAACTCCATTAAAAATAGTGTTGCAATGAGTTAGATATGTCCAAACTGAACGTCACAATAACAAGAGGGCCCTACATGTGTGTGAGTAGTGGTCATTGCCTAGAGAATGGCGTGCATTCCGCTCTCTGGGCCAACAGTGACGCGTGGGAGATTCATCTTGACGCGTTTCATCATCTGTGAGTAACATTATCAAAAGCAGGAAGCTCCCTTGCGTTCCAGTCATTTAAATAAACTTGTCACGGGGGGGCGTGGCCAGCCGGCAAGAGAGATGGACGCTTAGTGCTGAGCTCTGCTGTGAGGGAGACGAACCGGAACGATTAGGGACCGCTGGAGCCGGTATTTTTGTACAAAAACTTCCCCACATTAGTCCGGTAGTGACCCACAACAATGTCCCGTAAGAGAACTGGGGACCACAAGCCCCAAAAGCTCACCACACTCCTGTACCCTCCTGAAGCGCTGGTCAGTCAGAATCAAAATGGAGCTGAAGGCATAGCAGCGCCTCAGACTAAACATACAGAAATCCCTAATAACATTTCTGGTGACTCACCAAACAGGGAGATGTCTAGCTCCCATGACAATGACACAGAGGGGGATCCCTTAATGAACAGCCCAGCTAAGGCAAAAATGAGAATGGATGCTCTAGCACAGCGGCCACCTCACTCAGAAATTGAGCCCCAGGCTTTTATTCCACTACAATCTAACCAGGCCTTACATTCCTCAATGGCATCCTTCCCAACCTGCGGTCAGCCTGTTATTGACACTACACTGAAAGAGATGTTAATATCACTGCATTCCTCTCTTGTGACTGATTTATTCACTCTATTTACTAAACTCACTACAGATGTCAGTCTAATAGATAACAGAGTATCCACTATTGAGAAAGGTATGATGAAATGCTTCTCCACAGTGAATGACATCATTGATTCTATTGATGAGGTAAAAGATGAACAAGAGTGGATAAGGGGCAAATTAGCAAATTTGGAAGACCGCTCTAGACGAAACAATGTCAAGTTAAGGGGGGTCCCCGAAAATATAACAACTCCAGAATTACCCAAATACGCCAAAGAACTTATACGCACTATTCTACCTGAAGTTACGCCACGTGACATTATAATTGACAGAATAGACAGAATTGCAAAACCTTCACACCTGGCTGCATCAGTGCCTAGAGATATACTTATGAGGATCCATTTTTTCCATATTAAAGAAAAAATGATGTCAGAAGCCAGATTGAAAGGCCCTCTACCACGTCCGTTTGAGGGTGTTCAAATATTTCCTGATTTATCAAGATATACGCTTCAACTACGTAGAGATTTGAACCCCATAACTAAAGGAATGCAAAACCATAAGATTCTATACAAATGGCGCTACCCGGCCACACTAATTGTCTCCAAAAACGGATCCACTCATATAATAAATGACCTACACAAGGGTTTGAAACTTTTGAAAGAATGGGGAATAATCCCGGAATACCACAAAGATGAAACTTCGCTTCTTCCAAAACGTCCTTCAACATATCACTACAATCAAAGATCCCGGAATCATCAACCTATGGAAGTATCTGGCTCCTGAGCGGTCCGCTAACTACGTTTATAGCGTCCCCTCCAGGAATTTTGTTTGATCTCACTTGCCTTTGGTATTAACTGTTCCACACTGCAGCAGTAAAAGCGGACTCTTTGCTTTTTTTTTTTTTGTGCTTGACACAAATCTGCCGCATCCTGTTTTCATATCTTTTGCTATATTTTTAAATAGCTGTTATATATAATTGTAATTTCATTCCAGGTTTTATAGAAATACATCTAGTTACGGAACCCAGGTATCCTGATAAGCCGAAAGGAACTGAATTTACTGTATACACCAAGAAATATCTGCAAACTGTAAGTGTTATAGTCTCCCACGATCCATCACTTAGCCACAACAGGAAATATGCCATTCACGATAGTATCCTTGAACGCCAAGGGTCTCAACCACCCAGCAAAGAGACAATCTTTGTGGCATACTGCTGAAAAGCTTGATAGTGATATCTTATGTGTCCAAGAGACACACTTGACCCCACTTTCAGCCACTTTATGTCGCAGTAACAAATTTCCCCATATTTTCTATTCTAATTTCTCTTCCAAGAAGAGAGGAGTGCTTGTAGCGATCAAGAAAGACACTGACTTCCACCTCATAAAAGAAATAGGTGACCCCAATGGTCGTTTTCTTATTTTAATCTGTATGATTAATGGAACTAAATATACCTTACTCAACTTGTATGCTCCCAATTCTAGACAGGCAAATTTTGTCAAAAAGACTTTGACCAAAATTAAAGAGTTACAACAAGGATATCTCCTTGTATGCGGAGACTTTAATATGGTTGCAGATATTTATATGGACACTACTTCAGCGGATAAGAGAAGACCCTCTCCCCTGGGGCAAATCCTGACATCGTCTGATCTTTACGATGTCTGGAGATGCCACCATGGATCAGAGAGGGATTATACTTATTTCTCCCCGCAACACAAGTCGTATTCCAGAATTGACATGTTTGTTGTTGATAAATTGTTATTACAAAAGGTGACTACCTCTGTTATCCACACCATGACATGGTCAGACCACAACCCAATTTCGATAATTATTGATGATACGTCTCCTCAACGGAACTATTTTCTCTGGAGAGCCAATAATTTCATATTACAACATGCTACATACTCCAAAGAAATTGCTACTCATTTGAAAGAATATTTTGAATTGAACGCTGATTCAGTGGGGGATCCTGCCGTGGTGTGGAACGCGCATAAAGCGGTACTGAGAGGTGTTCTTATAAAACTGGGCTCCATTCACAAAAAAAAAAAAGAACACAACAAATAGACTCCCTTACATCCCAAATTGCTCATTTGGAGGCAGACCATAAGTCATCTGCATGTCCCACTACACTAGCACAATTAATGTCGCTTAGACAGGAACTCAGGCTGCTTCTTCTCCATACATACGAACATATGCAACGCAAATTCAAAGCCATCTCTTATTCCACATCCAATAAGGCAGGAAAAAGATTAGCACAACGTATCAAAGGGGCTAGAGTTAAATCTAAAATTCCCTTCTTATTCCACCCACACTCGAAAGTGAAGCTATCTAATCCACAAGACATTGCGAATGCTTTTAGCGATTACTATAGTGACCTATATAATCTCAAGAATGACCCTACAACCCACCAACCATCCCCAGAGGAAATTGATGACTTTCTCCATAAGATAAATTTACCGACTCTGACAGAAACACAATTGTCTTATTTAAATGCTCCTTTTTCAGCACCAGAACTTCTAGCTACCATCTCATCACTGCCTTGTAACAAAACACCAGGCCCGGATGGCCTTACAGGGGAATACTTCAAACAATTCTCTACCTATTTGATTCCACACTTGCTGAAATTTCTTAACCAAGCTGCATATTCTTCCAAATTCCCTGTAGAATCGCTAAACGCATTAATTATCACTCTCCCAAAACCTGAAAAAGATCCGACTGCCCCACAAAACTTCCGGCCAATCTCCTTACTTAACCTTGATTTAAAAATATACGCCAAAACTATTGCTAGACGCTTAATGAAGATTATGCCAGACCTGATTCACAAAGACCAAACAGGATTTATTAAAGGGAGGCAAGCATCTGACGCGACGCGTCGCATGATTGACTTAATCCATTGCGTAAATTCCAGTGGAACACCTTCTCTGCTTCTTTCTTTAGATGCAGAGAAGGCATTTGATCGGGTGCACTGGACCTATCTACAGAAAGTTCTCATGAAATTTGGGTTTAAAGACAATATTTATAATGCTATCATGGCACTATATACTTGCCCAGCTGCTCAAGTTTTTTCGGCTAATATGATATCTCATCCATTCCAAATTTCGAACGGTACCCGTCAGGGTTGCCCATTGTCGCCCTTAATTTTTGATCTAACTATAGAACCTTTAGCTGAGCACATACGCACGAACTCGAACATCTCAGGCATAACTGTTGGCAACACTACTCATAAGATTAGTCTTTTTGCTGATGATGTGATTTTAATATTATCAAATCCTACCTCCTCCTTAGCAGCAGCCCGAGACGTTTTAGATTGGTTTGGACGAATATCATTTTACAAACTAAATGTCACCAAATCACAAATACTAGATCTCAAATTGAATTCCACCACTAAATTACTATTACAAGCCCAATACCCCTTCACATGGTCTGAACACAGCATTTCTTACCTAGGTATTCAACTCACTAGAACCACTAAACTCCTCTTTTCATCAAACTTCAAACCTCTCTTAGATAAATTACGTACTGAATCTCAGAAATTAGCTAAAATGGAACTGTCATGGTCTGGCAGATTAGCGGCGTTCAAGATGATGCATTTACCTCAAATTTTATACCTGTTTAGGACCATTCCTATTCCTATTCCTAAATATTACTTTAAGTCACTTCAAACGATACTCAACCGATGTATTTGGCACGGTACAAAACCTAGATGCGCTCATTCTATACTTAGGATACACAAATTAGCGGGAGGATCAGGTTCAATAGATTTTACAGATTATCACACTGCAGCGATCATAGCTCAAGCAACTGAGTGGTTTCAGCAAGATCCGAATAAAAACTGGTGCAATATAGAACTTTCCTTACTATTTCGTCCTAGTTTAAAAAATTGGTTGTTGAGCACTCCATTAGACGCTAAAATACCAAAAGCGATTCCCCCTACCATGATAGCCACGGTCAGAGCATGGAAAATTCTAACCCAAACTATCCATCAAGAACCCACTACTACACAGATACCGATACCTATAGAAGTCTTAAACCACATCTCACCTGAATTATCTACATCCCATTGGTCTAACCGAAAAATCTCATTCATAAATCAACTATTTCATGACTCAAACCCAAAATCCTTTTCAACCCTCCAAAATGAATTTCACTTGCCTGAATCAGACTTTATTGCATATTCCAAACTTCTGAAATGCCTTAACAAAATCAAAACTCTCTTATATACAGTTTCTTCAGTAATATGGAAATACCTGCACTTTGAATTTCCTAAACAGAAGGGTATTTCACTTGTATACAACACCCTGAACCAAAAGCGTGTATTCACTAAATCCACACCACATACACACTGGGAAAATGATCTAGCAACGACTTATACAGAATCACAATGGGAACAAGCTTCACGAAGTGTATACAAATCCACGAAAAGCTCTGCGTTGTGGGAACTCACACAAAAATTGTCCCTTAGATGGTATTTGACGCCTTCTCGCTTGGCAACATTCTATCCCACATTATCTAATAAGTGCTGGAGATGTAATTCCAACATAGGAAGCATATTCCACATATTTTGGGAATGTACCCTCATACAGGAATACTGGAAAACCGTTTTTCTTCTCTTAAAAGATATATCCCAGATAGATATACCAATGTCTCCGGGTCTAGCTATCCTGAATTTATCCATTGAAGACATACCCTTTTCATTTCGTCATGTGACGACACATATCCTATTGGCAGCTAGGTTAACTATAACCAGATTATGGAAGTCAGATACAACTCCCTCTATCACTCACCTCTTAGATACCGTAAACCTACATTATAGTTATGAATTAATGATGGCATCCAGTGAGGGTAAATTACCCAAGGAAAAAACCAAGTGGGCATCATGGGAACAATGGTCGACTATTACTAACTTTTTGTAACACTCATATCTAACAGATTGATATACACTTTTGCCTCTGGGTTCTAGAGTATGGACACAGGTTCCTGGATAAGTTCTATTATTGTGGCAACGTTCTCCTCTTAGACACAGTGTAGTCCCCATGGGGGTGTCTAGAGGACATATACTTCTATTTGATCTTATGTTACTATATTGATCTTATATTTCTATATTGAATGTATTGCGTTTTGTAGCATTTTAATAACAGTAATTCTTGTTCTGTAACACTTCATTGATAATTGAGTTGACATTATTTAAGTGCTATTCTGAGTTAATTTATTTTAACGGCATACAATGTGTAATTTGCATCTTTACTGTATGTTATGAAATTCAATAAAAACTGATTGAAAAGTAAATAAACTTGTCACAACAAATTGCACACCTCCCCCTCCAATCATACGTTGGATTTAGAGCAGACCATCAGGGAGTTCATCCCACTGAATGAATATGCTGAATTGTTGATCCCTCCTGCGCTAGTGTGTGCGTTAAGAATGTCCTACTAGGGACATCTAGTGTTAAAACTTACACCCCTCTTGTACTATTTGGTATTCCTGATGTACTTTGATGGAATGATTCTGAATTGTGTTTAATGTGAAAAATATTAACTGAATGTGACATAAATAGTAAATAAATTGGATATATTAAAGACAAGTGTGAATGCGTATGAAAATATGAAAATTTTGAAATATATATAAAAAAATAAAAATAATGTAATAGTAAATAAATATAAGAATTAAATAGAAATAGAAATAAAAATAAAAAAATGAAAAATATTAACTGAATGTGAAGGATCATCTAAACCATTGGTCATCAACCCTGTCCTCAGAGCCCACTAACAGGCCAGGTTTGCAAGATAACTGAAATACATCACAGGTGATATAATTTGCTGCTCAGTGATTTCAGTATTCTAGTCTGCATCTCCCCAAGGTAATACATAAAACCTGGCCTGTTAGTGGGCCCTGAGGACAGGGTTGATGACCACTGATCTAAACCAAAATGTCCACAACAGAAATTAATTATTGATGCCTTAGAACTGGCCATGAATAGCAATTATTTCTGGCACAATAAATCTTACTATCGCTAATACAAAGGCGTAGCCATGGGAGCAAAGTATGCACCCAGTGTGGCAAACATTTTTCTAAGTAAGTGGGAACAAGAATAAATCTACAACAAATTTGGGCCAGATATAGCAATATACAAAAGGTTCAAGCCTAACCCAACCTTTACAACGCTTATGGACTTTCCAGTCCACCACCCTAGCAAGGTGAACTGCTCAGTAGTTGCGCTGTAGATCTGGAAGACCAATCCCCCCTTCAGGCTTTGGCAACACTAACTTAGCCCATATGATTCGTGCGGGTTTATTGCCCCATAGAAAGGACCTACACATGGTCCTATTTGCTGCAAAAAAGAAGATGGTAGCCAGTGTGGAATAGTTTACAATTTATAAAGTATGCGTGGGAGGATCATCATCTTTAGTATGGAAGCTCGCCCGAACCAAGAGATGGAGGGCACGTCCCATCTCTGAAGATCCCAACGTATGTTATCCAATGCCGCTAAGTAATAACTAGTATAGAGCTCTGATAGTTTGACAGGGAGTTGTATACCCAGAATTGTAAACCCCCTGCCTGGGATTTGCACAGGCAGGGATTGCATTGGCAACTATCATCTTGGATAAAGTATTCATATTGGATTAAGTATTACACTTCGGCTCAGCACTATCTAACACAACTCTTATCTACCCCTCCAACAGTTATGTGTCAGCTCAACCACATCTTCCACCTTTAATTGAAACTGGGAATTGCTTGCTAATTCTGTGTATGTGTCAGCTCAACCACATCTTCCACCTTTAATTGAAACTGGGATTTGCTTGCTAAATCTGTGTATGTGTCAGCTCAACCACATCTTTCACCTTTAATTGAAACTGGGATCTGCTTGCTAATTCTGTGTATGTGCTTTTGGTGATCTGTGCTGCCTTCAAATTGTTTACCTCTGTCCATATCACTGTGATGTTTATTTTGCTTTCTTATTGTCTATACCTAAATTATGAGCTGTTCTTATCTTTATGACTGTGACTCTTCTGCTCTCTTGCTGTGTCTTGTAGTCTGCCTTTGGTGTGAGAAGTTCATTCTGTTAGCTATGTGTTCCTTCTA